>OY728143.1:1993660272-1994910272 GCA_963277665.1 Viscum album | reverse complement strand
GGTTCAAATAATTTCAAAAATAAGGCCTTTAATTTTAAATTTTCTTTTTAATAATTTTAAACAATTTTAATTTAACATAAAGGATTTTATATTATTCCTTACATTATAATTTATAGTAACTTTATAAATTACCTTATAATTCGATATAAAAACATTTACCATGAAAATTATTAGTAATAACATATATATTTAAGGTATTTAATAGTAAAAGTTAATCAATATTAGGTATAAGGGATTAGAAACCACATATACACATCCACTAAGGCACCTCTATTGATCAAGCCTCATCCCCCCCACATGGATTGGAATGCAGTCACAAGATCTATCATATTTTATGGATTGACCAAAAGACCTAATTCATGATAGTCTTAATGCCTAGTTGACTGTGTCCCAAAGGACCTTAATAAAGATGACATGAAGACCCAAATGAGTATCCTTCATCACATAGTTTCACCAGTTTTTAACTACACTACCCCTTCTAGAAATCATCACACCATCACACTATATTAAATTCAAAACCACCCCTTGAAAAAATGATTTTTTATTCTCCCTGAAATCATGCCATGTAAAGGCACCCATCAAAACCATATATAGGACCATTAATAGCATGCGAAATGGGAATAGATAATGATATTAAAGAGTTGTTTTCCTAATCTCAATTAAAAGTGGGACCCCTTTATGAGTCCTAAAAAGGGAAATGATAAAGGGGGCCTTTATCGGTTCTAAAAAAAGTGTTAATAAAGGTGGTATTTTGTCAACATGAGTTTCGTTTTGATAAAATATAACCATTATTAGTGCTATTTCTCATGATGATAAAGGACTTACTGCTACAACGTGCTGTTGAAATTACAGCAAAATATAGTAAATACACCTCCATGAAAAGACACATGTATAAAAATTATAATTTTATTTAAATAAAATTTACATCAGAAATAAAAAACAATATATTATATATATTTAAAATAATGTTTTGCATAAATATATTTGAAATTACTATCCAGAAACATTTAGAAACATCAATGTTTGATTTTCTTTGGTACCCGTGACCCCCTCTCAAAAAACCTTGAACATGGTATCTGTTTCCAAAAAATCCACCCTAACCCAAGAAAAAGAATACAACTATATAAGAAAACAATTATTATGTTAGTAATACTATAAATAAATAATACATTAATAAAATGTCAATTTCAAATACAAGGATGCATTTGGAATTATACAAGTCACAAAGTGTGCTAGATTGAGGGGGAATAATTTATACACATCAAAAATGACTTATGGATAATTATCCTAAAGTATCAAAATAATCCAAATTTGTTTTCCTAGGTTTGAGTATGTCACTTTTCCTTTTTCTAAAATGGAATTGTAAAATGAAAACACACACTTTGAGTTATACCGTTCACATAATATTTTGGTTTGATGTGAGAATAACTAATAAACATCATAAATGACTTATGAATCATTTTTGATATGTATAAATAAAATCCCAGTGCATTTTATTAGTTATTATTGAGTGATACACATTTTGAACTAAAATGTCAATTTTAAACTCACAATGGACACTTTGAGTCATATCAGGAACACCATATATCAGATTTATGTGGGGCCAATTCCTACATGTCTTTAATGACTTATGGATTATTTTAAAATATTATCAACACAATATAATTTGTTTTCTCGGTTTTGAGTTTTCCACCTGTGTTTTTTTTACTAAAATGTCAATTTTTAATAAAAAACACACTTGGAGTCATAGTGGTCACACTATGCATAAAATTTAAATTCAGATTATTCTTATAAGTTGATAATGAAATGTGGATCAATTTCCTAAATTATAAAAACAATACAAATGTGTTTTATTGGTTTTTATTATGTCACTTTTTTTTACTAAAGTGCCATTTTAAACTGAAAACATGAACTTTGAGTCATAATGGTCACATCATGTGTTTATTTGATGTGAGATTTAATACCATACATCATAAATAAATTATAAATCATTTTACTAAATTATCATGAAAATAATATTTCGTTTTCTTGGTTTTCATTGAGTGGCATGTGTTTTAAACAAAAAAGTAAATCTTAAATTGATAACAGACACATTGAGTCATGTCAGGATCACTGTGTATTAGACTGAGGTGAGTATATTTTTTACACATAAAAAAATAATTAATTATCACTTTTGAAAGTATAAAAATAATAAAAATGTGTTTTATTGGTATTGAGTATTCCACATGTCCTTTTAACCATAATTAATGTAAATTTTAAATAAAAAGGAACACTTGGAATCATACTGTTAACATCATTCATCATATAGATGAATGGATGAATCCTACACATCAAAAATGAAATATAGATCATTGTACTAAATTATTGAAACAATATTTATCCATTTTTTTGGTTTTGACATTGACCCATTCCTTTTTTTACAAAAATCCCATTTTAAACTGAAAACACACACTTTGAGTCATATTAGGAACATCGTGTGTCAGTTTTTTGTGAGACTGATTCCAACATATATTAATAGAATTATGAATGATTTTTCAAAATTAAGAAAACAATATGAATATGTTTTCATGGTTTTGAGTATGTCACTTGTGTTTCTTATTAAATGTCATTTTAAATTGAAAACACACACTTTGAGTCATACTGGTCACATTGTGTGTCAGTTTGACATAATATTAACTCCTACACATAACAGATGACATATGGATCATTTTAATAAATTATAAATTCAATCAAAGTGTGTAATCTTGGTTTTCAGTTAGAAAAAATGTTTTGAATGAAAATGTCAATTTTAAACTAGTAATGGAAACTTTGAGTCATATCGAGCACATGATGTATCAAATTGGGGTGTGGATAATTACTACACATGAAACATGATATATGGACTATTATCCTAAGGTATAAAAATAATTTTAATGTGTTTTATAATTACTGAGTATATCACTTGTCCTTTTTAAAAAAATAATGTCAATTTTAAATAAAAAGAAACACCTGGAGTCATACCAGCAACACCATGCATTAGATTGATGTATGAATGATTCCTACATTTCAAAAATGAATTATGAATTGTTTTTATAAAGTATCAAAACAATATGAATGAATTATATCAGTTTTCAGTATATCACATAATTGTTTTAGTAAAATGTTGTTTAAAATAAGAAATATGATCTTTAGGTCATACTAGTCACATCATGTCAGTTTTATGTGATACATATTTATATAATTCAAAAATTGATTATGAATTATGGTCCTAAATTATCAAGACAATAATAGTTATTTTTCTTTTTTTAGTGAGTGGAAATCTTTTTGAACAAAAATGTCAATTTTAAACTGATAACAGAAACTTTGAGTTATACAGGACACATTATGAATCAAATTGAGGATAGGATGATTCCTACATGTCATAAATGACTTATGTATCATTTTACTAAGTTAAAAAAACTATATGAATTCATTTTATCCATTATAACTATGTCACTTTACTTTTTTTATTATAATTAATGTCAATTTTAAATAAAAAGAAACTCTTAGAGTCATACTGGGAACACTCTGTATCAGATTGTGGTGAGGATGATTCTTACATGTCACAAATTACATATGGATCATTTTACTAAAGTATCAAAATAATATGGATATGTTTTATTAGTTTTGATTATTTGATGTCTGTTTTGAACTAGAATATAAATTATAAACAAAAAACATACAGTTCGAGTCATACCAGGACCACTGTGTATCAGATTGAGGTGTGGGTGATTGATTATATGAAAGGGGGTTTTCTTTTAAAAAAATTTAAAAATATATAAAAGAGTGCACATGTTCCATTTGGATGGGAGAGGAAACCCCCATACTTCCTGAAACACCCCATCTGAAAGCACCATGTTCTCTATTTTCTATCCTGTTGCAGACAGTTGAATGAAAAATATGAATTCCGAAATGATCTGTGATAAAAATTGAATAATTATGATATAAAAATGATAAGGAAGTTATCTTAAAAGTAATATATAAAATGGTGAAAAAAATAAATAAATAAATATTAGAAATAGTGCATCATCTTTGTTGATTGCATGATCATAGTACATGAGTGAATCATCCTTGTTGAGGAATTAATTTCTTCCATATATATATAAAAATTAAAAAAATAATTATTATATTAAAATGATGAGCAAATTAACTAAAAAAACAGAAAAAATGATGATTAAGTAAAGTAAATAAGTATTAAGAAGTCACATATTCATGATATATGTGTTCATTATAACACCAGGTATACTTCCAATTCATTTCTAAAAAAATACATTTCATCTTGGGAATTTTAGGACATTCGATAGCAATGGTAGTACAAAAAAATATAAATACCCAGAGGATTAATAAATAATTTAAATGAAATAGTAATTATCTTCAAAAATACCTCCTTGGGGATTTTAGTTTTTTGATGTTATATGGTATCTCTCATAAAATTTCCAACATAATAACAAAAATATTTTTTATTGGTTTATTTTATAAACTATAGAAGCATTGAAAAAAATAATTAATTTGTTTTGATAAGTGTTTTCATAGTGAAATCGTAATATAACCTAATACTTATCCACTTTTAGAAGTTTACAAGATCCTTGTATGCATGGACTATCCTCATTCCATGATTTTGAGGATATTTAAACACCACCATATCATAACAAAATTATAATTAAAACATAATATAAAATATATAACTTGAAGTTTAGTTGTGAAAAATTGGATTTTGTGTATTAAAAATTGAAAAATATCATTAGGTTTGGTTGGTTTGATTGGTATACATGCAGTAAATCTAGAAAATAAATATTTGAAGTATCCTAATTGACCACAATCAATAACCAATACTGCCAAAAAAGTTGAATAAGTACTGAATGAATTAAAATATATTTGATATGACTAAATTAATGTTTTTTACTCCTACATTATTGGTAATAATAAGATTCTATCATCTGTAAATTTTCATTCAAATGTTGTGGCCAATTTTTTTACTATTTCATCAATTTGATTTAAATAAAATGATATTAGTTGTGTTGAATTGATATGAGTAATAATGATTCAAAATTTATGGTTATAGTGTTTTCCCTTTAAATTTTATTGATATAGACTCATATAAAAATTATCAATTTTATTTTGTCATAAATAACATATTAGATAAAAAATTGGAAAAAATTATGAAAACATACCTCATATAAACATTTACAATCGAGACTCCTAGCCATTCATACTTGAGTATTTTATTTACATTCTCAAGAGCAATGTTTTTTATAATGATATTTCTATACATTTGTCTATTAAGAAAAACTATGATATTACTACCACATTGTAACCTTGTATCCACAAGAACCTTCAATGTTAGTAAATGAAAATAATGAATGGGTGGGGTGAGAGTGTTTTGTGAAGAAATTTTTGATTTGAAGGTTGATTCATTAGATTGTTTTGATTCAACATTTCATTTCACCTTTTCTATACTTCTTTTTATATTAGCATTCATTGTTTCTGACCTTTTTTATTAATGGTAAAAGTTTTAGAGTGAAAAATAAATTAAAAAATAATACCTCCTTGTCAACATGTTTTTTACATGTTCTGATAGTTATGATTCAAATGTTCCAATATCTTACTCGGCTGTTTGAATATCTACATCACAAAGTGGAACCAGTAACTTAGTAATCTTCTCATGAGATTTTTTAATCCCCAATATCACATGACCTATTAGAAGTTTTCTTTTTTATAGAGTGTATTATAAGATATTGAACATGGTAGTTCTCATAGAAAGGTGATGGGTTGGTGTTGATAGATTTAAATGACAATTATTTTCCCCCTATAGAATTTTATTACAGGAAAGGTATCAATGCATTCTTGATTCACATTTCCTAAAAACAATTGTTATCATATCGATGAAAACATCTAAGATAACTCTTTAAAGGGGAATGGATCGCCTCAATGATGGTGGGGTGGGGGGGATCATCACACAGTGGTTGTTCTTGAGGTATTAATTTTCATTGCTTCCCCACATAAAATTTTCAAGAAACTAAGACTTCCAATTAAATATTTATTCAATTTAAACTAATAGTTACTTCATATATTTCATTTTTTATCTTTATTCCCCTCTTAGTTTCTTTTATCAAAATTCGTTTGGGGAATAACCCAAAAACATGCACCTCTAATGCGTCCATATTGTTCTGGCCACTTCAACAATGCTGACAGTAGCACTTCATTCAATATAGCTGATGATGATTCCTATGTATATGTTAAAAAAAATATTGGAAAATAAGTAATAATTTTTATGTATAAAAAATTTAATTATTATTTTTTATTTCATACTTACACATGCTTCCCACACATTTTTTGTCATTTCAACTAATATAATTTCATCATTATTTACACATAGCATCTTCCATATAACATGAAGTGAGATTAAAGTGTCTTTTGATTTATCAATCTGCATATAAATAGAGGAACATCATTATGTTGTTGTTTGATTTCATATAAAAGTATTACAATAGATTAAAAATACGTACTGATTTCTTTCCAAGTGAAGCGTACTCCATCCTTTATTTTTTATAGGGATACATTTTTTTTGATTCACATAGCTTATTTTCAACACTCAATTGTTGTTTTAAAAATTTAAAATTCTTAATCAAAGTGATTAATACATTTCTGGCCAAATAATGTATTTCCAGCCATAATGTACTAGAAAACATTTCACCTCACGATAGCCAATTGACGCATCCCATACTTCTTGGCTTATCAGATGTGCATACATATATGGTGGGTGATGGTTTATTTTTCCTTCATCATCATTGATATTAACCATTATTAGAATTCTGAAAAATCTTCCATGGGACTTTCCATCAAGAATTAATACAATTTTTTTGGATTCATCTACTATAAATATACTCTACAAGGTCTAATGGAGAGTAATTCAATGCTTCAGTATTTTTTTTATTAAAATAAATAAAGGATAGCATAATTTTAACCAAATATTTTCCCAAATCAGTGTATCAAGCATTGGGAAAAATTGTTCCATGAATATATATCAGTCAGAAAGAACTACTGAGTGGTAAGACCAATGAAACTACTAAACATCAATTTTTTGGGGTTAACATCATGGCCATGTGCATTCCATAAAATCTCAAATTTGATTCCTTTTATTCTCACCTTAATAGTTTTTTAACACTATCATGCTATAACAATATGGCTTTTTTGAGGACACTAGTTATTGATCATCTACCATTTCCCTAGGTTCAACATCTTCAATATGTTTTTTATCTAGATTATTAGCATTACTATGTAGAGAAGTTTATTGTTCCTCTACATTGAGATAACCCACAAGTTAAGAAACCTATTGTTCCTTGGGATTGGGAGTATTAGAACGTGAAGAAGTCATTATCTACAAAAGTTGGTTAAATTTTAATTTATATTACATAAATGTTGTAGTGAATAGATAATAATATGTGTAAGACAATATATTTTACAAAAAAATATATATAACATGATTATTGAACTCTTTTTTTAATTTTGAGGAATTTTACCCCTCTACTGAGTATCCAAATCACTTCATTGTGGTCTCCTATGACAAAAAAGACCCTCTCTACATTAATACCATTGAAAAATTATTTTGATGTCTCAATGAAAGGGGTAAACTAAGTTGAATTTTTACCTAACCCTTCATTGTTTTTGGTTGATAACATACAAATTGACCAATTTTTATTTGAGGGATCTAGAATATAAAATACTTGAACCACCTACAATTCAATTATAATCGGTTTTTATTTGTATCCATACTTATTGAAATCCATTTTCATGAATCCAAATTCATCTATTTTAAAAACACTCTTATTATCAACCCACTTGTATTGAAAAATCAGAACTTGAAATGTTATATAATCCAAATCCCATATTTGTTTGATGATGCCAAAGTATGACATATTTGCGTAAATTTGATTCCTGTACTTGGTACCAGATACTTTCATCACTTCATCCAAAAGTGTAAATCTACTATTTTCCATGGTACTTCCCTCATCATGTTTATTTGTATAGAACATATGAAAATTAATTATATAACTATTATAATATAATACATGAACACTTGTTCCTCTGGTTATCCATAGAAATCATTATAAAATTGAATCCATATTTTCATCTGAAACCTTAAAAATATGGTATCGAAACAATTTAATATATGGTTTATTATGTGTATTTGATATCCAAATTTCAGCCCTTAATGAATTAAAATGACTAAGGATTTCATTATGGTTTTCAATATATGGTAGAACCATTAAACTATTTTAAAAAATTAAAAGGTGGGCCTAATTTTGGTCTGTAATAGTGATTGTGACAACTTCTATTCTAGAAAATACATCACCCACAAGCCACCTAGTGTGATGAATTTTGGTAGTCCAATGCTTCCCACACTAGACAGGTAGTGAGTAAATATTTAAATGGTCTCCTCAACAATATATCACTCAATAATAAAATCTTTTGTCCAACTTCTATTTTTGAAATACCCTTTAAAAATATTCACATACCATTCAATGTTGTATGTCAATATATAATGTACAAGACCACATAGTTGAATCTCTCTTACTAATAGAACCATCATGTGAACCATTATATCAAAGAATTATTATGGGGAGAACATCTCCAATTCACATAATATGATGGGAATTTCATTTTTTATAGTTAGAAATTTCACCAGGTTTGTATCTTATCTGTATATAGTTATGAAAAATAATCATAACTTGGTCAATGTTTGATGGATATTCATAGGAATATTACATCATAAAACTACATGTGTTAAATCATTCATAAAAACATGGCAGTTATAAGATTTTAGTCTCATTAAATTCAAATCATTTATTGACATGATATTCTTGATATTTGGCGAATTCCATTATGGAACCTTTATATCATTCAATAAGTTTCAAAATAAATATCCCTTTTTCCTTGAAAGAGTCTATGTAGTTAGAGGAAGAAAAGTTTTCTTTTCAAACTTCACTGAAACCAACTCTTCTCATATTCCCTTGTGAATCATGTCCATCATAGATTTTATTCCATCCATTGTATTTCTTGGTTCATTTAGTAATGTGCCAATGACACTTCCACATACATTTTTTTAACATGTATAATATCATGAAAATTCATAATATACAATCAATTCCATTACTGTAATTAAAAAAACTAATCTCTTTTTCAAACTATCTTTTGTAAGGCTTTTAAAAAAAGGATTACCAAAAGAAGTGTCCTTATAATTTACTTTCTCAAACAATTGATCACCTATTAGTGAAGACAATATTATATATTCTTCTATACTTCCATCGAATGATGTCATACAAGATTACTATTTATTTCACCAAGGTATAAATCTACGATGTCCTAGAAACACAGTCTTTGATAAATGTTTCGACCTAATTGACTTTGAACCTTATTTATAAATGGGACACCCTTGAGTTTTAGTAATTATATATCTTGAAAAATTTCTATAAGCATGAAATTAATTTATCTTCCCATACAAAATGGATCTCAAAGTGAAATATTTATTTTTGTAAGAATCATAAAACATAACACTTGAATCCCATAATAAATTCTATTATTAAATAAATGGATACAAATAAACATATACATCATTACATGGTTTTTTGGTTATGATATAAATATAGAGAACATAATGTATTTTAATTTCATGCATAACTAGGGTGGAAAGTTATTATTTACCTACATAATTATCCATGTACTATGAGTGGTGCTTTGAAAACAAAAAAGATTCAATCTATTTATAGATAAGACAAAATGAAGGTTTCTCAGCTGGTTTCCAAATTTTGGACAGCTGTGATCCATTATCATCCACTGAGGAGACCCTTCTGGGTGATGAAGTTTCCCATAATTATTTCTTGTATATGTGTTCCGCGTTAATTTCCTTGACGTTTCCTCACTTCCATATAGGCGTCTAAACCTTTGAATTATTGGAAAGTACTATAAAAATTTCATGTCACCTGATTCATCTTTCTTATATCAAGAAGAGCCATACTTTGGGCCTTCATTAAGTGATTTACTATCCTTGAGAAATATTATACAGTCATTTGGACAAGAATGTATTCTTTCAAAGATCATTTCCATTGAACATAACATTTATTAATCATTATATGTTCATCTATGAATTTCATTATCATCTAACAGCTTGTAATTTAAGAGAGAAAGTAGTTTAGTAAAACTAGAATCACTCCATTCATTACCATCTTTTAAATTATAAAGCTTCATTATGGAAGAAAATGATGTATATTTTGTACAATCAACATAAAATTACGTCTTTTGACAACTCTTTAATATACACAAAATTTTGTACAATCACAAAATTTATCTTCAACAGTCGTTTTCATTTCTTAATCATGATCTTAATCATCATTAACAACTGTAATCAATTCATTGATGCGGTATAATTCCTTTTCCACACTTATAATCATATCAGATGATCCATAAAATTCAGTGGTATACCAAACACTAGATATATCACCTTTTCCCCTTGTTTAGTCCAAAATATATAAAATTGATCTTTTTCATGACAGTTCAAGTTTTATTCCAACTCCTCTGGAGTAATTAATATTGAATAAAAATAGTGTAAACATGGTAAAAGGATTCGAGAATGTTCATATTAATGATAGTTTTTAAACCTTATGAACACTTTAACCCTATCTTCAGACACTTTTGTTATAAAATTGAAATCCAAACATTTTCAATTCATGTCCATTATATTTGATTCAGAATTATTATTGTTTAAGAAAATAAATAAATAAACAAAAGGGAACTTTCAAATAAGGGTAACCCTACATATGAATGTTTTAAATAATTTCATCATGATTTGAAGGAAAGTAGTAATTGAATTTAAGAAAATAATTATTCAAATATTTGTAGGTTTTATCCTATGAATTCATCCACAATGACCACTGGTACCTGGTATGGGAAGAATACTTCTTAGGGTAGCTCAATAAACAAAGGTGAATGTCTAGAAGATATTAGGGATGAGTCTTAGGCAACAAAATGAAATATAAAATTTTTGTGAGATAAATATGAAGAGGATGATAGTTCTCTCCTTAAGTCTAAATGTTACCTATATGGGGAGATGGAGAAGCATTAGGTAACATTTCTTATTTTTATATCTAATATTTAATAAAGCAGTAGAAGTAGTATGATCCCTACAAGAGGATCCTTGATTGGAGTGATCATGAGAAGTCTCAACTAGATGGTCTTACACATAGACATGTTAAGTCAACTATTATAGTTTCAACATTCAATGAAAGCCTTTATATACTCTATGAAAATAAAAAGGATTTTGGTATAAGGACTGTATTTTAGAAGCACTTTTCATCCTATGAGGCCAATTTTTCATGAGTGGGTACATGATGGATATCTTATGGGTTGGATGGAGTTAGTGAAATTACCTTTACATGGTGTTATTTTCAATATATATTATGTTGGAGGTGAGATTATGTGTATCTTGGAGGTATATAAAATTCAATATGATCACATAAATATAGATACCACCCTTTTTCCTTACACATTTATGAATTTATAAATATTGATACCACTCATCCCGTTTTACTTATAAATATAGATAAAACTAATCGTTTTCACACATATTTTTAGGAGGGTTCCAAAATAAAAAGAAAATTAATAACTAAGTGGATCAATACATTAATAAATAATATAGGTTAATTTATAAAGTGAAATTTTAAAATAAAACGTGAATAACTTATTTGTTTCCCCTTATCAATGATAAATTTCTACTTCCCTTAAACCATAAATGTTCCATTGGTTTTTTTGGAGTGGGTGGTTTTCTTAAATGATACCATGGTAATATATTTTTTCCTTTTTCTAGTTTTATATTTCATTTAAAAAACAAACAAATCCATGATTTCATGGATTTTTTTTGATTATAGGCCAGTGACTGAAGTGAAAATCTAATTTTTGTGGGTGATGTGGGAAATTCATTCATCATATGTATTAACTCAGGAATCAAATTATGGAATCAACATCTTGGTTATAGTATCTAAAAAAATGAGTAGGATCAAAGAAGTATAAAATGTTTGTGACCTTACAATACTAAAAACAGAATGTAATATGATGTTCTCTACATTACTAATGGTAAAAGTTTTTCACTCTTCATATAATAATTTAGTGATACAATCTACCCCATAATAGAATATCATTTATTTATATAATTTTGGGACTATGATGATGCATTCAAAAAATAGAGTCAAGTATATTGTTTTCATTATTCATAAATTTACCTAAATTAAATCTAATTTCTCCCAGAGACATAAATTATAGGATCGAAATAGGATTAAATGTTTTATAAGAAAAGTATATAATGATTCTAATTTCTTCTTATAGATGTTCTGGATGGATAATGGTATGAAATTTATAAGGGGAACAATTTATTATTATTTTGAGAAGCATGAGATTCACCATGAACTTAGTGTACCATATAACACATCATAATTTTTTTAACAGAAGAATAAAATTTTAGATGAGATTCCTTGAACATTGACTATAGAGCACACTACATTTTTTTAAAAAAAAATGATGAATCTATTCAATCCAATTTCAAATAAAAAAATCTCTATTTTGAAGTCAATATGAAATTTAAAAGATATTTTATTTATATCATCATTGAAATCCAAAAAATATCATCCGCATTCATAAATATCATAGAAATCCAATTTATTAACCTTATAACCAATAATTTAACCTATAAATCACATTTACATTATAAAAAACCAATGAATCATGCCCTAATAAATCATTGGGACAATTTTTATTAGTTTTTAAAAATTATTTTCACTCATAAAAATAGGTTACCCTTTATTTAAAACCACTTTTTAACAATACTTTTACCCATTAAAAAAACCATTTATTGGAAAATAAAACACTAAATTTATTTTCAAACTTTATTAAAAAAACCACTCACTTTTTTCAAAAATAATCCATTTTTGTTTTGAACTGATCTTTCAAATTTTTAATAGTATCCACCCCCTTTGAGATTCTTACCTCACCTATTATAAAGAATAATATATATTAAAACTTATATATGTATATATAGAAATATAAAATATAATATCTATATTATTTTAATACCATTTTCATAATATAAAAAATGGATATTGAATATAAAATTGGTTTCATAAATAAACAAAGAAATTATTATATTTGTTAAAATATTTTCACCACTAAAAAAATATAATGAATAAAATTCGATTAATAGTTCTAAAAAACATTAAAAATATAATTATCACCATGAATTAATCATGAAAATAAGTGGTAATGTCTCTAAGAGAAATTATTTTAAATTAAATAAAACTAGAAAAAATAATAATGAAAATGATTCTACTAAAAAATTAAATTATAAATTAAAATATAATCAACAATCATTTTTAATTTGATATAAATATTTAAAATAAATTAATATATACGTTATTCAATACTATAACTCATTTTAAAAGATTCCAAGTATCAAAAGTGGAATAATAAGGTCATTTTATTCAACCACATAGAAGGCTGGATGATGAAGATGCTTGAAATAACATCAAAAAGACTTGTGGTGTGAGTGATTGTGGCTGATAAGGAAATTATAATGATGGTGAAATTCCACACTAGTCATGATGGATGTTGAGGTGGGGATGAAATTCACATCCATAAAATAATTTGGTGCATATTAAATTAAACATCAAACCTTGACAAGAGGGAAGGGATTTTATGTGTTATGTTTTTCTTAATATTTAAAAAATACATATGATGGATAAATAAATTAACGATAAAGTACCATTATACAATAAATAGTGATGGCATTTGTTGAGTGATGCAAGATAAGGAACCATAAAATTTAAAATCCATAGCTATCAAAAGAAGTAAATCATCTTCAATTATCATGATTTTTAATGTTCACATAGGTTGGGTACATGAAAGTTTTGTCAAAGGTATGTGCTTTAAGGTACCTTGGAGAGAGGCATGGTAAGAAACACCTTGAGTACCTCGTCATAGGAAAGGTGCACCAATGACATGTGTCTCACATGCCATCGTAAGAGGCACTAAAGTTCCATGGGATGTAATGGTGCTCCCCCTAGAAAAGGTTTGACCCCCTTTCTAAAAAGAAGTGATGATAGGGTAGAAATTGAGGTGATAGTGGGATGGAAATCATGGGCTACAGGGGAATAAAATTGGTGGTAAGAGTGGAAATTATGGCTATATGAGATAGAAATTGGGGCTCCATTATGAAAAATTGGGACTACGGGGGTGGATATTGTAGACTTCATGGGAGGAAATGGGGGTTTCATGAGGGTGAAATAGGGGTTACTTCCTAAAAAAGTGGTTGTCATAGGTGGTGAGCTATCAGAAGTAATAAAAATAATATTTTATGAACTAATTAAAAAATAATTAAACTCAAATCTATCAAAAATAGACAAAATAACTCAAAAATATAGAGCACACAACATAAAATGCACTGGGTAACAGAAGTATAAAACAAATTGGGTGGAAAATTCAATGGGGTTGATAAAACTAGGGTTTATTATTTTATTATTATTTTGTTAAAAAGTATATGTATGTATTTTAATTTTTATTATTTTGAATGAATTTATGTTTTTATTTAATTTGACATATTGTTGAAATTCTATTTATATTCAATGATTTTTTGGGATGTGGAATAGTTCTGATAGGAGTGAACCTCAAGCCTCACCTCACGCCGCATCCCCAAGAAGACTTTGTGCCTTATTGTGACTCACTCTTTTTATAACATAGGTTCATGGTTGGAATATAAGGATGCTAGAAAATATTCATAGGAATCAAGAAAATAATGAAAGGGAAGGAGGAGGAGGAGGAATAAACATAGCTATGGAATAACATTCATCCTCATCAAAAAGTGTCACATAACAATTGAGTCCAAGTCTAATGAATTTGGTGGTGGGCATGGGTAGTTTAAATTTCATTCTATAAATCAAAAGAAATCATGACTCACTTTATTGAATAAATAAAACAAAATAAAAAAGACTCTTAATAAAAAAAATAAGGAGGACTGAATTGAGACTCCGAGCATGAAGAATATGTGAAGATGAGGTGCAACATACCGTAGATTTGGAGAGGGTAGAATCATTGATAACTTCAAAGAAGACCTAGACCAGCAACAATAGTAGGTCTTCTTTGAATGATTCTAATTATGGAGAGACCTTAGAGGGTAGGCCTCCCCAAAAATGACACATTTCCTCAGGATGATTTCACAAAACAAGACATGATTGATGATGATCAAGAACATCAGGTTTTGAT
This sequence comes from Viscum album, assembly GCA_963277665.1. Classification (NCBI taxonomy): domain Eukaryota; kingdom Viridiplantae; phylum Streptophyta; class Magnoliopsida; order Santalales; family Viscaceae; genus Viscum; species Viscum album. The sequence continues at coordinate 1,994,894,954 of OY728143.1, read as the reverse complement.
GGAAAATAATGATATGGATAGAGATCAAGAATCAAAGAGTAATATGGATGACTAATCTCACACAAATCATCAAGATTATACATGGAAAGATCCTAAATAATGGAGGAGAGGTAGGCACATGAAAGGCCTGGTTATACCATGAGGAGGAGATGGTAGGCAAAAAAAAGATAATTGTGCTGGTTTCCCTTTTGTTTTATGGTGCTGCCATGTGTGCGAGTTATTTATCCTAAAACTCTATCATGTATTTGTACACTTATATTATTTAAATAAATGTTTGGGTCCATGAGTTTTAACCCATGGTCTGCACCATTCCTGGTATAATCTTTAGACTGAAGGGACAATGGACATGAAGTCCATTGCATGTCCCAAATTCCCAAAGTACATTTCTCATAGGCCCACTATTGTATTGCCTGAAGGCCCTTCTTACCTCATGTCAGTGTCACTACTTTCCCATCATGCATGCATCACACCCCATGGATTGTTAGAAATCCTAGAGGCCTGAAGGCCATAATTTGTGGCCTGAAACCCCATTCAGGATGAATAATACTAATGCTATTGTACCTCGCTATAATACATGTACTATTACAGTGCTACAATACCCACTATAGTACCTGTGAAAATTCTCTCCCACCCGAATCTGAACCTGGGTCTGACTAGGATTACATGGAGCCTTTACCACTCAGGTAAGCCCACATCTTCTTTAATTATAAATATACATATATAAAAATACATATATTCATTAATATATAATTATAAATATAGTAAATATATTTATTATTTAGATACATGTATTATAATTTTATAATTGTTTAAATATTTATTTATTTAATTACAATTTCATAAATAATTTCTAAAAAAATTATATATATTTAAAATTTTATACTTATATTTAAATTATAAATTTATTTTAAAAAACATTTATTTAGATTAATTATTAAAATTTTAAACATATTTTAAATGTTAAACATTAATAAATAAAAACAAATAAATATTATTCATACAAATTACAAATATATTAAAAATATTAAATCTATAATAAATAAAAATATGTATAAATTAATATTATGAAATGATTAAATATATTTTTAACATTATTATTCAATATATAATAATAAATGAATAAATTAAATAAAATAAATTAAAAGAATATTAAAAAGGAAATTCATAACATTTACGTAGATTAAAAACATACATATGTACACATACACACCAACACACACATATATACAAACATACATGTATATACACACATACACAAACATACATGCAGTTTTACATATACATATATTTTAAATTAATCCATATCAATATATATATATATATATTAATATATTCATTAATACATTATATAATTGTGTAAATTAAATATTAATATATTATATTTATTTTTAATTATATACTCATTTTATAATTAATGTATTTAAAAATCTATTAAACACATTGACTAATATAAATTACATAATTTTATATATATATAATTATGAAAATAAGATTCAATTTTTAAAAAGATAGATAAATGATTTTTATTTACCCAAATAGAATAAACCATGGGTTTGAACCCTTGGTTAAAACATTTATTAGAAAAAAGACTCAAAAACATATAGAGGAGGTTGATATTGGAGTAAGTGACAAGCCACAACAAAGAAATAAAATAATCTATGAATTTCGCTACCGGCCATACATTTCGATGGAAAATACTCCTCAATGTTTTTTGTTACTAACATGATTTCTTATCGACATGAGTCTCAATATGATCATATAGTTGGTGTGGGTCCTCAGAAGGCCAAGTATCCACTCCATCCAGATCAGTGTCATCTAGTACTTTATCAACACAAAAAAGCCCTATAAGGGTTTCCAAACTCCCTGCAAAACACCTCATTTTTATTAGACCTGTTAAAAATGCCGAGCATGCTAATTTTATTATTATCAAGCTCAATTAAATCTCGTCTTCCTTAATCCTTCCTGGGTTATACTTCCTTCATGGGTGAAGCCACCTACATGGTATGAGAGATCCACCTACTAAATCTTTTCCTAAACCCAAATGACTTACATCATCTCTACTTGAATCCATCCTAAATGGAGTTTGATTTGAACCAAGTGTGTTTGATCCTACATAATACCAAAACAGGGAGCACCATTAGGGAATTTCATCATTTCAAAAACCTTATAAATGAGAAAGGATGGATTATTGATGCTCTTTCTGGATGTATTGCTACCCATCTCTATGTTGTATTTGTTTGAGAAATATGAGACCATTTTTAATTTACCCTTCCTATTCTTCGAACGAATCAGGTCATGTTCTTTACAAAGGTGCCTATCCACATTCCTTTGAGCCTCCGATTCATTGGATGATTGATCTCTAGTATATTCATCATCATCACATAGCTCATTATCTCCCCTAGTAAGGGAATTTTTAAAAGGAACTCTTGCATGGAGAGTTTCATTACCTTCATCAATATCAACCCATGAGAAGGGAGACATAGACAAGTAGGAAAACTCCACCCTTTCCAATTTACTATTATGGTTGTCAACCTGAAGGGATACCCCCATATCATCTTATATCTAGGATGTATTCCCATCCTTGTAAGAGAAATAAATATTTTCCCCGAAGGAATGTTTTCTATCAACTGTTGTGACCTTTACCTTATGGTGAATTAACATGCCCTTGACACCATATGTTTGGAAGGAAAGTCCCATTCAGAAGACCTCCTGTGGGTTCCCAACAGACATAAAAATTGCATTGAATTTTGTAGGTTTCTCAAACTCTGCATCTAGAATAATATCATCGGAAGGTGTTGATAGCATAATTGAATTAATAAGAGTGCTGCTAAAGTACATCTTGACAACCATTTTGGCATAACGCCCAAATAATACCTGCTTTGTCTTCTTATAAAGTCGAATGGAAATTCCCATTGATGATGTAATATCAAGGATAATCTTGGGAGTCTATAAAATCCAATTGAGACCATTGATCTTGATTGATACCTATGAAAAATAATTTTCATACTTTAATAGATTGAATCTAATAGAAAACTCGTGAAGATGGAGAAATCCATGATTCAAGAAAATGGACTTAATACCTCATGCACAAAGTCTAGACTCATCCAAAAGGAACAGATAGTGAAAATTTACTTGGCTAAGGGAGATGCACCTCCAATCCGAGAATCCCCAAATAAAGGAAACCTTATATAATAGATCCAAAAATCTCCATGGTTTTTCTTTTTTGTGGAGAAATAACCACACAATAAGGGAGTTTTTTCCAATGTAATTATTTCTTAATACCACCCAAGATTAGCATCCACATGTACTATTGATCCTTTCAAGTGAATCTAACTAGAGGAGGAGTTCTGAAGTGAATCAAGCATGCTTCGACCACTAATGGATCTTGACTGATGACCATGTAGATCTTCATTTAAGGGAAACAATTCATTACAAAAATCTACAGAAGATCACTTACTCTCAAGTGAATGTATTTTAGGAAATCGATTGAATCCAAAAAAAAGTACGATAAATACATTTCAGTCTAGGAACCCTATCCGGTGATTCCATGGAGATTCCAATCCCACTCCCAATCCCAATCCATCTAACTTACATAACCTCTTACTTTAAATATATATATATATATATACTAATTGTAATATAAATATTAAATAAATAAATAAATAAATAAATAAATAAATAATTATAATTATAAATTAATATATTTATAAATATTTGTATAATTTTAATTATATTGATATAATTACATATATTTATAGGTCAATGAGCATGTACCCAAGTGAAAAGGATCCTTCTTGGCTTCCAAAAGACCTAGGATCAAATATGGGTGGAAATGGAATTTTCGAGTATTTCAGTAGTTATTATAATGGGTAATATAGTAGTTACAATATTAATTGAACTATTCACATGATTTGGGGCAATGGGACATAGAATTGGGCATTCTGACCATAGGGTCTTCAGGAAACTAAATTCCTTTGGGCAATAGGGCCTCCAAGCTACCCCAGATCAATAGGTGATGCAAAGAGTGACCATTCTATTATTGAAATGAATCACGTAGGAAATACGACTTGTCTTTAGACTGCATCTCCAAGTGGGCAGCATGAAAGAGCGATAAGTGCATTAAAAACTATCATTATTACCTCTAACTGCATGGGGAAGAAGGGTACTCATCCTTGAAATTTCAAATGGATTTACAACGTGATGGTTCTTGGTAGAGGGGGTAATGCATTCTATGAATGGTGATTACTAAATAGGTGAAGAGATGCATCTTGGAGGTAGCCTGACATAGATACATGCATGAATTACAGGGTGGGAAGCTCAAAAGAGTGATGCTGTATTGACACCCATCATCTATGCCTCTACCTAGCTGCAAGATTAAATAGGGGTTCGCCATGAAGGTCCTCAATTTGGGTCATTGTAATGAAACAATTTTTGTTAAGGTGGATGGCGGGTCGCTAAGTGATGATTGAGATCATGATGTGAAGCTTTGGTACTCATATTGGGCCTTTGGGTCATAGGGCCTTTAGGCCATAAAACATTATAATGGGTCTTTGAGCCACTGATCCTTCGGGTTAGGTAATGGTTACCTTTAAACCCTAATGAAAATAGGGTTGTCTTTACTTATTAAAAAGGGGTGTTTCCCCTACCTCTTTTAAAAAAATATAATTATGTATAATTATATAATTACATTTATATTAAAATATAAATGAATATAATAAATAATATAATAAACATATTTATTATATGGGTTTGTATGAGATTCTTGGTCTAGGTAGCCATGGTTATTAGGGATCCTCTATGGATTTTTCATTGGTATAGTCTCCTGTTAATATCTTTGAACATGGTTGTTTCGATTACCACAGGTATGTGGTTGTTCCAAAAGAAGACACCCATCATCTAGCCCTCTACCCATCCAATAGAAGGGAAATGAAATCCAATGGCCCGAAGGCCTTTATTTTTTATTGATATTGATAATCCACCTTTCAAGGGGTGAGGTGGAACCCTTACAAGGCCCGTAGGCATAAGTATTACGTGGCTTATAGGCCTTAGAGGAATTCATTTCACATAGGCTTCAAACATTACATACAACCCAGACTAACTACTTGGAACTGCTCCCCCCCCAACATCTTTATCATGAAATCCGCTCCCCAACTTCGCATGGATGTTCAACTAGGCTTTCCCATGCATGCATAGGCTTTTACCAATGGAAGGTACCATACCCTCTCATTCTTGCAATCCGTTTAGCTTCTGCAATGGTGAAAGCTCCTTGCTCCTCCTTCTGAAGCTTGTTCCTTGTAGGTTGTCTAGTTTTCATCTTCACTTAAAGTGGCCCGAAGGTCTTGAGGTGGCCCGAAGGCCTTACTGACCTAAAGGCCTAGGTGGCCCGAAGGCCTTAAAGGACCCGAAGACCAAATCGGTGGCCCGAAGGCCCAAACGGGGGAATATTCCCCACTACTACAGTTCCAAATAGTGCCTACTACAGTTCCCGCTACAGTACCCGCTACAGTTCTGCACAGTTCCTGATATAGTACCTATTACAGTTCTTGCTATAGTATTGCTACAGTACCTAAAAAAATTATCATTCGCTTGGATTTGATCCTGGGTCTCCTAGATACACTTAAGAAGTCCTCACCAACTGGGCTGAGGCTCATTTGCGAAGGGAAATGATCTCATTTCATAGGTGCTTCAGCTCAGGATGCTATTCTCAAACCAATTTCTGATCATAGTGGAGTTGTGAAAGGAAACGATGTTTCAACTTCAATCAATTCCCTTTGATTTATTTTTAGGGTGGCCTTTCTATGGGTAGGGATAATGTGATATCTATCTCGTTGATTGATTTCCAAGGTGGCCTTGTTATTGGAAAGGTATATGATGTTACTAGTTTCTTATTCTTCCAATTTAAGGATATTGATTATGGCTAGGTTTGGAATAAGGTCATTGTTTCTCACATCATTTCCAATGATTATTCCATCATATAGTGGATGAAATTAGGGAAAAATTCTATTATTTCCAGATTTATTCTTCTATTAGGTTCTAATCCATGGAGGATTGAGGACCTTATTTGTTGTTTATACTCTATTTGGAGTTTTAAGTCCTAGAGATGTATCTCAATGGGGTGTGGATTCTTTCATCTTCTCTTACCTTCCGAGGAGTTGAAGGTGAATGTTTGGTGGTTTTGATCAATTTTCCTCATGTTGGGATATCTTCACATTCAATAATGTGATTAAAATTTTAATCCTTTTGAACACAATAATTATTCTATTCATGTCTAGGTAATAATTTATGTTTTTAATTGGATATTTTGGATCCCAATAATTCTTTTTGATATTGAGATTTCTATTGGGGTTCTGATTAAATTTGATAAGGAAACTATGAATACCATATTTGGTTATTATGAGTGTTTTCTTGTAGAAGGTGACCTCTCCTCAACCATTGTTACCATTGTTTTCCTCTCATAACATAAATATGAATTCTATTTTATTATTGTGTATGAAAAAGTTCCATTTATTTTTTTGACTATAAGATGACTTGTCATAAGAGGTCCAACTATAGGAGGAATTTTTCTTGTGACCATGGTCATTTCACTGGACATTTGGTAAAGGATTTTTGCAAGAAGGGAAAGGGGGTTCGGCTGAATGATGTTGGATGAAAGGGCCTGGGGAATGCTTTGGAAAAAGCCATGGGGGCCTCTCAACTTAATGACCCGAATTGAGAAAGATCATTTACAAGATAATATTTGGGTCATTGTCATCTTTTTGGATAGTCTTTAGGACTTTTCCATCATTCTAGACATTCTCATAGTGTTGATCATCCTAGTGTTAGTGGTCATCATCATGTGGAGATGATTACTATTTATATTTATGAGTTTTCAATGCAGTCTCATGATGTGTAGGTGCAAGGTTCTAGGTCTGGTTCACTTGTACTTATGGATGCCTCTCAGTCCTGTGTAACAAATGAAATTGGCCTTTAGGTTGTTTCCCAATGTGTTGTTATGATGGTTTATCCTTCACAACCTACTGAGAAAGGATTTATTATGAAGACTTTGGCTATGGACTTCTCATGTCATGTTCCATTGGAAGAGGAAATTCAACATTGTTTGGATTATTATAAAGAGATTCAAAATATATTCATGTCTTCAGAACTTCCTGGTAAATGGAGTAATGTATCAGATGATGGATGTGAAAAAGAGAAGCTTATTGTTTTGTGTGACACCACTCATCTCCAAGATATGGGAAACGATGACCATGTTTATTTTAGGGATTTTGTTTTAAATGGTAAGGGGAAAATGGACAGCAATGAAGGATTGACATTAGATACTCCAAAAACAAGTCCACATAATTAATATTATAATCTTACAAGGAATGAGACCACCAAATCTTCTAAGGAATCAACTATAAAACTCTATTTAGAAAGGGAATGGTCAAAGGAAATGATTCGTGGGATTCTAAATCCAGTAAATTCACATTCGGAGTGGGAAACTATTGATTATGCTGGTGATTTTGACTATGATTACAGGGATGATCTATCATATTTTCATCTATAATGTTTTTTCTGGATGAGGGGAGGTCTATATCTATGACCTTATCTACTCTCTTGCTTGCATGTTTTCTTTTTCTTTCACTTTTAATATAAGTTTATGGGACTTTTCTTCTGTCTTAAACATTTTCATATATAATTATATATAATTATATATAAATTTATTAATATATATATATACAAAGTTATAAATATAATAAATATATTTATTAGATGGGTTTGTAGGATCTTTTTGGTCTAGGACTCCATGGAAATTACGACTCCCCTATAGCTTTTTTTCAGTACAGTATCTTATTGATCTCCTTACATGAAGGTGTTTTGATTCTGATAGTTATGTGGATGTTGCAATAGAAGGATGAGAACTTGGGGGTAGGAGGAAGGATGTGGGTGCATCAGTTGAGGTCAATAAAAATAATCTATTCCCACTCTTCAAAGGTTGGCTGGCCAATGGTATTTACCAGAAGGGAAATATTGACAATGTAAGTACTGATCAAGATAATATCTTTGAACATCTTGAAATTAGATAGCATTCAATCATTGGGCATCTAGTTTTTCTTGGAGGATTGTTGTCATGGAAGGCCAGAGATATGATTGAGTGGATCTTAGTCATATGGGGCTTTAAAAATTGGAGATGTATCTAATTGGGAAGTTTTTGTTTATATGTTATTCCCTTATGTGAATTTTAATACAAGAGCATGGGGATTTGGTTCATTCTCTCTCAAGGTAGGATTTCTCCATATCCACGAATGTGTTTGTAAATTAAATTTGCTGGAGGAAGGATGATTTTCTGTGTAGCTATGGGTCAAGGTATTTATCCTTTCTTGGATTATAAAGAATCTCAGGATCCTCTATAACATTACGATAGAAATAGGAATTCCAATTAATTTAGACAATGAAACTGAAATAGACAGATTTGGACATTTTTCTCTGTTCTTATTCGATGTTGATTTGTGTTATTTTTTAGTTAATAGAGTGTTTTTTCAACAGATGGTGATCAAATTGACATGAGAATCAAGAATGAAAAATTCCCATATTTTTGTTTGAATTTCAAAGTTATTGGTCATAAAATGTCAAACTGCAAAAAAATTGGTTGTCTTTTTTTTTCTACTATGTGTGCTGGCATGATGAAGCCTCATGATTTAAAAGGATTAGAAGTGTGAATAACAATGGGATAGGTGGAATGAGAGTGAATATTATGGATTTTTATCAGAATGGAGTGAATATTCAAGTTGAACTGTATAGGAATGGATCTGGATTAAAGTCTTGTTAGAATTTGGGTGGTTCTATTGTTGCCTCTACTAGTGATGCTCATATTAGAAATGGATAGATTGTATTTAATACTACTTTTGAGCTAGGACTTGTTCTTGATTGTAGTGTCAAGAAAGATAGAACATGGGTTGAGATTGTGGAGGAAGGGATGGAAGGTATTGTAGTAGGGACTGTAGCAGGCACTGTAGCATGAACTGTGCAGAACAATAGTAGGTACTGTAGCGGAACTATAACATGCACTGTTTGTTACTGTAGTAGCCGAGAATATGCCCCCGTTTGGTGCTTTGGGCCACCGATTTGGTCCCAGAGTCCTTTAAGGCCTTCGCGCCACCTAGGCCTTCAGGTCAGTAAGGCCTTCGGGCCACCTCAAGGCCTTCAAGACACCTTAAGTGTAGATGCAAACTAGAAAACCTACAAGGAACAAGATTTAGAAGGAGGAGGAACAAGGAGCTTTCACCATTGTAGAAGCTAAACAGATTGCAAGAATGAGAGGGTATGGTACCTACCATTGGGACAAGCCTGTTCATGCACGGGAAAGCCTAGACGAACATCCATGCGAAGGTGGAGAGCTGATTTGACGATGAAGATGCTGGGGAGGAGCAGTTTCAAGTAGTTAGGTTGGTTGCATGTAATGTTTGAAGCCTATGGGAAATGAATTCCTCTAAGGCCTATGTTCCATGTAATACTTACACATACTGGCATTGTAAGGGTTCCACCTCACCCATTGAAAGGTGGATTATCAAAAATTAATAAAAAATGAAGGCCTTCGGGCCATTGGAGGAAGGCATGTGATTATCTTATTTATTATGTTGTGGGGGTGCCAGATGCTCATGAAACGAGTTTATTAAATAAAAGTTATAATATTTTATTTCTAGGTGAAGATGCTACTATTGTAGGAAGAGAACATGTTTTAGATAACATTTATGGATAATATTTGGGTGATCATCAGGTGATGGATAATGTACCATTTGATACTTCAATGATTGGAAAATCCATTAATGAATATGTTGCTTAAGAATTATCTTAACAACATTTAAAGCAGGAGAAGATGGTTGTAGTAAGGGATCATAAAGGTAAGAAAATTTATGTAGATACAGAAAGATTCCAATTGGTAATCCCTAAAAAACTAAAAACACATGAGTCTCAATATTAACCCCTATAGGCTTCACTCACTCTGATGCATATGCATATTGGCCATTCAGGTAACAAGTATTTGTAGGCTTCCCCCTGTAGGTTGTGGATCCAAATTATGGTGAGATTTTGGGGTGGTTGTATTCACCTCACTTCACCGACATAATGAGAAAGGCATATTCCTCTTTTGGATGGGCCTCTAATGTATATTATGATATTGCACAAGGAAGGAACTCTAGTATTATGCCTCTAGATGTCCAGAAATGTGAAAGGACCCTGAAAGGCCTTAGCAAGGAAGTAGAAGAATGGGTTTTCTCACAGCTCAAAGTCATCAAATATGTGATGGAGTTCGATGTTTTGGTTTTAATGACTATATAATAGTTTAGAATCTGTTATCAATTCACATTAAAGATGGATTCTTCTCCAATTAAAAATGGAATTTCAGGACATATCATGGAATTTTAGGATTTTCTCCACTTCGAGGGACTCATGTGAATCATCACCGTATGAAGAATATGAGTCCCCATAAGAGGTCAAGGCATGGAGGAGAGATCAACATCAAATGGGAAGAGGAAGATATCCATGAAATTTGGGATCTATAGGTTCTCAAAGGTGTTAACATTCTGCTTTATTATTCTTTTGATGTGGGCATTCTATGCCTTTAATGGCCTTTCTCCATCCTTATACGCATTCATTTCTTTAATAAACTTGTGGTCATGGATTTGGTATCTAAATCCTTGACCAAGGCATGTTTGTAATAAATATATTTATTATAATTTTATAATTATTTATATTTATTTATTTATTTAAATATATCTATTAGTTGAATATATTTATTATAATTTTATAATTATTTAAATATAGGTCTTTTTTAATATACGATTTTTAAAAAATTATTTATTTTTTTAAATCTAGGTTAAAAATATTTTCAAAACTAATGGAAAAAAGAGTAAAGGTACTTTCCACCTTTGCCTATTTTCAATTTGGTTAAAGGCGACATGGTCCATTCCATCTTTTCTTAAATGAAAAAAATTGCATTGTTCAAATATACCTGTTTATAAATTTAAAATATTTATTATTATGTTTTGTTTATATATATATATAACAAAACGATTCAGTAGAATTAAACTTCTATTTAATATCCAATATTATTACCAATAAAGCTGTTTGAAATTCTAATAGAAACTCTCTCCCAAGACTCCATTTTATAAGGGGTTTTCCTAGGAATTTTTTTTGGAATTCCAATGTTCGATCCAGGTCCTTCATTTCTTATGCAGAATTAATAATATATTTTTATTAATAATTAAAAATAAATTAATAATATTTAATAATTAATAAAAAATAATAATAACTAATTAACAATTAGTAATTTATTAATTAAATAATATGATTTACTACTTAATAATATTTGTTTCTAACAAATATTAATAACTAGTTAATATTAATTACTAATATATATATATATAATTATTATTTTTATTATTAAAAATAATAATATAATTATTAGTTATTAATGAACTAGTAATTAATAAATATTTAATTACTTATTAAAAATCATACTTACTAATTAGCTAATTAATTTCTAATTAATTATTATTTTATTAATAAATATTAATAATAATTATCAAATAATTACTGATAAGTATTTAAAATTATAATTTAGTTGATAAATATTAATAATAATGATTAAAGTACTAAAATACTAATTTTTAATTAATTATTAATATATCATTATTAATCAATTAACTAATTGTTGCGAGTAAATATTAATTACTAATAAATAATAATTAAATAATATGATTTAATATTTAATAATATTAATTTCTAATAAATATTAATTACTAAATAATGTTAATTATTAAAAAATATTTAAAATTATTATTGAGTAAATAATTATTAAAAGTAGTAATATAATTATAATTTATTAGTTACCAAACTGTGTAGGCACTGGAGATGTAACACCCCGACCCCAGCTACCCAGAGTCGGTGCATTACTTCGTAACATTGACATGATCACAAAAGATCAAGTCTTGAAAGACCGATTAGTTTAGTAGCCTTGGAAACACTAGATACATTCTTAAGTCTTTCATTACATCATAAAGTAAAAAAAAACTACAACAACATATTGTCTTCATATCCCCTCACTCTATCCCTGCAGGTCATTTATAATATACTTCTTCACATCCTCGAAAACATTAAAACATTGAAAGGGGTGAGGTCAAATGCTCCGTAAGGATAACAATATAGCGGAAACTTTCATAAGAAAACATAAGCATTTAAGGCAATGTATAACTAAAACAAAAGCTTTATTGAACTTGAACTTCAGCATAATATGGAAAAAGTAAAATAAAATAATGCCATTACTTACTCACATGGATATTCTACTAGACGAATAATCACGTGAAATATCAATAACCACTTTCATAACGAGGGAATGTATAATTCCAGACATTCTGAAACACTTTGTCAAGGCCTCGGCCAAGACGTCTAAAATGATTATGGCCTCGGCCAAAACCATAAATCAAATTGGGAAAGGGCCTCGGCCAATTCCACGTCTAGTTGTCTCATGAGACCTACCGATGCATCGAGGAGCTATAGCAGGCTCCACCCGTCACTTATTAAGTCCAATACATTCCTCATATGAACATGTTTAAACATCTCATAAACCATAACATAATCGTATCACATAAAACATGCATAATGGAAACATAAAATTTCCACATTTCAATCACAAGATATCAATACAACACATTGATATAATAAAAACGCTTTCAAAACCATTTTCAATACCAAAATAAAAGAAAAGTATAACATGGTATTTATTTTTCATTAAAAAAAGGGTATGGCTTGTAGAGGAAGCCGAAACTCAAATAGTGGTCACGGCAGCGGAGAAGTCATTGTCGCCGCATACGTATAAAAAAAACATTCCCTTTTATCGTTTAGTAAACGCTTCGTATAAAAAAGATTCCTTTTGAATAAACGTAAAAGTCAAAGTGGTTTATACACCGTATAAAAGAAATTTGTGTATAAAACCAAATATGCCTCAATGAAAGGAGATTGAGACGGAGTCCTTAGAAAGATCATTTTTGAAATAAAATAGATATATTATGTGTATTAACTATAGGTACACATAAATAAAGTAAAAATACAAAATAAGACATAATAATATCATGACATAATTTGAAAGTAGGACATTAACCCAAAGAATGGAAGTTGGGTTAAGAAGTTCCCTTACCTCGTATCTGACTTGACTCAACCGTTCTTTAACCTCCTGAATAATAAACTAGAGTTAATATATACCTTATTAAGAACCATTTTAGATTTCATTATCCTTTTTATATCACTGATTACAATGATATGTACATTATGTAATTATTTAAGTTAATAACGGTCGTTTTGTCGATCTTTGGTACTTGAATCAACAATAGAATTCTTATAATTACAAGTTGTTTATGTGGTAGATTATCCATTATCTCCAGAATTATATTCATTATTTATATGTCATATATATCATATATATCCAGTATATACATTCATTTATAATATTACGTAACATTTAGAGGTAAGAAATGAAATGCACCGTTCATGGAGACGGTAAGCCGTACGTACGCTTGAACGCTACTTTCATTTATATTTCGTATTTAATGGAATGAAATCATAATGATATAAATGTATAATTTAATTCCAGTATAATATAGTGTATAATACCATTTACTCCATCCTTTATACATCCCACATATGGTATTAACGATTCAAATCACTTTGAGGGGGCGATAGTCTGCACTTCCTAAAATGAAATTATCGTGTTTACCCATAATGGAAATCATAAAGTATGCCATAAATGAGAAATAAAGAAGCATAAGTAAAACATAAACATATTATATATATCATATATGAAAATAGTGTCATCAAAATTGCCACCATTATAGGTGTTAAAAGAATTTGAACAATCATCGTTTCGTGAGGCAGAAATTCGCCATCCACAGAAACAGTATGTTCTTTAACCATTATATGTAGGTGTGTGTAAGTGTAGCTCGAATCCTTCTTATAATAACATCCTAGTATATTGAGGATACTGGTGTTGTTACAAAAGAAATGAATAAAAAGAGTTTAGGGGGTTGGAGAAGAAAAATAAAACAAAACAACATTAGAGAAGACATTACCTCAAAATCGTGTAACTCTTTTTGATTTGAGCCAAAGGCTTCCTTGAGAAGAGTTCTGACCAAAGTGAGGCTTCTAGGAGTAAGATGGGGAAGTTGGGAGAGTATTTGGGCAGATTTTGGACGAGCCAAATGGCTTGAAGGTGTGAATAAGGTGGGAGAGGTGGGGGCCTTTTATAAGTGGAGAGGAGGGGCTCTTTTGGAAAGATTGAAATGTTACATTATTACACAATGCTTTTAGGATTCTAAAGGACCCACACTTATATAATTCGTGGCTAAGGTGATAAGGGTACGAAATATACCCATCCAATAGTCTTTGGACAAGTGTAAGCCTTGTAATTTGCATTATCTTTTCATTTTATTAAAATCGTTAAATAATGAGGTCATCGCTGCATCATAATGATGTCATAAATAATTTCAATTATATAATGTCTAAAAAATATAAAAAAAATACTATGATGTATGAAATCTTTTTATCTTTCTAATGAATATTTATAGTCAAAATTTGGACTTGTGTAACCCCACTTAAAAACTGTTTTAGTAAAATAACTCATGTTTGTGTCAATTTAATTTTAACATTAAATAAATATATATTAGTGTCATTTTCCAACAAAAGTGGCTCCATGGGGTCCCCAAGTTGACCCATGTGTTGTCTTGGTCGTCCATGACTCATCCAGTAGTAGTAGGACAAGTTTCATGCTCATCTCATATTATTAAAACATTATTTGTACCTTAAACTACACTAATTACCTCTAATCGCGATTAAGAACTTAAAAGTTACTATTCACCAAAAAATTATTTTAATCTCATTGAACCACATTTTACTTCTTAATGACAACCATGTATGTCGGATTTTTGAAAATCAAATCACAGAAGTGGTAATATTTCATTTAAAAGAAAAATCAGTTATTTAACTACCACTTAGTGGTTTCACTATTCATCAAAAATTGAAGTTTTTCAGAACAAGGCCAACATTTCTCCCTAAGCTATAATTGATATTCCGAATTCAAAAATGATTTATATTTTAAAAAATTCCAAACATATAAGTTGCATTAATTAATTTTATAATTAATTCCCGCTGTTACGACAAATAGCGTGTTTTTAAGAAACAATTTATATCAAAATATTGGCAATTGTTTATGTCCAATTTCAATGTTAAATTAATTATAATGACCACCATTGGATAAAATGGTAAAAATATATTCTAATTATACCTTAAAACCACTAAATAGTATAATTTATCAAAATAAATTATTTTGATTAAAAAGTTGTTTTAAGTATTTTTCACTATTCATAAAAAATTAGAAGTTCTCAGAAAAATACCAAAAATTCAACATAGGCTAATTTCGATATTCCGAATCCAAAAATGAAGTACATTTTGAAATATAAAATTTCTATAATTTTAAAAAGTGGTTATTACTATTCATAACGGCTACTTTGATTAGTCGTGGTGTTTTAGAACTCGATGTTGCGTACAATGCAAGCTATTGCATTATTGAATGAGAAGCGTATCGTGGAAGCTCGGGGTGTTACATTCTACCCTCCTTCAATAAATTGCATCCTCGCAATTTGAAATTTTTCTTTGAAAATAAAAGGTTAAAAATAGAAAATACCTTTGTGGAAAACCCACATCAGAAATAAGGTTAATAAAATTTAGCCTTAATAAGAGGGAAATGGAAATAAGAAAGTCACTACCAAATTATGATCTCGATAAGGAGAAAATTGGTGGAAATTAGAGACATATAATTGGAGGAAAAACGTAAATATTTGTAGGGAGTGATTGAGGTCATCAATCACAATCAACTGTCAAATTGAGGGCCTCAAAGCCTTCAATCTATGTTGATTTAAAATATCATCAGTTCAACAAGACATAAGGTATTAGGATAACGCATTTTTTTGTTTTAATATCCCTTTAATAAAGATTAAGAATTAATTTATTCATTGAATAAGAGATAGGTATATATATATTTATGCTTGACAATTAGAGTTTCAACCTTCAACTCATCTTTCACTCAAAAAGATAATTGAACTCAAAAATATTATACTTATCCTAATTGTATAAGGTTCCAAATGTTAACACATACCATTTAGATTAGTAAAATTATATTGTAATAACCAGGGACTTCCTGTAGGCTAGTGGTAGGAAATAAAGGCCTATCGCACTATGATTGTGGGTTCGATTCCTACAGCTTTGTCCAACGCGACGGGTTATGCCCCACCCTGCAGGTTGTCCTTTTCCTAAAACTATAGTATTATAATATTCCAAAAATAATCTTCATAATTTTTTTAACCTTAAAAAATACTATCCAAATATCAAATTAATCCACTCCAACCTTAATAGTTATCCAAAATACCTCTGTCCAGACTTTCTCTAAAAGGTCTCTTAATTCCAAAATCAATTTATCAGATTCCCCAAACAAAGTAAAGTTTCTCTTATTGTTACATACTAAAAATGTAATTACCTTCATCATATTAAAACCTTACTAAAATCAAAAAGTACTGCAGTACAATCCTTATATATATATCACATTATTCTAATAACCAGAATATAATCCATGAGTCCAAAAGCACCAATACATTAGTTATTCTGCTTCAACTGTAGTAACAGCATAAGATTTTCCTTGACCCCTTGGCCTTTTCTGAGGTAAGTTTCCCTGACGCTTAGGACATTCATTTGCATAATGACCCATTTCTCTACAATTGTAGCATTCAACTTTGATAGCCTCTTTCTTTCCCTTGCAATCACGAGCCTGGTGACCCTTTTATCCACATTTATAACAAACTCCCATTCCTTTTAGGCAAGTACCCGGGTGATTCTTCCCACAATTATCACATAATGGAAAATCCTTCTTTCCCTTTTTCCCTTTATCTGTCTCTTGTTCCACCGTTCTCTTCTTCTCTTGCTTTACTTTGTTGTCATAAGACTTAGAGAATTCCTTTTCTGTCTTGATAGCACACGAGACAATATCTTCGTATGATGAGAAGGATTGTGATACTAAAGCTCGATGGAGAAATGGTTTTAACCCATCAAATAAACGATCAATCTTACTCCTTGGGTTACGTATATAATCGGCAGCATGCCTTGCTAACCTTGTAAAGTTAGCCTCATACTTTGCGACATTCTCATCCTCCTTCTGCCTCAGACTCAGAAATTGCCTTTCCATATCTGCTCGATGGTATCGAGGAAAGTATTTTTCTAAGAATAGCTCTTTGAACTCCTGCCATTCCATGTTTGTTAATTCATCATCTTCCTTTGTGTTTTGAATTAGTGACCACCACTGATCGGCATCTCCAGTGAGGCGGTAAACTGCCATGATAACCTTTTCCCTTTCACTACTCCCCAAGGCGTGGAATATTTTCTCTAAGGAGTTTATCCATTGCTCAGCTACTAATGGATTTGTACTCCCATTGAAGGTTGGTGGTTGTTGTCTCATGAAGAGGTCTAACATTTATCCTCCACGTTGTGGATCAGGGTGCTCCATACGAGTAAGGTTATTATTCATAACCTGAGTGAGTTGTCCCAGTATGGTAATAAGTTGATCAGTACCAGTTGTATCTCCAGCTCCACAATAATTATCTTGAGCAGGAGGGCAATCCCTACACGGAGTGCATGCATTGATACAGTTTCCATTCCTTCCACTAGGTGCCATTTCTAAACAATGGCATAAACTATATTAGTTTATAAATCAAAATACATAATTCCATTCTTGTAAGATACTTAACATAAATTGAACTATTTATGGATATAATCCATAAAAATGTTTTCTTTGAGGAAGTATATACTCATAACCCTTCATGGTGGTTTATAAAGAAAATGAGAATTATCCAAAGAATATCCCCCGGGAGTGTCGTAACCAAGAGTGAAGCAAGGCCCGTTGTCGTGCACCAGTTCCCGTTCGAGTCTAGCTCAAAGCGGTGTTTTCAGGTTTTACCCCTAGGTACATCTGTGCCAGAGCCGCCTCTACTTGCTCGTATCCAAATAGGGACGTATTGCTTGGAAAACTCACAAAATCTCTATAATACCAAAATTATAGGAAGTTCTTCTATACTAATCCTTAAAGTCTATCTTCAGGCTATGTGCTCTAATCAGAGTTTATCTAAATCTAGCTTCCAAGGTTAGTACTAAACTGCCTCTGATACCAACTGTAACGCCCCGACCCCAGCTACCCAGAGTCGGTGCATTACTTCGTAACATTGGCATGATCACAAAAGATCAAGTCTCGAAAGACCGATTAGTTTAGTAGCCTTGGAAACACAAGATACATTCATAAGTCTTTCATTACATCATAAAGTAAAAAAAAAACTACAACAACATATTGTCTTCATATCCCCTCACTCTATCCCTGCAGGTCATTCATAATATACTTCTTCACATCCTGGAAAACATTAAAACATTGAAAGGGGTGAGCTCAAATGCTCCGTAAGGATAACAATATAGCGGAAACTTTCATAAGAAAACATAAGTATTTAAGGCAATGTATAACTAAAAAAAAGCCTTATTGAACTTGAACTTCAGCATAATATGGCAAAAGTAAAATAAAATAATGCTATTACTTACTCACATGGATATTCTACTAGACGAATAATCACGTGAAATATCAATAACCACTTTCATAATGAGGGAATGTATAATTCCAGACATTATGAAACACTTTGTCAAGGCCTCGGCCAAAACCATAAATCAAATTGGGAAAGGGCCTCGGCCAATTCCACGCCTAGTTGTCTCATGAGACCTACCGATACATCGGGGAGCTATAGCGGGCTCCACCCGTCACTTATTAAGTCCAATACATTCCTTATATGAACAGGTTTAAACATCTCATAAACCATAACATAATCGTATCACATAAAACATGCATAATGGAAACATAACATTTCCACATTTCAATCACAATATATCAATACAACACATTTATATAATAAAAACTCTTTGAAAACCATTTTCAATACCAAAATAAAAGAAAAGTATAACATGGTATTTATTTTTCATTAAAAAAAAGGGTATGGCTTGTAGAGGAAGCCGAAACTCAAATAGTGGTCACGGCGGCGGAGAAGTCGTTGTCACCGCATACGTATGACAAAAACATTCCCTTTTGTCGTTTAGTAAATGCTTCGTATAAAAAATATTCCTTTTGAATAAACGTAAAAGTCAAAGTGGTTTATACACCGTATAAAAGAAATTTGTGTATAAAACCAAATATGCCTCAATGAAAGGAGATTGAGACGGAGTCCTTAAAAAGATCATTTTTGAAATAAAATAGATATATTATGTGTATTCACTATAGGTACACATAAAGAAATTAAACATACAAAATAAGACATAATAATATCATGACATAATTTGAAAGTAGGAGATTAACCCAAAGAATGGAAGTTGGGTTAAGAAGTTCCCTTACCTCGTATCTGACTTGACTCAACCGTTCTTTAACCTCCTGAATAATAAACTAGAGTTAATATATACCTTATTAAGAACCATTTTCGATTTCATTATCCTTTTTATATCACTGATTACAATGATATGAACATTATGTAATTATTTAAGTTAATAACGGTCGTTTTGTCGATCTTTGGTACTTGAATCAACAATACACTTCTTATAATTACAAGTTGTTTATGTGGTAGAATATCCATTATCTCCAGAATTATATTCATTATTTAGATGTCATATATATCATATATATCCAGTATATACATTCATTTATAATATTATGTAACATTTAGAGGTAAGAAATGAAATGCACCGTTCATGGAGACGGTAAGCCGTACGTACGCTTGAACGCTACTTTCATTTCTATTTCGTATTTAATGAAATTAAATCATAATTATATAAATGTATAATTTAATTCCAGTATAATATAGTGTATAATACCATTTACTCCATCCTTTATACATCCCACATATGGCATTAACGATTCAAATCACTTTGAGGGGGCGGTAGTCCGCACCTCCTAAAATGAAATTATCGTGTTTACCCATAATGGAAATCATAAAGTATGCCATAAATGAGAAATAAAGAAGCATAAGTAAAACATAAACATATTATATATATCATATATGAAAATAGTGTCATAAAAATGGCCACCATTATAGGTGTTAAAAGAATTTGAACAATCATCGTTTCGTGAGGCAGAGATTCTCCATCCACAGAAACAGTATGTTCTTTAACCATTAGATGTAGGTGTGTGTAAGTGTAGCTCGAATACTTCTTATAAGAACATCCTAGTATATTGAGGATACTGGTGTTGTTACAAAAGAAATGAATAAAAAGAGTTTAGGGGGTTGGAGAAGAAAAATAAAACAAAACAACATTAGAGAAGACATTACCTCAAAATCGGGTAACTCTTTTTGATTTGAGCCAAAGGCTTCCTTTAGAAGAGTTATGCCCAAAGTGAGGCTTCTAGGAGTAATAGGGGGAAGTTGGGAGAGTATTTGGGCAGAGGTTGGCCGAGCCAAATGGCTTGAAGGTGTGAATAAGGTGGGAGAGGTGGGGGCCTTTTATAAGTGGAGAGGAGGGGCTCTTTTGGAAAGATTGAAATGTTACATTATTACACAATGATTTTCGGATTCTAAAGGTCCCACACTTATATACTTTGTGGCTAAGGTGATAAGGGTTCGCAATCTACCCATACAATAGTCTTTGGACAAGTGTAAGCCTTGTATTTTGCATTATCTTTTCATTTTATTAAAATCGTTAAATAACGAGGTCATCGCTGCATCATAATGATGTCATAAATAATTTAAATTATATAATGTCTAAAAAATATAAAAAAAATACTATGATGTATGAAATCTTTTTATCTTTCTAATGAATATTTATAGTCAAAATTTGGACTTGTTTAACCCCACTTAAAAACTAGTTTAGTAAAATAACTCATGTTTGTGTCAATTTAATTTTAACATTAAATAAATATATATTAATGTCATTTTCCAACTAAAGTGGCTCCATGGGGTCCCCAAGTTGACCCATGGGTTGTCTTGGTCGGCCATGACTCATCCAATAGAAGTAGGACAAGTGTCATGCTCATCTCATATTATTAAAACATTATTTGCACCTTAAACTACACTAATTACCTCTAATCGCGATTAAGAACTTAAAAGTTACTATTCACCAAAAAATTATTTTAATCTCATTGAACCACATTTTACTTCTTAATGAAAACCATGTATGTCGGATTTTTGAAAATCAAATCACAGAAGTTGTAATATTTCATTTAAACGAAAAATCAGTTATTTAACTACCACTTAGTGGTTTCACTATTCATCAAAAATTGAAGTTTTTCAGAACAAGGCCAAAATTTCACCCTAAGCTATAATTGATATTCCGAATTCAAAAATGATTTCTATTTTAAAAAATTCCAAACATATAAGTTGAATTAATTAATTTAATAATTAATTCCCGCTGTTACGACAAATAGCGTGTTTTTAAGAAACAATTTATATCAAAAGATTGGCAATTGTTTATGTCCAATTTCAATGTTAAATTAATTCTAATGACCACCATTGGATAAAATGGTAAAAATATACTCTAATTATACCTTAAAACCACTAAATAGTATAATTTATCACAATAAATTATTTTGATTAAAAAGTTGTTTTAAGTATTTTTCACTATTCATAAAAAATTAGAAGTTCTCAGAAAAATACCAAAAATTCAACATAGGCTAATTTCGATATTCCGAATCCAAAAATGAATTCCATTTTGAAATATAAAATTTCTATAATTTTAAAAAGTGGTTATTACTATTCATAATGGCTACTTTGATTAGTCGCGGTGTTTTAGAACTCGATGTTGCGTACAATGCAAGCTATTGCATTATTGAATGAGAAGCGTATCGTGGAAGCTCGGGGTGTTACAGGAGAGGCTCTATGGCCCCATATATTTATTATAAAAATACAGTCTCAAGAACACATAGGAGATACTAGGTAAGAGTGATGAAAAAACCATAAAAATAGATACAAACTCATCATTTGCTTCTACCACCCCATGCATGAAAACCACCCCAGCCTCTTGGGTGTCTTCCCCTTCGACATTGTTTCAGGATCTTCTACACACCACCATGATCATCAATTTCCATCAGAGAATCAACATTATGATAAGAAATTTGGCCATCTACTAGAGAAACACTATCATCATCATCCCCTTTATCACCTTCAATATGTAAACTCTTATCTAGAGCTTCCACGCTTGATGGATTCCATGTTTGAAATTCACCAACCTGCTTGAGAATATAAGCATTTGTAACTGATTTAGCTTTCCTTTCTCAGCTCCCCTTATATAACATATCAAAATATCGAGAATTAATAGATTCCATCATGGTAAAAAAATTATGCTTCGCAGCACCAATATTTAGTGAACCCACATGCCACATTGTTTCCAAGGGAATTGTGATTATAGTGGCAATTTCAGGTGTCGAAAACACATTGTCATGAGGAGTTAAAGACTGCAAACTGGAGGTAAAATCATCACAAGGAGCAACCAATACTTCACTGGGAATAACATGTGAAAATGACACATGATCCTTATTAATAAAAATTTTAGTGGTATCAAAGGGTAATTGACCAAAAATATAGCATACCGGGGTGTTAAGAGCTGTAACAATACCCTACACCTTCCAAGTGTCGGTAGTAAATCCCGGAAAAGAAGAAGAGACAAAAGAGTATCCCAGATCTGCTAAAACCGAGACAGGATCATGTCCGGAAGAAAAAACATGCTTCTGGAAAGCAACAAGAGAATGTGTTTGAGATTCCACATGCACATGAGAAGGGAAGACCTTCTCAGAACCATACAAAATATTATTTATAGGCCTTATAGAATGTGTCCCAAGAACATGAGTAGAGCCACATTTAACATGACTATGGTTCGGTTTTTCTTTGGACAATAATTTTTTTTCCAAGAACATCTCAGGATTATCAAGGTCACCATCATTACAATCAGAATCACCCCATTTAGAAGAACTCTCCCATTGAATTATATGAGTACTAGGTAGTATGGTCTGGAAATTCAGCTCACCCCCACTATGGGTACCATCAAGTATGTTCATAGTCACAACATCAGTAAAGGAGGGAGATCCTCTATTCAGCAACCCAGTATTAGGACTATGCATCAATGTCACCTCAAAGATAGGTGGAGAAACTCCCTTCACTTTTTTCAAAAGTACTCTTCTATGCAAGCTTAGAAGGATCACCAATAATTGGTAATTTGAACATATACTTCTCTATAAGGTTTCCTTGTCTTTTACAATTAGAGCATCACATTCCTCTATAAAAATTATCCTTCACATGTCCAATGGTTGAGAAGTTAATGTAAAATTGAGGTACATGTCCAAATTAAATATCAAGTTCAAATTTAAACTTACCAGCAATCAAGTTGACAATCTCAAAAGAGTAAAAGACTTATCAAATTCAACTAACATTTGAGAAAAGTGACCATACCTGACCGATACAGTCTCTTTGTCAAGATTAATTGATGTTCCAATGGCTAAAGTGACATCCCAAAGAATTATTGGGTTCCAGAAACCCCAATTCAAACCATTGAAATACATCCAAGAATGTTCAAAAAATTATTCTATTACAAGGGGTCAAACTACGGATCCCAATTTTGAAATCTCAGGATCCCTGGATTGAGGTTAACAAAGCCAAAAATCTATGCTTTTAGTTTTATTTCATTCAAACAAAAGGAAAGATGAAAATATTTCATACTGAGAGAAACAATATCCCAATTAAAAAATCCCTAAATCTAAAGAAGACTTTTCCTTAGATCCTAAAGCTTCCAAATATTTTCTTGTGCACTGAGATGAGTAATAATCAAATGTTTACATAAATCAATTTTTTCTTGAAACTGTATAGGGTTTGATTCAACCACCACAAGTGTACCATTCCTTGAAATCTTGAGAGGAATGGAATCACCTTCTCGAGTGCTAAGAAGGAAGTGATCCGTAGCCTTTACTAGAGAATCATCCGCTCTTCAGACAGAAGAACCCAAATTCGAGCTCTTTACAGGGATTGGAAAATGCGACGGGTCCACAACCAAAGTTGCGGCATGCGTCAAACCTGAACCACCATCCACCTTCCTCGAGAGGCTGATAAAAACCTCATATGATTGAAATACTTTGACAATGATGAGCTAATCATTGAAGGAAACCCTAGACACCATTTCTATAAAGTGAGATGCTCTCAAATCCCAAAATTTTCCTCTAATTGTTCCCATTATTTATTAATTAATTAGTAATTATAAAATAGGTAATTACTTATTAATAATATTAAGAAAAAATTCAATAATTAAATACTTATTAATTATTAATAATTATTATTATACAATTATTAATAAATATTTATAAATATTTCTTCGTTAATAAATATTATTATTAATGATTAAATTATTAAAATAGTAATGACTAATTAATTATTATCAAATAATAATTATTTAATTAAATAATTGTTGGTGATTAATATTAATTTCTAAAAAATATTAATTAAATAATATTATTTACTATTTAACTATATTAATTTCCAATAAACATTAATTACTAGTACATATTTAAAATTTTTCTTTGGTTATTAATTATTAATTATTACTATTATACATTATATATTTATTATTTTTTATCTAGTTATTATTAACATTATTTTTTAGTAATTATTTATTATTTAATTTCAAATCAATTAAAACCTATTATTTATTATTAACTATTTATAAATTAGTCAGGTTTTTAAATATATTGTTAATTAATAATAAGTGGTATTAATTAACATTGTTTAAAATATTATTAATAAAAATGAGTTAATTATTAATATTTATTGGTAAACATTAATAGTTAATTATAATTTATTGGTCATTAATATTTATTAATAATTGATAAAAAATTATTAATAATAATATATTACCAATTCTGTATAGGAAAGGAAGAACCTGAATCCCACATCAGAAATCTAGAATAATTTTTAGGGAAAGCCCTCTTATAAAAGGGAACCCTATGTGAAAGATTTTATTATAATTCCATACTATTTTATTGGAAATAATGTTGGATATTAAATAACAGAATTTTTTTTTAAATAAATTATATATATATATATATACATATATAACAAGATAAAAACAAAATATTTAAATACACAAACATGTATATTTAAAATAAATAATTTTTTTTGAAAGGCATCATTATCGATGCCTCCTTTTCACAATACATTTAAAAAATCCTAATATTATTTAAATAAATAAATAAATATATATTTAAATATATTTATTATAATTTTATAATTATTTAAATATATTTTTATCTAGATATAATTTTATAAATAATTTTTTCTAAAACATTATATAAATATTTGAATTATTAAAAATATATATTTATATATTATATAAATATTAATTATATACAATCATTTTTAAATTAATGTATATAAATAATAAATATTTTTTGAATATTAATAATATTATATATATATATTAATAATATTTTTTATTAAAATTTTTCATCAACACTAAGAATAATGTTGATAAAGAGTGGACCTTTATAAACTCTTTTTTAGCGATGATAAAAGCTGCCTTTATCATCACTTCTAGCACTGATAAAGGTGACCCTTTTATCAGCATTGTTTGTTTAATGCTAATAAATGTTGGTGGTGTGTAAGCCATGATTTTTGGTAATACCTCCGTCCAACATCATAAATCCATGTGGGGAGATGGAAAATTGATATGTGCTAATATTCACATGTCTATTTCGAGCCACCCACCAAACATAACCTGGGTGGTGCCGCTAACTCACATTGTGCATCTTACTCATCTCTCCAAGAAGATCATCATATGGCTAGTCCTCCCACCTCCCTACATAAAAAAGCTGAGTGGGTAAAAAATGTGGGGCAATAGTACCAACACACACAGATCAGTGGGTGTAGAATAGGATGGCCCTGAGTGGGATTCATGTTATGGAGCAAGTTAGATTATAATTGGTCGGCATGGGTGTGGTCACTCACGGGGTTGGATTCTAGTGCAGATCATGTCTTCACCAGCTGGTGTGGTTCATATTTCTAGTGGGAGTAGACCTCTTTGTAGGTTATGTTCTGTAATTCCTTTATCTGCATTAATGGAAATTGATTCACTCATGATTTTTATCATCTCAATTATGTCTATTCATTTATGGGTCTCAAGGTCACTCATGAATGATAGATCTCCTAAAAAATGGGTTTTTATTTCACCCATTAATGTTCCATCTCCTCATCAATGGGGCTTGTAAATTCTCTCGTCTCAACCGGGTCTCCTCATCAATGAGTCTTGGGATCACTCCATCATTATCTTATTCAGTATTGTTTTTTTAAATATATCTTTGGGACACTCACTAGTGTAATCAAAAGGTACTTTTCATAACCACAAAAATGGGTTTTCATAGCACCACCCTTTAACAGCACTAAAAAAAGCACTGATAAAGGGGGTAACTTTATCATCTTTAAAAAGGAACTGATAAAGGGTACTTTTAACAGCACTAAAAATAAATCATAAAATTACCCCTTTATCACAACCTTTTTTAGCATTGATAAAGGTAACCCCTTTATCTGTATTTTTTAGTACTGTTAAAGGGACCCCCTTTATCAACGTTTTTTTAGTAGTGCTGATAAAGTTCCTCCTTTATCAGGGAAATTTTACTAACACTAACAAAGGGTATATTTCAAAAAAAATATTTCATTAAAAATAATTTATTAATATATAAATATATTTAAGTTGATATAAATAAAAAATATATATTTTAAACATGTTTTAGATAAAGATAAATAGGAATTCACCCTTAATATCAAAGATAATTAGTGAAAATGGCTTATAAAATAATATAAAATATTCTTTGAATTAATAATTTTCTAATTATTATAGAGTAATAGTCATTTAATAAAAATTTAAAATAAAAATAATAAAAAGAATAATAAAAAATCTAAAATACGTTGAAAACATAATTTGAACTTCAAAGGACCATAAATTTTGATTTGGGTGTTCTTTTGGACTCTAACCCATATCAAATCGAATCCTATGATGAGGTCTATGACATAGATGGTATCAAACTGAGGTGAGAGAGAATTTTATGGGTTTTCATCCCTAAAAATGTTCAGAAGGCCTCCAAAACTGAGTTTTTTTGTCACTAACTCCGGTTTCATAAAATTCAAACAGCTATAACTTCTAATTCGGGTGTTTGTTCTGCCTGTACCACATATCATATCGAATATCACTTCATGAGAGTTTATTTGACTGGTTGTGGAGCTAAAATGGACTCCCAGGTCAGATGTAATGATTATTGCATGGTTGTTAGTGGTTTAGGGTTTTCTGTGACTCTTAATGTTTTTAAGTGTTTAAAGGGTTTTTGTATTTTATATTCTTTTTAAATATATATATGTAATGCTTTTAAAAATATATCTAATTATATATAAACATATATATATATACATAAATATATGAAAAAATTTTAATATATAAAATATATTAATAAATACAATTATGTATAATTATACTTACAGATACACATATAATCTATATATATATATGTGTGTGTGTGTGTTGTATATATGTATTTATTTATTTATGCAGACACAAAAAAATATTTGATAAATGTATTTAAAACTGATCTTATAAATATATATTAATATATGAGTAAATATATAGATAACAAAAATATATTTATATATATATTTATATTAATATATGAATAAATATATAAATATAACTATATATGTATATGTATATATATATATATATTAATATATATATATATATATATTAATAAAACTGTATATTAATATAATTATATTCTAATATATGAATAAATATAACTATATATATATATGTATCATTAAATGGATAAAAAAATAGGATGAATGAGTGGTAAAGGTGCAAGAACACAAGGGAGAGATCTCGGGTTTGAATCCAAGTAGAGGTAGGTGTGTGCATAGGTGAGGGGGGGGGGGGGGGTGGTGCTGTTAAAGGGTGGGGGTGTTCTCATAGTATTGTTAAAGGGGTGTCTAGGGTGTGATGACAGGTATTTATAGTTCCATTGAAAGGGCTTGAGCGTTGTTAAAAACCCTCCATGTTGCATATTGTTTTTTTAATTTTTTTAAACTTTTATCAGTTTTATTCTTTAGTGCTGATAAAATACCCCTTTTATCAGCACTTCTTTTAGTACTGATAAAAGTGATCATTATCAGTGCTATTTTAGCATTGATAAAACAGACCCCGTTTAATAGCACCTTGATGATCAGTGCTTTTTTAGGGCTAATATAACCATATTTTGTAGTAGTGTTGGGTCTAAATCAAGAATAAATAATAATTTTTTTGGGCTTAATTCTTTTTTTAATATTATTGATATTGTCATTAAAATAAAAAAATATGGCACACATCTCTATCTCTGAAAAACTCCATCATAGACAGGCACTGATTCACGCTGTCTCTATTTGGAGGGACAACACACACTACCACTCCGGGCTGAACATATGGTGCACACATCGTAGGAATAAACTAGCTCGCGAGATATCTTTGGTGGCAAACAAGGAACATATACAACAAGAGGGTTATGAAATATCTTAGGTATGGTTCAAACAACATATATGATCTCCATCATAGGAAAAAATAGCTCCTAAAATATTCTTTACAATCATGGTAGGTGACATGTGGCACACGCGATGCATGGTTGACAGAATAAAATATCAAAAATAACCAAAAATATATATTAAAATAAGTACACCTTAGTGATATTTAATTTTCTTAATAACCTATGGTTGGTTTGTGTTTTCAATTTTAATAACCCACAACCAAAAAAGAACTTAATTTCTAATTATTTAATTTGTATTAATTTAATATTTAAAATGACTTGATTAAATATAATTATTGCACAAAAAACATTCAATATAAGATTAAAACATGGGCACCTGTATAAAATCATTAGAGGTGTATATACACACATAAGAGTTTATATAGGGTGTGAGATAAGTAGGAAGGTTTATGAAATTCCTTTTCCTAAAAAATTTTATAAATGATTGTTTGAACATCAACTAATATAGGTATGTGTAAATAAATTTCTAGAAAAAGCCTTTAACAACTCTAGAAAATCTGTATTATCTAAGTGTTGTTAAAAGGGGTCTCCATTATCAGTGTTAGTTTAGCACTAATAAAAGATATCCCTTTATCGACATTGATAAAGGACCCCCATTATCAGTGCTAGAAATAGCATAGATAAATATAAATTTTATCTATGCTAAAAATAGTGCTTATAAATTCCATACTACTGTAATGTTCTGTTAAAATTACAGAACACTACAACATGAAATTCATGTATATTCCAAATTAATAATTTATTTGAAATAAAAATTTCATCACAAATAAAAGTAAAAAGATAATATATTATATACATTTAAAACATTTTTTTGTACAATTAAATTATCCAATACAATTTAAAAAAAAACATTCCAAAACATCAATAGTATCATTATATTTGGCACCCGACCCTCAAAAAAAAAACATAATCATAGTACCAGTTTTTGAACCGACCACCTCAAATCGTGGAAATGAATCCACCTATATATGAAACAAATTATTATGTGATTAATACTACAAAAAATATATTAATCATAAATATGAAAGAATATATTAATAAATGTAATTTCTAAACTAAAAACATGCAATTTTATTCATAAAAAATACATTATGTGTTAGTTTGATGTGAGAGTGATTCTTACACATTGAAAATAATTTATAAATTATTTTCCCAAAGTATCCAGACAATCTGAGTGTGTTTTCTAGGTTTTCAGTGAGTGAATTTTTTTAACTAAAATTTCAATCATAAAATGATAACAGACAATTTGAGTCATACTAGGTTCTCTATGTCTCAGATTGAGTTGTGTATAATTTCTACACATCAAAAATGACATATGGATCATTTTATTAAAGTATTAAAGAAATTTTAATGTTTTTTTTATCATTTTTGATTATGTGATGAGTGTTTTAAAAATAAATTGTAAATATTAAATAAAAAGACAAACATGGAGTCATACGAGTCATACCATGCATTGGATTGATGTGTGGTTTATTCCTACATGTCACAAATGTCTTAAGGATTCTTTTTATGATATATTTAATCAATCCAAATGTGCTTCCTCGATTTTGATTATGTAATGTGTCTTTTTACTAAAATGTCATTTAAAATTTAAAACATGTACTTTGAGTTATAAAAATCACATAGTGCATTAGTTTCATGTAATACTAATGTTTACACATAAAAAATGACATATCAATTTTTTTTCCAAAAGTGTCAATACAATTTGATTGTGTTTTCTTGGTTTTTAGAGAGTGGCACACATTTTGAACAAAAATGACAATTTTAAAATGATAACACACAATTTGAGTTGTACCGGGTACAACCTGAACTAAATTGAGGTGTGGTTGATTCCTACATGTCACAAATGATTTATGGATCATTTTTATAAATTATCAAAACAATCCAAATGTGTTGGATTAGTTTTTAGTATGTGATTTGTGTATTGAACTGAAATATCAATTTTAAATAAAAATACACTTTTAATCATACTAGTCACACCATGCATCAGATAGACATATGGTTGATTCCTACACATCAAAAATGACTTAAGAATAATTTCATCAGGTATCACAATAATCCAAATGTTTTTTCTAGGTTTTGAGTATGTCATATTCCTTTTTTACTAAAATTTCATTTTAAACTAATAACACACACTTTGAGTTATACTGGTCACATCGTGTGACAATTTGATGTGAGACTAATTCCTACATGTCAAAAATGTCTTATGAATTATTTTCCTAAATTATTAAGATAATCCGAGATCATTTTCTAATTTTTGAGTGATTGAAAAATATTTTGAACTAAAATGTAAATTTTAAACTGATAACGGACACTTTGAGTCATATCGGGAAAACATGTTTTGGATTGAGGTGTGGTTGATTCTTGCACCCCAAAAAAATGACTTATGGATAATTTTCCTAAAGTATCAAAACAATATCTATGTGTTTTCTCAGTTTTGAGTTTTTGATACATGTTTTGAAATAATATGTCAATTTTCTAAAAAAAGAAACACATAGATCATTACCGGTCACACCATGTATTAATTTGAAGTGAGGTTAATTCATACACATCAAAGAAGACTTAATGATCATTGTAAAAAATTAAAAAAAAACAATACCAATGAGTTTGATTGGTTTTTGGTATGTCATGTGTTTTTTTACTAAAATGTCAATTTAAACTTAAAACATGTACTTTGAGTCATACCAATAACATTCTGTGTCATTTTTATATGAGAATTATTATTACATGTAAAAATTAAATCTTAAATCATTGTAATAAAGTATCAAGATAATCTGAGTATGTTGGCCCAGTTTTCTATGAGTGAAACACATTTTGAACTAAAATGTCTATTTTAAATAGATAATGTACACTTTGAGTCATAACAGGAAAAGAGTGTACCAGATTGAGTCGTGAATGATTCCTACATGTCAAAATTTATTTATGGATCATTTTCCTAAAGTATCAAAAAAATATGAAAGAGTTTGATCAGTTTTGAGTATGTGATGTTTGTTTTGATCTAAAATGTAAATTTTACATAAAAAAGACAAACTTGGAGTTATATTGATCATGCCACATGTTAGATTGATGCGTGGTTGATTAATACATACCAAAAATTACTTGTGGATGATTTTAATAATGTTTCAAAACAATCCGAATGTATTTTATTAGTTTTTGAGTATTTCACATGTCATTTTTATTAAAATGTCATTTTAAACTAAAAACATGCACATTGAGTTATACCGGTCACATAATGTGTCACATTGATATGAGAATAATTCCTACATGTCAAAAAATACTTATGAATCATTTTCCTAATGTATCAAGAAAATCCAAGAATTTTTTCTTGGGTTTGAGTGAGTGAAATTCGTTTTGACCTAAAATGTCAATTTAAAACTAATAACAGACACTTTGAGTCATACCGGGAACACCATGTATTTGATTGAGTTTTGGTTGTTTCCTAGATGTAAAAAATGATATATGGATAGTTATCCTAATGTACTAATATAATATGAATGTGTTTGATCAGTTTTGAGTGTGTTACTTTTGTTTTGAACTAAAATATGAATTTTAAATAAAAAATACACTTTGAGTCATACTGGTCACACCATGCGTTGGATTGATGTGTAGTTGGTTAATAAATGAAAAAAATGACATAAGGATAATTGTATTAAAGTTTCAGAATAGTCTGAATTATTTTTATTATTTTTTTATGTCACGTTTATTTTTTACAAAAAATGTCATTTTAAATTGAAAACACACACTTTGAGTCATACTAGTCACCTCATGCTTCGGTTTGATGTGAGACAGATTCATGAAAGTTAAAAATGATTAATGAATAATTATATTAATGTATCACAACATTATGAGTGTGTTTTCATGTTGTTCAATAAATGACACGTCTTTTGAAATAAAATGGGAATTTTAAACTAACACAGAATATTTGAGTTATATTAAGAACATCATATATTAGATTGTGGTGCTGCTGATTCCTACACATCAAAAATTAATAATTGATTAGTTTTTTAAAGTATTAAACAATATGAATGTGTTTTTTTTTTCAGTTTTTTAGTATGTGACATCTATTTTGATCTAAATTGACATTTTTAAATAAAAGGACACACTTGGAGTCATACTGGTCACCTCATGTGTCATAATGAAATGATGTATGTTTATACATGTAATAAATTAATTAATGATCTTTTCCATAAAATATAAAAACATTATGAATTTGGTTACTCAGTTTTGAGTATGTTATGTGTCCTTTTTACTAATATATAAATTTAAAATGAAAACATGCACTATGATTTATATTGGTCACATTGTATTTCAGATTGATGCAAGACTAATTTATACACATCATAAAAGAATTATGAGTTATTTTACTAATGTATCAAGACAATTTGAGTGAAATTTCTCATTTTTCAAAGGGTGAGATGAATTTTTAACTAAAATGTCAATTTTAAATAGATGACATACACTTTGGGTAATACTAGTAACAACATGAATCAGATTGAGGTATAGACAATTAAAAAACATAAAAAATGATTTATGGATCATTTTACTAAATTATTAAAACAATTTGAATATTTTTAATTAGTTTTGAGAATGTGGAATCTGTTTTGAACTATAATGATTATTTTAAATTAAAATCACACTTGTATTCATATCCATCACATTGTACATCCGATTGATGCACAATTTATTTCAAAACATCACAAATAAAGGATTATTTTCCTAAATTAATCAAAAAAATTGGAATGTTCTCACTTGGGTTTGAGTATTTTTTTTAATAAAATGTAATTTTAAACTAAAAACACACACTTTGAGTCATACTGGTCACACCATGTGTCACATTGATGTGAGGATTATTCCCACACATAACAACTGACTTAAGAACATTTTTTCTAACATATTAAGAAGATACAAGTGTGTTTTCTTGGTTTTCATTGAGTTACACATATTTTTAACTAAAATTTCAATTTTAAACTAACAAAAGACACTTCGAGTCATACTAGACACTCCATGTATTATATTGATGTGTGGATCATTTATATAAATCATAAATGGCTTATAAATAATTTTTTAATGTATCAAAATAATATGAATGATTCATATCATTTTTAATAATTTGATGTCAATTTTTAACTAAAATGTAAATTATAAACTATGTTGACCTCACCTGTTTTGATAATCCAAACTATGCTTTCACATACCTTGAAAATTAGAATTAATGTTTATCTATATTCTAATTCGCTCAATCTATGACATTA
The DNA here is from genome assembly GCA_963277665.1 of Viscum album. NCBI lineage: Eukaryota > Viridiplantae > Streptophyta > Magnoliopsida > Santalales > Viscaceae > Viscum > Viscum album. The sequence continues at coordinate 1,994,861,021 of OY728143.1, read as the reverse complement.
TATCTGATAATAATATTAAAATAATCCTTGAAATATATTAATCAATGTTAATATTTGTTTATATAAGTTTTGAAGTAATTCGAACCCAATCGGATATGTTTTACATAAAACTGATAAGTGTTAGTCACTGATCTGTGTATAGCTACTGATACAGAGTTACCAATACTAGTCTACCGATAGACTTAGTCTACCGATAGACAGAGTCACAGATAAGCTAAGGTCACTGATACAGAATGGAGCTACCGATATGCATAAGTCTACCGATACACATAATCACTGGAACTAAGCGAGCTACCGATACAGACAGTCACCAATACATAAAGCTAGCGATGGACCAGAGCTACCGATAGACCAAGAGATACCGATATACAGAGTCACCAATATAGAATGAAGCTACAAATACAAAGAAGATCTACCCATAGATCAAGAGCTACAGATAGAATGAAGTCACCAATATATGAAGCTACTAATACCAAAAGTTACCGATACACAGAGTAAGAGCTACCGATATTATAAGCTACCGATACAAGTTCAAAGTGCTACCGATGGAAGGTCACTAATACACAGTCCACCGTACACATATACCAACAGAAGGCTACTAATGATTGAACAAACAGTCAAACCCTATACTCTCAATATTATTTATTTATTAAGATAACGGCTAAATTTTTTGTTTTTAATGTAGTTAATTTTATTTAATGATATCTGTTGGCAAGTTAGGGAATCGTACCTAGTACCCATGCAAAAGGTAATCATTCATTTTTGTCAGAGCTAAAAGCTATAAAAGGAAAGATAAAGATCTAGCTAGAAAGTGGTGTGAATACAGGAATATCATCAAAAAGAAACTTAGAAGGCGCTTGAAGTGTGAAGAAAGAAGTGAAAAGTGGTGCATACAGAAAGACTATATCCATACTCCAAGAACACTAGAAATACACGAAGCCACTCATTCTAGAGGAGAACACAAGATGCATCTTGAGTGAAGAACTACCAAAAACACTTCATGCACTCAGAATGATAAGCTGAAACTAAAAACTAAGGAAGAAAAATGACACTCTGTTTTTCAGACAAAAAACAGAGAAGGACTGAGAAGATTTTATGACCAATCAAATGAGTCCAAATCTGCATTGCCAATCACTAAAGATTTTCTAAACTCATTCATACTTACTCAAGTGATTCTTTTATTTACATTTCATGTAGTGTGTGTATCCTGTTTATTTTACACACACACTATCTCCTGAGCTAAGCTGGAGGATTCTTAAATCCTCATTCAAACTCTATAACTCCCTTTTATCCCACTATGGATAGTGGTAGAGGTCGAGTAAGACCTGGATATCTGAGAGATATTGTTTGTTTTCCCACATAGAACTATGGTAGAGGTTATAGAACCTGGACAGTATTTGCACTGTTGTTTACCCCGATCCAGGGTGTGGATCAATTTATATAAATTTTTTGAGAGGACTAAGTCTTGGCTTGAGACTGAACCTCTTGGTTACATCTGCTGTGCATTTTTAGTTTAAGTCATAAGAATACTATATATTTCATATTCCGCTGCTAACTAATTTGAAATATAATTTGTTTTAAAGTTGCTATTATAGTTAAATTAGCAAGTGTTTATACTTATTGTAAACTAGTAAGGTAGTTTCAAAAGTCAATTTAATCTTCGGATTAAATTAACTGAGACCTAATCAATCTTTGAGAAACTAATAGAACATTTACAATCTGTATAAATTCACTACAGTTTAACTTTGTTTTTAAATAGTGGGATTTTAAGAGGAATATTTTTAATAGAAATTTTTAATTGGAACTCAATTCACCCCCCTCTTGAGTATCCACTCTGACCAACATTTGGTATTTGAGGGAACATTTTTATTTATAAAAAGTTTTCAAACCCTCTGTTTTTCAAACTGTGATTTTATTTTTATCTTAAAGATCTTAAATTTCTGTTAGTTCTAAATTTTGTCTCATTAATATATTTTCTAAAATCTAGTTATGGGAAATAGACTAGAAGGTGCTGCTACTAATAGGACACCTTTCTTTAATGGTGTGAATTATGATCAATGGAAAATTAAAATGAAAATTCATTTTGAAAGCATTGGTTTTGTTATTTGGTCTGCTATAGAATCAGAATATTAGATCACCAAAACTGCTAGATCTACCTGGGATAATGCTACAAAGTCTGACTATAACAATAACTATAAATCTATGAATGCCCTTTACGGCTCTTTAGGAGATGAAGAATTTAACCAAATTTCTACATGTAAAACATCTCATGAAATCTGGGACACCTTGGCTATTTCTTATGAAGGAACAACCAACGTGAAGGAAATGAGATTAAAAACTTATAATATTAAATATGATAATTTTAAGATGAGACCTGATGAACCCATTTCTAACATGTTCCTCAGGTTTAATGAGATTTTTAACACCATGAGTTCACTGGGAAAAGCTGTTCCAAATAAGGAGCAGATCATGATAATATTGAGATGTTTTCCAGATAGATGGAGAGTCACTTCTATGTCTATCCGAGAGTCATGTGACATCAACAAGCTACCTGTTAAAGAGTTGATTGGTAAACTAATGATGTATGAAGAAGAACTGAAGGTGAACAAAGAAGAAGATGATGAACCCAAGAAAAAATTCATGTCCTTCAAGTCTATTGATTCAATGGGAAAATAAAAGGAGAAAATACATGTACCTATTGAAAGTTCAACCGGTGAAGATTAAGATTCAGACAGTGATGAAGAAATGGCTTAAATAGCCAGGAGATTCAAGAAGTTCTATTGGAAGAAGCAGTTTTTCAGAAAACCAAACTACAAGGGTAAGTATGATCAACAAGGTAAGTGAAAGAAGGATTGGAAAAAATCTAATAAGGAAGATGATATAGTCTGCTATGAATGAAAGAGGAAAGGACACATCAAGGCTGACTGTCCAAAGTTAAAATTCAAAAATAAATATGATTATAAGGTCAATAAGTACAAGAAATCAATGAAAAAAACCTGGAGTGATTCAGAATATAGAACAAGTGAATCAGAAGCTACTGATTATTAAAATAATCATGCCAACATGTGCTTCATGACTAACATATCCAAGGTACCTGTTTCCCCTATTCTAAATGATTATTATTCTAGAAATAACAGTGATTCAGATAATGATGAAAATATGTCTAAGGATAAACGATTTGAATATTGCAATATGCTGAAAGATACCTGCAATGAAATAAAAGATAAATATAAATCTTTGAAGAAACAACAGTCCTTGACTAGTAATGTTAAAATAGATCTAAGTGTAGAAAAAGAAAAGAATGCTCAACTGTTGAAAGAGAAAACTCAACTCAAATTATCTAATGAACAATTAAGAAAGGATATTGAGAAGTTCACTACTGGTAGGGATACCTTGACACAGTTTCTAGGAAAACATATTGCTCCTAAATATACAACTGGTCTAGGATATTAGCCTAGACAGAGACAAATTAGAAAAACCAAATTTGTTCCAAAATCTAGACAATTCACTGCTAATTCTGGACCAACTATTGAGAAAAAATTTTCTGAAGGACCTAACAAAGTATTTATGTCTCAAAATATGTTTGTTGATTTTAGAAAACCTATAAAGAAAATATGGGTTCCCAATGTTTTATTGGATAACCTTTCTGGACCCAAGAAGATCTGGGTACCAAAATTACCCCATGTTTAATCTGTTTTGCAGGGAAGTTGCTTAAAGAGTTCCTGTAAGACCCTATGGTACTTGGATAGTGGATGTTCAAGACATATGACAGGAGACTATTCTTGCTTCAAGAGTTTAATTAAAGTTGATGGTGGTCATGTCACCTTTTGTGACAATGCAAAAGGAAAAATCATCGGCTTATGCTAGATTGGTAACCCTAATACAATATTAATTTCTAAAGTACTTTTTGTTGATGGATTAAAGTAAAATTTACTTATCATATCTCAGTTATGTGATGATGGTTTTAATGTTAAGTTCTAAAATGATGCATGTCATGTTTTTAATTAAAAAAATGATTTAGATTTCACTGCTTGTAGAAATGAGATTGTATATGCTGTTGATTTAAATTCCTTAGATAAACAAAATGTTTCCTGCTTAAATGCGTTTCAGATAGAGTCTAGGTTGTGGCACAGAAGATTAGGACACTGTAATGTGCAATCACTTAGGAAGTTATCTAATAAATTTTTAGTTAGAGAATTACCTAAATTTTAATTCCAACTTAATAAAGTGTTTAATCCCTATCAAAAGGGAAAACACCACAATGTTTCTTTCAAACCAAAGAAAGAAGTTAAAACTTCTCAATCACTTGAGTTGGTTCACATGGATTTGTTTGGACCATAAAGAGTTTCAAGTCTAAATGGGAAGAGCTATGTTTATGTTCTTGTAGATGACTTCTCTAGGTATACTTGGGTATAATTTCTAGCTCACAAAAGTGAAGCTTTTTCTTACTTTATTAAATATTCCAAGTCTGTAGAAAACCTTTGTGGACTTAGAATTAAGACCCTGAGAAGTGATCATGTCCGTTAGTTTGAGAGTCATGAGTTTGAATCTTACTGCTCACACAATGGCTATAGTCACAATTTCTCTACCCCTAGGACACCTCAACAAAATGGAGTTGTAGAAAGAAGAAATGGGTCAATTCAAGAAATTGCAAGGACTATGCTGAATGTGTATGACTTACCTGTTTATTTTTGGGTTGAAGCTATAAACACAGCTTGTTATGTTATCAATAGAGTTTTAATTAGACATGTTCTAAAAAGTACCCCTTATGAACTTTGGAATAATAGGAAGCCTAAGGTTAATTACTTTAGATTTTTTGGTTGAAAAGTCTTTATTCTTAATAATAAAGATAATCTTGAGAAATTTGCTTCCAAAAGTGATGAAGGAATTTTCCTAGGTTATTATATCTCATGTAAGGCCTATAGAGTGTTCAATAAGAAAACCAAATGTGTGGAAGAATCAGTTCATGTCAAATTCGATGAGATTGATCCACGTGAGCCTAAAACCTCTCTTGAAAATCTTGAGGAAGATTTGTCAAATCTAAACCTTAATGATAAGGATAGTGAATCCCCTGTAAAAGTATCCAGTTCTGTAAATTTTCCAGAATCTGCTCCTACCAATTCTAAACCAACAGACAACAATGAGGAATCTAGTTCAAACCTTCCTTGAGGTATTAGGACTCTCAAGAATCATCCTCTAGATGCTGTTGTAGGTGATTTAAATAGAGGAACACAGACTAGAGCTTCTCTAAGAAACCAGGTTGAACATCAAGCCTTTATTTCACAGCTAGAACCTAAAAATGTCAATGATGCAATCAATGATGAATTTTGGGTAATGGATATACAAGAAGAGTTAAATAAATTTAAAGGAAACAAAGTCTGGGAATTAGTTGACAGACCTAAGGACACTTTGACAATAGGCACTAAATGGGTTTTTAGAAAGAAAGTTGATGAATTTGGAAATATAGTTAGAAACAAAGCTAGGTTAGTTGCACAAGGATATAGTCAAGAGTAAGGTATAGACTATGAGGAAACCTTTCCCCCTGTAGATAGATTAGAAGCTATTAAGATCATACTTTCCTATGCTTCTCATCTGAATTTCAAGTTATATAAAATGGATTTCAAAAGTGCTTTTCTAAATGGTTTTATTATTGTATATTTTTTTGGTGAACAACCACCTGGATTTACTAATACTCTTTTTCCAAATTGATTTTTTAAACTTTCTAAAGCTTTATGTTGTTTAAAACAAGCTCCAAGATCTTGGTATGATAAACTTAGTAGTTTTCTTATTTCAATAGGTTTTACTAAAGGAATTTCTGATCCAACACTTTTTATTAATAGAATTTCTAAAGATGTTTTGATAGTACAAATCAATGTTGATGATATTATTTTTGGATCTTCTAAAAATGATTTATGTACTGATTTTTCAAAAATTATACAAAATGAATGTGAAATGAGTTTAATGGGAGAACTTAAAAATTTTATTGGATTTCATGTTTTTTAAAATGAAAATGGTATTATCTTGAATCAAAGTAAATATAAAAAGGATCTTTTAAAATGTTTTGGTTTGGATAGTATTAAGGAAAGTGATACTCCTATGAGTACAGTTTGTAAATTGGATGTAGATGAAACTGGGAAACCAATAGATCAAACCAATTATAGAGGTTTAATTGGAAGCTTACATTACCTTACTGCTAGTCGACCAAATATTATGTTTAGTGTGTGTATGTGCACAATATTTCAAGCTAATACAAAATAATTTCATTTACTTGATATTAAAAGAATTTTTTAGTATCTTAAACACACTGTAAAGATAGGTTTGTTTTACCCAAAAGGACAATCCTTTGAGTAAATGAGTTATTCAGATGCTAACTTTTCTGGTTGCAAGTTGGATAGAAAAACCACTTCTGGAACATGTAATTTATTGGGAAAATACTTCGTATCTTGGTGTTGTAAAAATCATAATTGTGTAGCTTTTTCCACTGCCAAAGCAGAGTATATAGCTACTGGTAGTTTATGTGCACAAATTCTGTGGATGAAACACACTCTTTTGGACTATGGATATGATTTTAAGCATGTCTCTATCAACTATGATAACACTAGTGCAATAAACATTTCAAAGAACCCTATATCTCACTCTAGGACCAAACACATTGATGTAAGGCACCATTTCTTGATAGATCATTACAAAAAGGGTGATATTACTCTTGAATTTATAGGTACTGAACATCAATTATCTGACATTTTCACCAAACCTTTAAGTTTGGATAGGTTAAATTACATTAGGCATGAGTTGGTAATGATTAACCTTGATCGTTAGGTACCTCAAAGATGTAACCTCACTGATGTAACCTCACCGATGTAACCTCACCGATGTAACCTCACAAATGTAACCTCATCGATGTAACCTCACTGATAGGAATTCTCACCGATAGACCCTACCGATGAGTTCTCCATTTTAAACTTATGTCTACTGCCAGAATCTGAATCATTTTTACTTTATTTCATTTCATTTATTTATTTTATGATTCCTAAATTATAAAACAAAGTCCTAGCTACTTCTCAATCCATTGAGCCTCAAACCCTTTACCCTCAAACCTTATCTCCCTAATCTTTCGAAAACCCTAAATCCCTCGAACCAGAGATGGAAAAAACCAAACTCCCTACCATCAGAGATGGAACTGATGAACCAAATGCAAAGAAGCAGAAGTTCGATCCAGAAGCAAGTGGTAGTGTTGGTAGAACTAGGTCAGGTAGGCGACCAGTGAACCCTCATTTGCAGAATAGAGTTATTGTGATTTAAAAAGAGCTGTGCGTGGAATGGTTATTTCCTAGAAAATCATTAGTGCTCGAAGTGCTGTAAGATCAAAAGTGGGTAGATTGATTTTTGAACAACAATGACCCCTACTATCCGAAGCTAGTGAAAACATTTTAGGAGTTTGTGAGTTTTGAGAAGTCAGAAGATGAGAACCGAGTGATTTATTTTGTGAATAGAAAAGAGATGTCTTTTTCATCTGTTGATTGGGCTGAATTCCTGAAGGTTCCACATGAAGGTGTATTTGGATATGTCTCGGAAGCTTTACCACCTACAAGTGATATATTCGATTATGAGACTACCTTGGAGGAGCTCACTGGTGATGGAAATCAAAGACAAGTGGTGGCTGCTGAAATGGATGGTGAGAACAGATTACTGTTCAAATTTGTTCAGCATGTCTTAATACCAAATAGAGGGGACTTTGCGAATTTAAGATATCACGATATCCAACTCCTTTATCTCTTGAGACATTGTGTAAAAGTGAATTTGTGTATATTGTTTATGATTCAAATGGAAAATATGACAAGACAAAATCAAAGACTAATGCCCTATTATTTTCCAAGTTGATCTCAGGGATGATCAAAGTGAAAGGGGTAGCTGAGTATCTAGATGAGACAATGGTAGTAAGGAACAACTTCTGTATCACAAGCATAGTGTGCAAATACATGAATATAAATTGGAACCCATGGATAGGAGACTGGGATAATGATGAAAAGAAGGTATATGATAAATTCCATCCTGTAGATCATCCTTCAATACCTAAGGATGTGAGGGATCTAGGTCTAGGAACTGATGAAGAAGAACCTGAGTAAAATGATGAGACTGAAGAATAAGAGACTTCTATGGATGATGGAAGAGATACGAACTTACCTCCAAGTACTGCTTCTGAAATTGTATCTTCTAGAAAGAAAACTCTATTAGATGAAGAGAATATCGCTGATGAGGAAGACTATCCAGCTTCTGAGCATGAAGAAGAAAAGGAGAATGAATCTGAAGGCTTTGATTCTGTCTGCTTAAGTCTGAGTCCATTAATTGGAAGCTCAGTTGTGCCTACTAAGGATGTAGTAGGAGAAATAGAAGAAGTTGTACCTAATCCAGAGGACCCTCCTACTATTGCAGAGATAGAATTGATAGTAGAAGATTCTCTTGAGGAAGAAAGACCTGCTGAGAATGTTGTTGCTGTACATGGGAATGCACCCATTCAGGGGGAGCATCAAACCAAGTTTGGAAGTGTTTTAGTGGCTGTTGAGATTGAGGACTGGGCAGAAGACCCAAGTTTTGGGGTTTGTGGATTAGACTATCCTGATTCTAATAATGAGGCATCCCTCAATAGACTAAAGATCATTTATGATGTTGAGACTGAGTTGTTACCTGAATATGTGGTCAGAATGCATGACCTGTATAATTTGAAGAAAAATCTTAAAATAAGTTTTGTGGAAGAGACAAGGAATATGGAAGTTTCACTGGTGTCATTAATCCAATCGATTATGAATGACTCAGTGGCCAGCATAGCTTCTGAAAGAGCACATGTTGTAATTTCTCCTGTTGATATGATCACCAGGGATCACCTTGAATCCTTAAAGGATGAGCTGAAAGAGTCCTTTAGTGCTTCTCTTACTGAGTTGAAGCACTTCTTTGTTGAAGAGATGAGCAATTTCGAAAAATCTTTTAAACTCTCTCTCAATTGTAATATGTAAACCTTTGTGGCAAAAATAGTGCAAGAAGTTACAGCCCGTCAGACTCAAGTATCTATACTGAAAGAAAATGTTAAAGCTCTAAAGAAATCTATTATCTCTTTAGAATCTTACATGAGTTCAAAATCTCAAGCATACAAGGACTTAGCCTATGTCAAAAGTGTTGTGAGCCAGATGGTATTAGTGTTTGAAGGTTTTAAAACCTCTATGAAAGAACATTTTAGCACCCATGATTCCCAAGTGAAAAAACTTATTAGTGGGTTGACCAAAAACTTCAAGGAAATAGTAACCTTCTCTATTGGTTTTGTTGCTTCTAGACCTTCAGTGGATTTGAATCAGATTCGAGCTGTGATGAAGGAGGATCTTGGTTAAGCTTCAACTAGTGGCTCTATGGACTCATCCGACCTGAGAAAAGTTGTGATTTCTACAAGAGATTAAACTAGAGAAATAATGAAGATAGTCCAAGACTATATGATAGAAGCTTCTACCTCTCAGGAAGAAGTGAAATACAAGGTAGAATCCAATTTCCAAAAGGTTTAAACCAAGCATCAACTCAACAATCACTTCAAACTTATGTTGGAAAACCTGATATTACCTCCTTTCAATCAATCCTTCAGAGAGAAAGTCAGAAAACTAAGGGAATTGACTCTAGCCTTGGACCAATTCATGGAGAAAAAGGATGATTTCATATCTGCTATGGAGAGAGGAGGAGGAATAATTATGGATTTCAAAAATCTTCTGTTGCCTTTCCTTCATGTCGATGCTAGGATAGTGATTGTACCTCTAGCCTTACCTGCCTCTGCCTCTACTGCTTCTCCTTTTCAGATGACTCTAGACCAAGCCATTCGAAGCCTTACACTTATGATCACACAAAGAACTCCTCAGTACAGGCCATCCACAGTTTCTGTGGCTCAACCCCCTGTGATCATTTCTAGAATTCCTAAGCCTTCACCAGCATCCACATAGTCTGAATCCTCTTCTGACCCAAAGGGAAAATCATACATTTAGGATGTGGATTGAATAGGTGGCTAAAATGTTTGATAGGAATCCCTTGTATTTTTTTTCTTTCTCTGTACCTTTTTGCAACATATAATACAATTGGATTTTTTTTCTTTATCATTTTTTCCTCTTCTCTTTGTTGTTTCCCACTTTTTGATTATCACAAAGGGGGAGAAATATTATCAAGGTATCAAAGGGGGATAAATATTCTCTATGGGGGAGAAATATTCTCAAAGGGTGAGAAATATTATCTAAGGAAAAGCTACCATGCTTTTCCCCTCTGATATCATTGCATTTAATTATACCTCTGATACATTATGTTCTATAACATACTATTTTCTCTGAGATAATTGAATTTAATGATATATCCTCTGATGTAATTATTCATTATTTTAAAACTATAATATCATAAGTTGTGATTACCAAAAAGGGGGAGATTGTTGACCTCACCTATTTTGATAATCCTAACTATGCTTTCACATACCTTGAAAATTCCAATTAATGTTTATATATATTATAATTCGCTCAATTTATGACATTCTATCTAATAATTATATTGAAATAATTATTGAAATATGTTAATCAATGTTTATCTTTGTTTATATAAGTTTTTAAGTAATTCTAACCCAATCAGATATATTTTGCATAAAACAGATAAGTGTTAGTCACTGATCTGCCTATAGCTACTGATACAGAGCTATCGGTACATAGTCTAACGATAGACGTAGTTTACCGATAGATAGAGTCACTGATAAGATAAGGTCACCAATACAGAATGGAGATACTGATATGCATAAGTCTACCGATACACATAATCACTGGAACTAAGTGAGCTACTGATACAGACAGTCACCGATACATAAAGCTACCGATAGACCAGAGCTACTGATAGACCAAGAGCTACCAATATACAGAGTCACTGATACAGAATGAAGCTACCGATACAAAGTAGAGCTACCAATAGAATGTAATCACCAGTATATGAAGCTAATGATACCAAAAGTTACCAATACACAGAGTAATAGCTACCGATATCAGGAGCTACCGATACAAGTTCAAAAATCTACCAATGGAAGGTCACTTCTAGACAGTCTAATGTACACATCTACCAACAGAAGGCTACTAATGATTGACCAACCAGTCAAACTCTATACTCTCAATATTATTTATTTATTAAGATAACAATTACATTTGATGTTTTTAATGCAGTTAATGTTATTTAATGATATCTATTGGCATGTCAGGGAACCGTACCTAGTACCCATGAAAAAGGTAATCATGCATTTTTGTTAGAGCTAAAATCTATAAAAGGTAAGATAAAGATCTATCTAGAAAGTGGTGTGAATACGGGAAGATCATCAAAAAGAAACTAAGAAGGATCTTGAAGTGTGAAGCAAGAAGTGAAAAGTGGTGCATACAGAAAGACTACATCCATACTCCAAGAACACTGGACATACATAAAGACACTCATTCTAGAGGAGAACACAAGCTACATCTTGAGTGAAGAACTACCAAGAACACTTCATGCACTCAGGATGATAAGATGAACTTGAAAATGAAGGAAGAAAAAAAACATTCTATTTTTCATACAAAAACCAAAGAAGGACTTAGAAGCTTTTCTGACCAATCAAACGAGTCTAGAGTTTCACTTCCAATCACTAAAGATTTTCTAAACTCATTCATACTTACTCTAGTGATTCTTTTATTTACATTTAGAGTAGTTTGTGTATCTTATTTATTTTACACACACACTATCTCCTGAGCTAAGCTGGAGGATTCTTAAATCCTCATTCAAACTCTATAACTCCCTTGTATCCCAATATGGATAGTGGTAGATGTCGAGTAAGACCTGGACAACTGAGAGTTATTGTTTGTTTTCCCACATAGAACTGTGGTAGAGGTCGTTGAACATGGACAGTCTTTGAACTGTTGTTTACCCCGATCCAGGGTGTGGATCAATTTATATAAATTGTTTGAGAGGACTAGGTCTCAGCTTGAGACCGAACCTCTTGGTTACATCTGCTGTGAATTTTTAGTTGAAGTCATAAGTATACTATATATTTCATATTCTGCTGCTAACTACTTTGAAATATAATTTTTTTTAAAGTTACTTTGATGTTAAATTATCAAGTGTATATAATTATTGTAAAGAAGTACGTTAGTTTCAAAATTAAATTTAATCTTCAGATTAAATTAACTGAGACCTAATCAATCTTTAAGAAACTAATTGAAAATTTACAATCTATATAAATTCACTACAGTTTAACTTTGTTTTTAAATAGGGTGATTTTAAGAGAACATTTACAATCTGTATAAATTCACCCCACCTCTTGAGTATCCACTCTAACCAACAAACTGAAAGCATACACTTTGAGTTATACCGAGTGCATTGTGTACCATATTGAGGTGATCTAATTTAGGTGTGTCTTTTTGAGTGCAACATATCTTTGAAAATTTAAAAAATAAGTATCTGATAAAAATTTTGAGGAAATTAACTAAAAAAGTAGATAAAATTATGAGAAAATTCACTAAATAAGTTGTTGGAAGTCACCTCTTCATGGTGTCTATATACAATCTTAAACCATGTATTCTTCCCATTCATTACTTATCAAATGTATTCCCTCTTCTGAATTTGAGCCCCATCTAGAGTCCTGGTCATACTGGAAAAATAAAAATAATAAAAGGATTATTAAATATTTTAAATGAAATTATAATTATCATAAAAAATACCTCTTTTAGGATGCTAGTTTTTTTGATGGAATACAATATCTTTAATAAATTTTCAATCATAATAACCACAATATTTTCCATTAGTTTGTTCAAGGAACTAATGAAACATTTATATAAATAATTATTTTTTTGATATATGTTTTTATAGTGGAATGTTATTATATATACACTAATACTTATCCATCTTTATTAATAAATAGGTTTTTTTATCATGGATTGTTCTAATGGAATTATTTTGAGGATATTTAATCAACATCCTATCATAACATAATTTTTATTAAAACATAATATAAAATTTAAAACTTGATGTTTGTAAAATGTTTCATGTAGTGTAATATAATTTGATAAACGATGTCACCTGTGGTTGTTTGGTTGTTTATCCATGAATTTAATAGAGAAAATAATTATTTATTGTATCCAAATACACTTATTATAGAATCCTATGACATAAAAGACCTTGTCTACTTTGGGACCACTATGAATTTTTTTTAATCCAAATGAAAGGGTCATCCTCAGTTGAATTGACATCTGAAACATCAATGGTTTTTCTTGATAATAGAATAATTGACCAATTTTAGTTTGGAGGATCTAGAACATAAAATACTTGTAATTCTTGTGATGTTATTATAAATAGTTTTCTTTTATACCAATCCTTATTAAAATTCACTTTTAAAAATTTTAATTAATCAATTTTATCTACACTCTTGTTATCATCCCACATTTATTGAAAAATAGAGACTTGGAATGTTGTATAATCCAACTCTCATATTTGATTGATGATTTCAATTTATGATATATTCACATATATTATATTTCTATAATTGGTAATAGATACATTCATCTCTCTAGAAAGAAGTGTAACTCTACTATTATTCATGGTGACACATACATCATGTTCATTTATATATAATGTATGAAAATTAATTACATAACCATTATAAGATAATACATTCAATATTGGTCTTCTGGATATCCATTAAAGTCATTATAAAATTGAATCTGAATTTATAGATTATTCCTTAATAATTTGGTCTATAAACTGTTTTGTAAACACAATCATTGATTAATTTTTCAATGTAATTGACTGTTTACCTTATTAAAGAAAGGGATAAACTTATGTTAACTTTGTGATATAACCTAATATATTTTCATAATTAGGAACTTTAGTTGTCATCCCATAAAACATAGCTCTCAACTTGAAATATAAATTTCTATAAGAATTATACAATACAAAACCTAAATCCTACAATAATTTTAAATCTTCTATCAATAGAGCCACATAAAAATCAATATCATTACCTGGTTGTTTTGGTCCGGATATCAATAGATATTACATAATTTATTTTCATTTAATTCATGACCATGGTGACATGTTATAATTTACCAACATAATTATCCATGTACCGTGAGTACTGATTTGAAAACCCAAAGGATTAATTCCATTGGTAGAGCATAAGATTAGGGTTTCTTATCTCATTTCAAAATTCTAGATACTCATGATCAATTTTATTCCACTATGGAGATTATTCCAAGTGAATAATGTTCCTATATTTATTTCTTATATCTTCATTCCACATAAATTTCCTTGTATTATCCTCAATTCCATATAGGTTATTAAACATTGGTATGATTAAAAAGAACCATACAACATTTTTAGGACCTCATTCATAATTTTTTTATTGAGAAGCGCCAAAGCATGGTCATTTTATATATGATTTATGGCCCTTAAAAATAGTTTATAGTTATTTAGACAATCATGAATTCTTTTATAGATCATAACCACTGAACATAATATTAATTTATCATTATGTGTTTAGTAAGTAATCTCATTATATTATTGGATAAAATAAATCAAGAAAGAAATTTGTTTAGTAAAACTACCATAACTCCATCAGTTTCCATCATTATAATTATATATCTTTAGTATGGTTGAAAATGCTATATATTTAGTACAACCAGCATACAATGGTGTATTTGTATAACTATTTTACTTTTCAACCAATTTTGAAAAATCATGAAGTTCATCTTCAACCATCATCTTTATTTCCTCAATATTATCTTCATCATTTTTCACACATTTAATCATATCCTAAATATATTATTCATTATTTTTCACACCCATAATCAAATAAGATGATCTATAAAACATAGTGTTATCCCAATCACTTGCTAGATTAAGTTTTTTTAGTCCAACATTTATAACTTCGATATATACTGTTATAGATCACATTTTCCTTAACTCATCTAGAATAATTATTTTTTAATAACACCAGTTTAAACATGGGAAAATTATTTTAGAATATTCATATGCATGCTCTTTTGAAAAATTGATTAACATTTTCATGCTATCCTTATACTATTTTTTCATACAATTTGCATCCATCCATATTTGATCTATATCCATCCAATTTGATTCAATGATATTAATATTTTAAAAAATAAATAACTATATAGATGTATCAATATGGGGTTATAAAGCTATTGGAAATACTGAAGAAAAATATAATTAGGGTTTCATCAATGTTTCAAATTTAAATAATTCACATGGCTTAAATAAAGACTCATAGAAAAACTATGAAAAATTTATAAATATATATATAATCTATACAAAATATTTTTCCACGTATTTTATTGAGTTTTTTTAAGATCCCAAAATTTATTTGAGGTACAAAACCATTTAAATTTCAATTTGTTACCAAAATTTTTAATTAATTGAAATTTTTAATGAGATTACAGAGGTAACAAGGGTGTATGAGTCTTGTTCAGATCCCAAAGCCCCAAATTTTGGAAGAAATAGCTAGGGAACACGGTTAGTATAAACTATGTATCATAGTCTACATTGTTGGAAAAAACCATATTGGGTGATCCTTCTCACTGTAAATGATCACATGGTTTTATAAAATCATGCAACCGTACTGTATGTCCATTCAAGGGTGAGACACAGTGTGCACATGGACCATCCATTTTTTTTATAATCATGTTGTACAAGACATGAAAGGGGTTTATTAGGATAGATATGGGTGCATGGTTGGCATGTGGTTTGGCCAGCCATGCAGTCAAACCATTTGACCTTTAAAACTTTGGAGAAATGACCATTTTACCCTAATTTATTTATAACTCAACCATTACTTTTATTTTATACTCTAACAAATAACAACCTACTTTTATTTATATTTGACCTCTCTCAAGCCTAATGGTATTATTTGATTCCATTATTTTGTCCAGACTCTGATTTAGGATCCACCTATCACGTTGGATAGCCACCTATAAGCTATCCATTCCTTTTTGGTCATTTCTTTATCCTTGTTCTTATCAATGGAGTTAATTATTATTATCTCATATTCAATATTCTCAGGACTTTATTTTTTTTCTATTTTATTTCAACTTAGAAAAAACCAAAGGTCGATACTGGATGAGTGTTCCACCATAGGCATAAGGTAGGTGGTGTAGTGATTATTCCACAAGTCATGTTGCTTAATACTATTCACAGTGATTCCAAACCTGAAAATTTTTATGTGATCCCCTAAAAATTGACATAACCCTTGTTTTATTGGATGAACATTATATATTGACCTAATGTATCTTTATTATTGTTGTAATAGGCCACCATTCACTATTTTTACCCCTTGAGGTGTGACTATGGAATTTAACCTTGATATTATAAAATATTAAGTGACCAAACCATCTTCTATAAGGTTTTGGAATGAACCCTAAATGTGATAACTATAATGAATCAAATGGAGAGTGAATTGTATTACAATTTCATGTGTTTTAGTATAAAAAATGGATACACCCTTTTTTTAATGTAATTATAATAATAATAATGTATATTTTACTTCTATACTTGTGATACTGGTTATGGTATCCCATATACTTTTGATACCAGGTATGGCATCCCATATACTTGTGATACCTGACATGGTGTCCCATATACCTATGATATAGGGAATAAAATATCTAATACATGTGATACTCATGAATGTAATCTTATATAATTTTGATACTGGGTTTGGCATCCCATAAACTTATGGTACTCAATCATTGTATCCTTTATACCTATGACACTCAGGCATTGAATCCCTTATAATTGTGATACTCATTAATGGACTCCCTTATACTTATGATACTTGGACATGGATTGCATTAAAACTGTGATAATTGGGAATGGTGTCCCTTATGATCTATGTTATTCAGTCATGACATCCCCTACTACCTTATGAGACTCTGGTGACTAGACATTGAAAATTGAGTTATGCCTCAATCCTGGATAACACTACATATGTATAAATATAGTTATAAATGGTGATTCCTATATAGAAAATATATATACATACATTCATATACACTTATATATATATTATTATAGTGATATCTATTCAGAGGTTTTGTAGGAACGGGAAAAATCAGGTAGTGTCAGCCCAATATCCTTCTAGAACCAGATCCAACCCATGATAGTTTACTTCACTGTTTTACCATTGTTAAATCAGAACACTCATATGTTAAATTAATTGAATGTATAATTCTAGAAACTATTATGGGTTATTATTTGTTATATATCAGACCATGTTTGTACCTGCATTTGGTACCCATAAAGACTACATGGATGCATGAAGCGAAAGGGAAAATTCATCGGTAATTGATGCTTGATTTGATTATAGCATGGGTGTGGGGAGTACCATATAGAGTAATGGATTATGATTCTACCTAGAGATAGTATTTTGGCCTCTATAGTTCCTTTGATATTCCTACATGTTTTGTGTTCCTCATTCTATGTTTTTCCTATTACTTTTGTTTTGAGACATGAAACTGCATCATTTTGAATATGGTATAGGATATTGCTAATTATGGTTGTTTATTTTATATGGATGATTCAACTTATAATATGATTTGATATTATTATACCTACATTTATCCTATAATTACACCATTTTGTTACTCTGATCATGAGGGTATAGTATCTCCATTTTAACACTTTATACCCCTTGCTTCTAGTCAGCAACCTCTAACATACGAGGAGATGCAGCTGAGGCTATGTGACCGACCGAGTTCAGTTACTTATAAGTGAACTAGGCCCAAGATGTTTCCAATTAGTATCATAAGTCAATTTTATTTTCAATATTATTTTGGGATGGTATAAATGAGATTAGAGTGTTTTAATTTGGTAATGAGACTAGTCTTAAGAGTAGCTAACCCATGTACAGGGAAATTCCAAATTACAAGGGACATGATTTACTTTTTTGAATTCCAATTATTACAGTTGATTTGATTCAACAGTTGGGTGACATAAATGATATGTGATGTTTATTATTATTATGATTGAGTATTATATTTTACCCTTGGATTTTTTGGGATGTATGTTTTAATTCATGCATAATTGTAGGCATTTATAAATTTACATGTCATGCATTAATCCATTCCATAGAGGTGCATATCATTTTTTGTATTTCCTATGATTTATATGAGTTCCTTGACTATTATATATAAATATAATTGTGAATAAATTTATTTTAGGAGAATGAGACACATAATTGGTTACCTAATGTTCCTAAATCAACCTAATAGTGTTTTTTTGCATAGCTTGATGCTGACACCATAAGTATTCAATTATAGAATGTTGAGTCCCAAACCATTCGTCAAATAGGCTAGAACATGTTTATGGTTGGAAATAAATGGATGACATATTTCAATTTATTAAGAATATAGGAATTTATCAATTAGAAGTGTTGGTATATATAATTCAACCATTAAAACGTTTATATATAAATAAATATGAATTTAAATTAATTTAAACACCAAAATGAAATGGCCACCATTAAATGGAGATGCCAATTTCAACTTAAAGGGTGTTTTCTCTGTGACATGAAAACGAAACGTTGTATCCCAAAACACCTGACTTATATAGATTACTTGACCCTAGTTGGACCTTAATAGTGGTTTTTAGGAAGTGTCTCTTGAGATTATCATGAGTTTTACATCACCTAGACCTAGAATTATAATAATATAAAGGGGTGTGACTTTCTTATAGAATGGATTTGTACGTATTTGTTTTTTATACTGATGAATTATTCCATTTTCAAATTATATCTTAGGCATGTTCCTAAATTTATAGAGATATAACACCACGACGTTATTGAGTCGTGACCAAAGAGGGTGGTAATGAATATTCTCTAGAGTTGGTGGGCCATGGGCCACTAGTGTTACCTCCATTAGTTTTTCCAATGGAAACTAATGGCATAGATTTTATTTTTATAGATGTGCAGTTTTTTGTGGGGTTTATTCAAATTATACACACTTTTCATGGAGTTATATGGCTTTAATCTTCTATAGAAGATATGAAATGAGAGTTTTAGTAGTAACATCCTCCCACATTTTTAAGTTATGGCATCCCTCGAGATGTAGATTCAGGACTGGAGGCCATGATGACTATCTTCAAGCACCTTGAGACCCCTCATGAGACGAGAGTGAAACTCACTATGTATATGCGTATAGATTATTACAAGTGATGGTGGGATGTTATAACATAGCAATATCATCATCATGGTACTTTCTATTTCGGTTTTTAGATAGTCTTATATGACTATTTATTTCCTCATATGCTGAGAGTGAACCAGGATAAAGAGTTTATACATCTAGAGTAGGGTACTATGTCCATAATGGACTATTCTACTCAATTCATAGAGCTCAAAAACATTGTGCTAACTTTGGTTGGAGAAACATTGGTGAAATCTTGGCATTTTGAGTATGGTCTTGTATACACTATGCAATATCAGGTAAATTACATTCAGTTTACCATTGTTTTAAAAATAGTAAACTAGGACCTCATTTGTGATAGGATCCTCCAGGAAGATGATAGTGTGGGCTCAGGTGGTTCAGAATCGAGACAAGTTGTTCAACAAGTAGCCAAAAATTTTCCTATGATACTATATGTGGGATTAGTGGGAGTCATATGATACCCAATGATGGTTTTGTGATTTTTCACTAATGTGGGAAGCTTGGGCATAAGTGGCCCTAGTGTCCCAAAGACCCCATTGAGTGACAAGGCTATGGATGGTTGGGGGAATTCTCATCATATTTATAGGACCTTCCCATCTATACCTACTGGGAGAGGATCCATATCAGATCCACCTTTAGGAGAAGGATTTTTATCTCTGAATTAGGTCGGAATATGGTCTACCACTAATCGTGCATGTCAAGGAGGAGGATATTTCCAAGGTATCCAAGCTCCAAATATACAAGCCCAATAGAGTCGTACTATCCCATATAGTCAAGTTATAATGTGAGGATGTGGATCAATCCATATTTTTGCAGTGAATCCTATACTCATTGAGTAGGTGTCCAAATCATCTAAAGTTCGATACACTATTATAAAAGCCTTTACTATTATATCTGCCCTATTTAATATGGGTAATTCACATTCCTTTATCTCTGTGGCTATTATGGAAAACCTTGGGCTTGATATTGAGTATTTATGTGGTGTGATAAAACTAGATACTCCATTGGGGGTTTCAATCAGAGAGTGTGTGCTAGTGTAAGACATTCCCCCTTAAAGTAAAAAACTATCGTTTCTTATGGGAAAAATTAATCCATGGTATAATGATATTTGATTACATTATCCTAATGGAATTGTTGTTCACATTATCCAGGCTATGTGGGATGATATCATCTTAAGGTATCGTTTACATCACTGGAGGGAAATAGCTATCTCCACATGAGAAAATGGGATGTCTAGGATTGCTGATATTGAATAGAGCATAAAGAACATAGTTAAGTGATTGATTAGATTTCTATACTTTTTCTAGATGATTAGGGAGTACATTGAGATGACTTCCCTCTGATAGTTGGTAGATTCAGAGATGCATTTCATGATTTTTTTTCATACTACCTTCTAAGAGATATGTATAGTTTATAAATGATCTAGTTCTAGGAGCTAGACTGCTATCCATTACTCCTTATCAGATGGATACTACTGAGTTGCAGGATCTCAAGATATAGCTATTGGAATTTGAAGCTAGGGGTTTTATATAGGCTAGTACTTCTGCATGGGGTTCAAAGATCATTTTTTTTCAAAGACGCGCAGAACCCATAGGATTTTTGTGTATTGTTGGAAGTTGAATTAGCAAACTATGAATAACCGGTATCATTTACCTTGTATTGATGACCTATTTGATTAGTTATGAATTATTGAAGATTTTATCGATGATTGATTTGAGTTAAAGCTATCACTAGGTTGGTGTTAGACTAGCAGACATACCTCGTATAGTGTTATATAGCATGTATGGTTTTATGAGTATTTGGTTATGTTGTTTGGTATTATGAACATGAAAAATATTATCATGGCTTCAATGAACCAAGTTTTCTACCCGCATCAGGATTCATTTGTGTTATTCTTTATAGGTAACATATTGGTGTATTATCATACTCAAAATGATCATGCCAGGCATCGTGAGATTATTCTTAATACATTGTAAGAGCAGTATATTTATGTTAATCTCACTAAATTCCACTTTTGGATCAAAATGTTTCACTTTTAGGATCACATTATCTCAATGATATGAGTATTAGTTGAACTAGAGAAGGTGAGAACTATTGTTTCATGGTTGCTTCCCAATAATTCCTTTGACCTACAATATTTATTGAGGTTGGATGGCTATTATAGGAATTTCATTCATCACTTATCATGCATTGGAACACCTATTAATAGTATGAATAAGTATTTTGTCTAGTTTATATGGTTGGAATCCCATGAGATTTCCTTTCAATAGCTAAAAGGTAGATTTGTATCAACACCGATCGTGATTCTACCAGAGCTGGGAAGAAGTTGTATGGTCTATTGTGATGCATCAAGTATCAAGATAAGATAAGGTTTGATGCAGGATAATCGAGTCATGGAATATGGGTCTCATCAGTTGATACCAAATTAGTGTAATTACTCCACACATGATCTTGAGTTGGTGGAAGTGGTTCACATTATGTATTTTTTGAGTCATTACCTATTAGGAGAGCGTTTATTTGAGTTTTTGAACCACAAAATCCTTAATTATATCATTACACAACTTGATCTAAACCGGAATAAGAGAATATGTATTCATTACATATATTATTTAGATTTTTTCTTGCTTATATGGCTTGTATCACATATATAAAAAGTAACAAACCTTGGATCTATTCAGATTTAAAGTCGAGAATTATTGCTTGTTGGGGCTTTTTGAATTGGAAATTAGTTCCACTTGGTAGGGGCTTCTTCCATATTTTATTTTCTTTGCAGAATGATCTTGATAAATCCTGGAAAATAGGTAAATTGAATCTGAAACCAGGTAACATGCGCCTGTCTGAATGGGATGTGTCTTTCAATCCCAATAAACATAGGAATAATATGGCTCAAGTATGGTTAAGATTGCATAATCTCAATTGGTTCTTTTGGCATCGTCAAATTCTTAATGATATATCTATCTGTATTGGTTCACCTCTGAAAGTAGATCAAAGGTCTTTGAATGGTTACCTTGGAATTTATGCCAGGATACTAATTGAAGTTAATATGGAAAACAAACTACTCCTTCCCAGCTCTACTAATTTCACTACTAAAGCCTACAAAACTGTAGTCAATGTTGAATATGAGAACTTCCCCTACTTTTTTGATCTTTGCAATGTTGTTAGAAACACTGTCCACAACTGCCATTTTTTCCAGAAACCCCCCAATCCCCAACCCTATAATGATTGGATAGAGGTTAGGAAAAACAAGAAAGGGAAATCTCCTGTGAAACCTGAGACCTCTAAAGGAAGAGAGGATAAATGGGTGGAAAAAATCACAATTCTGGAAAACTTAATGGCAAGTCCTGGGCTGACCTTACAGAGGAGCATGACAATCATGTTCTTGAACAAGAACTTAAAAATAAATTTGAGCAGTATGTCATTTTTATGCTGTCTAACCCTTTCATGGATCCCAATGCTCATTGTAAAACTTCAGAGGTTCCCAATCTCATCCTGGGAAATTCTCTGAAAGAAGCGGGGATTGATCATTTTGACCAGTCCACTTCTAGATC
Organism: Viscum album; assembly: GCA_963277665.1. Taxonomy (NCBI): domain Eukaryota; kingdom Viridiplantae; phylum Streptophyta; class Magnoliopsida; order Santalales; family Viscaceae; genus Viscum; species Viscum album. The sequence goes on along the minus strand of OY728143.1, from coordinate 1,994,838,244 downwards.
CCTACAGCCTCCTTCTGCCCTGAAAGATGCTTCCTTCTCCCCTATTTTTCCTGACCCCTCTTCAGATATTCCTGTCATCTGTCCAATTCCTTATTCACCTGAAACAGAGGGGAATGAACAGGAAAATCCTGTGTCTATATCGGTGCAGACCTATAAGAATGATCTTCTCTATCCCTACGTACAAAAACAAAGCACTCCAAAATCCTCTTTGACCCCTGTTCAATCTAGGAAACATATCTTAGTATAGGGCATGGCTGCTCAGTCTGAGCAGAACCTGGATCCTGCAAGGGTTTCTGGCACGACCCCAGTTCTGGATAAAGGGTCCTTCCAAAAGTGGGGCCTGGCTGCTCCTCTCTTCACTTCTTTACAAAAACATAGCACTCAAAATCCTCCATTCACACCTGTTCATGCTGAGAAGAATAACCCTGTACTGGACCTGGCTGCTGAGTCTGAGCAGAACCTGGTCCCTGTAAGGTTTATAAGCCCTGCCCCAATCCTGGATATAGGGTCCTCCCAACAGGGGGGTATTGCCTCTACTTCTCCAGTTTTACACGAGACTCCTCACCATACTTTAATCCCTGCTAACTCTGATGTTCCTAATGCAAACATGCAAGCACAGGGTAAGCAAGAAAATTTGAAGAGAAATGAACCGTCGCGTGTCTCAACCAGGGCATGAGCCTCGACTTCTAAAAAGAAAGGGGACAACCCCACCAAAAAAGGGTCAAATGAATGTGATGTACTGGAATTGCCAATGTATTTAGAATTCTGATACTTTAAATGTTTTTGAAACAATTTATCACTACACTCCCTGAAGTTGTTTGCTATTGCTGAACCAAAAGTCAACTTCATGTTTAAATATCAGCACACTTTCCCCTTTGGTTACTCTTTCTTATGTGCCTGTTCTAATCACTTGACCTCTGAATCCCTTTGGGGTTTTAACCTCTCTTCGCTTCAAAATGTTATCATTCACAGTTTCTCAAACCAAGATTTTACTTGTCGATTTATGATTGATCAAACTCTTGTTTTCACAACTTTTATTTATGACTTCAATAGATATCAAGATAGGAGACCCCTATAGAATGAAATCTCTCAAATGAAAGGTAGGATTCAGAGTCCTTGGTTTTTAGTGGGTGATTTTAATGCCATTTTGGATACCAATGAAAAAATGGATCCTCCACATACCAGAATCTCCTCTGTAGAATTTACGGCTTGCATTGAAAATAATAACTTGACTGAGATACATTTAACAGGTGATAAGTTTACCTGGTATCGTCGTCAGTCCACGAGGGTAGTTTCCAGTAAACTTGACCGAACCTTTACTAATGACTTGGCCCTGGATATATGGGACAATATCTCTAGTATCACTCTCCCTAAAATTTTATCTGATCATCATCCCATTCTTGTTAGTTTCTCCTATATATCCTCGAAGCCCAGGTACCCTTTCAGATTTAATAATGCCGGGTCCTCTGACACTGGTTGTGTCAGCATCATTAACAACTTCTGGAATAATTTTCATAATAATAAGGATCCATTTTCTTGTCCCTTGAAGCATAAATTTCTTAAGCAAACCCTTAAAAATTGGTGTAAATCCAAGTCTAATGATATTGATAATTCTATTGCTCTTCTCAAAATTCATCTTAATAAATTCCAAAATCATAACACCTCCTACAACTTTAGTGACACCTCTCAACATGAATTAATTATATCTACTAAGTTGATTTCTCTTTTGTACTTCAAGGAGAACCTCAAAAAGAAAATTTTCAAAACTAAATGGTTAAATGATGAAGATAGAAACATCAAATTCTACAACACCCTTAATAGGGTTAAAAAAGCATGTATACCCCTTTCCTTCCTTAGAGAAGGAAATCAAATTTTTGACACGGAAGAAAAAATCTCCAATCACGTGGTCTCATATTTTGATAATCTCCTCAATGGACCGGGTATTGATTTTGATCTTCGCCCTGATGTGATTCCCAATCTGGTAACTGAGGAAGAGAATGTTATGATTAATAGCATTCCCTTGGACCAAGAGATTAAAGATGCTGTGTTTAGTCTTAATTTGGATGGTTCCCCTGGACCTAATGGTTTTAACAACGACTTTTATCAAAATCACTGGGATGTCTTACAAGAGAATATCGGTTGCATGGTTAAAGCCTTTTTTTCTCGTGGAATTCTCCCTCAAGGTCTCAACTCCCAATTCCTGGTTCTTATTCCCAAAACTGGAAATGCCGATGATCTCCACAGCTTTCGACCTATCTCTTTGATAAATTCCCTCCTGAAAATTATTACCAAACTCATTTCCAATAGAATTTATCCTATTAGTAATAGAATTGTTTCCTGGAATCAATTTGGTTTCATAACAGGCAGATCAATCCAAAATTGTATTTGTCTTGCCTTTGAATCAACGAATCTCCTCAACAGGAAAACTGGAGGAGGGAATGTTTCCATAAAACTTGATATTGCCAAAGCCTTCGACACTATTGATTGGAATTTTATAATTAAAATCCAAGCCAACTTTGGCTTCAATGATACTTTCTTAAACAATATCAGAACCTTGTTTAATTCTGCCCACATCTCTATCCTCTTAAATGGATCCCCAAAGGGGTACTTCAAATGTTCTAAGGGGGTTCGATAGGGGGACCCTCTCTCTGCCATCCTTTTCTCCATTGCTGAGGACTATTTAAGCAGACTTATCTCACAATCCGTTGAAAATGGTGACCTTAATCTGATACCTGCCTCTAGGAACCTGAATTCCCCCTCTCACCTCTTGTACGCGGATGACATAATCCTTTTTTTGAAAGGGGAAAAAAGGATTTTAAACAATTTAAAATTCATCCTCTATCACTATGAGTATGTCTCTGGGAAACATATCAATTGGAAAAAATCTTATATTTACATTGGAAAAGAGTTCCCCTCTGGCAGGAAAAGAAGGATCACGAACGATCTTGGAATTAGGGAAGGAACATTTCCTTTTACTTACCTGGGTGTCCCTATCTTTTGGGGAAGACCTAAGGCTACCTATTTCTCTTCTATCATTGATCATACTCTTCAGAACATTTCCTCCTAGAAAGGGAAAAATCTTTCTATGGCTGGTAGAATTTTCTTGGTTAAATCCACTATTGTCTCTAAACTTGTCTACTCTATGACGATTTAAAAATGGCCGGCGAGTCTCTTAAAACGCATTAATACTGCCATCAAAACTTTGTTTGGATAGGGAGTACTCTTGAAAGGAAAATGGTCACCATACCCTGGTCCACCTGTTGTAAACCCATAGATAAGGGTGGAATTGGAATCAACAATCTGACTTTCTTAAATGATACCCTTCAGGCCAAGCTGACATGGAACCTTATTTGTAATAACTTTCCTGACACTTAATTTCTTAGAGCTCTCTTTCTTGAAAAACTGAGGAATTTTTTTTTTAATTTTTTCACGTCTTCTATTTGGCCTTCCATCAAACGTTCGTTCAATGTTATTATGACTAATTCTAGATGGATGGTCAATAAAGATTCCAACTTAAAATTTTGGCTGGACAATTGGACGGGCTCCCCCCTTATTTATTTATTGTCTCCTGGTCACTCACCCTTGAACATCAATGATACCATAAAGAACATTATGCACTCTCAAGATGACTTTCTTCTAGATGAAATCAAGAACATTGTTGACTCCTACTCCTTCTTAAAAAATGATGATTTTATTATATGGGATCCTACATATAATGGAATTATAGACTCTAAGAGTTATTACAACTTCCTTTTCCACAATGATAGAAACATTCTTGACTGGTTCAAAAACTTTAACAAAGCGTGGATAAAACCCTTGAGATTCACCTTGGTGTGGCGTATTACACATGGTAGGATTCCCGTCGACTCCTGTCTACAGGCTTTCAGGGTCAACCTCTGCTCTAAATGTTGTATGTGTAATTAGCATAAGGAGGATATCAATCATCTCTTTCTATACTGTGATACGACTTCTGCTCTATGGAACCATGTATTTGATATATTCGAATGCAGATGGTTGTCTGGTACATCTCTAACTTCGCAGATTCAGAGATACATGGAAACCTTGGATTCTAAGCAAATCAGGAATATGTTTATGGCGGCTATTGCAGAGATTATTCATGTGATCTGGTATGGCAGGAATGACTATATATTTTTCAAAAAAATATTTAATATCAATGCAGGTAAAATGTGAATTTTCATTGGTATTCGAGAGGTGGCCTCGATTCAGAACGATCACTGCTCTAACCCTGTTAGAGATCTTGGGATCTTGAGGCGCATTGGAGTTGACGAGAAATTTCCTCATCCCAAATTTATGATGGAAGTTTTTTGGCAAACTCCGCCTACGGGGTGGATAAAAATAAATGTGGACGGGGCCTCCAAAGGCAATCCAGGACCAGCGGGTGGTGGTGGCATCTTCAGAAATCATTTGGACCAGATCCTTGGATGCTTCTACGGCTCATGTGGATCTGCCTCCTCCTTAGAAGCTGAGATGTGGAGTGTTATCCATGCTATCTCATTTGCTAAAGCCCGTAATTGGAGAAACATCTAGATTGAGAGTGATTCATCTACCATTGTTAAAGATATTTGGAAGGGTACAATTCACTTAGCTTGGAAGCTCACTTCCCGCTGGATTGACTGCCTTCATTCTCTCTCCTCCATCAGATTTATTGCAACACACACTTATAGAGAAGCTAACAGGATTGCTGATGCTCTGGAAAACATGGGTGTAGCCCATGCTATTACATGGAGTGATGATCTCCATGCTGAGTTTATCCCACATTATATTCATGATGTAAACAAAACTCCATCCTTTCTTCTGGTGTAATCCCTCTTTTTTTAATAAAAGTCCTCTGGTTTACTTCCAAAAAAAAACCTAGGTTTCTACAAAAATCTAGGATTAGTTTATGAGAGGGTCCCATAATTCTACTTGGGTGGTACAACCTATTCTTAAAAATATGTATCATGATCTACATAACCAATAGTAGTGGCCTATTATGAAAAGGGAGTTACCTGTTTTCGTTACATGGTGTTCCACTTGTAACAAGTTGAAGGCAATAAACTAGTTGACTATAGGTATTTTACAGTTTTTTCCATTCTTGAGTGGAAATGGGATGATGTCATGATGGATTATATGACTAGATTACCAATTCCCCCTTAAAGTTATAAAGTAGTAAGGGTGATCGTTGGCATGATCACAATGGACACTCACTTCTTACCTATCAAAGAGACTATCTTAGTGGATGAGCTTGGGATACTATATGTCTATGAGATTATACAACTACAAAGGGCCCCTAATACTATCATATTAGATAGGTATTTTTTCTTCATGTAGAGGTTCTAGAAGGTGTTCTATAAATACTTTGTATACTGAAACTTTTGATCATAACCTTTCACCCTCAGATTGATAGTCATTCAAAATAGATGATACAAGTACAAAAAGATAAGCTATGAGAATGAATCCTAAATTTTAGAGGTTCTCGAGAGAAAAATATACCTTTTTTCATGTTCTCATATAATAACATATTTAGGTGATCATACAAATAGTTCCCTATTACGATTTATATGGAATACCATTCTTTTGGTCTTTGTGATAGTTAGAGGTAGGGGCATCAACCTTACTTGGACCTCATTTCTTTCAGGAGGCTTTAGAGTTTGGTCAATTGATCAGGAAGTGAATGAATATAGCTCATTTTAGGTATAAGTCATTCACCGATCATCTCTGTTGACAACTAGAGTTCATGTTTCGAGACTAAGTATTCTTGAGAGTTTTTAATAGACTATGAAATTAAAGGTTTAGAAGGAAATTGAATCTTTTTCATTAGTTTTTTTTTGATCTTTTTTGGTTGTGGAGAGAGTTTAGTTGGCAACATATCAGTTATAATTACCACAAAGGTGTTAGGATATACATGACATCTTCTATATTTGAAATCTTCACCAGTACTATCCATATATGTATCATATCTTTTATCTAGATGAGGTTGAGTTAGAGGTAGATGCATCCTTTTAGGAACACCCTATCCATTTTCTGGACCAACGAATGAAGGATCTCTATGGTAGTTTGGTTCCTCTAGTATGGGTGCTATGGAATCACAACCACATACATAATAAGACATGGGAGCAAGAGGCTGATGCAAGTCCTTAGTGGCTAGTGTTATTATCATAAGATGTCTTACCACCCTTGGAAGGTAAACTCGGGGATGATATGATTTAAGTGGGAAGACTGTAAGATCAAAACTTTTCTTTAAGGTACATAACCATTTAATTTATATTTATTATCTTAATTTTGTATTTATAAAATTTTATAATGAGGTTAGGGAGGAAACTGGGGTGTCTATAGAATTTTCAGAGTCTAGATCCATAAATTTGGGAATAAATAATAGGGTCACACAGTTAGTATAGTTCATTTATCCCGGCCTATGTGATTAGAAAAAACTACATTTGGTGATCCTATTCACTTCTAGAGGTTTAATGGTTTCATAAAATTGTGAACATGGGTTTAAAATCCATGTGTCATTGGGGCAGTGGGTTCCCATAGGATTTACATAGTTTGTCTATCTCTGTGCTGCAACCTAATAAAGGGGTTCTTTGGGAAACTATTGGGTGCATGGTTGGCACTCGGTTTGTCAAACACGCAACTAAAATATTCCACCTTTAAAACATGGGATAAATGAGCATCTTACCCATATATCTTTATTACTCAATATCTCCCATTATTTTCTCTTCTAACAGACAATATCCCCCTCCTCCTCTCATTTGAGCTCTCTCAAGCCTAAAATTGGGCTTTGAATCCATTATTCCATCCAGACTCTGATTCTAGATCCATATGTTTGGTTGAATAATCACCAATAAGCTCTCCATTCCATTATCTAATTTCATTGTTCTTGTTCTTATAGATGGAGTTATTTTGGTGTGGCCTCATATCCCCTATTCTCAGGGAATTTTTCTATTTTTCTATTTCATTCTGATTGGGACCAAACCAAAGGATGATATTGGATGCGTGTTCCTCTGCATGTATAAGGTTGTAGTTCTAGTGATTGTCCTTTCATAATTTCTTTTTTAATATTATGTGTTGTGATTCTACACACCATATTTTCTAATCATTGACTTAAAAATGCACATAACCTTTATTTAATTTTTAGGCATTGATATGTTGTCCTAATGTCTCCTTATTCTTATTATAATAGGCCCCATTGGCAATTTCCACTCCTTGATGTGTTCTTATAGGATTTTACCTTTATATTATAAAAGATCAAGTAGCCAAAGAATCTTCTCTATAGTTTTGTAATGACTCCTAAATGTGATGACTATAATGAAATAAATGGAGAGTGAGTGGTATATAAATGTCATGTGTTTTAGTATAAAAAAAGAAACACCATAGTTTTAATGGAACATTAATAATAACAAGGTCTATTTGATGACTATACTTTTGATTTTTGGCATGGATTCCCATATACTTGTGATACTTGGCATTGAATCCAACATAATTGTGATACCGGGAATGACTTACCTTATACTTGGGATACCAGACATAGAGTCTCTTATATCTATTGTACTTGGGTGTGGTGTCCCATATACCAAGGATACAAGGCATGGAGTCCCATTTACATGTGATACTCGGGCATGGTGTCCCTTATACCTTTGATACTCAAGAAAGAAATCCATTAGACTAGTTATACCTGGGCATGGAATCTCATATACTTGTGGTAATCTGGAATGACATCCCTTACACATGTAAAACATGGGAATGGTGACCCTTATGATCTATGATAATCAGTAATGGCATCCCTTACTTTTTTACGGGACTCTTGTGACTAGACATGGATGTTTGAGTTATGCCTTGGGTTCTAGATAGCACTATATATGTATAAAAATGACTATAAAAGTTACTTTGTAAATAGAACACACTCATACATACATGCATATAAACTTTTAAGTATATGTTTATTGTGATATTTTTTTAGTGTTTTCCCAAAATTATTTGAATCAAGTAGTGTTATCCTAGTATTATTCAAGAACTAGAGCCAAGCCTTTACAATTTACATCATAGATTTACCATTATTATATCTACACCCTACCATATAATATGAACTTGATGGATACTTCTATAATACCTTGATGGTTTACTACTCAGTATATCTCACACCCTATTTGGATAAACTTTTTGAATATAGAAATACATCAAGGATACAGGTAGGGATAGGGGAAAGAACCCAGTTAAAGTTGATTGATTTTATTATAGCATGGGATCACGGAGAACATGACTGATCAATGGATCATGATGCTATCTGGATATAATATTTTTTAAATTATGGTTCTTTAGATATACATTTATGTATGTGTTCCTGCTACTATGTATTTAAAGTTCTTTTTTAGATATGTGACACTACATAATTTTGTATATAATACTAGATATTTATAATAATGTTTTTTTTTATTTTATATGGATGATTTATCATTATCATTGTGTTGATATTATGCTTCTTCCATTTATCCCATTATTACAATGCTGTGTTACTTTGATAATGAGGGTATAGTTTCCCCACTGTACCACATTTGACCTACATTTTTAGTTATCAGTATCTCACATATAAGGAGGTGTTCTTGAGGCCTTGTGTCTGATCAAATTCAGTTACTTTTGATTAAAAAATGTTTGGGATGTTATAGTGTTTGAAAAGTAAAATGAAATTAGTAATATAACATTCCATTTATGTGATTTAAATGAGGACATATTTTACTTTTCACTACCAATTTTACATTTTTTATAGAAAAATTAAGTGAAAATAAATATGATTTGAAAAGAAGTTAACATAAGAAGAAAAATACAATATTTAGAAAACTAAATTTTCCCTCACAGAGAATGAATAAAAATTTCTAAAAACTCAGAAACATACATTTTTTATCTAATTTTTTTTTTGACAAAATAAGACGGATCCATTAATGATGTAGATCAGCAGAAATACAGTAGCGTAACCACGATGGAAAATGATTGAACCAAAGCAAATCCTCGTAAGGAGGACCAATGCCTGCCATCTTGTGAGCGGCTTAATTCGCTTCCCTTCTAATAAATGAGAACTTGCAGGAATTGAAGCCTTGTCTCTGCGCGTGAATACACCGGATAATGGGGCCGAAAGGTTGAAACCCGCCGTCAGTGAGATTGATAGCATTGATTACAGTAAGACAGTCGGATTCGATGTGAATGGACTCCCAACCGTGATCTTTCGCGAAGTTTAACCGAGCAAGGATGGCGGCGGCCTCCGCGACTGAGGGCTCCCAAAGAGCATAACGTGCTTCGTATTTGGCCGCAATAAGATTTCCCAGGTTGTCACGGGCCAGTAGACCTAGTCCAACTGGGCCATCCTTAGGGAGAGAGGCATCCACATTGATCTTAAGAATCCCTTCCGGTGGGGGGCACCAATGTTGGGGGAGAGGAGAGGGGGTGACAAGTCTTTGTTGCTCAGGATGGTTCTGCCAAACCGCAATCCATGACAATGCCCGGTCAATCCAAAATCTGGGGGGCCTCCGGAAATGATTGAAAATGGACTCGTTCCGCCTGTCCCAGATAATCCAAGTCAAAATGCACAGGGCGCCTGCTTTAGCCGGCGAAAAGGAGGAGCACCATCGCATCAGGAGAGATGTAAGATCTGAGGCGGTGTCCAGGGACAGCTCTATAGTTGATCCCCATCCATTCCAAACCTCCTGAGCCCCGGGACATTGAAAAAGAGCATGGAGAGGGGATTCAGTCACAGAAGGGCAGAAAGGACATGAGTTGTCGTTTGAAAAGTGTCTGTAGGCAAGGAGGCTCATAGTTGGAAGGATACCGGTGCACACCTGCCACCAGAAAAAGAGAACTTTAGGGGGAAAGTTAAGCTTCCAAATTGTTGTCCAGGGCCTTGCATCCCCTTCTGTAATTTGGGCAGTCAGAGCTCGCCGGTAACCAGCTTTCACCGTATACTCTCCTGAGCTATCGTTAATCCAGTAGAGATGATCTTGCCCCGCGTCTGGCATACAGGGGACACTCAAAATAATTCTCCTATCCCTCTCATTAAACCATGAGAATAGTTTTTCCAAACACCAACCCGCCCCTTGATCATCAAAAAGACAACAAACTGTGGCATGTTCGGATCCTGGAAAAAAAGGGGATGACGCCTTTGTGCCTGTCTGATCAATAAGCCAGGGATCAGTCCACAACTTGACCGTTAAACCATTCCCAATCCTCCAGCCAAGTCCTTTCCTCAGCAGATTACGACCACCCCAAATACTTCTCCAGAGGAAACTGGGTCGATAGCCAAGATGGGAATCCAAGAAATCCTTATGTGGGAAATATTTAGCCCGGAGAACTCGTGCGCATAGGGATGATGGGTTATTAATCAAACGCCAGCCTTGTTTGGCCAGCAAAGCATCATTAAAAAGAGAAAGGTCCCGGAAGCCCATTCCGCCTTCAGATTTTGGTTGACAGAGAGCAGACCAGGCGATCCAATGGACTTTATTTTTTCCGTCCTTTCGACCCCACCAGAAGTTAGATGTGCTGGATTGAATCTTTGAAAGCACCACATCAGGAAGTTTAAAAATAGACATCAAATAGCTAGGGACAGATTGAAGTGCCGCCTTGATGAGGATTTCCTTCCCGGCCTTGGAGATTTTTTTAGGGGTCCAACCTTGTATTTTTCTTTCAACTCGATCCACAATAGCTGAACAGATTTCTTTCTTTGACCGTCCAACCACCGTCGGGAGCCCAAGATACTTCTGGTGCTTATCTACCCCAGGAATGCGTGCTAGAGAGCAGAGATCTTCTCTTTTCGGCTGGGGGACTCCAGAGCTGAAAGAAATTTCTGATTTACTCTGGTTGATCATTTTTCCTGAAGCCCGTTCATACTGTTGTATCGCCTGACAGATTGCAGTACACTCATTAGGGGTAGCACGAGAAAAAAGAAGGCAATCATCAGCGAAGAAGAGGTGGGAAATCGGAGGGCCCTTGCGACACGCTTTCGCCCCATGAATTAAGGAACGTGAAGCTGCCCTGGAAAGGAGGTTAGAAAACACATCAGCCACCAAAATAAAAAGGAAGGGTGAAAGAGGGTCTCCCTGACGAAGCCCACGGGATGGGGAAAAGCCTCGGGTTATCACCCCGTTGACATTAATACAGAAGGAAACTAACGAGACGCATTGCATGATCATGTCAATCCATTTGGTGCAGAAACCCATCTTGAGCATCACAAATTCGAGGAAGTTCCATTCCACTCTATCATAGGCCTTAGCCATATCCAATTTCCAAGCCATGATCCCTCTCTTTGCTCGTGTTCGAGTTTTCATGGAGTGGAAAATTTCATGAGCAATAATGGCATTATCAGTGATTAACCTTTTTGCCACAAAAGCGCTTTGGTTCTCTGAAATGACGTCGGGTAGCCAAGGACGCAACCGATTCGCCAGGATCTTTGAAAAGATCTTATACGAAACATTTCACAGACTGATAGGTTGAAAGTCCGAAACCCCTTGCGGATTTTTCATCTTGGGAATGAGGGTAAGTATAGTTTCATTAATAGAAGACATGTCCGTTTTCCCTGCCCAAATATCCCGCATCAGATTGCATATGTCTGGGCCAATGATGTGCCAGTAATTCTTGAAAAAGAGGGCATGGAATCCGTCTGGTCCCGGGGCCTTCGTAGAGTGGATTTTCTTTAAGGCCTTAAGAGTCTCGTCATTCGTCACATCTTTAGAAAGCTGTCTATTCATATCGTCAGAAATCACGGGTTTGATGCAGTCCTCAATCTCAGGAGAAATAATAGAATGGCCTGCAGAGAAGAGCTTCTAAAAATAGCTCAGGAATGCTTCTTGGATTCCCCCTGTGTCCGACACTTTACTACCATCTGAATTTAGAATTCCAGAAATAAAGTTTTTTCGGCGTCTTGCTGAAGCCTTCTGGTGGAAATAACGTGTATTAGCATCCCCTTCTGCTATATGAATATCACGCGCACGCATAGCCCAAAAACCTTCCTTATTGCGCAGGGCAACATCCAGCTCTCGTTGGGTTTCGCTAATTTTGGAGAGAATGCTGCTATACGGGGGTTTGATAAGAAGATATCCAATCTTCCTTTCAAGAAACTTGCATTGCCGGTCCGGGTGACGGAATTTAGAGTCGCTCCATGTCTTCAGATCCGACGCCACGCGGAGAAGGTTGGTTCTCAGATCAGCTTGCCCATTCTTCCAGCCTGAACGGATAACCGCCTCGCACTCGGGATCTTTTGACCAGAAGCTTTCGAATCTGATTGGTTTCCTGGAACTAGTAACGTGCTCATTATGGGTGCAATTAATGACAATTGGGCAGTGGTCCGAGCAATTGAACGTGAGATGTCTGATATGGTACATTTTTAAGAGGTTCATCCAATCCATTGTGCCAAAGAATCTATCCAGACGTTCAGCGATTCGATTTCCATCTGAACTGCCTCGGAACCATGTGAAAGGATTACCCGTGTAACCCAGGTCCATCATCTCTGCCTTAAGGATAACATCATTAAAAGCAGACATAGACGTGGAGGAGCGCACAACTCCACCTTTTTTCTCCTTCTGGAAAAGGATCTCATTAAAGTCCCCTCCAAACAGAATGAGGCTTGGCAGATCACGACGGAGTTTGCACAGAAGATCCCAAGATTTCCACTTATCAGACTGGGAGGGCCAGCCATAAAAGCCCACAAAAGTCCAGGGGGGGTTGTGGGAATCACAAATGGATGCAGCCACGTGGCGCTGGGAAAAAGAAAGGAGTCTAACATCGACATTATCCTTCCAGAGAAGACATAACCCCCCTGAATGTCCCTGGCGGGGAACCGGGAAACAACCCTGGAAACCGCATTTTAGAGCAAGATTTGTGATGTCCTTGTTTTCCAATATGGTTTCGGACAGGAAAACCATATCGGGGCAACTTTGAGCGCAATGGTGCTGGAACATACGAACCGTTCGTGGGTTGCCAAGCCCACGACAGTTCCAGCATAAAGCAATCATTGCTCTAGGCGGGGTCGGGTCTGACCCGCCTCCGCCTTTGTCTCGTGTGGGGTTAATGACGTGCCTGATGCTTTACTCCTTTTGGGAGGATTGGTGTGTGTACCACTGGACTCGCTTTGCCGTTTCAGATCTCCTGGTTTGGGATTCCCTGGGCATTCGCCTTTACCACCGCCGCATGCCCTTCTCCAGGTTCTACGAGTAACATGTCCTGAAGGTGAGGCTTCAGTCATCCCAGAATCAGCTTGCAGAAGGGCATCGGTTGGGATCCGATTTGGACTCTGCTCAGCTTCAGGAGGATCCAAGGAAACATGTTGCTGTCTCAGAAATTTCTCTGGAGGTTCTTTTGGTTTAGGTAGCGGCTTAGTTGATGTAATGAACGTTAAATTCGGTGCAGTTAAAGCGAAGTCGGATTTTGAGATACCCTGAATCAGGTGACTATCTTGCTGATCCCCATCATTGCATCTGACGATAATCTCTTGGGAGGCGTTTCCCTTTCCCCTGATCTCAGCTGGGGATTCTTTAGGGAAGACAGGGGGTCCCATCCTTATAATAGGAGGTTGTCCAGATTCCGGTCGCCTTAGATGGGATGCATTGAGACGGTCTCGATCTATTTGTCTCTCCGCCTCAGGGATATATGCCTCTCTGTGTGCTTTGGCCCGGAGCCACGGACCGTATTGTAGGGTAATATTTTCGGCGGAATTCTCTGGATTTGCCCCACACGCTTTCTCAATGTGGCCGATACGTCCACAAAGGAAGCAGAAGATTGGTAGTTTTTCGAATTCGAACGAGATCCAGGTGTTGGAATCAGCAATTTTCAGGAACATGCCTCACATTAAGGGTTCAGACACATCAATCTCAGCCTTTATTCGAACCCAGGGGCCCCATTTTATTGGGTCCGAACAATCCTACTCTAGGAAGTGACCGATCCGGTCTCCAATTTCTTTCATCACATGTGTTGATCTCCCATGGAACGGTATTCCTTTAATTCTTACCCAGAACGGGGATTGGGTAAGTGTACAATTCTGAATCTCGTCTCCCCCTTTAAATTCCTCCATCAGAATGAGATGATTGTCAAAGGACCAAGGTCGTCCTCTGAGGACTTTATCTTTGTCTTTATCACTGAAGAACTCAAAAACAAGGAGTTTGTTCTAAATTTCCCGGATGGCTACTCCAGCTTCCAATTTCCACAGATTTTGAAGGGTGGTTCTGAGGGCCTTTAGATTAAATGGTGCCTCGGCCGCCAGTCTTCCAACAACCAATAAAGCCATACGTTTTGTCAAAGTGTTGTCTTCAATTCTACGGGTTGTAAGTGGCTCTTTTTCTTTGTCTGTCAAAGTGAGGTTCTTCCATTGGTTCAGCAGATCCGTCTCCATGTTGAGAGCCACGAAATCTCCAAGGGAGGGATTGGCCAAACAGAGGTCCCCTATCCAAGGGGTGTCAGGCCCGAAGGGGTTCCCCGACCCAGGGACTCTGTCCCAATCCAAACCAGCGCAGGCAAATTCAACACAACCGAAGCTTCGCGACCAGGAAAATCACAATTTTTCCAAACCTCCAGGAATCTACAGATAGTATCACAGACCGGATTTGAATGATACTTCACACAGGTCGGGCCCAACCCAATGCTTTCTCTGTTCAGGCACAGCCCGATATAAGTCCTCCAGTCAGGTGCCACTGTTTTTGTCCGTGCCACTGTTTTCTGTCCGTGCCCCTGTTTCTCCGTGCCACTGTTTCTGTCTGTGCCAGCCCTACACGACCCGATCCATCAAGCTGGGGATGACCACAAGCTGCTCCAAGACCTACGCGGCCAAAGCAAAGCGCCAAGCTGGGGAAGACCACAAGCCGGGCCGAGCCGATACCTGAGCCGCGCCGTCAAACTGTGGATAACCACAAGCCGCGCCAATACTTGCGCGGCCGAAAAAATCGCTGGGGAGGACCACAAGCCGCGCAAAGACCTGCGCGACCAAAAGAAACGCGCTGGGAAACAATCACGATCCACAACCAGACCTGCGCGGTAAATCCTTCGCGCTGGAGAAACACAATCAGAACTCGCGCAAGTTCCCTCGCGCTTCGAGAAACGGGCAGGCTGCGTGGCGCTCCAACTTGCGCGCCGGAGGACTCTTCTTCACGTCCACGCCCGCCGCACCCCGGGGAACCACCGCACCCTCGAAGATCGGGGAACTCGTCTTGGATGGTGCTTCACGAATCACCGCGTAGCAGAGGGAACTTCGTAGCCGTGGTTTTGCCAAAGCGCCCAAAGGTCACCGCCAACCTTCCCTTACCCAGATCTGGCACAGGCCTAGGGACAGGGGACGGGAAAAACTTCTGGGCAGCAATGAAGACCAGGATCTGCGTCAGAAGATGAGTTCGAGGGAATGAAGCCCGAAATCCAGCGGATCGCCGGTACCAGAGTCCGGTAGCTGGCAAGGAAAAACGGAGGAAGGAGGCACGGTGAACGGCAAGGATTGGGAAAACCCGAGCCGCTGTCACTGAAGCCGAAGACGATGAGGAAGAAGAACCAGAAACTGAACCAGCGAAGACGGAGCCGCCGAATCCGATCGGATGAGAAAACTCAAAACCCTAGGAATCCCTAGGAGGAAAATATTGAAAGGATTGATGTTATTTTGTATGTTAATAGAAGAAAATGGAAAATTATTTGATTTTAATCCATGAGCATATGAAGGATACAAAAAACATGGTTTCTTATCCCTATTGATTGATGTTTAATCCAAGAACTCACTCTAAAATTGACTCAGTATGTAGAAGGAGTGGGAAGGTTTAGGTGAAAAACACTTTTTGGGGGTGAAATGTCATGTATAACAATTATGAATCACCCAAACATTAACACTCTATAAAATTAATAAGGCGAACCAGTTGATAGAAAAGTAGTATGTGATAGTGGTTCTATTTTAGGTATAAATAAGGGAGGTTACATTTAATTCAAATTCATTGGGAAAATTTAAAATACTAAAAGAACTACGAATGTTGGAATCATGAATGGTGTATAATAAGTTACATACCGTGCAATTTGAAAGTGTTGTTTCGGCTAAGGGAGAGTGAGGGAGAGTTAATGATAGTGAGGGAGAGAAAATTTGAGGGTGAGAGTAAGTGAGTAGAGTGTATGATGGTGAGGGGAATACACAGCTGCGAGGGTGCACAATGATGATGGAACATCTGAATTAAGGGAGGTAGAGAAGCAAGGGATGGAAAGATAAGGTGAGTGAGGGAGAGCATAAGAGAGGGAGGAAGAGCGGTGGAGAGGGAGAGTGATGATGAGATTTCAGCTCCATGAGAGTTTGAAGGGGGTGGTATAATAGGTTAATTTAGGGTTAAATTTATAATATAGTGATGTTTTTTATCAGTGCTTTTAAACAATAAATGATATAGTCATATATTTACCAGTGCTTAAAAAGTGACGATAAATATTTAATAATATAATTACTTAAAATGTATTTGTTATGGGCTTGTAAACCAAACCCATGAACTCAAATTGTTTAAAAAAAAGAAAACATACAAAGAAGGTGACAGATCATAAAAGGAATAAAAATTAAATACCAAATAAAACAACCAAACATATAAATAAAGTCCATCAAGTCCCTATAGAACAATATTTTTTTGGAAACTGTCCTCTTCTTTTTAGATTCTGATCTATCTGCCAAGTCTTTCCCTTTTGTGGGGACTTATACACTTCATTCGATGAAGATTCAGATCAATCCCATGAGGTGGAATAGATCTTGGATTTCCAGGACAAATATAGAAAATCCATGTTTGAGTTGGTATGGAATACATCCTCAATATTGGTAGATAAAAACATTTTAATATATAAATAATCATTAAATCAGAAAACATATGCCTTCATCAATGAATAAATAGATTTAGTTTGTGAATAAAACCATTCTTATGCCTCCTTCTTAAAGAAATTCATTCATCCTTTCCCCTTCTTAATCAACTATAGGTTTAATATTAGAATTCATTTTCCTTGAAATCATACCCTCCTCATTAAATACCTCTCAAAATGAGGCATTAACATTAATAATTCAGTCATTAAATTAGGAAGGATAAGACCACTACACTTTCGCATCATCATTTGGGTTCACACATTGCATATGAGGATCTTGAAAAGTCATGAAACTTGGAAGCTCATCCTCTTCTTGGGTCACCTGTGAATTTGGAGATTGAATTTTCTAAGGAACGACCAATTGAAAACCATAATCATCCATTACAATTTTTTTACCTTTACGGTCCCTTTCCACAAGAAAATGATCCTACCTTAAGTGTCGGTCAATTAATTCCAGGGTAGCCTCTTCCTTAATGAACAAATCATCCACTAATGTCTCATCAAGTCCCTCAAATATTTCATTTCATTCCATAGATAGAGGATTTATTTCCTTGGATACATCCACATCCACATGAGGTGTCACTATTTTATGTTTCACTATATATGCCCATGTTGCCTAATTTGAAACATTAATGAGCGCTACATCATACTTGTGGACCAAATCAAGATGATCCTTTCTAGTTGTTGAGTCTACATTAATAACAATGTTTTACCATGACATCTTAACACCATCAGACCTATTCACACCATTTGAAGTACCTTTCTAAAAATTGTCCACAACTTGTTACTGTGAATCTATGCCACGAGCAGAATCCTCCGTTTTCCTAGAGGTTACAAAATGAGATACTTGTAGCATATGCATATTCCTACTTTTTATGGTGTAAGCATAAACAACCCCTCCTTTCTTGTTAACAATTTTCTATGCAGCCAAAGACGGACCAGAAGACTTCTGGTTCTAGGGTTTTTTAAAGCACATACATTCTTTATGACCTCTGGCAGAGTAAAAAGAGAAAATCATTGTTTTTTATAGTACATAATATCATCAAAAAAATACTATATAGCTCATATGAAAATGAGTAATTGTTTCAAATTCGATATGCTACTCAATTTCATCATCATCAAAAGATATAAAACATTTGTCTACAACCATGGAACACAAATCCAATTCAACTAGGAAGTGTGTGTAATAAAAAAAGTGATCCAGTTCCATATCTTTATCCATCTTCATTAGAATTTCGATGGCCAATGAAATGTCTTGTAGGATGTATGGGTTCTAAATGATCAAATTCAACCCATGAACCTTGACCCATGTTTGAAAATAAGTGTTAAAACCTTCATCTGGTTAAACCTTTGATCCCATTCACGAATATGAAGAATCCCTAGCTTCAATAGTACAAATCTTAATCCCCATGGCTATATTTTCAATTCCACGAATGGAAAAAAATATGAAAAAATATATGACCTAATGAAACATAGCTCATATGTGAGAATCCCCAAATCACTGAAAGCCACGCTTCCAGATCATTGATACGCCCTGGTCTGGAACCCCATTGCAAGATGATATGGGCAATAATAGAGTTATGTCCAATCACTACACCTTCCAAAATCATAGAAGGGTTCTCTATCACATGTGCAATATTAACCTTATGTAAAATCCTTCCAACAACAATATTCATGAAGAGGGATAAGGAGTGGTTAAATCTAATCCCAGCGAGCAGAGCCTCCTCTTCCCCACCACAAATAATATTTTTTCCTCCTTACAGGTAGCAGATATGTAACTATCAAATCGTCCATTCAGGAAAAATGAATCGAACATTGTTTATTCGATAGAGGCTACCATCAGAAGAATCCCTAATCACCAATGATTCGTTGAGAGAGAAACTCTTGCATGAATCCCATCTCTATCTAATAATAAAACTAATATAATTAAAAAAATGTATATAATTATAAATAAATAATAATTTATATAATTATAAATATATTAAAATAATGGTAAATATGTATTTATAAATATAATAGTAGATAATTAATTATAATATTAATTATAATTATACAAAAATATCTTTATATAATTATAAAAATAATTACACATATATATAATCTTTTTTAGTATTGGAAAATCACTTATAAATATTTAATAATATAATTAATATAATTTAAAATTTTAAATGCATATAATTAAAAATAAATATTAATAGATATAATTATAAATATATTTAAATAAATGTAAATAAGTATTTATAAATATAATTATAAATATATTAAAAGAATTGTAAATTTGTATATATAAATATTATTATGGATATTTATAATTATAATTATAAATAAAAATATTTCTAAATATTTTTCTATAATTATTAATATAATTATATAATTATATATATATATATATTTATTTTCTTTATTAGTGCTAGAAAAGAGATGATAAATATTTAATAATATTCCCAATATAGTTAAAAAATTTAAACGTGTATAATTATGAATAAAAATAAATGTTTATAATTATAAATAAATATTTATATAATTAAAAATGTTTTTAAATAATTATAAATATTTATTTATAAATAATATATATATATATATATATATAATTATAAATAAATCATTATTTATAAAATTTTATATAAATTTAAATTATTCTAAATATGTATTTATAAATATAATTATATATATATATATTAACTTTATGAGCACTGCAAAATCTATGATAAATATTTAATTATATAATTAATATAATTAAAATGTTTAAATGTGTATAATTATAAATAAATTTAAACATGTATAATTTAGAGAAATATTTATATAATTATCAGTTCTAGGGTTTGGGGATTTCAGCATGTTCAATGAGCATAGAGGTCTCAAATCAGACATTGTAGGCTTCCTCCTTACTCACCCTCGGTAGATTTGAGTCACATAAGAGTTTGTCATAAGTTTTATCTACCTTTGGTTTTCAAAAAAGTGCACTAGAGGTGGGATATTTTAACCTCCCTCGTTGGTTAGTGAATGGTGCCACAACCGAAATGGTGAATCCTGTCTCAGAATTGAATCCACCCAGGTCAACCAAGATCCTCATTGGTCATTCTCGTGAATCTAGAGTTGTGGAGCTGAGGTTTACCTCGAGAAATGACAATTTTGATGAGCACATCTTCCGATGAGGTAATTCAACGCTCATCCAGGTCAACCAAGACCTTTTCTTGGATAGGTTTAAAATATTTAAATTTTCAATTTTTGGGATATAGGTTTTTTAATTTGGTTAAAAACCATGGTGGAATGAGGACTTAGAGTAGCAGGTAGCTATATTTTGGAGATTTTATGAATGGAAAATCAATCACATTGGGTGGGGGAATTTCCATTTTGTCTTCCACTATGATGAAATGAAGAGTAAACAATAGGGTTTGGGTTGAATCTCTCTCAAGAAAGGAATTATGTACATTCCAGACTATGACTATCAATTTGATCCGTCTGTGATCCACAACACAAGAACTTAATTTTGAGTTTGAATTTATAGTTTGAATTAGACTTTATGTCATCCTCACATCCTATTTGACATTGCATCATCAAATGGATCTTTGATCAAGCCTGATCGAGTAACAAAATAGGCTCATTTTGTTTTTTTGGGATTTATTATTGAGGTGGATCTCAATTCAATTCCAATCGAATTGGTGACACTATCTAATATGGATTTCAATTTTGATATGGCTGTAAGGTATGTAAAAAATCCATTATTTTGTATTGGGTGTCAGAATAGTGGGCACATCAAAGAGAATTTATGAAAAGGTATAGGTTGCACTATTTATAATATGAGAGGCCATGAAGCAGCTCGAGGTAGAAGGAGGATCCCATGACCCAAAAATGAAGCTATTGTTGCTCAAAACTCGTGGGAGACTATTGGTAGTGTGGCACTGGTCTCTAAAAATAAAACTAACAGTGTTGGGCCGTCAACATTAGATATTCAAGGGAATAAGACATTGGCCAAAATTGATTAATAATATCTTGTCGATGATACTTAGGTGTCTTCTAATATACCACCCTCTCATGGAAAAAAGGCACCACCTTCATATAGAGATGTTTTTGTACCTCATGAACTTTTTTCCAAATTCACTAAGAAAGATAGGAAAGATGATGATAACACCAAGGATCTACATGATACTTTAAAACATGCTATAGGTGTTAGTGTTGTAGATGGATTTAAAAATATTATTGAATAAAAAGGGGATGAAAATGAGCTTCCCCACTTACAAAGTCTATGAAAGGACCACATGGTGTTAGGTATCTTGAGGATAGAGTAGTCAATGATCAAACATCACATGTAGCACATGTTGGTAAGAAGTTTTTTTTCCTAAATCTAAGGGAATAATGGTGTATAAAGAGGGTTTTCAACTAGTACATACCTGGAAATATATGGAATATGTGCCAATATCTGAAGTGGCACAAAATATTACTATTTAAGAACTCCACCAATAGGTGGAGGTGGCAGCCAATTATATGAAAGTAAATTTAGAAGAAAAACCTGAAGATATTTTTCATCCAAATTCATAGAGATAGGGTATTAATAAAAAATTATGTGGTCAATGACGTGTCTAGGATTATTGTGCTACTATAGGATGTTTTCGGAATGTGTGTACTAGATCTTAATCTAAGGACACTAAGTGCCAACTCACTATGGATCCAAAAAAATCTCAAAGAGAATTACTTTGTGCTCTTCAGTAAAAGGAACTCACATTCAGAGTGGGAAACTGATGATGATGATTCTGATCATGATTATGGGAATGTTCCTCTTTTTGACTTGTTGTCACAACTTATGTATGAGTGAACTCCTCATTGAGTGACCCAATCGATTATCTTTTCATCTTTGTCATCTTTCATTTTCTAATAATTTTTTAGGAGTGGGCTTGCATGTATCCTCATATTTTTGAGTAATTATAAATAAATATAAATAAATAATTATTTATAAAAATATAAATATGTTAAAAAAAATTAAATGTGTAATTATAAATATAATTATGGAAATATATTTAAAACAAGTCCATGATGGGAAAACAAGGGGAGAAACCTGGAGAACCTGACCCTCATGCATGAGAAGAGGACATGGATCTTGAAAACCCTGACATAGATCAAAACCCTATTCTCTAATATCACCTTGGAAATAATGATATTTTCCCCATCTATGTGCAAACTAAACAAAAAGAAAAGTGTTTTTCATCTTCTGAGGTTTTTTTTTCTAAAGAACAATTTCACAAATGTGGTTAAAATTGATGCAAGCCTTTACTTCTCTAACATAGATGTTCCTTCCCCAGGAATAGTTATCAAGAATAGTTTTACTACCCATGTTTCATTCAATCAAGATGCGGTGTAGTAATAAATAAACCTATGATGGTATTCCCTTATCTTGAGATTTATAACTCCAAAAGGGGTTCAAATTTGAAAATTCAATGATCTTCCAAGGGGAATCACATAAATTTTGGGGGTTCGAGCAATGGAAAATGAAAACCATGGGGTGAGGCTTTTATCAGGTAATCTTACCCTATGATGACTATAAAAGGAGGGTGTGGAGCTTTGGATTCATCGTACTGAAGCCTGGATTCTATATAATTTGGGGGTGGGACAAGAACATTCATCCAAGCAATGTTAGGAATACCCACATGCATGTTCGAATCCAGGTTTGCAAACTAAATTTTTTTTATGGGAAGCCAAGAATCTATGGGATATTTCATCCTTGGTTAGAAATCCCATAATAATGGATCAATAAACTGAAAACCTATTTTTTTGGGAACTGATTGACAGTGTTGGCGGAGGTTTATATGGAATGTACTTCGGCTGAAGAGGTTGTTTTAACAATGAGAGATGATATCATCAACATATACCTTCAGTATGAAAGAATAGCCAAATTTGGTATGTATTTCAATCAATTTGGTTATTTATCTACTAAGTTTAATATGGACAAACATATTAAATTTGGAATGGTCAAGTGCCATGATGAAACCTATTACATAAATGAAATAGGGAATGATAATGTATTTGATCCTTGGCCTCCACTAACTGCAATCCCCAATCCCTCAACCTTGGGCATCCTGTAAAAAGAAATGAATATCAAAGACTTTTCTCAGATCCACGATACTCATACCACTACACAGTCCCTTTAATAGTATACTTATATGAGATTTTACTAGGAAAATAAAATTGTTTCTATAATTGGTACAGTAAAAGTGAAAAAATCTGCCACAGATATCCATTTCCAACATCTAGATACCTCATTCGTAGATGTTTTCTATATTGCTAATACTTCACATATGGGATAAGATTATAGAAAAATATACTTCCATGATTTACATAATATAAAAACTATCATGAAATTGGATGTGTATCATAGGGTTGTTGATAGTGAAACCCCCCTTACAACTAAAATAATCTCTATGAACTCACTGGAAGTATTATGTTTTGAATCCCTCCTTTCTAAACAGTTTTACAGCAATAGGAAATAATTACAAGGATAATGCAACTCTAAATCCTGAGGTATCCCCGGACACATAGGGATACATATAAGATGAATTTCATATCATTAAATAGTCTAAATAGGTTCACAACAATACATAGAATAATGATAAGGATGATGGTTCTTTGACTCATGAAATAACCATTTCTACATTGGGATGCATACATGATGAAGAAACTAGCTATAATAAGGCTTAAAACATAGTTTCATTATTTGATAGTCTAGTTTTTCATGATATTATGGAATTAACTTTCATTCAAGTTCCTCTCTATAATTATTACATGAAAATAATAGTTGAATGAACCCCTTATGAAATGATACAATTCATAAATAAATTCACCCCACTAAATAGATAGTTCTGGTTTGATGATATTGAGGACTGGAAACCATATGAACCCAACTTGGATATGTACAAAATTATTAAAGGAAATGAAAAAATAGTTCTTAATGAAAAAACCAGTGGGAAAAAGAAAAAAAAGGAAAGGATAAAGGGAAAAATTACATTCATAGGCGATACAATAGGGAGGGCCACAACTATAAGAAAATTCTCTTAAATAATGAATATTTAATACTAGAATTATCAAGGGATTGATAATTTTACCATGGTCACATCCCTTATACATTATCTGGTGACCCATAAGAAACTTTTTATTGGTATTCATTAACCAAAAACGTTTTTTTACATTTTGAAGGACTTTGAATCCCCCTAGATATACATTTGTCTCCCAAAATTCCCATGATATTAATATAGATAATTTATGTATCCTCAAAAAATTATAGTATTCAGATCATTAATTGTAGAAGAGGACATAAACATATTAATATATCATGTTCTATTTACTACCACAAATTTGAAATTTATATTTTCTATGACTCCACCTCTTACATCATAAAAAGGGATCTTTAGAAAGATATGGAAATAATTTCTGATGAGATGAGAAACAATTGGATGAATATTGGGGACTTCAAAATGGTATTGAGACCTGATGAAAATACTAGAACCAAATTTAATAGGATTTCATCCCATGATTTTTTATCTTTCATCGATTATTTCATCTTCTTATAAATTATTATTTCTGGAGACGAATATACAAGGTGTAGATATACAATCAATTGTAGAAAATCCAAAAAACCCGAATGATGTGTTATATATATTGATGATAGAAGTGTTTTTATTGGGATCTCATGATTTACCCTCCCCAATTATCACTATTACCATAATATTATTATTATTGCGAGCCACCCATTCCTCACAAGGAAAAAACCCCTTCCATTAAAATCTAACAATGGATGGATTGTAACAACTAGTTTTAGGGAAGATGTGATGGAATATTTTGGTAGACCACTACAAAATATTACTATAAAATTGAAAAGTACGTAATGTCTACTAAAATAATGGAGAAAAATATTCTACAAGAATGAGGATGACTTCAGGGATGCAAAATAACACCTTTCTTATTGCCGACATAGAAATCAGAATCAGGATAACCCTTCTAGGTAGGAAATTAATTCCCTCAACAAGCATTATGGTCTTATTATTATTAGGCAAGGTTAGATCAGAACCATCTCAATGTGATATTACTGAATGATGTTGATATAAATTCTATGTTTTTTCACCAACTACACAAGGTAAAAAGAGATAAATGAGAGGATAATTCTATTAATATCAATGGTTTAACCCTCACTTCAGAAAATGATATTTCCAATGCTTTCGTAAATTATTTTCAAAAATTATATTCTGATGATGGAATTAACATCACTCATTAGATGATTACAAATATCCCTATATGAATTTAAGATCATAAAAATAAAAGTCTCATTGATTCTCTTTTCATTGAAGAATTTAAAAGGGAATGATTATCCATTAACATTGATAATGGACCTGGACCTGATTGATTTCATAATAAATTCCCTTTATTCTAATGGGAAGTATTAAACAATGACATGACCAATTTGGTTAGGGATTTTATTAGTTATGCCTCTATTCCCTATGGAATCAAAACTAGCTTTATCACTCTCATACCCAATAAAGAGAATTCTATTAATATCATCAACATCAAGGATATTGGAATTGGGAAAAATAATCCTAAAATTATTATGAAATTTATCATGACTAGAATAGGGATTATCATCAAGGAAATTATCACAAAAAACCAATTTTGATTTTTCCCTATAAGAAACATTTATAATTTCCCAATTACTACTACAAAAATGTCAACATACTAATGAAGAAGGTGAATAATTGGAACTTTTCTCTAAAACTTAACATCTCAAAAGATTTTGACACTATGAAATATATCTTTATAAATTCAACCCTCAAGATGTATGGATTATCCACCACATTCAACAGTATACGAAACAATATTTTTTACAATCTAAGGCTCACTATTCACATCAATGGA
Organism: Viscum album; assembly: GCA_963277665.1. Lineage (NCBI taxonomy): Eukaryota > Viridiplantae > Streptophyta > Magnoliopsida > Santalales > Viscaceae > Viscum > Viscum album. The sequence goes on along the minus strand of OY728143.1, from coordinate 1,994,812,522 downwards.
TCCACTATAGGCCTTATTAATTGATCTAGGGGTGTCAGGAAAGGTGATCCCTCATCAGGTATTATCTTTTCTATTGACTAAGAATACATTATCAGGTTAATTAATGACCATACTAAAGTTGGAATATTCAAAATATGTTAGGCTATTAGGGGATTGTTCACCCCCTCACATATCATATATGTGGACACAATTCTCTTATTCAGATAGACCTCCCAAAGCATATTATTTTCCATTAAAGATATTTTTTTCACTATAAAGATTTTTCAAACCAATAAATTAGTTAGAATAAGTAATTTATTGATTTTGGGGATGGATTTCTATCACTTGGAAAAGTATAATTTCCAGAATCCTTGGATTCAAAAGAGGAACAGAACCATTCATTTATCTCGGTGTCCCCCTATTTTAGGGAAGAGTTAAGAGCTCCTACCTTTGGTAAAATATGATACAAAATTTTAAACAAGTTTTATATATAAAAGGGTAAATGTATGTAAAAATATAAAACAATATGTTTAGTCAACCCAGTGATCACTTCCATATTTTTGTATGCAATTTTTTTGTAAAATAGATAATAGGGCTCATTAGTTATTTTAAAATATTAATAAAAATATTATTTTGGACTGGATATATCAATGAAATGAAGATAATAATTTTTACTAGGAAAGAGTGAAAGAGCTTATTAATATGGGGTGATTAGGCCTGAAGTACCTCAGTAACATTAACCATGATAATATTAAAAAATTCACTTGGAAACATATGAATTATGAGGAAACTTTATTTGATTTTATACCAAGAAGTTTATACCCTAAGTTTTTAGATTTTTTTCTTACTAGATCACATCATCTATTTATATTTCTAACAGAAAAACATATAATGAAATTGTTTTTAATTAGAAATGGATGGTTTTCAAGAAATCAAATTTAAATGTTTGGATAACCTCATGGCTCAATAGACCGCATTAAGAAATCCGTGATGATACATTGAATTTAAAACCTATTTCAATTTCCAATTTCATTTAAAAAAACAAAGAATTATAACATATATTTACCATCTCATGAAAAACTTGAATTAAAAAGGTATGTCTTATTTGATAGGGAAACTCTAATTTGGAATTCTAATAGGAATGAATTTTTCAATAACAAGAAGTACTACACGATTAAATGTGAATGAAACATCAACAAACCTTCATGGTTTATTAACATCAAAAATCATTTCATTAATCCCTCAAGATAGATTCTTTTACGGAAGATCTGGAGATATAGAATGGATATATAAGATCAACATCAAGGGATTGGAATCTATAATTCATTTTCCTATAAGATATGTCTGAAATACAATGAAATTTATAGAATGTGTTCACTAAATGTAAGTTTATAGGTAATATTTTTTAGTATGTACATGATTTATTTGGAATCAAAATTTTTATAGATAATAAAATACAATACCTATTAGAGTCCATCATGGCTACTATTAATAGTGAGAAATTTCCTAATCTGTTGATGGCAGTTTCATCTTGATCATCAACTAAATGTAGAAGGGATTATATATGAGAGACTAATTGATGGACTCTTGATTAAGAGGATATATTTTTTTTCATAATAGGTAAATCATATATGGGATCACTCTAAATTGATCATTTTTGAGAATGATAAAACTCTTATTGATGTAGTTTGTTTATTATGTTTTTTAATTTTCTTTTTACAAAAATGTGTAGGAAAATGTTTTTTAAATTTGTTCTTGAAAGGAGGCAGGCCCGTTGTGTCCTTTGAGTTTAGTCGAAAGTTGTATGGGGGCTTCCACCCCCCTCGCCTTTACCCCGAATTGATGACATGGAAAAGGTGGTGGGTTTTTTTTCCTTTATCCTAAAGACAAAGTGAAAAGTAGCAGTGGGGGTTCCGCCTTTCACCTAACTTAAAGGTGTAAGGTGGAACCCCTACCAGCTTTACCTTAACACCATATAAATGGGAACCCCCATTCTCCTCACTTAAAATTTCACTCATATCTCTACATTCCACAACTTCTCTCTCTAAAAAAGTATGTTTTCTATGCAGTGGATCCAGTGGTCTAAAATAAGGCCTTTTTTTTGCGAATCATCATTTAGTTGTATGTTTTTTATTTAATTTAAATTTATTTATTTATTTAATTAAAAATATTTTAGTTAGTTTTAAATATGTTATTTATTAAGTTGTTTAGTTAGTTCTAAATATTTTTTAATTAAGTAGTGTATTTAATTATATATAGTTTGAAATAATTATTATTATTAGTAATGATTAAGTGTAGATAAACTAATAAATAAATTATGATTAAACATTTTAAAAAAATTGTAGCATAAATATTATGTGGTTATTTATGAAATTGAATCCCTATCAGGATACAAACAAGTGGATGTGGCTCTGGGATAGATATACATATGAGTAACAACTCCGAAAAGATGTTTCAGGCCTTAGTCGAGGTAACATGGTAAAAAACAATGGGCCTTGTTCCACTCATGGTTTTAAACACACATGGGATAATCTTTAGATGATTCTTATTTTATTTATAAACTAATAAAATAATTAAGTAATGAAAACATTAAGTCAGTATATTTACCAATGATAAAATGATAATTATAATCATATAAAATTAATTTGACCAGGTCAAAGACATTAAATAATAAAAGTTATTAATATTAATTGAATTGTTTTGTTAGTTTTAAATATTTTATTTATTAAGTAGTTTAATTGTATATATATAGTTTATAACTAATAGTTATTATTGGTAATGATTATGTATAGATTAATTAATGAATAAATTAAGATTAAAAAATTAATACAAATATTTATTCGCTAATAATAATTATCTAATTAATATCATATGATTAATGGTTCAATATGGAATGATTACAGAGTTATTAAAGAATTATTAACTAATGAATAACATAGTATTGATTAAATAGTGATTAAATAATGATTAACGAATGGAAAACTATACTAAGAAACAATAGTATCATAGTTTAGGATATATAAAGATTTTCTGAAATTTTAGTATCATAAATAGTATACATATTATAAATAATAGTTATTATTGGTAATAATTAATTATATATTAATTAATGAATAAATTAAGATTAAAAAATGAATTCATATAATGATTATATAATAATAATTATCATTGATAAAATGAAAATTTTGATCATATAAATTGAAATGGAGAAGAAAAAAACATTAAATAACAAATAAAATCATTACAACATACAAGAAATACCTTGAAAGTTTTCAGTTGAACAAGGTTTGGATGATATGATCCTCACTGATAGTGTGGGGTAAAATACATCTTATTTTCAATTGGTATCTTAATAACATCTTCTAGTGAAATTTACTTATCTTTAGAATTTTTAAAATCTTTCAGCCTACTAATGAAATATAAGATATGTTATTAAAATGTTGAAATATTTTCAAAATTATAAAGTTAAGTACATACCCTTATAAGATGTTATTAAGATACCAATTAAAAATAAGTTGTATTTTTCCTCACTTCCAAAGTGAGGATCTTCTCAACAAAACCACAATCTATTTATAAATGTAAAGGTATTTCTTGATTTTTTATATAGAATTCATGTGTTATTTAATGTGTTTATTCTTCTCAATTTCACTTCAGATGATTATACTTTTCATTTTATCAATGATAAATTAACTGATTTACTGATTTCTTCTTTTTTACCTCAATTTTAAAAAAATTTGTAAATTATATTCAAATAAACGTTTATATAATGAAAAATTAGTATTATATTTTTGGGTATAAAAATAATTTCTAAAATTTCTGTATAATAAATATTATATGGTCAACCATTATTTACAATATTAGTTACACTATCATAATCTTGATCAAAAATGATTTTTGACCTAGAGAGTTAGGTTTTATTGTGTGTACTGCTATGGGGAGGTTATCCAGACAGAGTAAGGAGATTATTATCGTACACAAACAACAAAAGTGGTTATTACATCTCATTGTGTAACCATAAGTGAACATCAATATAGAATTGATTGTTCTATAAATATGGTACCCGATATAGAGATCAATTCTATTAGTTATATACATTTGAAATTCCTAGCTACACTATAACATCAATCTTGTCCATCAGTTTATGATGTGCAGTGGGTAAGTAATAAATTTATTTTCCAATTAGTTAGTTGGTACCATGATGGTGTTATTTGTTAATGTGTCTACTATACCAAAATAAAATCTATTTATATAAATATGTTGACTTAAAATAGTGGTTGAAGAAGGTTTTCCCATGAAATTGAGGCCATTCCCAATGAATTAAAAGAGGAAAACCTATATTATATTCTCGATATACATATAAATATGACGTCCAAAGAGGAGTTTTGTAATGATGGAATAGATTGAGACAACCGTACTGATGCAGATGAAGAAACCAAAGTTGGGGAGTAAGTTTCTAGAATTGCTTTAATTATACAGTATCCTTGACCCAGAATAAATCATCCCACACTCTTCGCATCATGGTCAAAAGAAATGAAATGTGTTCTTGAATTCGACTGTAATTTTCCAACACCCACAACTATGTTTCTCGGTGTTTTACCAGATAAGTTTAATGATATTGTAAAATCCTTATAAATTAGAAGCTATTTTCCAAGTAAACATACATTAAAAATTCATTAAAGATATTTCACATTGAGATGCACTGTTGATATATAGTTCATAAATCACGATGTAAAAAATAAATCATACGGTGTGACAAGTATGGTGATGATTGTAGATTCTATTTGAAAAAAATTTGAGAAATTATATTTGGATGTTGGAAAATCTTGAAGATTGAGGCAGATTATACATGTGTTCATCCAATACTCAAGCAAGATCATACCTCATTAGATGCTGAATTTGTGTAAACCATTATCATCAAGTTTATTAGGACATGCCATAATGTTTATATATCTATTGTGTAAGAGAACATTCAAAAAAAATTTGGTTAAAATATTTCTTATAATAAGGAATACACAGTGACACGAAAGGCAATTGTGAAGGTTTATAGTGATTGAGATGACTCTTATCAGGTGTTTCCACAATTTCTAGCCCTATTGGGAAATACTGAACAAGTTGTTTTCCATATTCATACAAATGAAAATGTATCCCAAGATAATGGACTTGATCCATATCATGTTCATATTCATTAGTTGTTATAGGAATTCCACCCCTACATCTCCTTATTTCATTTCTGTAAACCATTCATACATATTGATGGAAACTTTCTATATGGAAAAAACAATGGTGTATTATTGATGGTGGAAACCTAATATAGAAAACATTTAACTCTTCCAATTTCCTTTTTAATTGTATAGAAGTAAAATTATGAATCATGAAGTTTGTTTTTATCATGTATTAGTAACCATTTCTCCTACATTTAAGGTGTCTGTTTGATATATGATCGACATTGTGAAATCAATGAGGAAATAAATTCAAACCCTAATATATGGAGACCCCCATATTCACATCATTAGTACTATATCAAATAAATTTATAGAAATTTTTGGAAATAATTCAATAATGAACCAATGAAGAAGTCAATCACGAGGCTTTCTAGGCATTGTATTTTTGTATTGCATACTATTTAAACATAATTGAAAAATCAATTTATGTAAAATATTATCACTTTTGTGTGGAATATGAGATAGTTCAAAGGAGGTTTGAAGAATGTTTAGAACAAATCTACAAGGATTAACAAGAAGTGTATGATTATATAATGCATATTCCAAAAGAAAAATTGAAATTGAAATATAATAAATGGAATAGGTATGGACACATGAACATAAATATTGTGGTGTTCATTAATGATTTATTAAAAGGGATTCATAAGTTACCAATAATTTCCATAGTTTAAGAGAATTTTTATCCTTTAGTAAAGTACATTGTTGATAGAAAAAAATATCCTTGGATGATATTTAGAAGGGGATAAGGTATGGAAGGTAATTTCAATGAGATATTGAAAAGAACATTAAAGAAGATTCTGGTTATCTTGTATGACTTTTCTTCTGAGGGGACTCTCTATTTGAAGTTCAAGAGCATTTGAAATCCATAAAAATAAAATTGGTGAAAATGTTGGTATTAATGGAAGCGATGTAATATCAATGTGGAAACTTCTTGGCCTTATGGTTTTCATGCACACATTCCATCGCAACATGTGACTAAAGGAACATGTCATAAGAAGAATATGTTGATCCAGTGTACTGGATGGACACCATTTCAAACTGTTGTGTTTCCCTATGAACTTATACTAGCGAGTTTAGATACTTTTCCATTCTGAAAGGCCAGATAATTGTGATAACTTACATTAATTGGTTGTGTAAATGAGGGAGACCAAAGGCCAATAGGATGCCAAATGAGTTGGAATATCCTCTATAATTTTGGAAATATTTAATATTCGCCATATGTCCACAAGAAGGTCATAACTAGAAATGATTCAATAAAATTTCTAGGTCATGTTCCGACTCTGATCTATAATGATGTATTATCAACACTGTGATATTATCATATTGTACATTTTATGGTGTTAATATAATATCCTTAATTTTTTAAAATTTTATTACATTTCTGAAATAATTTAAAATTTCAAAATTAAATTACATTGTTTTGAAGGATTTAATTTATCCCACACTTTAAAATAATATAGACTTTACCTCACTTATGAAGTCATGTTCATTTAATCCAAACCATGTTCTATGACGACGATGAAAATGATGATGATGAAGTAAACTAATCCCATAAATAAGAAGAGGAAGAAATAAAAGAAGGCAAAGAGAGTGAAGAAAAAAATAAACCAAATAGGAGGATTAATTAATTTATATTCAATCTGGAAATGGGTAAACCATAAATAAAGCATCTGATCAAATCATCATGAAACATACTATAATGTGGGAAATGATAAATAAATTTAAAAGCACACCATTTTCTATTAAACATTTAGATAACAAAGAAAATTTTTTATATATAACCATATCAAATAAAACACCATTTTCAAGGTAAAAAATATCTCAAAAAATCTTTCATATTATGATTTGATAAAGATAAAGACATGACCTTTTCTTTTGGTAAAAAATAACTTCATAAAATAATGTTAATTAACATGGAATTTCTTACATTTTATAAATCATAACATTCTGATGATCTTAATTTTATATTTAAATATTACACTTATGAATCATTTAATTTTTTTATATATAGATAGAAGATAATATATTTCTCACTGAGCAGGATATGCATGTCTCCCAGGCCGTGTAATAGGGTGGTGAGGTTTGACAGATCAGGGTACATCGAGTGCAAAGTTTTCATCACATGTTGCCTCTACCTGCTATTATATCATACCTGGATTGTGCTATCTTCTATGACATTACAATGTCTTATTTCACAATTTATGACGATCACCTACTTTCTGCCATCCTAAAGTGGTGGATACTAGAGACACACACATTCCATTTGCTTGAGGGAGATATGACTATCATCATCAAGGATGTCATAGTCTTTATCATTTTTCATATCAAAGGGGAAGTTGTTATTTGACCCCCTCCCCCATGAATATAGTCCTGACCTTGTTCAAAGATAGCTACAAATCACCATTTTGGTTAACCCTAGGTCTATATATAGCGGGTTGATTTTTATGATCTGGATTGAGGGACACTTTCTACATTTACCTAATGACGTTGACAAGAAGACTATCTTGTGTGATGCATGTGCATATATATTATGGATCATTGGAGGGATCATGTGAACTAATCACCAAGGTATGCATGTGCACATGATATATCTATGGCTAAAGGAGGACTTTGATAATGCCGAGATATATAACTACGGATCTGTGTGCTTTTCATAAACATACATAGAATTATGCATATCATGCCACAAAGACTGTATGGATCATACGTGATGCATCACCCTTCTTTAGATGTGGACATGTGAGTGCATCCCTATAATCTATCCTCAAAATGAGACCTCACATTTTCTACAGGCATATGTCGGCCCTCTATCTGTCCAACTATAGCTGATTGTGGATGTGCATCAGGAGGCATGTGATCTACCTTTTTTGACAGGATATCCATAGTTTTCTCTATATTGGGGTCTTGATCCTTCACAACCTATATGGTTCCCCCAGACAATGATGGTGTGTCCTTCTCGACACTAGTGGGGGAAGGATCGGGTGCATATCATGACATACAATTGACACCTCCTCCCACTGATGCATAGGAAGAGAATACAATGGTTGACCTTCTAGTTCCCAAGGATCATCCCTCTCTAGTTCATCAGACTCTACCCCATCATGGAGAATAGTGATCTTGATATGGGCATAATATTCACATACCACCATGTAGGATATAGTCTCCCCATAGACATTGATTATACTCATTCAAAAATTTATAAGTGTTGGTTTATGTAAATCACAACCTTTATTAATGAATTTATTTGGTATGTTTATGTGTTAATGATGAGGCATAATTATGAAACATCTGAAAAGTTTAGAGAGTTTCAGAATGAATTGCATAATCAAATGGGAAAAGATATTAAGATTCATTAAACAAATAGAGGTGTTGAATACATGAGCTTGGAATTAAATAATACTATGGTAGATTGTGGAATTATTTTACAACTCACCCATTATGGAAACCCATAGTTTGATAGTGTGTCTAAGATAATGAATCATGCCTGATTAGACATAGGTATTTCAGTGAAGATATAGTTTAATATCATTATTTTATTATATGGGTATACTATGAAAATAGTTCCATTTTTACTTAACTATTTTCTATATAATGTGGTCATAAATACACTATATGATATATTCATTGGTAAATGTCCCAAAATATCTTTTATTAATATTTTTGGTTTTGAATCACTGATATGAATATTTTTTTTATAATAAACATAACCCTACATTAATGAAATGAATATTTAGAGTCTATTTCAAGGAAACTATATGATATTATTTCTAAAATCTAAAAAAATTGTTTGAGTATGAAGCTAGTAAATTCCTTGAGAATGAATATATTAATTGAGTATCCATTGGGATGAAATTTGATCTTGGAGAATTTAAGTACTATAAAAAAGTTCTCATGATATGGAAGTAGTCAGTTCCATAAAAAGTTATGGAAGAGAAACTAATTAAAGTTACACAATAACCTCAATAATATAGTAGTATTCATCAAGATCCTAAGATATATGAATTTATTTTGAAAAATGATTACAAAATAATTTTCTGAGATGATAAACCTACTACCTATTGAGTGTACATTGAGAGTTCTAATTTTAAGATATAGATAACAACCCAAAAATCTAAAATGGAATCCATATACATAAACCATGTTTGGAACATGGTGGATAAACATGAAGGGGGGAGACCCATAGGGTTTAAGTGGGGTTTTAATAAGAAAAATAATATAGATAGTAGGGTGTCTACCTATAAATAACACCTAGCGGAAAATGTTACGAAACATTTATAGTATTGAATATGAAGAAACATTTTTATCTTTTGCGAGGATAAAGTCTATTCAAATATTTATTATAATGTCCTATATCTCATATACATATTATTATATAATATTTATCATAAAAATATATATAATACTCTAAAAAATATAGAGGTCCAAAATCTTTAGGAAGTGAGTACATGAAAAAAACAATAACATAGTATTTTATTCCCATCTCTCTACTTTATCCTAGACCCCAACTTGATCTTACTACATGGAATATATTGGAGACATACATAAAATAAAGTGATATCCATAATTCCAATAAAGGTTGGAAGAGGATAAATTGGATAACATATCATGAGATTAAATAATTATAAAATCAAAACAACAAGGAAATGATTATAAATCATCACTTAAAAACATGACATAAGAGTAAAATATCTTAAGATCATGGTAAACATAAGATATCATAATGTGTAAAATTAACAAAAGACATGCCATCATAATGTATATATTTATAAAGAATACTAATATTATTGTTATATAATAATTTCAAAAAAGTAATATTTAACTAAATGAAATGAAGAATAAAACCATGCATAATTTATTTCTAACAATATACATATATATCATAACATAAACATCAATATATTTATAAATATAAAACATGTATAGTTTTTTTTCTAAAAGGTGAAAGGCCCATTTCTACCTTTCTATGCATAAGTTTTTAAATCAATTTCCTATACATTTTTAATTCTTTCAGAAAACTTATAAAAAATACATTTTGTTAGTGTAGGGAATAAGGAGATATTTTCCCTCTGTATCCATCACAATAGATTTGAGATGATTATTTTTTTTAGAAAAGGGGGATATGATGTCCAGGGATCACTCGATGCCCTTCATTTTGGAGGATAATCCTCTTAAGAATTAGAATGTTAATCATGGAATTCTCATGATCCCAAGAAGAGGAAAATTGTATTGGGGGTTCTCAAATCATGTAATTGATGGAAATATTTGGGGGATATCAAATCATAAAAGGAAAGAACCTATTTTTTGTGGGTTCTCTAATGAAGGGATGGATGCAAACCCTCAATGATGATGGTGCATCTGGAGTATAATATGGCACAAATCGAAGAGATTAGGGATCAATGTTCTGTTGCAATGGCCATAGGCCTCTAGGGGTTTAGAAACACAGCTGATTCTCTTTTCATGCATCAGGAATAGGACCCCAACAATGGTGACTGGGGTTGTGATGCGTGAGTATCAGTGATAATAATGACAATAGAGAGGCCCACCCAAGGACAAGGATGGAGTCTATTTTTTCATACATAGTGATGACTAGGGTTTATTTTGAAGACATAGAGAAGACTAGAAATTGATATATGGTAGTGATGGGGGACTACTACATGGCAGGGATATCGGTAAAATTCGATGGCGACAATGTAGGGCACGATGGTGGGCGATGAAAAATGGTCACGTGATGGAGGTTTTAGTCTCCATAGGGTAGATAATACTAGGGATGAACATGGGTTTTAGGGAAATTGTGATCTCAAGATGCAGGGTGGTAATTGGAAACTACTTTGGGGCATGACAGAAGGGTAGTAAAGAAGCATGCTGGAGTTGCTTCAGACAAAAATGATGGTGACAATGCGAATGGAAACAATAGGGGTTGGTTGGTGATAAGCTGGTGATGAACAAGATGTTATAGACTGATAGGCACATATTTTACATCTTTTGGATAGGTATATCACTATTTATGTCTCTTGTGTGGATCTAATCTACTGCATTTTGTGTTTGGTGGTGTTTCCTATACCAATTGTCTTGTGTCACATTTTTTTTCATTCTTATTTTCATAAATAAATTTTTAGGAATAAGCATGTTTAGATCCCAAAACATCCCTATTACATCTAGAAGGCCAATAATGACATAGTATTTGACAATAAAAATCCATCCTTTAATCCATGAATTATTTGAATGCATAGGGATGCTCTCATGAATTCCAAAATCCAAACAGGTGGAATTAATATCAACCTTTTTTATCTGAATATTTTAAGGCTATCGGGTGTGAGTGGAATTTCCCAAAAAAACATTGGTGCTAAAATAAAATCCAAGGATTCCCACAATACCTCTATGGATTAAGGTGAATGTTGATGGGGTGGACTCTAGAATTCTAGGACCCTTTGAATGTTGAGGAGTATTTCATACCCACTCTGGCTTAATCAATGGTTTATTTTACCATTAAATTAGTATTGGAATAAAATATGAGGCTGAATTATAGGACATTATACATGCCATCAAGTATGTTATCCAACATAAATGAGATTATGTTTGGATTTAATCAGATTCAAAGCCTTCGGTTGAGGATCTAAAAGATATATCAAGTAGTGTTCCATAGAAAGATCTCCCACAATGGATTTAATTCCTTCAGGGAATTTTTCAAATCAATTTGTTTGTTTCTCAGGCATATTGGGAAGTTAATCAAGTTTCAAATGCCCTATCGAAGAGTGTGATTATTAAAATGAGCTCCATGTTATCCTTTTGGATTCGGGAATTTTTTAATTCTTTAGTTGGTGAAGATTTGTGAGGTGAGAATCTCCCATCATTATAGGAGCCCATGTAATGCCTGAAGAGTTGGTTTGTGTTTTTCTTAATAAATTTGAGAATTAGGCTATCCTGGATCCAGAACCTTTTGGAGTATATATTTATAATTATAATTATGAAAAAATATATCTATAAATATTTGTATATAATTATATATATATATATTAATATATTAATATATATAATTATAAATAATAGAAATATATTTATTTTAATTTTATAATTATTTAAATATATAATTATTTATTTATAATCATATATAGATTTTTTTTAAAAAAATAATATATATTTATTTATAATTATAAATATATAATTTTATAAATATAGTAAATATATAGTTATATATAATTTATCTACAAATATATTTTTATAACTATATCTTTAACATTATTATAGAATATATAATAATAAATAAATAAAATTAAATAAATTAAAAATATATTTAAAAATTTAATTCATAATATTTACATGAATTAAATATGCATAAAAAATGAATAATCTTAATAAAAAATTATATTAATTAAATAAATGAAAAAATTAATAAAAATGTAAAATATTGACTATACAAAATATTAATAATTAAATTAAATCAAAAAATTAAATCAATCAAATTGAACATGGACACCTATATTCATGATGAATAGATTAAAATAAATATATATTAAAAATGAATAAATAAGGAAAATAATAAAATTGGAGATATATTAAAAAAAATATTAAATCAATAACCAGACTTGGACACACACATAAATATTCACATGGAAGACATACAGATATACACATACACATCCACACACACACACACATACATACCAACATACACATACATACATATAGTTATACATTTACATAAACTATAAATTATTTCATATCAACATATATATATATATATATTCACTTATATATTATATAATTGATTAAATGACATATTAATATATTATATTTATTTTAATTATATACACATTTTGTAACTAAGGTATAAAAATATACAATTAAACAATTTTACTAATAAAAATTTGAAAATTTTTATATATAATATTATGAAAATAAGATTCACTTTTTATTAAATGGTATATAAAACATATTTATGTATTATATTTACATATATATTTACTAACTATAATATAAATAGAATTTTAAAAAATAGAAAAAATTATATATAAATTAAATTAATCACTATAATCTTTATTAGTGCTAAACAAAAAGTGTTGATAAATGTGTCACTTTTATTAGTGCTAAAAAATCATTGATAAATTTTAGAATTTTATTAGCATTGAAAAAGCATGACCTTTTATCAGATCTTTTTTTATACTAATAAAAGTTAACATTATCAGTTCTTTTTTCGAGCACTAATTAAAGTCCCCTCTTTATCATCACTTTTTATATAGTGCTGATAATGGCCTGTACCCAATATCATGAAATATGTAGTAGTGATCATTTAGAAAAAAATATTTTCTAAATGAAAAGTGTAATGGTAAACGAGTTACCCATATATTTATTTTTTTAATTGTAGGTAAAAACTATTTGGAAAATAAAATAACAATTAGCCATTACAAAAATAGTTTTGAACTGAAAAAATAGCTCAATATTTCCTTTAAACCCATTCTTTTAAAAAACACATTTTTAACAACCAATTGTTGGATTCCACCATTTAAAATGATAACCTCTTTAAAAAACTTTAAAAGGTTGAAATTCATGGTTATGAAAAAAAGAACCCAAATTTAATTCTTTCTAAACAAATCAAAACACTGCCTTCTTAATACTAGATGATAATTGAATCACCTCATACTATAAATAATCCACATAGAACAAATAGGACATACAATAAAAATGAATAAAAATTAAAGAAATCAATAATAAAAAGGGTTCCATAATTCTAAGATGAGTACATGGGGACACAATAAAGTACATAATGGAAATACTCTAAATGGAATTATCAACAAATGAACTAGATGCCAAGGTAAACTCCCTCTCATTGTAATGTGATATGAACTTAGAAATATATCATTAGAATCAACTATCAGGATTATTTTATCTTCCTGCGTGATATCAGCACCGTAATCAATCTCATCAGGGGAACTTCAATTGAAATGGAACAACTTATACTAGGTGGATGCATGTAGGGAATAACCTATATATTATAGTAAACTAGATCTCTCACTCAATTACCATAGGTTCCCATGAAATCAATCAAATTAGATGTGATATAATAATTGAGTCATGTAATCAACATATAAAAAAATATGTTGAACATTATAAATAATCCTCATCACATATATAACTCCCTTTTATGAAAAAATCCATTTTATATCATATAAGTATCAAATAATAATCATCAATTCACATACCATAAATAGGAAAAACCATCTACAAGGAATCACGAAATGGGATCACAACTAGGGTGATATAATAATAAATTTACCACATTTTATAAAGTTCTAATAGGCTAGTTATAAAAAAATTGGAATAAAATGATATAAAACCAATAGTTGAAAACCAACATGAAATGTTGATTTAAAAATAAGGTATCCTCCTCAATGAGTCAATTGAAGATCGAAACTTATTTTTAATAAAAAAAATCCTTAAAACCATGGGATGGAATTTTTAGAAATTAAAACAAATCCAAAACCCATCTCATCTCAATTTTTTTTAAAACATGAATCTTATGAATTTTCACAAACACTTGGTGTAGAGAAAATTTTAGTTCAAAATGATTATTAATAATACATTTAAAATCCATTTATTCTTAATAAAAAGTCATTTGGAACATTTTGAAAACTCTTTAAGAGTACCATACAAATGTGTAACTTGGTATGAAAATGTTTTTTTAAAATTCAATCATTTTTTACATGTAAAATAGAGGATTTTCAAAAAAAAAACACCCACCTAAATAAAGTGGAAATCACTCACCTTCAATGGAGGAATCCAAACCATGGAAGGAAATCCCCTCTATAATCCCTACACAAACAAGCACTGAATTGAAATAATCCCAAATGCTATATTTAAGAAACATGTTCATTAGTGTTCATGGGATAGGAATAAATCAAGAGGATATAGAGGAAGGAAGGGAATAAAAATGGGGATGATAACCTTACCTAATAAATCTATTTAGAATCAATGAAGACGGTTCATGGATGATAAGATTAATAAGTAAAGAACTAAGATTCATTTAACTCTCCCCCATAGAATAATATGTGATTGAGGAGGAAAATAAATCAAAATAGATATTAATTCAAAAGGGGTAGAAAGATGAAATCTCCACTTAAAAATATAGGCATAAAACCTCACAGTGTGGCCATAATGGTCATGGAGTGTAACCCATCAACGAACAATAACCATGACGCGACCCTCCTGGTTATGGTGTTAGAAACCTCCTCTGAGAAGAACTATGGATCCTGAGCCCAAGATAAAAAATAGTGGTATTCATTATCTATGATAGGACTCACCTCCCTATCCTATCCCCATGATGTGTCCTCACTAGTAACACCCCTATCATGGAGAAATACTCACACATTATGGTGGGGATAACCTACTATCATAAAAATTTTCAATGGAAATATGTAAGGATTATAAATGAGTATACATAAGGTTTTACTAATATATAAGAAATTACATGTAAATTCCATCATCATGTCATTGAACCCTTCACCATAATGTAACCTCCAAACAAACTCAAATTTTTATGAAGGAATGGATCCTTAAAAAGGGGATCCCATGGATGAGAGTAACGTCATTTATTCTAATGTATGGAGTTTTTAAAAATATGATTCTACTATACTTCCACCACAACATGATACCCTATTCCATAATGTGATAAACCACACCAAAGAAAAATATTGAAGTAACACTTTATGTAAATGTAAATTTTATTCAAGGAATAAATCATTTATAGTACTTATGCATTTCTGACTCCTAAATACACATATTTACATGAATCCCTTGGGTGTGACCTCTACCTCTAGACCCATAATTACACTATAGAAAATAAAATACCTTACTATAAAATAAATAACCATCACATAATTGTGACCCTAGGCTATGGTGTGAACTATATACAAACAAAAATAAAATCTTCTAACATAACATTCATCACATAATTATTCCTCTTGGTAATGGCATAAACCAAAAATATCTAAAACTACAGAACTATATGAAAAACCAAAACACTAATATAATTAATAATAATTCTTAATTATATAATATTTAATACAAAAATTACATACAAGTATCACAATTATTCCAACTATTTCACTTTCATAGCTCATAATTTCCAATTTAAAATAAAAGGGAAACACAAATTCAAAACACCACACCCAAATAATAGGTGGGAGGGTTGGGAAAATAAAAGGTGATCAATGAGAATATTCTACTAAACAACCACATCTCCTCACCATCAATGGAACCAATTCCCAATATCCTTGAAATCACTAAGTATAATACAAATTACAACCATGTTACATGAATCCGATCGAACATAGAGAACTATAATAGGTATCCCCAAAATTTATAATTCATATAGATCGGTGAGAATAAATATAATTCTCAAACATAAAGTATGTTTCCAAAGTAAAAACATTTAATTAAATCTCCATAGAAAATTATACTTATCCACTAACCACAACTAGACATTTAAGAAACTGTATTAGTGTTACATAAATAAATCGTATTCTAAAAGAATATACAAAAGACCACAAAATAAGGTCAAATGGACACCTAAGTCCCATATAATAGGGATGGAATAAATACATTATCCAAAACAATTTATCAAGAAAGAAACACATGGGATAGAACATAGTTTATGGAGATAAAGTGGAAAATAACTTGATACATCATTCAAAAAATACAAGCCATTTTGAATCTAAACAAATATAATATATGGGCCAATCCATTGAAAAATCTATACTGTAAAATATCATACAACATTTAATCATTAACACACCAATGATACATATGAAAAAATCATTAAAATATATATCTAATCACATGGAAAAAATAAAAATTCAATCTCAAAAACAATAATCAATTAACAAGGCATAAACACAACTAAAAATAAACAGCGCCTCCTTAAATAGTAATAAGTTAGATTCCTAATAAATAACTCAATCCAAAGTTACCAAAAAAAGAATATATAAAATCTAAATTCAATGATTATGTATCAAAAAATAGATAATAACCTGAGTCCCAACTATGTATTAGAGTCCCTTTCAACCAATTCCTTATAAACATTAAGATATATTAAACATAAATTTTCTATGGTTTGGATAGGTCCCTTCTTTGAAGAAGAGTTATTCTAAAGATTCATTGTATATCAACTAAGGATATAAGAATAATAACTAAAATAAATTATCAGCATACTCCTTTATTATTTTCTCACCCTGGTGAAGGATCATGAATTCAATGGCCTTACCCTCATTCACATATTCAATGTAATTCAATTAAATAAATATTCTATAAAAAAATTCCCATGATATTTTTTATACATAAAATATGGAAAGATAGTCTTCCACCACACTCAAATTGGTACTATAAGTAAGCTCATGATGACCTTCACTACAAATATTTTAGAGTTTTTAGAGAAATTAATTCTCTAAAAATATTCACTGGCTATTCTACCATCTCATGAAGGCCATGAGAACTGAAGAAAGTAGATTTAATGATAATATTATAGTCATACCCCTATATTATGAGTTTTATTGGGGCCAATAACTATACTAGTCCTATATAAATGATAGAGGGAGTAATTTGTTGAATTATCCCAAGAAAAATTCATTTTACATTTCATGAATCCTTTCTTGGAGGAATAATATAAATAACATGAAACCAAAACTCATGTAATTATTTTTTTCAAAATCAAACCAAATAGTCCCAATTTAAACCAAAGGACACACACCAAAAACAAAATTTACCAAAGAATAATACACTGTAAAAATCACCACTTTATCAAAATCACTATAATTAGATAAAGTGTCACAAAAAATAATTTTAAAAAAGAAATAAACACTTTATAAATACTCAAACTCAATTGGAAAACTGATGAAAATATATTTTACAACTCATTTATAAGTTAAATTATCAACTTCCCTACCATGTAACCCAAACAATTTATATAAAAGTGCGCTTTCACTTTAAATCACTTCCCTATTTTTAATTTTAAAACCAAACACATTAGAAAACACTTCCCGAGAGTAAAAAATAAGTTATAAAATAACCACTTAATTTTTTTTAAAAACTAACACCATTCACAAAATTATCACTTAAAATAACTCACCAAAATTGGTT
The DNA here is from genome assembly GCA_963277665.1 of Viscum album. Lineage (NCBI taxonomy): Eukaryota > Viridiplantae > Streptophyta > Magnoliopsida > Santalales > Viscaceae > Viscum > Viscum album. Next base: position 1,994,794,193 of record OY728143.1, on the reverse strand, counting down.
TTAAAATCAAAATATTTCATGGAATCCACTTTTGATATGAAAGTTTCTTTTAAAACCCAAATCTAAATAGTATCCACATATCAAAAAACATCTTAGATACTCTCCAATAAATGTGAACCAATTTTGGGGTAATATGGAACAAAATAGTTATTAAAAAAATCCAAAATAAATGTCATGTTGTGCATAGTTTTACCATCTACGTGCACACCACTCGATAACTAGTAACATGTTTTGAAAACATTTTTCATGTGAATCGCATGGTATTCCTGATCATCTAGTCCAATTGTGTTTCTCTATTTCTTTTACAGTTTCACAAAAAATAAAAAAACACCAAAAATAGCTAATTTAACTCAAGGGGGGATAAAAATAACATCAAAATAATTAAAATGAAATTCAAATTCAAGACTCAAATATTGACTACCCATGAAAACTCATGTTCTTTCTGAAAGGTAGCGATCAATAACCTACTCATGGACCAACTCCAATTTTATGTAAACTATATCTATGTACTACCAATCTCCCCAAATAAAAATAGGTAATTTATACCATTTTTTGAAAAACCATCCCAGGTGAACCTCCCGTGACACCAAGACCCCATACCACTTCTCTTCAGGGATATTCCCAATCACCTCATTCTAAAAACCAGTTTTAATAAATCACATTAAAACCAAGTGGGAATGGTTTTACCCAAAAATAAAAATAATAAATAGTAAAAATTTACCTAGAATCAAGTATATATACCCATACATTATTCTACCATACATATAAAAAAACATATACAAATAAACAAACAAATAAAAAATGGAAAAAGAGAAATAAACAATATAACAAAACTCAATTTTATATATACAACATCGATTGTATATATAAAAGGAACCAATATAATTAATTTAAAATATAAATAAATCAAGATAACTAAAACATGAAATAGTAAAGTTAAAATAAAATTATCCAAATTTTTTGATACATCAACATCCGAAAAATAAAACTGGAATCTCGAGATACCAAAACAAATCTCTATATTACCCTTGTTCACTCACCACATATATAATTTCCATCATCATACTACACAGAAAATATCTAATCTAAGATAAAAACCTTTGATCATGTGTAAACAAATGAGATCTATATATACACTTATAAGTTTTTTAGGGTGTGAGTTAAACATTACTAGTAGTATTTAACAAAATATCTTATTAAATTTAATTTTATAAAAAAATTCCATAATTGATTGTTTGAACATCACATATAAAATAAGGATTTTGAAATGAAAATAATAAGTGTAAAAAAGTATCATTTTTTATACTTTTTAAAAAAAATTAAGGTTAAACCTTTTTAAACTCATAAAATATCAACATGAATTTAAAATAGTATTTTTAAACTCCTAAAATACCTTAATATTTTTTTCAAAACTGTTCTTTAAAAAGCCCCAATTTATCAACAAAGGTATGGAATCCATCATTTAAAATAATAAAAACTTTAAAAACATTGAAATATTGAATTCCATGTTTATTAAAAATAACCATAATTCTATCATTCAATATATATTTTTAAAAAACTCCATTTTCAAAAAAAAGTTAAAAAGTAAATCACATCATAATAGAAAGAATCTGTATAGATCAAAAACGCACCACCATAATGGAGGTTCAAGATTTAATGAAAGCACTTATTAGGATGTATTAAACATGTATTTTTTTAATAATCAATGAATAATATGATTTTTAAAATATATTAAATCATTATGGTCAAAATATTACATGTAATATTATTTTTCATAGACATAGAATCCATTAAGAGAATATTTTTTTCACATTAAATATATTATTAATTTATAAAATAAGAATTAAGTAGGTATTGGGAATTATTTATTCATAAAAGTGTTTTATAGTTTTAACATAATTCTATTTCACAATCATTTCACTATGAGGATCAAAGTTTCTAATCCATATAATAGTGATTTCATGTTCTCCTTTGGATCTCAAAGAACACTCGATGGTACTTAGGATGCTTGCATGATGGTACCAATTATGTTGCATGGATTCCTATGATTATAAATATTGTCCCTTGGAATTGGAAGGATAATATATTGGTATATTATGATTTCCAGTATTGAGGAGAAATATCAATTCCTTCACTCTTGATATATTCTCTAGAGTAGTTATTATTTGAGAGAAATATTTAGGGATGGATGGAGAGGTGTTATAAAATAAAAAAACCAACACTCTCACAAATGACAGAATGTTGTATATATAGATCCAATTTATGTGTTTAATATTATTTAATTTTGAAAATTTTATTAAACATATATTAATCCCATAATGTACCCTATACCACCTAAAATAACAATAATAATTTTTTTCTCAATGTGTGTCCTAACTCAAACATTGATTAATAGTATTTTAAAACATGGTTAATAAATATTTATCATTGGAATCAAAATCCTATACACTCATACTCCATAATATTTTCTGATTTATTGAGAAAATATATTTTATAATTATTAGTCATTCATGAAATAAATAAGTATATATTTTATTCATGGTACTATGAATAAATTTTATTTTAAATTTTTTAATAAAAATATATAAAAAAATATTATTACTTAGTCTAGATAATCATATTTGTTACAAAAATTAAATTAAAAATAGAATTTAATTAAGATGAATAGAAACACTAAATGTGTGATCCTCATGGATTATTACTCAATTGAATTAGGTGGGTTCTTCTAAAGTCCAATATTAACATCTAGAAACACATTAATGAAAAAAATAGAGAGTAGTTAATTACAGAAAATAAAAAACCATATATTAAAATTATCTATATAATATAATATATTTGTCATGATATCTCAATAACTAGGTTCTACACCCATGTCATCAAACTATCTGTTTGATACATTGTTCTTTGATTATATGAAATAAAAACATCATTACCCCATGATCATGGAATTTAGGTTGATTGTTTCTTTCCAATAAAATAGAAATGATATTAGATTCCATAAATATTGAAGGGAAAAATAATTTTTGGAATTATACATTAATAACATATCATTTTTAATGCATCAAACATTCCCAAAATTCACAGTGAATATATGTCATCATGGTTTATAGAAATTTAACTAAGTAAAATTTTCATATATATATATAAATAATAATCTTGAAGTCTATAGATCTGTACACATGCACATAGACATGGAATATCAAATGAAACATAAGATTATAGAATCCATAATGGTAGTTATGTACTCGTATTCTCTAGTATTAGAGATTACCAAGTGAAAACTTCATGAGATGAAGTCTCATATTCTTATGATTACTCGCACCATATAGTCCTTATAATATATATCCTATATAATGATGTCATATGACCATAAGAATATGATTAAGAATATCATAATAGCTTCTCAAAATTCTCATCATAGTGGGGGAATTGTTATGAAATTATAAATGAGAAAAATACTCTAGGACATTATCATACTAACAAAATACAAAAGAATAATCAATATTTGAAAATACTTTTCTTAATATTAAATTTTGTAGACATATAAAAAAAATAAAACTCAAAAAAAGTTGGTTCATGGGAACCAACTCCAATATAATCCCACATTGATTAGAGTAAACACATATTGACTTTTAGTCCACTAGATCTCACATGATATTTATATTTCTTTTGAGATAGGGCTTTAGGAAATGGTTCTTCCACATTGTCTTCCAGGTAAGATCTTATTACTATGACGCCAACTCTTTGGGAAAAATCTATAATGAGATAATATTTATATAGTGCATTATTCTTATGTTTACATTAATATGTCTCCATTATATTATCCACAATAATAGTATTACCATAACAATGTTTGATAAGGTTATTACTGCTAAGAATCACATAAATCTCTTGGATGAATTTGTGTATGCCAATTGATTTGTTGTATGCATTTAATAGATCAATATACTCACAATCCATTTTATAATCAATGAAAATGAATTTATTTAAGATAATCTAACTCACAACAACTATATTGAGAGTAAATATATCTATCGATTGAAATTTTAGATTATCTTGGTCTATTTTAAAACTACAATATGTATAATCACATATGCCAAATTACTAATATCCTCCATAAAGTATACACATGTATTTATTACACCATAGATAAGTAAGGATAGTATTGATTTATATACAATAATTATCTCTTAGGTCACCATGACATCTATATACCATGCTTAAAATAATTTCACCATCTAGCCTAGTAGAGAGACTAGCATACATGGCTGACCTTATATATGCGTATGGGGTCCTTTCTATCTTATATCTCTCCTCATGTGTAAAATGACATATTTTCAAAGAAATATGAATTTCATGTGATATTATAGATGCTTATGGGGTCATTTCTATATTATCTCTCTCCTTAAGTGTAAAATGACATATTTATAATGAAATATGAATTTCATGTGATATTATATCAATACCATCTTTTATTACTCTATACTTAATATATTCAATATCATATCAATGTACGTACTTTTACATAATCTAGGAATCCTCTTGGATATTTCCTGATAGATCTTGATCCCAAGAATATATGAAGCTTCACCTAATATGTTCTTAGAGTAGCATGTATTTGACCACATCTTAACATAAAATAAGAGTGGTATCTTGTTTATTATCATTTACATGTCATAAAAATATACTATCGTGAAAAACATTTCACTCCTTCTAAACATATTATAGACTCAAGGATCACATTTTTTCTTTATGAAACCAAATTACACTATAGATTAATCAAAGAGAAAGTTCAATGGCCTATATTGTTTCTTTAGTCTATAAATGGATCTCTATAACTTTGATACCTTATTTTAAATATTTGGAGACTTAAACCCTTTTGGTTGTGTCTTATAGAAATCTTCATGAGGGTTTATGATCAAGAAAGAAATTTTGACATCCATATTTCAAATATTATATTCATGGTAATCTATTATAGAAAGTATAATTATGATGGATTTAAGCATAGAAACTGTTTAAAAGGTTTCATCTTATTATATGAATTTACATTTTTTAAACCCACATGTAACCAGTCATGCATCATAGGTTCTGTATTTTCTATCCAGGTCTAGTTTGTTATTTAATATACATTTGTAATCAATAGTATTTACATCAACTAGATAATATACCAAAATCCATTTGGATTTTTTCTATATAGAATCCATTAAAAAATTAATGGATTATTTCCATTTTATAGATTCTATTCCACTTTATACTTCTTTAAAGGTCATGGGATCATTATTATCTTCTAATAATGAGTCACTATCTTTGGTGACTAGAAAATGATATTATTCAAATTCTATAACATCTATTGTACTCTTACATGGTACTTGTGTCTCCAAAAGGTTCTAATATATAGGGATTTTTGGAATCTATTTATTTGTAATTTTTTTTGTTTATTTAGTCATGATTTCATGGAAGTCTATATCACTACCACTATATCTTTTAGAGATATAAACTTTCTCAGGATTTATATGATGTATGTTAACCACAATAGTCTAATTTGAAGGGTTTTATAGGTAATATACTCTAGTTTCCATAATATATAATATAGATATTCCCATATTTCTATGGTGTTTAATTTTATTACCTTAGAAGACCTTAACAAACAATTCACTTCTCTTAACCCATGTTAAACGTATAAAACTATTACACTGATTCTGTGGTTAAATTAATACATCACATAAATAGTCACACAACCCATAGACCTAAAAATTTAGTTCCTTGGAGATCATTTACATAAATATGTTATTATAACAAACTTATAAAAATTTATCCATAACCTTCCTCACCTAGGACCACTTATTGACATACCATACACTATAATAATTTTCATAACCTAGGGGATGGAAACATAAGAAAGGGGTGAGCTTTATTTCACAGTAATAGAAACATATCAACTATTCAAAATTGTTAGGTCATAAAAATGAGGGAAAACAAGAGTAAGGGAGAAATATATAAGAAAATGATAATGTGAAAATAAGTGAAAATCATTAAACATGATTTATCATTACGAATAATGAGATTGAAAAAGAACAGCCAAGAAATGTTATACAAATCATGTCATGGAAGCATATAACAAATATTCAATTAAACATGCCTTCATAACATATGAAATAGGATTATAACTAGAAAATAAAAAATCATAAACATTTATAACAGATTATAAAAAAGTAATATATAATAATAGGTAAACATATCATAGGGGATAAAGAATCCGCCCATGATTCCCATAACATCGCAGAGTAACCATTCTATACCCGATTCCCCCAATGGAGTAACCATTCCTTCGTAAATTATCATAGTAATATCATGAGATATAAAACCTTAGATAATCAATTATAGGGTGATATAATACTCTACCCCTCATAATCCATACATATGTTTACCATTTAAAATCAAATCATTCATCTAATCATAAATAACCCTTGAGACGAAAATAAACTTCATAACTTTTCTAAATGGTATCACATAAAAAAATAAAATTTTATACCAAAAAAATGACCATGAAAATGGAGAATTTAAGAAGAGTGTATATAAAGTGATTTATGAAACACCACTTCACTAGAGACGAATCCTTTGAAAATTTAACAGAAATCACAAAAAGTATTTTTATTAAAAATCATGTATTAGTGTCATCTTAAAAAACATGATTTCCAAGTCACATTCCATTTATTTAAGATGAAGAGAAAATTTAAAAAAATATCACTTCAAAAAATTAGAATAAATCCACACGGTAAGAAATCATAATTCAAAAATGTGGTGTAGAAGGGAAGAATATTAAATCATGGAAAGGTATATCCTTTTAAATATTTAAAAAACACCTATATTAAAAAAAATGTAGTTAAAAGGATTTTGAAACTATTATGTTAAAGTTAATAAAAAAGAATAAAAGGATTATATGAGATAAAATCAACTTTAGTTTCCAATAAGAAAGGTATAATATTTTTGGGATGTAAAAACTTGTATATGGAGAATAATCCATTAAAAGAGATTGGAGTTATTCTGAATAAAATTAAATTTTGATGAAAAAATAGAGTTATAAAAAAATAATACATAGATGTGAAATTTTATTTATCAAGAAAACAATATGTATATACTATAAAACATAATTATAGGGTATAATAATTCAAACATGAAAGATCAAAATCAATGCAGTGTGATTACGACTTAAGAAACATATTGGTGCTAATAAAATTCATAACCTTTATTCCGCCTTAATAGAATGATGTAAAACATCCTATAAAAACATATATATATTGATACTCTAATTAATAACCTTATTAATACACAGTAACCTTTTATATACACCATTTTTTATCATTTTTTATTAATATATTAGTTAGTTATAATTTATTTTTACCATATGGCGTTAATAACTTTAATTATAGCATGCATGATTTATAATTTTGATTTTAGTACCCATTCATTGATACCAAGTTTATAATTCATAGGTAATATAATATAATTAAAATTATATTTTATAATAGAATATAATTTTTTAATCCCATGGTATGGGATTTTTTTCATGTTTGATGAAGATGAAATTAGTGATGAATTAGATTTGATTTATTTATTGATACCATTGGATTACTTAATAAAGTTCATTTTTTTTATTTCATTAATCAAGAATAATATTAATTATATTTATTAATCCTATATATAATATATTCTCATCAATTTTAATTGATTACCATCTATGAATGTGGTAGTGAAAATAGAGTATACCATTCCATGGAGGCAGTAGAACCATGGATACAGATTTTATTTCCCATAGAATGAGAGAAAGGAATAATATGGTTTATTATTTTCATAACCAAAATATTTTGTAAATATCAAAATTATATATTAAATTCCATATTTTGACTAGACATGTAATGTTATGTACAAAATTTAAACATGTTATGCCATAGAGGCGGTAACTGGAACATACACACGATTGACATTTTCTCAATTTCTTTAGGGGAAGGGGCGTGGTGATAATATTTATTCCCAAAATATTAAAAAATAAAGTATAATATAAATAATTAATTAATTTTATAACATTATTAAAAATAAATTTTTATATTTAATGATTAAAATAATTTATGTTAGCAAAAATATAGAACATACGTAGAGAACATTGGGTTTTTCTTCGAAGATTCCTTTGAAAAGAAGGAAATAGGATAATATCTTTTGACTAGAAGCATATGAAAGTGAAATGGGATTCTAGAAAAAATAAAATTTAAATATTTTAAGGAGTAAAATGAATTTTTAGAATGGTATTTAAGGGGTGGTGAGAGACACCTTTTATAAGTGGTGAGAATGACATTTTGGTAAATATTTCATCTTACTTTAAAGGGATAACATGTTAAACTTTTCATGTGGCTCCAAAAATAGATATTAATTTATTGGAGTGTTATATAAGGTTTAAAATATCTCATATAATTAATTAAAATAGTTGTTAATTTCCTTTAACCATTGAATTATTTCTTTTGCCGTTTATGATTTTACCATGGTAACCAGAATTTACCTAAGGTCACTAAATATTTTTTCCTAAAAATAATGTGCTCGATATTAGATAATTTGGAAAAAATTATTTTAAATTTTATATCCATTTATTCTGATTAAATTTATAAAAGTTTTAATAATTATTTTTAACATAATAAATGTATAATGTATTAAAACAATTTTTGAGAAAAATATTATCTATGTTTTAGAGTATCAAATATAGATTTGTATACTATATTAAATATGTAAAAATATATAATTTAAATTATAAAATAATTTTTTTCATGAAAAGGTTTTCATAATTTTATAAATTACACTTAAATACTAATAATTGAATAAAATTCACAATATCAGTAAAAATGGTAGTTTTAACTGTTCACCTAAAAACAATTTTTTAGGAAAATATTAAAATTTACACTAAAATAATTTTGACAATATAAAATAAAAAATTATATTAATTTATCTAATGAAAATTATAAATTTTATATATTTATATTTATAATAAAAATAAAAAATAAAATGATTAACTATTTTGATTGAAAAATTGTGTTTTTAAACATTATGTGTTCTTATTATTATATAAAATTAATTTATAATTTAAATTATGTTAATATATTAGTTCACATATAATAATATTTCAATATTTTTCAATCTATCCTATTAGGATAAAATATAAACTACTTAGTAAAATTGTTTTTTGAAAAAAATAAATATTACTTTTATACTAATTATGCATTAAAAATGTTTTTAAATTTTTTATTTATATTCTATAATATATTTTAACTACTTTTTTGGTATTAAAATATTCATTTGAATTATATATTTATATCATTTAAGATTTTAATAATATTATTATTAATATTTATATGTAAAACATAAATATATATATATTTATAATATTTTAATGTAATATATTTATTCCATTTTGATTTATATTATTCTAAATTTACTAATTAAAAATAAATGATGTAAATATACATATTTCATATATGACCGATGACCATATTTGAAATAACATATTTTTAATGAAAATATTTGAAATGAAAATATTTAGAAATTCTAGATTTTGTTTTTATAGATATAAACTTACTAAACTTATTTCATTTAGACTACTTATTCACAAAGTTTCCATTTTAGATCTCAAAACATGTTTTTTATTTTCATGGTATTATTTCTTATTTTCTGTTTTGTTTTACTAATAGTGATTTTTATAGGGGATGAAGGTATAAATATATATTTTTTAATTTATTATCGCTATTTAATTATTTTAGTTTTAACGGATGCAATCATCAATGATGTGTAATAATAGGCTTCATGTGTTGTTGTTGTAACATTTTATTATGGATTAATTAAGTTTTATTATTTTAATCTATTATCATATAACCTATTACCTAATATATTTCAATTTTTTGAAAAAAAAGTTCTTAATTATTAAAATATAGTTTATCAAAAGAAGGATCTTCCTAGAAACCAAGTGTGTTACATCATACCCCCACACAAATATGATTGACAAAGTGAATTAATTTCCACATCAAAGTTTGTATGTATTTCCAATTTTTTTTTCACTTAACACTTGGTATAGTATATGTTTGGTGTTCTATAATGCATATCCAAAAAAGGATAATGGAATAATTTCATTACTCATCACTTATAATACCATATAAAATAATGTATAGATCTTCATTTCACGTAAACCATTCCATTGTGGTGTATAAGGAGTGGTTAGTTGAGATAATATCATAGAAACCTATAAATAATCAATTAGGTTTTGTTTATTATATTATATTCTATGATCTGAGTGAAGATTCTCTATTTTCTTATCAATTTGGATCTCAACTTACTTATTATATTTCATGAATCTATCCAAAGAATTTCACATGTACCTCATTATGTAAATATATCCATATCTACTAAATTCATATATAAAAGTTATAAGGTATGAGTACCCACATTGTTGTGTACTAATTAAAGAATATTTGAGGCCCTTTCACCCTTCCCAATTAATGGAACCTTGGCTATTTTTCCTTCTTTAAAATTATTGTATATTCCATATGGTTTTACTTTAAATGAATCTTAATTTCCTTCTTAGTATAATTTAGTCAAGAATTTTTTGTTTACATGACCTAAGAGATGATATCAAAGTTGGGTGTTATATGTGTCATGAAAACATTATCTGTTATTGATTTTAAATACTTGAATTGTGTAATCCAACACACTAAAGACATTATTTAAATTTTCCATACTATAAAAAAATTTATTTATAAAATAAGAAAATTTAATTTCCAAAATTAAAAAATACCATATATATAAAGTCTAGATATAGTAGTAATGTTATTGGTAACTGATGACATAGAATAAAAATATTTTAAAACCAACACCATTCTTGTTGGAAACATGAGGTAGTAGTCTCTAACATCCATGATGATGCTCATTTCTCTATTAGTGGCTAATATATCTACCTCACCTTGTGTAACCCTTTAAATACATGAGTTTATTATTATTGGATACAAATGTGATGAACATAAGATGTATCAAATGCCTAATTTATATAAATAAGTATTTTTCACTTGATAAAAAAATGTGTCTCTATCATTCCCTTGCTTATTCATCATACTAGAATTTTTCTTCCAGTATACATTCTTTCGATATGAAAAATAGATGATTTCATGATCCCCAGATTTCCACTTGATCATCCTCTTCTTAGAATGGAATTTCCAAGAATATTTTGAAATAGAGTTATTCTTAGATATTTGATCATGTATTTTACTCTTATTCATAAAACAGATGAAGGTTTTTCATGGTTTGTATCCTTTTAAACTCGGGGAATAAAAGTGAGGAGGTTTTGTAGATACTTATCAATGTTTTTAAACAAAAATATAAAACAATGATGGAGAATATTTGAGGGAGTGATGAAAAAATGAGATCAGTGAGAATTTATTCAAGAAACATGAACCTTAGAACCTCTGGATGATCAATGTATCAAATTGGTTTGATTATATGATTCCTAAATGGGAAAAAATTATGAAATTTATTCAATAAAGTTTTTCTTGTATATCTCAAATCATTCATGTATAACTCTATCTGGATAGTGAGGATTAATATTCTTAACATGGTATATAATCCATGTTCTTATGAAACTTCATGAGTTAACTAGAAATATATGATAACTTATAGAGGACTATTAAGGTGTTTTTTAGAGAGTGAACTCTTCATCACTCTCCTCTTTAAAAAGTAGATCAGAAATTGATGACTCTAGTATAAAGAGATTTAGTTCATGGTGTAATATAATACTCAAGCAACTATTCCTTTCCTAGAAGTTACTACTAGTCGGAAGATTTTCTTTCTCCAATACTGACTATAGGGATTTCATGGCTTATTAAATATACATTTTATTTCAGTAATAAAAAAATACTATTATTAGTAAATTACATGATTAACCATTATGTAAGATGTGATAATTTTAAATTTATTATTAGTCTCCCACTGTTTAATTAATTCTTAATAACCATCACAATTGGACTCATAATATCATTTAATGAGAATATTCTAGTGGAAAGGATATATATTTTTTTATTTTATAACCAAGATATAGGCCACATATAGTATAAAATTGTATTTAGGTGAAAGTTTTTTCTAACCATGGGCTTACAACTCCTTGATCTATTGAGTGGAATCCTTAATCCAGAAATCCTAACATGGACTTCCTCAACACATACCTCCAAATTTATATTCAATATAAAATTTTCATGAAAAAAAATATAATTTTTTTTAGTTGACCTACATTTTTTGTTTATATTTCCAATAATTGTATATTCATCTGATAATGGTATGAACCGATCATTTAATTATAATTTTATCTTAATATTGATAAAGGATGTTTTATTAATTTAATATTTAATTGAAGGATTTTATTGATTATTCGAAAATTCCATATTTTATCCTTTTATATGTATTTTTAATATTATGTAGATTTTAAATAAGTGGTTAATCATGTATTGGTAAAATATTTACATATAATCTTTTTATTATCAATTCAATATGATCATACTTGTTATTTAATCCACTCATTTATGTGATAATGAAATAGCACAATACAATAAAATAAATAAAAATTCATAGGGGAGAAAATATGTGGAATGATCATGATATTTATCTACCGGTTTGCTTATAGAGTAGAAAATAAACAAACCCCAAACACTGTGTGAAAAAATATTTGAACTGGCCTAAGATCAAGATACAAAATTCTACCTATATCTTGTGAATTACCTTGGTTGATTTCACCTTAGATCAATGTTGAATAGACTCCAATCACATGGTATCTCCATCCATATATATGTTTTACTCACACACATGTGAGGGAAACCAATGGAATGGTTTAAGGGGGTTTATAAAAAAGAAACCACATACATGAAGGTCCTTACATAATAATAGGATGGGACGACATGTAGACTATCATTGTAATTTAATAATAATAACTATAAAACTCATGTAATAAATATGTTAAAATAAATTCAATCCATATAAAAGTTAGTCAAGCATGTGATCATCCATTCATGCAACAAATACACATTTATTAAAATAGAATTTATTAAAATTATTTTGAATTAAGATAAATGTTATCAAATTAATTAATTAATAGTATAAATTAACTAATTTACTTTTATTAAATTTTATCTAATAAATCCTTGCAATTATCATCCATTATAATATCCAGAAAATTAAAAGAAATTAATTTTATTTAAAATTAATTATGTACATAATCATGTACTATGAGAAAACACGATGAATACCTATATAAACTACCTAGAATTAATCTTATCAAATACTATGTAATCATGTAAAATATTACACATATATCATTTCATGTATTTGAATGATGTGTATTATAAATAAATGAAAATGAAATATGTTTTTTAATACATGGAACATATGATTGAGTTTCACACAATGTACAAGGTGTGAAAGAATCATACACCACATGTAGTTCCCAAAATTATTCATAAATTTATTAAGTAATAAAAATATAGATAACATATCACACAATGTGTACTGTAAATAAATAACCCATAAACACATGTTGATTATTTTTAAGTAAATAACTAATTAATTTTTTAAAAAACATGTAGGATACACAGTGTTCACAATCCAATTACATGTTATGTATGTTTCTTCTCCATATAAATGTGGCACAAGTCATTGACTAGGAATATATGTCAACTGCATACATTTGTGAGGAAGGCTTCACGTACTTATATCAAAATAATACATATAATCTGAGCTATACAGCTTCCAGTAACATGTGTTGTGTATTGATAAACGACACATTTTGACTCCAAGTTTTCATCCATGAAAGCACATGGACTGCATTATATGAAAACAAGTTACACAACATATAGTACAAAAAACCATGTTCTATATTGAACTCATCAACACATGATGTTTCAATGAAACTGTATATGATTCAATGCATGATGATCTGAATTAAATTCGAGGTTTTTCCCAGTTCATTTAATAGGGGTACACGATGTGTACGTTCAGTATATACATCTTTTATCCTCATGTTAGTTGACTAGAATATTCAGAACCTATGTCGGGGTTCTTCTGATATTATTTATTTTAATTTAACACGATCCTGTTTGTATGATTTAGAATGAAGAAAGAGAATAAAATATCTCAACATTTGGATTTATTGAATTATTTTCTTGAAATAAAAATAAAATGATTAATGTGTATAATTATTAACAATTAATAAATAATTATATATATTAATGATGCCATTTTTATACAACTAGATGTTCCAAATGCATCTGAAGTGCATATTGGTCCCTATCCAACTAGATTTTTCCATAATCAATGAATAATATGAGATGTAAATCATAATAGATCCTCATAGATAATGAATTAATTTTATTATTAATTGATATAGATTTCAGAACCAAGAAGATAAGATATATTTCATTTTAAATTTATAATTATTATAAATAATAATAATTACCTCGGTCTTGGTAATTATTTCTTCATAATATATATAGATCATCTAAACATAATTTGGCATGGCTATTATTTTCAAATTAGTATCCAAGAATAGAATCCTTCAATAAGTGATCAACATGTGCTCCTTTTGAGATCTATACACTATTTATTGTAATATGCATGCTAGTGTAGTGGAACGGATCAACTTGTGTCACTTACTTTGATAAAAAACATGATCCCTTCAATTTGGAAGGGTCATCTATTAGTCTTTTCGAATAGAGAGGAAGGATAATGGAATCCAACTCACACATTCATTAGATAAAATGAAAGGTGTTATGCATAAAAAAACTATAACTCTCATAAATAACATAAAATGTTATATATAGATCAAATGTTAGGGGTAACATGACCCTAAGATAAATGCTACCATTTCATTTCCATCTCCACATCATTGATCATATATACCCCATTTTCACCAATAATATGTTTCACTGTAGACATTTTATCCTGAGAATAAAGATTGAATCCATGTCATTATATGTAGCATTACACCGTGGGAAGATATTATTGAAAGGGTAGAGGTGAGAAAATTAGTAATAAATTATTGTGTTGTAGGATTGGGACTATTCCACATAGGTTCTTAGAATAGTAGTTGCACAAGTTTGATGAATCATAAGGATGCGACAATGATCAGACAACTACATCATAGCCATACATGACGCTGCATAAGAGTATTTTATAAGTTACATTAGGTTAATCTATCAACCTAAATAAGGGTATATGTTCCCTATGTATGGTTAAAAATCCATAACCATATGTGACTTTTAGGTCCTATATAAAGTTAAATCACCTTACTCTTACATAGATCATTTGATCCATATGAAGTTAGGATTTGATGCAAGGGTTTCCCACATCGTAGTGTATGGTGCTTCTGAAATTTCAAATCCCAAAGATTTTAGGATATCCATAGGATACATAAAATCTATTGAGTGTTTAAATATAAGGATATATACATGGGTAAATCTTCTAAAAAATATGAGTTTTTATACTCCATAAATAAGTGAATAGGATTAATGATAAAGAAAGCTTATATAGAAGACTTGACTGACGCTTCCCTTATAAATAGATACCAATATTTCAAATAAATACAAGGTGTAATTTTTAAACAAGAAGAGTATATGGATTATAGAAGAAAAATATGAATGATTATAAAAATAAATGCAGGGAAAAGAAAATTTAAATTAGTGGATAAGTGGGAGAAAGTCACTCAGCTTGTTACTTATAAATAGAGGTGGAGTACTACTATACAAAAGGGAACCAACCCAAAGGATATAGGATCCAATACTTTAACTAACCTAGAGGGGGAGTAATACAACTAGTTTAGGAAATTGAACTAGGATAAAAAATAGATGAGTTCTATCAATCATATTAATTGAGATTGGTGTGTACTATTTATCTTCATCTATGATGTTTCACAGACAATAATTTATTTTTTCTCTTTATCTTTTTCCCCAGTAATTTTGAATTAATATATTAATTGAAAATTTAATTCATATATGTATTTATTTTTTACAAGTATCCCTTTTATAGATGAATATTTTTAATTTCATATCCATAATTCATGGTTTATTCATGTTGGTTGAGAGACATTTCATGAATTGATAGGTGTTATAGGGGAGGTGAGTTTGTGGAGGTAGATGTGTGCCTAATACTTGAGTATTTTTACTTTTTATTCTTTTTTATTGATTGAAAATTAATTTTTTAGTGTTTTCATATTTTATTACATAGATTATAGAAAGAGTGAATATGTATAGGGGTGGAGACCCATTGTAATTAATGGGAGTGGATGTGAGATCCAACCTTAACTTGATCTTTCACTTTGATATTAAATTTAATGCACCAAAGTTTTCTAAGATACCTCAACCAATGATATCTGTGGGATAAGATATTTCTAATTGATGATATTATTCTAGATTAAATATCCTTATAGAGTCTCATGGAAAATAGATTTACTACATTAAAAAATAATATTGAATCAACTACAATTTATGAACAACCATTCTTAGAACCATTCTAACTTATCTTTATCCTGTCAATAGAGTCCCAAATATAGATATATTTATTTATATTTTAGTTTTAATTTTAGTAATATTGATAATTTAAAAGATATTAAATCATTTATAACTTTTTTATTCATGGTTCCGACCCCAAATTACAACAATTCAACACTTTATAGTTATTGAATGTAATGTTATGTCATCACCTCACCTTCACTAAGATAAGGGAAGGGATAAGAAACTTCCATAGACCTCCTTCTTCAAGTTGAAGTAGAGATAATGACCCCTCGATTCTTGCCTTCAATAGATCCCAAAGTGGTGACTAGCACCAAGGGTTTAGAATCACACATAATATGGAATGCATTACCCTTTTTATAGAAAAAGATCAGGATATAAGATGGAAAATCTCAAACCACTCCAAAATGCAAAAAGTAAAAGTAAATACAAACCCCCTTTTCAACATGCATGTTCAAAATAAAGCTCTAAAGAGTACAAGAAAACTCCAAAGTAAAGTACCAAAAGAAAAGAAAACGGCAACAACAATTGTCCCAACATCCAAGCTAATATGGTCCCACATGGTCCTCAATGTCCTCCTGGAAACCTGAATGCATTTTTATATATGTAGGGTGAGTATATAGGTATAATTATTAGGGAAAAAGAAAATCTGTCATGCACAAGTGGGGAGGCATTCTAATAACCATGAGAAATTAGAGGTAGCCAAAACACCTAGTAAGGGAAACTACCCACCTAGCCTCACCAAGGCACACTTCCCAAAAAACGCAAGTCGGGTAAAGTAAGAGTAATGGAACATCAATATTTGGGTACCCCTCACCACTTTCCCACTAGTTATTGATGACATCCTATGCGTTAGACCCCCCCCATTTTTATGATAGTTCCACTGCCGCCCCAGCAACAACCTTTAGGGCCACCATAACCACACATCTAGCCCAAAGACACTTGGGCCACCACAACCATACATAACGACACCCACAAACACCTAGGCCAGAACAACCACCGCTAAGCTTGCAGACACCTGGGCCACCACAACCATATATAAGCACGCCCGTAGATAGCTAGGCCAGAACAACCACTACCACGCCTGAAGACACCTAGGACTCATCCTGAAGACACTTAGGAAACAAACCTACCTGCACACACTTGGTACAACCACCACAATGTACCCTACCCAAATAATCTTGGGATATAATGGACCTCATTCCATCACAGCCTACCCAAAGAGTCTTTTTCTACCCAGGAGGGGGATAAGAAAGGATCTAATAACCATCCACTCATATGAATATTGGGGAAAACACCCTCTCCCATAAAATGGGGGTGTTCGAAACAAAGTGATCAACTTGGGTGGGGTTCTAATAAGAAACAAAAGAACTAAATTTATATGTATGGTTGAACAAGAACTCACTCCAACACGAGGGTTCCAAAACTAGCATATAAACGAACACCCTTGTTACTATTCATACTTGCACAAATGCACAACACCAACAACCAAATCACCAACCATTTTTTATCATGTTTAGGTGATTTTGTTTAAAAAATAATTCTCCACTACCGAGAAACTTACAGTCACATCCACAAGTCAAAACAACTCTAGACGGAAGAAGAAAATAGCCCAACAATAATTTATGCATTCACACCTAGTTATCTTGTAAATTCACAACAAAAAAAGGTATCTTTAAGATCCCTCAAATTAATGGAACCAAACCAAGCCCCAACATATGACCCCACATGGACTCAGATCCAAAAAACAACAATTGAACAACAAGGGATTCTATCCCCATCCACATCACCCCATAGTCATTAAGAAGAATATCCATGAAGGGAGTTATAATATTTAACCACTTCATTTAACAAGTTTCTTCTTTCTTTTGGGTTAACTGGGGTGATCACACAAGGATTTTTATTCATTGGGAATCCATTTAACCAACCAAGTTTATATGATTAACCAATTTCCATGTTACATACATTCAATCATAATATTATCATGAAAACATGGGTTCATTAGTGCCAAAGAAAGGACCACCAATCGAAAGAAAATTCAATGGGAACAATCTCATATAGTTCACAACATATAAACAAAGATAAAATAGTACAACAACATCATCAAAAAACAAACCCCTTCCTTATTTAAAAAAACATTTATTATATTTTTTAAGGTTCAGTTTCATCCACCCCTGAGTAAACATGATCATACCCACCAAGCATGATACACAATAAAGGGAGAAGAAGAAAAACCCCTACCTAGATGATCAATGATCTATGTTTTTCTCCTCGTGCTAAGAACTGTGGATGCATGACTTGAATAAGAAGAACTACAAGGACTCCAAGGGTGAGCAGGAAAGGCGCCAACATGGATGCACAATTTTTTCTCTAGAAGAGGTCCTCCAAACTCACCAAGTAAAAAAATGTGGTCAAGGAAGAAGAAAAAAATATATGTATGATAAATGGAAAGATCTTGAAGTTATAGGATATGAAATCTCAAACTGCTTAAAATTAGGATTGATTATTCACCATGCGGCTGTGTGGTTACACAAGATGTTATTAATTGTTTTTAATAATTATCCTTAGGGAAAATGGAGATAATAGATTTTTGTTGATAGATATCCCTTAAATAAAGAAAACCATGTAATAGGGGGAAGTTGGAAGGCACAAGGAAAGATGTGACACTAAGACAAAATCCACATGTTTTGGAAACTTAAGGTTCTCCTAGATCTTAGGGGTTTAAAACATATTTTTCTGGATTTAAATATATTTAAAAAGGTTTTTAAAACACTTTTACATCAATGATACATTATGGGAGCAGAACTAAAAAAACTTGAAAACTGGAAGAAAATTCAACGGGAGGGAGAAAGGATGCCCATGTTACAGTGCCCCCGTAATGGTGCCACCGTGATAGCAACACCATCACAGTGCCACCTTCACAGTGCCACTATGACTGGTACCACTATTTCGGTTGAACTGTTTGGTGGGACTGAGTTTTTGGAAAACTCTTTAATGAGTCCCTAGTGGTCCCTAAGATACCTCAGACACCAGAAATTTAGAAATGTAATAGACCAGGAAGGTTTGCGTCAATACATTAGATACCTCTCAAATTATTGTCATCCTCGTGAATCCAAGAGTAAACTCAAAGAAAGAAGAGGGTTTCAAACAACCACCACATAAGATACCTCTCGGGGAAAAAACCACCCTAGAGTTTCTTGAAATTAGGAACAAACTGTGAAATCCAAGAGTATATCTTTCACCCATACCTTGAAAAAATGTATAAACACTAAGAAACCACACAAAGAAAAAATTCAACCCACCCAGATACATGTATTAGGGAGTTCCTTCATCCATATTAAGATACTATCCAATTTGGGAAGCACTGACTCGCCCGCATGGGTTTAATTGCATCCACTTTAATGTGTCTAGATTAGGGATCAAGTTCTTCCCTACACACAGTCAGGACTCTTCCCACACATTCATAGAATAAGTAAAACATCCTATATCTTAGTTAACAAGGTCACACCTTACATAATAGTCAATTAGAAAACAACACAGAAAAAAAAAACGCTAAACAGCTCCATGTACTGGGCATGCATTTGTGTCTCTCATTCCCAAGTACTCTCCTTAAGGCCACCATGCCTCCATAACACACAAATCAAAGGAATGGTTCATCCAAAATGAACATTCTCCTCATGATCCTTGATCCCCACTGGTCGGTCCCTGAATGTTGAATCATCCTCGATATTCAGTCTCCCCCAGTCGAGGATATGTGAGTCATTATGTAGATATCGATGGAGCTAAGACACATGGAAGACGTCGTGGACCCTCAATAGCCGTAGTGGTAGCAGCAGGTGATAAGCCACTTTTCTAACCCGCCGCAACACCTCGAAGGGCTTGAAAAACCTAGGGAAATCTTACTCCTCCTACCATACCTCTGTTTTCCATGCCTTGGGGTGACCATCAAGAATATGTGGTCCCCAACCTTGAAATTCTAGGGTCTCTTCCTATGACTGGCATATGAATTCTTCCGGTACTGAGCCGTCTTCATCCTCTCCTGTATAATATGAACATTCTCAGATGTGATCTGCACCACCTCTGGGCCAAGAAAACTAGCTTCCCCAAACTCTGTCTAGAACACGGGTGAACAACATAGTCTTCCATTCAAGGCTTCAAATGGAGCCATGAAAATGGTAGAGTGATAGCTATTGTTGTGGGAAAACTCTACCAGAGGCAAGTGTTGTACCCACAATCTCAAAAAGTCCAAAACACATTCCAATATCATATCTTCCAACACCTGGATGGTCCACCCTTTCTCCCCATCAGCCTGGGGGTAGAAATCAGGGTTGAGGCATAGATGGGTTCCAAAATCATGTAACAATATTTTCCATACTTGTGAGGTAAACCGTTTATCCTGATCCGAGACTATGGAAATTGGAACTCTATGCATCTGCACCCCTCGTCCACATACCTATGTGCTAAGGCATCCACCGTACTCGACTCCTTGACTTACAGGAAGTGAGATGATTTCATCAGTCAGTCCACCAGTACCCAGATAACATCATAGCCTCCCTGAACCCTAGGTAGTCCTGTGATGAAATCCATCGAGTTGTCATCCCACTTCCACTTGCGGACATCTAATGGATGAAATAAACCTCATGGGATACGGTGTTTATCCTTTACCCATTAGTAAATGAGGCACTTTTACACAAACATAACCAATTCTTGTTTCACCCTAAGCCACCAAAACTGACCTCTCATTCCTTGGTACAACATAAAAACTTCTGGGTGTACCACCAGTAGTGAGTTATGGAACTCACTAAGAACCATATCACACATTTCCACTGGGACAAACATCTTCCCATGAAATAACACATGATTCTAATCATCTTACGACCATCCCTCTAGAGAATTTTTCTTTCTAAAATGATCACATATTACTCCATCCTCTAAGTCCCCTCACTAAGAATCCTCCACATACTATGTCAAGGAAGACTGCACCGTCATCTGAAAAAGATAGCCTCTACCACCATCCACCCATACATCCAGGTGTAAGGAAGCCAACTCCTCCATCACCTTCCAAGCATCTACTGATTCTTGAACCTCATCATTCTGTGACTTCATGCTCAAGGAATCATCCACCACATTCCCCTTTCCTGATGTGTGTGAAATATCAAATTCATAGTTCTAAAGAAACACTATCCACCTCTATAGTTATAATTTTAGGTCATGATGGGAGAATATATACCTCAAGCTCTGGTGATCTGTGAAGACCACAAAGCGTTCCCCGATGAGGTAATTCTGTCATAACATCAGCACAAACACAAATTTTGCAAGATCGAGGTTGTGGGTGGAATAGTTATGATCATGGGGATGTATCTTCCTAGACCCATAAGCGATCTCTCTCCTCTGCTGCATCAGCACACACCAAAAACCTAGGCCTAAAGCATCACAGAACACTTCAAATGTTACCCCTTCCTCTAGAAACCTCATTATTGGGGAACTCACTAGTTTCCCCTTCACATAACTGAATTCTTCCTAGCACTACTCACTCTATAAAAAAGCTTGGTCTTTCTTGGTCAATGCTCTCAATGTTTCTATAACTCGAGAGAACTTGGGCAAGAACCTTTGTTACTAAAATGCTAGACCTAGAAAACTATGAACCTATACTAAGTTATTGGGGGCTTCCCATGAAACAACCACCCAGACCATTGATAGATCCACTAAAGTTTCCTTTTGGGACACCACATGTCCAAAGAAGTGCACCTCTCGTGTCCAGAACTTGCACTTGGACAAATTCCCGTAGAGCTAGTGCAATCAGAGGACCTCTAAAACCATCCTCATAAGCCTGGTGTGATCCTACTATAATATTGAGTATATCAGGATGTATTCGATAAAAACGACTACAAACTAGTCCAGATATTCTCAGAAGATGGAGTTCATGATCCCCATGAACACGACTGGTGCGTTCATAATGTCGAACTTCATAACCCCAAACTCAAAGTTCCCATATCTACACATGAAAGCAGTCTTCAATATGTCACCCTAATTCAACATAAACTAGTGATATCCTGATTTCAAGTCGATCTTAGAGAACCAAACATCTCCCTATAACTGGTCAAAAAGGTTTTTGATCCTCGAGAGGGGGTAATGGTCATTGATCGTCACCAGATTCAGCCTTCTGTAGTCTATACACCGCCTGAGACCACCATATGCCTTCTTTGTGAACAAGATTAGAGCACCCCATGGTGCCGCATTTTCTCAGATAAAACTCTTCTTCATCAGGTCATCGACCTAGATCCGCAACTCTCTCAACTCATAAGGCGCCCTTCGAAAGGGAGCCACCGAATTTGGACGGGCACTGGGTTTTAAGTCTATCTTGAACTCAACATCACGTCGAGGGGGTAGCATCACAAACTCTCCAGGGAAGATGTCCCAAAACTCATTGATGATCCCCGATAGTTCCACCATCTCTGTATCTACTAACTCCACTGATATCTCATCTAATAATGAATGAAGGGGCTACACTTGTTGCCTGGCCTCCGGGAAACCCTTCTCTTCCATGAAAAATATGTTCTAGAAACCACATCTAAAAACCGATACTTCTATGGAATCAATAGACAACAGAATACACATAGAACTTCCAGTTGATACTTACAATGAAATCATATGGCTTCATCTATAGAAAAAGAAGGTCCCCACTAGACTGATGTGGCACCAACATCAATCTAAATCTTCAGAAAACATAGTACAAGATATTATGAACTCTAATTGGTGTACTAAATACTAGTGGAAAGAGAAGTCTCACTGTGTATAGATCCAGAGCATGGTCTATAATAGGTGAAAAAGGAGTGTAGAGATCCTGAATCAAACAAGACATTGTAAAGAGTACTAAACATGCTAATCATACCTCGTACGACCTCTGGCGGTGCTAGAACTGCTGCCTCTACAGTGTACAACTACGAACCCCCAAACTCCTCTGCCCCTTGGAATTCGAATGCCTCCATAAAAAAACCCTGGATGAGGTCCCTAAAGATCTCCCTAAGGACGGACTCCTCCTGCAATGTTTTCTCTCAGAGAAGTAGAAGCTCGATGTCCCTACTATGGATGCTGAAAAGGCATGGGTGAAAACAGCTGCTGTTGAGGTGGGCGCTAAACCTGCCCACCTCCACTATATTTTATTTTGTTCGGACAATAATTCCGAAGGTTTCCACATCTACCACAGATAAAGCATCTCAGTCCTTGTCCGATAGAGAAAGGGCGAGGACCGGGAGATCAAAACTGGAACTTTTGGGGCCTTCTCCCCATTGGTCGAAACATGGAAGCCCCTGATGCTGGAGGCCTACTACTGATAGCCTTCCCCTTCAACGAGATCAACTAGATCCCCTATTAAAACACACCTCCCAATGTGTGCATCCTCTCCACCACTTCATCCTTCTTTTGAACCTCTAAGTACATTGGTAGAGTGAAGGGAGTAACAATATATTAAAGAGAAGGTCAGAGTGCCTCATCTAAATGTCTTGCCTGAGACTCCTCATATGGAAAGAGGTCTGAATAAAAACAAAGGAGATCCTTAAACATGATCCCCAATTCCCTCATTGACATACTCCCCTACTGAAGGGAGAGTAGCTCTCACCTCTTATCAGCCTTCATTGTGAAATAGAGGAATTCCACCCAGAACTCCTCAATTTTCGTCCACGAAACCTCAACCTCCCTCTTCTCCCCAAGATAATGTGTCCAACACTAACGCACCGCTCCCTGCTTATATATTATAGCCAGAGGAAACCAGTACTTAGCTAGAGCCCAGATCATACTGAAAGCTATCACCAACTCCTTGAGCCATCTTTCTGTCTCCATGTTCAAGACACTTCCCTCGTACTTCCCAAGGGTATGTTGCTAAAAGCCACAAAGCGTCTTCTTCCACTGGTCCTCCTCCTCCTCTTGATCATACCTCTATTGATCATCCAAATTGGCCTCCTAGGTGTCAATCACCTATACTACTTGTGGTTGTCGTCGGGGTTCCATAGCTGCAAGGTAAACAAGTAAATGCCTAAGCCTGAGTAGTGTAGAAGATATCTTTTATGTTTTTCTTAAAACTATTATTCATTTTAAACTCCCCAAACACCCATAACACACAAGAACATAGGTCATGATGATTCATGTGAATTTCCTAGGGTCTCTACCCTGTAATTAGTGTGGCCTCACTAGGCCATTTTTTAGGTCTAGAGTCCTTGCATTGGATCACAGGGGAGCCTAAAATCATATGTCATGGTATGTCTTACCTAGACTATTTAGCACACCAAGATTTCCTAAAACTATTTCCCTACCATCCCATGAAATCCTCTCTATTCCTAACTCCGAACTCCATCCTATCTCTCAACCATCACCTCTGATACCATTTTGTCATGAACTTACCTTCACCAGGATGACAAAATGGACAACAAATTGTCAGACCCTTCATTATTCATGTTGAAGGAGAGATAATGATGCCCCAAGATCCACCTTCAATATTCTCTGGAGTAGCGACTAGTAGCGAGGGTATTGAATTACACGTAATATGGAATGAATTACCCTTTTATAGAAAAAATATTGGGAGATAAGATGGAAAATCCCAAACAAATCTGAAATGCTGAAAGTAAATGTAAATCGAAATCCCCTTTTCCACATGAATGTTCAAAATAAAGTGATAAAAAGTATAATAAAACTCCAAAGTAAAGTACCAAAAGAAAACAAAATGGAAATAATAATTGTCACAATGTCCCAGCTAATACGGTTCCACATGGTCCTTGAAGTACAACTGGAAACCTGAAAGTGGTTTTATATATGTAGGGTGAGTATACAGGTATACTAATATGGGAAAACTGAAATCTCTCATGCACAAGTGGGGAGGAATTATAATGCCCTATGATAAATTATAGGTAGACAAAACACCTAGCATAGAAAACTGCCCACCCAGACTCAGACTCACCAAGTCTCATTCCCCAAATAACACATTTCAGGTAAAGTAACAGTAATAGCACATTAATATTTGGGTACCCCTCACCACTTTCTCACTGGTTATTGATGAAATAATTTGCGTCAGACCTCCCCTACCATTTTGACTACAGTACCACAGCCACCCAAACAACAACGTTTTGGGCCAACACAACCATGCATCCTTCCTGCATTCACCTTTGCCACCACAACCATACATAACCACTTCTATAGACATATGGTATAGAACAACCACTACTACGCCCACAAACACCTAGGCCACCACAACCATACATAACCACACCCGCAGACACCTGGGCCAGAACAACCACTGCCACACATAAAGACACCATGGCCTCATCCTGAAGACACCTGGGAAACAAACCTGCCTGCTCACACCTGGGCCAAACACCACAATGTACCTTGTCCCACACAGTGACACATGACCTCAGATCTACAATCCAACAACAAAAGAACATGGGATCCCATCCCCATCTACATCACCCACAAGAATTAAGAATAATATATGTGAATTATGTTTTTATATTTAACCAAACCATTTAATAAGTTCCTTCTTTCCATTTGGTTAACTAGGTTAACCACACAAGGATTCTTATTCGTTGGGAATCCATTTAATCAAATAGTTTTACATGATTAACCAATTTCCACGATACATCCATTCAATCATAAGATTATAATGAAAATAGGGTTTTATTAGTGTGCAAGAAAGGACCACCAACGACCACAATTTTTAGTGGGCATAAGCCCATACAGTTAAAAACATATAGATGAAGATAAAATAGTATAACAACATCATCAATAAAACACCAATTTATTCTTAAAAAACATTTATTATTTACATTAAGGTTCCATTTCATCCCAAACCTGAGGAAACATTATCATAACCATGCCACATGATACACAATAAAGAGAGATGAAGGAAAACCCTACCTAGATGATCAATGATCAATGTTTTTCTCCAAAAACTAAGAAATGGGGATGCATGACTTGAAGAAGAACTTCAAGGACTCCAAGGGTGATAAAGAAAGGATCCGGCATAAAAACAAGATTTTCTCCAGAAGGGGGAACCTAAACACACCAAGGAAATGAAAGAGATCAAGGAAGAAGAAAAACTATATCTTTGTGGTAAAAGGCTAGATCTTGGAGTTATGGGATATGAAATCTCGAACCTTTTAAAAGGTGGATCGTTGTTTCACCACACAGTTGGGTTGTTAAACATGATGTTATTAATTTTTATTTAATAATTATCCTCCAGGATGGTAGAGATAATGGTTGTGTGTTGATAGATATCCCTTAAATAGAGAAAACCACATAATATAGAGAAGCTGGAAGACATAGGGAAAGGTTTGTCACTGAGAAAAAAGTCATAAATTTTTGTAACTGAAGGGTCTCCTAAATCTTGGGGTTTGAAACATATTTTGCTGGATTTAAATGTGTTTAAAATTGGTATTAAAACACTTTTATGTCAAAAGATACGCTACAGGACCAGAACTAAAAAAAACATGGAAACTAAAAAAAATCATAGGGTGGGAGACATGGTTCCACCTTAACAGTGCCATCGGTTTAGTGAGACACCATAACTAGTGCCACCATTTTAGTGGAACGATTTGGTGGGACCATGTTTTTTACAATCTCTTTAATGAGTACCTGGTGGTCCCTATGATACCTCATAAACTGGAAATTTGGCAAGGTAATGGACCAACAGGGTCCATGCCATTACATGTTAATATAATTTCTAAATTTGATATGACCATAGGATTTAGCAATTTCTTTCAAGTGTGTGAAATTTATGGGAAAAGGTTATTATAAATTCATTATTTAGACAAAACTTTAACCCCTTCCTTTTCTATTTTATGATTTTATTTCAAGTTATTTTTCATTTGAGTCATATTTTACACAATATGTGTTTTTATTATGTGATCTCTGAAATAAGAATGATGAAGTACCTCATCCATTTGTAAATTGAGCTATTCTACCTCTCATAGAATATTTAATAACTCAATATGTTAATTTTAAGATAAGTATGAGAGCATTAATACTAACTAAGAGTATGAAAACTATACCCAATGCTAGTAGAGATACTCTAAATCATGGAAGCTAAGTTAAAAATAGGGTTGTTACTCTTAAATAGAATGGATAAGTAATCTTATGAGACCCAAATTGAATATTGATTTTGGGACACAACAAAATATAATTACTAATCTATGGTATGTTCCTATTCAGATGAATATTTTTATTTTTCCATGGGGGAAACTAACCTATGTGCTAAGGAGGAACATGAAGAGGAAACATACACTGATGATAAAGAAAATAAAAAGGTGGGGTAAGAGATTGGATCTGATTAATTGTAGGAGATCAATCTTGACGTGATGGAAAAGGAGAATCCAGAACCCACTAAATAAGAAGACCCTCCTAGGACAACTATTGATCAACTCTAAGAATAAATTTGATGAAGCCATTGTATAATTTAAATAAGTTATAACACAAGAAAAAGAAAATGTTAAGAGGTATAAATTGTGGAAATCCTATGAACATTTAATCCAATCATTCGTGTTCTACACAACATAGAACCATCCCCCAAGAAATAAACTATGCATAAATAGGAGGAAAAGTAGAATATCCACATTGAACACCTCTCAGAGAAAGAAATTGGTTGAATATGAGATTTTTGACATTATACCCTACTATTATTTTGTTATTAACAGGGTAAGGTCGAGTATAATGAGATGAATAGTTATTTTTAGGAGGAAAATAGAGTTTTTTTCCTTAATATATTTTTTAGGATGTAGTGAAACCCCACTTCCCATATTTTTGAACTTTAATTTTAATGATATTTTTCTTTAATCATTTGATTTCTTTTATATATCTATAAATATCAAACAAAAAAACAATAAAAATGGAAGATATTAATGATAAAGGGGGGTAATCTTTATTTTTTAGAACTTACTTATACACCAATATTTTTAGAAATATTTTTTTTTGTTTTCTATGAAAATATGTAATCCCACACTTATATTAGTGCTGCAATATTTTATCAATGAATCATAGATTAATTTAGGAACCTTGTTATCCCCTGTTTCAATTTTAATGTTAATTAAAATGAATAAATAATTTAGGTATATTGAATAATTAGAGCTAAATATAATAATTGCAATTCAATGAATCACGCCTTTTATTTTTAGTCACATGTAGTTGAATTTAAAATTCTATATTTCATGATTTGAATTTTCTATATTTATATTTATTAATTTTTTATTTCAACATATTATATGAGTGATTGAATCTAAAATTGTATGCACTCATTATGAGTGGTTTATATACCAAAAATTTCTAACACATCTTAGTAAATTTATTGAGAGAACTTGGGACATGTTAACTTTTAGGACTTGTTTTTTACCTTGATAAAGAAAATATTATGAAAAAGTAACAATAAAATTGATTGAGATATTTTTATTTATTTCTCCATTTTATTTTATACTAAACCTACATTGATCTTACCTTTATCCATTATGGACTTTGATAGGAAAGAGCCACATTAAGCCAATTTCATCTATTCCTACCCTTACTCAAATACTTGTCATGATTTTAAATGTTTAATCATGGGGGAGGGAATGAATGGTAATGAATATGGATATTAATTACTGAGGGATTATTTTGGGAATTTTCATTAGTTGTGGGAAAAGGATCATGTTATTATTCATTATATTTATTATTTAACCCTCTAAAAGGGAAAATTTTGAAAAACATTGGTTTGATTTATGGAAGGTCCAAAATCACAATCACTTGACAAATAATTTTTATCATTTTGGGTTGGGTGGTGGATGTGAAACTTTTCTTACATTAAATTTGGAAAATTTGAGAAAAAAATAAAATAAAGTGAGGTAAATCATTAATTTACTTATTTGTTCATGGCCTTGATTTGAGAATGGGTATGCGGGGAAGATATAATATTTGAAGAGGAGAAGGTCATTTTATTTAATTTTATTATCATAAAATTTACTTAGGGATAAACCACACTTTGAGACTTAATTGTTTTTACATCAATTACCTACCATCTCATAACCTCAATTTCATATGATCCTAATTTTCCAGGTCCTTATAATTGTTTTGTTTTTTATATTTCTATAATTTAGAAAATTTTGGTCATCTTCATGTTCCTAAGTTTGGTACATGTACTCAAGGTATGGTGAAAACTCTATTGATATTTTTCCTTATGTGATGAGAGAAGAACAATCATGGGGAAGAAGATCATGTCTTGGCATGTTAATGAGGATAAATTATAAATCTTTAACGGATGAACGACATGTTTTATCGTCTTTATGTGAAAATATTTTACATTATGTATATGAAGGACTTGGAATCACTTTTCTTATGAGAAACTTAAAAATTATCACTCCCCCATTGATAATAGATTAGTTTCATTAATTTTTAATGTTAAATATTTGGAAAATGGGTGTGAACTTTTTAATTCATAAAGGATATTTATGCTCTATTAAAATCATGGTTCATGTGTACTAGATTTTATGAGTTTACATAAAGCATGAAATTATTGTAATTATAGTTTATAAATGTCATTTTAAAAAATTATACCCATTTTAAATTATTATTTATCATTTGTGGGAATTTTATAGTTTAGGATGTTATTTATAAAAAACAACAGAAAAATAATATAAATACATGTTTTATATGATAAAATATTTTTCAATCTTTTTTTGTTAGTATCAAGAAAAATGTACCAACATGGGATATCCATCAACCCATGGGAGCATGACACATAGAACCCCTTGAGGGGCCATTGTCTAGGTCACCTACAATAATTCCTAGAACAAGTTGAATATGGTAGATATATGTCTTTCATGGTGTTCATGGGAGAGAAAAAGAAGGTTCATGGGGCTCCAACCCATGTCACGGTGGGAGGAGAGTCTCACCAGCATGTTATGGAGCTTGGGGCATCAAGCATCCTCTGACACCCTTCTAGTATGATTTCAAGAATATGGAAGTGTATAACTTATATAGTGTATCCAATATGTTTGATTCTTTTATGTTATACATAGATCACCCATGGTACCATGAAATTAAGAAAAATGAACATGTTAATTTCCATATTTGTATTATAATTTTCAAAAACACCACTACTATCACCTATAAATCATTTCCAGAGTTGATTCACTGAAAATAAACCATGAAATATAAATGATATATCAGATTCCACAAGTTATTAGATCCTTTCTAAGATGTAGACAAGGATATGTGGTTTTAGGACATTGAAAGATCGAAATAATATAGGGTGGATGATCTATTGCCTATATACCTTGCACCATAGACACTGTAACATATGAATTAATAATAAATCAACATTATCATGCAAAGAGTTTTTCCAAGGGAATATATACAAGGATAATGGTTTGTAGGAAGAAGGAGAATGATTACACCACAGTTTTTCACCATGTCATAGTGATTCCAAATTGGGAAGAGTTGGGAAAATGAGGAAGAAGTTTATGTTGCATAGGCTTGGGAATACACTATGGAGGTTCTTAAAATAGAAGTAACAATGGTTTGATAAAAAGTAAGGAAATTACTATGGTTGGATGGATATGTCGTAACTATGCATAAAGCCATGTAATTATAATTTATAAGATGTATAAGGGTAATCTACAAAGCTGTATAAGGGTAGACATGGGATGTGTAAAGGTAGAAAAGACTTACTCTTACGTGATTCTCAGGGCCTGTGTAAAGGTAAATCTATTGACCCTTACACATATAATTTGACCCATGGAATTGTATGTTTTATCAAACGAGTTTACCAAGATGTAGGGTTTGGTTTTTAATTTTTTTCTCCAAGAATGGAATGTGAGGATAGAATCATGTTTTGTTGTGTTGGTGGAAAATACTTTACATAAACCACATATCCTTATCCCCTTCAGGAAGTTTCAAATAGGGTTTATTCATGGAATTAGAAACACACAATGGTTCTACAACCCTAATGACTCATATAACTACTCTCCAAAGGAATTATCTTATTTGGAAACTAAGATAACGATGCTTAAGTACTCATATTGGTTGAGAGGAAGGGAGGTTGGACTCATCACTACATTTTAAGGGGAAGTTGTTTCTTATTTCGGGGGGTCTCTTAAATATTTATGATATGTTCATGAATCTTTAATTAATTCCCAAGTATGATGTGGGTAACCCTTTAATTAATAATAAATTATTATCATATATGAAACTTAGAATCAACTGTATGTGTCTAAGGTTCATCATAAATGGAGGCATCTGTTTGTATCAAAGTTTCTCCATCAATAGTACCATCTTATATTTTTATTAGATATTCTTCTGTCATTTTTTATCATGATGCTAGTTTTGATCTATGTAGTGGTGTGCTCTGGAGTGAATCATCATCCAAGGATATGGGAGGTGTTTCAATGTCGATATCAGTGACATGAATTGCTTTAATAAATATCCAGTTAAACGATTCATAGCCCACAAAGTTCAGAACCCCTAAATGGGGCACATCAAACATTTTATGGTCATGTGATAAGGACCAAACCATACAGTTTAACGTCATGTGGTAAGTACATCTAGGTAAAAGATTACTGGCCAATGTTTTGTGTGGGACTTATTCTGAAGCGACCAAGGGAACCATGGAGGGACATGGATTCTCTGGTTGAATAAGAATCTACTAGGAATGTAGCCTAGAGTGAATTAGGGTTGATTTGGGGAATGGGGTTTGGACCTCAAGGAGGCTTCCTACATATCCCATTTGGACAAGAATCAAAGCCCATATAGTTCAGTCGTAAGGACCCATGCCTATGGAGTCCCTATGAATATTTTTCTCATAGGGGGAGTTATCCCTTTTGAGAGGATAGAGTTAGGGCATACTCCTAAGGATGATTTATTTTTAGGTTTATCATTGAGGATTACATCATATCATAGGATTCCCTTAGAAACAAGTTTGGGTATGGTTGGGGATTACACTGAATATGAGGGCCATGGTGATACAAGAGATTTGGATACAAATTATTCCTAAGGAGGATGACCTAGTTTTGTTGAGGATTACACTTTAAATTATTCCTTGAGGTTTGGGGATCGTGAAGATGTAATGATCATATCCCACCTCTAAGGCAATGTCAGTAAAACTTGGTGTGAGAAACAAGAGGAAGTGATACATCTCGAGGACCACACAGTATTCTTTTTCTTCTGGTGGATGAGTATAAAACCCAAAGGGAGAGGTAAGAAGAGATGTATTTAGAACTGCCCTCCTATCTCCATACCATGGGCCCAAATGGAGATATATGGATATTTTAAATCCCCATATCCCTTCTTATTTTGGTAACTAGGATATTCACATTTGATGATCTATCTGTCTATGGATCAAGAGAATGTATTAGGAGTAAGGAATTAAGAAGGAGGGGTCCTATAAAAAATTATAAGGGCTTACTCTCAATAGGATTCCCTATATTTGCATACTATGGAAGAAAGAAGGATAATCCACTACACCTAAAAGGTAATGTCATGTGTGATCCCATCCCTCCCTAATAGAACATGAGGTCCCTAATCCTAGAGATTTTGAGTGAAGGGAAAGGCCTTATCCCTTATGTACATGAATAGAAACTTCCTAACATTTCCCCTAGGGTTGAGGTCCTCATGACCATGGAAATTCATATCTTTAGGGAACCCAACAACCCTACCGATTAGGTAGGAAAATTGTGATAGACCAATGACCAAAAGAATCCATATCCAAGTGGGAGACAATATTTTGTTTCCCATAAGATTTATTTTAAAGTCTTGAGGACTTGGTGGAGGTTTTAATTTGTTCCTTCTTAGATGATTGAGGCAAAGGGATAAGGTACTTACCACTAATGAACTAAAATAAGGCTTGAGAGGTGGTTCGTATAGGGTATTGGCTATGTGAGCCAAGGAGGTCTTGTGCAGGGTAGGATTGCACAGAATAAAAGGGATTCACCCAGGAAGGCCTACTTGAGCTGAGGGTGTTTTGGCTGATATAACACCAGTAAAACAATACTTTTGTGAGGAATTTTAAAGTATTCAAGTGTCTCTATAGTTATTCCTAGACGTATCTTGCATAGGACCTAGTAAGGGAAGGGACATTCGCACATAGAATTTTACAACTTTGGGAAAGGGTTCCTCACATAGATGTATTGGATTTCATACCCTATAAGGATTTTAATTCCACTATTCATATTATTCCATATTCTATTGCATTTTATAAAGCATAATAAAAGGTTTTTTAATTCTTGGGTAAAGTAATAGGGAGAGCAGATCTTCGAGAGTTATTAGGGATTTTTCTTCCATGTAATTGAAGTGCCACATTTTCCTATTTATAGGAAAACATAGGACCCTGGGTAAAGGTGATGGATCATGTAGGTCTGTCCTATAGGATAATGTGTAGGTTTTTTATGTGGTACCATTGAGTGACCTAACATTTATGGAATGTGCAACACCACTAGATGTGAAGTCACCCTGTGCAATGATGCTAGTTTGCGTTACCTATGTGAAGTGGATTTAGAAAATGATGTGATCTTTGGAATTGTTTGTATATATATTTTTCTTATCCTTTATATTTTTTTCCATTAATATCTTTTCATCCATGTGACAAAATGAAGTTTAGAAAAAATCCCCCACATAGGATTGGATATGATCGAAAGAAGAGGGTATAATCCTATAGTGAAGGGATGAAAAGGGAATATGGATCGTGGAGGTCATCCATATGGGTCTTCTACATGGGTCAATCATATATGCAGGGAAAGTATGCAAGCCACACATCGGGGAAACAAGATTAATAAATAGAGTTTCTAGTCTCAGCAGATGATCCTCACACTTTTGTACCACTAGTGTAACGACCCGAAATATTGAATAAATATTGTTTCCTAATTTTGTGTGTTATTTTATTTTATACTCAACAAAACTATTTCATTTGATAACATGAGTATAATTAAAATGAGACCATTGAGTTTCGACTGTTATATGATCGTTGGTCAATATGATCGCTGGAAACTAAACGTTTCGATTATTGCCTCTAAATACAAGTGATCTTGGTTAATTAATATAGAAAGAAGATTCGATGTCCTCATCTAGTAGTCTTGGGCCAATTGAAGCCCATCTAATAGAACTTGGGAAGGAGGTGGAACCATTAGGATTTTCTCTGGACCACACCCAAGACGAAATTCATCGTGTGAAGCTGGAACGGAATCAACTTCGTGAGAAGTTCAAGCTAATAGAAATTACTACTCATGCGATGTTGGCCAAGGCACCCTCAGATTCTCTCACCTCATCACACCTTACACTTAGGTACTATGCTGGGGTTATAAGGGGCTATGTATGGAGAACGTAACTGCCTTTTGTAATCCATTGTTTTAAATAAAAATTGGTATTCCTTCTTATGATGAAGTTTAAGAATTTTCAAATGACCGGATAAATATAGTATGCATATTTTTGATGAATTTTAGAAAAATGATATTTTAAAAACGTTTATGTAAACCTTAAATAATTAAAAATGTGTAATGATTTTCAAAAAATGGTCTTCTACAATTATGTTCAGTACAAAATTTAGAGCCTAATAAGATCAACTATATTTTTGATGGATAGTAAATTATGAATAGTGATTTTATGCTTAGGATTAGTAATGTGACCAAATGGATTATTAATCTCACATAAAGAAAGTATTAATATAATATAGGCACCTTGATTAAGTAATTTGATTCAATAAAATAGGTAAATAACTATTTCAGAAATTATTAGTCAAGTATTAGTTTTTTCGGGTGAATAGTGTTTTTTAATTAAAAATGAAATTAAAAATATTTAGAAAATCATTTTTATAAAATGGATTTCATTTTTGAACTCAGAACATCGATATTATGTTAAGGTAATTTTTGAATATTTTTCTGAAAAAAATGAATTTTTGGTGAATAGTGTATTTATTTAAAAATTAAATTAAAAATATTTAGAAAATTATTTTTATAAAATGTAGTTCAGTTTTGAAATCAGAGCATTGATATTTGGTTAAGGTGAAATTTTGGGATTTTTCTGAGAAAGTTGAATTTTCAGTGAATAGTAAAAATACAGTTTTAGGGTTTCGGTATGTTTAATGACATCATAACTGTGTCATGATGATGTCCTGAGATATTTTAAGGGTTGGCCGACCAAAGGTGATGAATTATTGTATGGGGTCCCCATGTGGCCTAACTCCATGGGAAATACCATGGGAGAGCCCATGGTTTTGAGAAAACCACTTGTGAGGTGTCCCTTGGCCATTAATGCCTTGTCCCCCCACATTTCCTATAAATACCCACCCATTCCTCCTTTAATTTTCACTCCCAAATCTCCCCCAATGAATCTCTGGTCTCATTACCTCCTAAGGAGTCCTCTCAAGGTGCCCCCAAGCCCACAATATCCCAACCTTTGAGTTTTAAGAGTTACGTTTTAAGGTAAGAGATCCTACCTCTCTCTTTCATTTCAAGTAATCTCTTTTATATCATTTATTTTATGCTCCATGATCTTATGTTGTAGGATGTTCCTTTATATTACTATTACTTCCCTTTTCATTTAAATATGATGAGATACCCCCTCTTTCTTTCATCAATTCATTTTAAGAATGTTTAAGTGGCGCTGTCATGCTGCCGAATTTTTAAGGGATTCTTTCACTTTTTTCATTTTTCAAAGTTTTACTTTCATGTAAAGTCTTTCAGGTTCCATTTTTATTATGTTGGGGTGTGATCTGTATATCTATAATAATGATCTATTATGTTCATATGATGAGATACCCTATTTGAGCTCGTCAATTCATTTTTGTTGATGTTTAAGTGGCGCTGTTAGGCTGCCAAATTTTTAAGGGATTCTTTCACCTTTCTCATTTTTCAAAGTTCTACTTTCATGTCAAGTCTTTCAAGTTCCTTTTTATTATGTTGGGGTATGATATATATATCTATAATACTGATCTTTTATTTTCATATTATGATAGACCCTATTTTATATAATCAATTCATTTTTGTTGAAGTTTAAGTGGCGTCGTTAGGCTGCCGAATTTTTAAGGGATTCTTTCACCTTTCTCATTTTTCAAAGTTATACTTTCATGTCAAGCCTTTAAAGTTACTTTTTATTATGTTGGGGTATTATCTCTATATCTATCATAATTATCTTTTATTCTCATATGATGAGATACCATATTTGATCTCATCAATTCATTTTTTTGAAGTTTAAGTGACATCGTTAGGCTGCCGAATTTTCATAAGAGAAATCTTATTTTTGTCTTCCTTCCATGTTTTTAATTTCATATGGTATATCTTTAAAATTTAATTACCATGTTCTTATAACATTTATATTATGTCCCTTACTGTTTTATGGATCATTTATGAGTGGGTGACCCATGTCCTCTCTCTTTTAAATGTTTTCTAAAACCCCAAATCATAGCCATTATGCTGCAAAATTTCCGTCTCAAAATATCACTCTATTATCCTCAAATTCATTTATTTTATTAAGTGAATACTAAAAGATCTTTCTTCTAAAGGGGTATTCACATATATATGAAAAGTTTCAATTTTAAATTCTGGGATTTACATACATGAGACCCGCTTTCCCTTTCCGTGGGTTTAAAGTGACATAAAGATCATGTCTTTAAAGCATTTTCTAAAATGCTATGATTATGAAATGAAACCCATTTCTTTTATTCTATATGGGTTTTTATGAAATGATTGATGATTATATATGTGGATCACATGATAATAAAGAAAAATTTAAGGGTGCGCCCTGATAGTGTTCCAATGCATTGGGTAAAGACTTAATCTCTAGAGATGACCATTTTTAACGACGCCTTGGTGAATAACCTTGGTAATTTTTAATGAAACCTTGGGGATGGACCTTGGTGAAATGGAAATGATTATCTAAGTTAAATTTTGTATCCAAATCTTCAAGTTATTAAATACATTATTTTTATTATGATATGCCTCATTATTTCTTTCTCATGCCTTAAAGTTCTTTTTCATGACTTTATTAATGTATCGCATGTTCACCTGTTAAATGTTTCCCTTGTTTCCCTTACTAGGCCTTCTGCTCACCCTTTCTTTTGATGTATGTCCCCAGGTTATGAGATGTTGTAATGAACCTAGGATGAACATAAGGAGAATCCTTTCAAGTGTTTAAGATGAATGTTTTATGTTTTCATGTTTTGAGTTCCTGGTTTCCAAGACACTAAACCTTAAAGATCATCGGTTTTGTATAATGTAATGAAAGTTTACGTGATAAAAATGTGGGTTTCTATAGTTGGTATCAAAGTATGGTTTAGTTATTTGTGGATATTAGGATATGAAAACTTTTGGAAGAAGCCTACAAAAAAGTTTATATATAGGAAATCTTCCTAGTATTTTGGTGAGTATTGATTAAGGGGTTTCCAAGTAAATACATCCCTGTCTAGATACGACTAGGTAGAGGTGGATCTGGTACAGATGTACATAGGGGTAAAACCCAAAAACACCATATTGAGCTAGACTAAAATAAGAACTAGTACACGACAATAGGACTTGCTTCACTCTTGGTTACGACACTCCCGGGGGATATGCTTTGGTAAATTCATAAGGTTAGTATGACCATTATTAAACGAACAAAGATAAAATAAAATAAAGATTCACATAAGAATATATGATCATGGATAACCTAGTTTGGAACCTAGGGGGTCACAAGTTAGGGTATACTTTCCTTCTAAAAGTTTATCCTTTTATGCTTAAAGTTTCCATTTAATGATTATTGGCTAAGTATTCAAGCCCCTAATTATACTTTCTTTTCTTAGTTAATGGTGGGAAATAGAAGAACATGTCCCAACAACCAATGTGATAGGAAATGTGATGATTTCCCTATTGATATGACAGAGATGGCGAGAGATCAAGTTGAAAATATTGTGATTATGCCAAACCAGCTATCAAAAATCACAATTAATAATTGTTACCTAGATGAATTACCAAATTCATCAAGAAAGAAAAAGATGGAGTCTCAGGGAGGTTCATCTGATAAAGTTGATAAGGGAAAGAAGACCCAATTTCCTTTGTGCAAAAAGTGTGGAAAGGGGAACCAAGGATAATGTCACAATGAAACTGGGGATGTTTTATGTGTTGGAAGATAGGGCATAAAGTAGCCAATTTCTTTAAAAAAATGGATAATGTGATGAATAGAGATAAGTTTTGATCTAATGTACCTTATACTTTTCAATATCATAAATGTGGAGAAGTTGGAAATTATCCAAGGCAATGCTCTCTTGGAAGGGATGAGAATCATGATGAGGATCAATAATCTTCAAGGACAGGGGAACAATGCAAGTCCTATGCTAATATGGATCATGATGACTGAAATACATGTAACTTCTTCGCAATAATTGTCTATGTCATGTTGTATTTTTGTTCGTGCTCTATGAGCATATATTTTATGTTTTCTAAGATCATCGAGTCACTACCTAAGATGATTTAATATCATTAAGGAAAACATCTATTGTTATGTACCACATGTTGATGTATTAAAACTGTTCTTCTAAAAAAAGGTGATTAGGGGATTAAAAGATGACTATTATTTTGGAAGATGTTCACTGTTTTGGGAACCCTATATGATCAAGGTAAATAGATTACTACGGTATTTTCTTTGAGGAGCAATGTTTGACTTATATTTTTAAGAATAGATGAATTTAAAGCAAAATTATGGCAATTTAGGTTACTTATGGAAATGACTAACCTATCTTGGATAAAAAGTGATTAGGTTAGTTACTTTTGTTATAAGATGATAAGGGTGGTTGATGTTGTTTGGAGATGAATGATAAAGTCTATCTTGGAAGACTATGTTATGAGATCGTTCTTATAATTGGGTTTCAATCATATTTTGGTTTATTTTGAGGAATTTTAAGGACATTTATTTATGGAATGGTCTATGATGAACTTTGGGTAGTACCGTGGAATTTTGAAGATTTAAAGAAGTTTCCCTTCTTATGGGATTCTTTCTTTTTGAAGAGTTGTTTTATCTTACCCTTTCTATTTTTGGGTTAATAGAAGAAATAGATAGTTAATCTTTGGTGGATTATGTGATTCTCTAGAAGATGATTCTTGTGCTTTGATGAGACCAAGTATTTTTTAATGCTCATCATTTGGAGAAAAGAATAGTTTTGGTAGAAACTTATTAAAGGATGAAACTCTACTTGAAGGTAGGTATATTTCCCTGTGTTTTTATTCTATGTAGTAAATGAATTCCTCAAAATAATGAAAAGGAACATAAAACAAATACATTGTCTGTTAATGTTTCCTACTGGGAAATTAAATACCATTTAACCCATCATAAGTTTGTGATTTTATTGTTGTTAACATTCTCCTAATCATGTTTTCTATCACTCTCCCTCAGAACTTGAGCCTTTGTTTTCTCCTCCATGTCCATGTTTTCCTACATGGAATCCTAGTATGGGTTAACTTGGGTGACCTTTTTTACTTCCCTTTCTTTATTTTAAAGTAATAGCATTACTGACTCTTTTTCTGATGTGGGACTTTCAATGAAATTTCCAATCCCAATTTTAAAAATTGCGGGGACGCAATTTTTTAAGGGGGGAAGAATGTAACGACCCGAAATTTTGAATAAATCTTGTTTCCTAAATTTGTGTGTTATTTAATTTTATACTCAACAAAACTGTTTCATTTGATAACATGAGTATAATTAAAATGAGACCGTTGGGTTTCGACTGTTATATGACCATTGGTCAATATGACTGCTGGAAACTAAATGTTTCAATTATTGTCTCTAAATACAAGTGATCATGGTTAATTAATATAGAAAGAAGATTCGATGTCCTCATCCAGTAGTCTCGGGCCAATTGAAGCCCATCTAACAGAACTTGGGAAGGAGGTGGCACCATTGGGCTTTTCTCTGGACCAAACCCAAGCCGAAATTCATCGTGTAAAGTAGGAACAGAATCGCCTTCATGAGAATTTCAAGCTAATAGAAATTACTACTCATGCGATGTTGGCCGAGCCGCCCTCAGATTCTCTCACCTTATCACACCTTACACTTAGGTTCTATGCTGGGGTTATAAGGGGTTATGTAAGGAGACCGTAACTGCCTTGTGTAATCCTTTGTTTCAAATAAAAATTGGGATTTCTTCTTATGATGAAGTTTAAGAATTTTCAAATGACTGGATAAATATAGTATGCATATTTTTGATGAATTTTAGAAAAAGGATATTTTAAAAATGTTTATGTAAACCTTAAATAATTAAAAATGTGTAATGATTTTCAAAAAATGGACTTCTACAATTATGTTTAGTATAAAATTTAGAGTCTAATAAGATCAACTTGATTTTTGATAAATAGTAAATTATGAATAGTGATTTTATGCTTAAGATTAGTAATGTGACCAAATAGATTATTAATATCACTTAAATAAAGTATTAATATAATCTACACACCTGGATTAGGTAATGTGATTCGATAAAATAGGTAAATAACTATTTCAGAAATTATTAGTCAAGTATAAGTTTTGTTCGGGTGAATAGAGTTTTTTTAATTAAAAATTAAATTAAAAATATTTATAAAAATATTTTCGTAAAATGGATTTCAATTTTGAACTCAAAGCATCGATATTATGTTAAGGTAATTTTTGGGGATTTTTCTGAAAAAAATGAATTTTTAGTGAATAGTGTATTTATTTAAAAATTAAATTAAAAATATTTTGAAAAATATTTTTATAAAATGGAGTTCATTTTTGAAATCAGAGCATTGATATTTTGTTAAGGTGAAATTTTGGGATTTTTCTGACAATGTTGAATTTTCAGTGAATAGTAAAAATACAGTTTTAGGGTTTATGTATGTTTAATGACATCATAACTTTGTCATGATGATGTCATGAGATATTTTAAGGGTTGGCCGACCAAAGGTGATGCATTATTTTTTGGGGGCCCCATGTGGCCTAACTCCTTGGGAAATACCATGGGAGAGCCCATGGTTTTGAGAAAACCACATGTGAGGTGTCCCTTGGCCAATAATGCCTTGTCCCCTCATATTCCCTATAAATACCCACCCTTTACTCCTTTACTTTTCACTCCCAAATCTCCCCCAACGATGCTGTGTCTCATTACCTCCCAAGGAGTCCTCTCAAGGTTCCCCCAATCCCTCAAGGTCCCAACCTTTGAGTTTTAAGAGTTACGTTTTAAGGTAAGAGATCCTACCTCTCTCTTTCTTTTCAAGTAATCTCTTTTATGTCATTTCTTTTATGCTCCATGCTCTTATGTTTAAGGATGTTTCTTTATATTCCTCTTACTACCATTTTCATTTTCATATGATTAAAGACCCCCTATTTCTCTCATCAATTCATTTTAAGAATGTTTAAGTGGCACCGTTAGGCTGCCGAATTTTTAAGGGATTTTTTCACTTTTTTCAATTTTCAAAGTTCTACTTTCATGTCACGTATTTCAAGTTAATTTTTTATTATGTTGGGGTATGATCTCTATATCAATCATACTGATATATTATGTTAATATTATGAGAGACCCTATTTGATCTCTTCATTACATTTTTGTTGAAGTTTAAGTAGCGCCGTTAGGCTACCGAATTTTTAAGGGATTCTTTCCCCTTTCTCATTTTTCAAAGTTCTACTTTCATGTCAAGTCTTACAAGTTCCTTTTTATTAGGTTGTTTTATGATCTCTATATATATCATACTTATATTTTATGTTCATATGATGAGGGGCCCTATTTTATCTCATCAATTCATTTTTGTTGAAGTTTAAGTGGCGCCGTTAGGCTGTCGAATTTTTAAGGGATTCTTTCACCTTTCTCATTTTTCAAAGTTCTACTTTCATTTCAAGTCTTTAAAGTTTTTTTATTATGTTGGGGTATGATCTATATATATATCATACTGATATTTTATGTTAATATGATTAGAGACCCTATTTGATCTCATCAATTCATTTTTTTTGAAGTTTAAGTGACGCCGTTAGGCT
The DNA here is from genome assembly GCA_963277665.1 of Viscum album. NCBI lineage: Eukaryota > Viridiplantae > Streptophyta > Magnoliopsida > Santalales > Viscaceae > Viscum > Viscum album. The sequence goes on along the minus strand of OY728143.1, from coordinate 1,994,751,672 downwards.
ACCGAATTTTCATAAGAGAAATCTTATTTTTGTCTTCCTTCCATGTTTTTCATTTCATATGGTATATTTTTCAAATTTCATTACCATTTTCTTATACCCTTTATATTTTTTCCCTATAATGTTCTATGGATCATTTATGAGTGGGTGACCCATGTCCCCTCTCTTTTCAATGTTTTCTAAAACCCCAAATCATAGCCGTTATGCTGCAGAATTTCCGTCTCAAAATGTCTATCTCTTATCCTCAAATTCATTTATTTTATTAATTGAATACTCAAAGATATTTCTTATAAAGGGGTATTCACATATATAACAAAATGTTCTATTTTACATTCTGGTATTTACATACATGAGACCCGCTTTCCCTTTCCATGGGTTTAAAGTGACATAAAGATCATGTCTTTAAAGCAGTTTTTAAAACATTATGATTATGAAATAAAACCCATTTATTTTATGTTAAATGGGTTGTTTATGAAATGATTGATGATGTTATATGTGGCTCACATGATAATAAAGATAAATTTAAGGGTGCTCCCTGATAGTGCTCCAATGCATTGGGTAAAGACTTAATCTCTAGAGATTACTATTTTTAACGACGCCTTGGTGAATAACCTTGGTAATTTTTAATGACACCTTGGGGATAGACCTTGGTGAAATGGAAATGATTGTCTAAGTTAAATGTTTTATCCACATCTTCATGTTATGAAATAAGTTATTTTTATTATGATATTCCTCATGATTTCTTTCTCATTCCTTAATGTTATTTTTCATGACTTTTTTGATGTATCGCATGGTCACCTGTTAAATGTTTCTCTTGTTTCCCTTACTGGGCATTTTGCTCACCCTTTCTTTTGATATATGTCCCCAGGTTATGAGATACAGTAATGAACCTAGGATGAACATAAGGAGAATACTTTCAAGTGTTTAAGAAGAATGTTTTATGTTTTCATGTTTTGAGTTCCTGGTTTCCAAGACACTAAACCTTAAAGATCCTCGGTTTTGTATAATGTAATGAAAGTTTATGTGATAAAAATATGGGATTATATAACTAGTCTCATCATGCTAATATTTCATGTATAAGTTCCTCTTAAGCTTCATTTTTCTAAATCAGTGTTCATGAATAAATGTTATGCACATTACTATGGGACATGTATGTTTGGATGAGTCTCATACATGAGGCCTCTTGGTCAAGGGACCCATGAAAGGTCACTTTCATGTGTACCCTTGTGATTTCATGCCTTTTCCAAATTTCAAGATTTGAATAAAATTTTCTAAATGAATGATTATTTCTAGTTAAAATCTTGTGGCTTCTTTGTAGGTTCAATTGACGCTCAGAAGAAAATAGTTTTGAATGAACAAGACGAAAATCACATTGAGGAGATGGTAAAAACCATTGGGATAGACTATTGTGACATACATGATACTACTCTACCAGATATATAAATTAATTTGAAGAAGTATCATCATAAGTACCATGTGAGAAACTACCTTCCACTCTATGGCCACATGCATCTGAATGAGGTCATTGTTCTAGAGATGAAGAATTATACTCTTCTTACCTGGTTTCAAGAATACATGAATTTCACTATTGCTAATGTCCCAGGTATGGATGCATACATTAATTCATGGACATTATCCATGGACTATGTCATGAAACATAGATAATGTTTCCGGGATTCGAAACCACAAACACCTAAATTGATGTCATGCTATTACTCATTCGCCTTCTGTGATTCTATGCTGGACTAGTTAAAGGGATGGATAAGAGATTAGGACATCAAACTGAGAGGGGGTGTTAGACAAAATAGATGTGGGAGTAATGGGTTTCCCAGACCTTTGATGACTTTTAGATTAATCTGAGAGTAGGTTGGTATTTTGAATGATGTATGGGTATCCTAGAAATACTTATATAACAATTTTGACTTCATTCCCAAACTACTAAGATGAAGGATCCCACAAGTAAACTCTTTCCATATGAGTAATGGAGAAGTTGATATTAGCATGTAGGATATACACATGATCTATAGGGCTATGATCTTTGGGTGTATTTATAATGAATTCATCCCACAGAATGTGTTGTGGGACAATGCATAAAGAATTCCAGTTTTTTCTCTTGAGCTATTGAAGATAGATTGAGCCATTAATATTGAAGACCCCCACTTGAGGGGGGATATCCATTTTGAATCCATTAGATTTGATTGTATGGAGCCAAAGGGGAATGAAACCACCTGAAAACTTCTTATGGGGTGTCCCAATAAGGTGAAGTGTAAAATTCATGGAAATTATAGCCTAGATTGGAAAAGGGAGAGTACGATCGATGGGGGTACAAGCCAAGTCTAGTGTGCCAATAATGACATATCTTTCTGGATTTTTATCCGTGTGTCTAAGTGTTCACATTCATCTTATCTATGACTCCAATGGGGGTGTGAGGCTGGGGAAATTCATTATTACGGACAAGCTAGAAGAGAAGAAGCACATAGGGTTTGCAACCTCAATTTTGGTGACGATTCACTTATTCGTACCACATATACACATGGGGGAAGGACCCCTCTAGAATTGAAAGGACATTACATGTATGGTGGGATGGGTACCATCCCAATTTATCTCCTATTCCATGCTATGTAGAGTTGATGATCCCATGGGTCAATTTCGACCATTGGTTCAAGCCGTTTCAAGTATTCTTCCCCTAACATTGAATCAGAACAAGACCTTTACGATGCTGAATCTATTCAAGGAGTTTAATTTCATACAATATGAAGATCCACCTACTAGGGAATTTATTATTGATGGAAAATATGGTAATTAATAGATATCATATATTATTTCCTTTAAAGATGGTGTGGCAGAGACCCAAATTGAAGAAGAGGTTATATGTGAGGCCTATGTTCCATATATATTTCCATGATGGTTCAATTTTCTATAGAAAATAACCATACATCCCCCATCTTGTGTCCCATCAGAAAGGAACCCAAGGTGTGGAAATGTTTTTGGATGATCAAAACTATAGAGATGACCCAAATGGTAATCAACTTGCCTTAAGTAGGCACGTCTATTGGGTTTACCTCCTTGTATGATGAGGCCTGGATTTTATCATATCCCAAGTGGGTGTTGACAAAAAATTTCCATTAAGTTGGGGTTGTGACAAACATTGGGTGTGGGAAGAGAGGTAAAAAGGCCCCTCCCCCTCTAGTAGGTGCTTTGTCTCCTATAGAATATATAGATGAAGATGTCTAAAGCACTTTTAAATGAACCCATTCATGGTATAGTCCTCTGGTAATGATAAAAACAGATATGCTAGCTATGGTTGATCCCAGACAGTCCAATAATCATCATCAACAAGATAATTAGACTATATTGTATTTCCCTTAGAATGTAAAGAAGAGGGTCGTGAAGCCTGTGAAACCATTTTTTTCAAATCAGTTTCACAACTGGTTAGAATAGCCTCAAAATATGTGCAACCAGAGGCAGTATAATTTTAAAAAGACATGCATTCTGAAGTTTAGGACGTGTGGTTGGTCCACTATTCTAGGCTGCATATTATAGAAATTTGAAATGTTTGGGCCCCCTCCAATATTTATTTTTTAGGATATTCTTCCTGAGGTGATAATATATATCTGTAAGTTATAGATTATAATTTATGACACTAACAACTAGATTCCCTCCACAAGGTGGGTGGAGGAAATGATGAAATGGGTGTATGCTGAAGGGGTTAGCCACCTGTATTCTGAGGAGTGGGATGACTATGTTGATCCTCAGGATTTATGTTATCCTTTTTCTTGTTTCCTCTATTGTTATTCATTTCTTCCATTTTGAACAAAGAGTTGTTACTGAGGGAAAGGACACCCAGATTTGTAGTGAGAAAAGGGGATATCAGCCGATATTTCATCCCTAAAGTGTAGATCGACTAGAACCCCACTAGAAAATGATTAATAGAGTCATAAACCTAGTGATGTATCCCCTAATCAATAGTAAATGGAGGATGAGATTGAGGTAGCACTACAACAAAATGCCTACTTAGCGGTGGTTTTTTTCATGTCGCGGCGGTTTAAACCGCCGCTAAATCGATTAGCGGCGGTTTTGAAAAACCACCACACAATTGTGCGTCGGGAAACTATTCGCGGCAGTTTTCAAAACTATCGTAGAACGTTTCGTGGCGGTTTTTTAACAGCCGTTTATTGATTTTATTATTTTTTTATTTATTTTAAATTAATTAGTTAATTAATTAATTAATTAATTATTTATCTTTTCTATTTATTTTATTTATTTATTTTATTTATTTTATTTATTTATTTTATTAATTTTATTTATTAATTTTATTAATTTTATTTATTTATTTCCTATTTATTATTTTTATTTATTTCTTATTTATTTTATTTTATTTCTTTAATTTAAATTATTTATTTTGTATTTATTTCACATTTATTTTATTTATTTCGTATTTATTTTATTTTATTTATTTTATTTATTTATTTTATTTATTTTATTTATTTATTTTATTTATTTATTTCATATTTTATTTATTTATTTCATATTTATTTCGTATTTATTTTATTTAGTTTATTTAATTCGTATTACTTTATTTACTTTATCCACTCATGCACATGCCTATGCACATGCAATATAAATAAATAACGCGTTTGGTGAGATTTAAACCCCTAACCTCTTTCATATTGTCCAAAGACTTTACCACTCCAACAAGCTCGTCATGTGGTTAATAAACAGAATTTAATATACTTATATATACTAATTGAAAAACAAATAATACATAACTAATAGATATAAACTCAATAATAATTAAACAATAAGAAATACTTAATAAGTAGTAATTAATAATTAATAATTATTGATTTATTAGTTATTTATTGAGTTATTTATTTATTTATTTATTATTTACATTTTATTATAATAAATAACAAATAAATTATTATAATATTCAAATAAATTATAAAATTATGAAAATAAAATAAAAAAATAAAAAAATTATGAAATTAAAATAATAATAAAATAAAATAATAATACAATGAATAATAAATAACAAATAGTAAACAATAAACAATAAACAAAAAACAAAAAACAAAAAACAATAAATAATAAATAATAAATAATAAATAATAACTAATAAATAATAAATAAAAAACAATAAATAAAAAACAATAAACGATAACCAATATACAATAAATAATAATAATAAACAAATAATAAATAATAAATAATAAATAATAAATATTAAAAAATATTAAAAAATAAAAAATAATAAAAAATAAATAAAAAAAAATGAAAAAAATAAAAAATAAAAAATAATAATAAACAAATAATAAAAAATAAAAAATAAAAAATAAATATTAAAAAATAAATATTAAATAATAAATAATAAATAATAAATAATAAATAATAAATAATAAATAATAAATAATAAAAAAATAATCAACAGTCAATAAACAATAACCAATAAACAATAAACAATAAATAATAATAAATAATAATAAACAAATAATAAATAATAAATAATAAATAATAAATAATAAATAATAAATAATAAACAAGAAATAATAATAAATAATAAATAATAAACAATAAATAATAATAAAAAACAAAAAACAAATAATAATAAATAATAAATAATAATAAACAAATAATAAAAAATATGCAATAAACAATTAATAATTATTAATAATAAATAATATATAATTAATAATAATAAATAATAAATAAAAAATAATAAAAAATAAAAAATAAAAAATAAAAAATAAATACTAAATAAAAATATATTAAATAATAAATAATAAGTAACACATAAAAAATAAATTATAATAAATAAATATAAATAATAAATAATAATAATAATAATAATAATAAATAACACATAATTAATTATTAATAATAAATAAATAATAAATAATAAATAATAAACAACAATTAATAATAGATAATAATAAATATATAATAAATATAAATAATAAAAAATTTATAATAATATTAAATAATAATAATAAATAATAATAATAAATAATAATATATAATAAATAATATATAATATATAATATATAATATATAATATATAATATATAATATATAATATATAATAAATAAAATATCATTAATAATAATAATAAATAATAAATAATATATACTATAAATAATAAATAATAAATAATAAATAATAAATAATAAATAACCAGTAACAGATATTTTTATTAATAATAATATTTTATTATTAATAATAATAAATAATAAATAATAAATAAATATAAATAATAATTAATAAATAACCAGTAACAAATAATAGATAATAAATAAATTAAAGTATATTATAAATAATAAATTGTTAATAATAAATAATAAATAATAAATGAAACACATGACGAAGTATGAAAAGGCGTGATAACGGATGAAAAATCACGAAAACGCATGAAAATGGATGGAGAAGCATGAAGAAGGAAGCATTAGAAAGCACGAGAACGCATGAAAACTCATGACAACTCTAAAAAACTACTTAATAATTCAACACAATCATCATAATAACCCACAAAAAACTATTGATAAAGATAACAATTCATGGAAACCCAAATAAACAGTAGTAAATGGAGAAACCGTTAAAACCCGTCAAAACAGTCATAAAGTGACAAAAACATTGCACTCACATTAACAAAGATAACTTATTATCCTAGAGTCCATTCTAGATCCGCTACCGGTCAAATCAAAGATCTTGAAATTATCTTCGACTTGTTAGGTTAAAGTGACCGAATGGACCAATGGATTGGAAGTTACAACCATTTAAAAAAAAGGTGACGAGGGAACAAGTGTTAGAAATGAGGCATCAAAAAACATAACAAACCTGAGACCCACTAAAAAGGCCATAACATATTATCCAGGAGTTCATGTGGGCATCGTGACTAGTCAAACTAATGCTCATGGAACGAACTACGATCTCGCAGGCGGAGGAGTCCGAGATGACATGCAGATCGAAAGTTAGGTTCATTTGAAGACAAGTTCGACGGGACATCGGTGACGTAAATGGGGTTTTGGAGGCCTTTTGAGAGGTTTTTGGGGTCTAAAAACACGATAGAATCTCGCTTGTGTTGAACCGATGCATAGCTCTCTTTGCTGGCTTCAATTTGATATGTGGTACAGCCCAAACAGACACCCGGAGTGAAAATTTTGACCGTTTGAAGTGGCAGAAGTTTTTTTTAATTTTTTATAACTCTCATATGTTTCATACCTTATACCGTCTCACAGTTTTGATTATATGTTACTCTAGATCTCTTCATGAGATTTGATCTGACTGGTCGTGGCGCTCCAACGGATGCTAGGATCAAAAGTTATGGTCGTTTTAGTGATTTAAGTGTTTCTCATGTTTTTTTTTATTTTTTTCTTTTCATTTCGCGGGGGTTTTACCCAAACTGCCGCTATTTCGCGGCATTTTTTTAAAAAACATCTGCTAATCCTCAAAAAAATAATAAAAAATAATAAAAAATTAACAAATTTCACAATGGTTTTTAAACCTCCGCGAAACATCCATTTTCCTGTAGTATAGGATCTCTATTACCTCCCCCAATACCTGTATTTCAGGTGTCTGGTGTTATCCCATATCCACCAAAAAATAAAGAGTGAAAGAGTATGAAATATTTATCTAATAACCTAGTTTGTGATATTAAGTGTTCACAACAATAATTACCTCTACGTTAAAATAATAATAATAATAATGTAATCATGTCTAGGGTTTTAGAATCTCCCTCATTCTCCTCTCTTAAAGAGATTGGAGATGATCCTCTAAGAACCGAGGAGGATGCTCTAGACTAGATGTGAATTCATACCGGTGAGTTAAATCCCTTGATAGAAGAATTGTGAAGGAATGAGGCCACAATATCTACTACTATCACTACTCATACCACTGTAGATATGGATTAGGATTCTGTTAATGCCAAATGTACATTATGTGGTGTCGTATGATGACTTATGAATTTTATTTCATATGATTTTTTAGATTCATATTGTACACTAAAAGACCCAATGGTGACCAGTGCTAACCCTGTTTCTATTTTCTAGTAATCTATTTAGGTTCTCAAGTCATCAAATAAGGGTAATGTGATGGGTCTTGAGACTAAAGCTTCAGATGTTCTCACTAGTGAGACTACCAATTGGATTTTGGCATTAATACTTTCCATGATAAATCATGAAATGAAATTGAAAGAAGTGCTAGATCATTTTAGTCTTCCTAACTCTTTTTAAGAGTTTTAGGAATTTAATAAAAAATTGAATGGGCATGGGTTTTTAATTTCTTGAAACTTATACCTTTTACAAGATTTTATAACCATTATTTCTTGATTGGAACAACCTTATCCATGGATAACATTGTAGAAATGATATGTGTAAAACATTTCGAAGTCATTATCACTCCCACTATTAATGGATCACCAACTTAATGGGATCCTGAAATAATGAGTCTTCATGATCCTCCCTTATTGAGTATCAGGAAGACTCAGGGGAATGATCCTCATCAAGAGAATTTAGCTCAAACCACTGAGGTCAGGAATGTCATGGAGGAATCCAGCAAAACCACCGACCCATCACTAGGTGAGTTCACAAACTACATTGATCATATTCTACTTCATTCAGTTTATATCCTTTTGAGGATAATAAATCATTATCTTTTTTCGAGTTCCATAAAATTATATATCTAGGTTTGAGGGAGGATCATCCATTGCAACCCATCCAATATTAGAGGGTGAAACTGTTACTATCTCGAAGGGAGTAGGGGAAGGTTACTCACTGAGTTCTTTAATATCAGAATATGTTTCTCCCTCTAATAGAAGCTCTGAGTTAGATTTGGAGACATAAAATCCCCTTCCTATCATACACTATTTTTTCAAGTGTAATATATTCAATATAATATTTGAGATGCATTTTATAAACCTACCTCAATTATTTCATTGACATTAACTTCTATTTGGAATACTTGGGTATGACGAATTGGATTACTGCATGATCCATAACATAGTGAAGAATATCCTTCATATATGGTAGTAAGAAAATGATCTAATTCAGCACCTCATAGAGGAAAAAATTCTCATTAACACTGATGAAATTCGAACCCTATTATCATTGGTAGAGGCCAACCATGTAATGAAATCATAGGGATGTGAGAAATGGATTATTGATAAGACCATTCCAATATCATGACTTCAAAAAAAAACTAGATGTCACTCAAGGGGAGCTTGTACAACTTCACTATTCACTAGAAGGATCTCAAACTGTGGGGTAAACTTCCATTTCGACCATTGTGGATAAACTCTACCAGTATGAGGAGACTGATGCTATTTAGTTAGCTGAGCTTTAACCGAATGCGGATGGCTCTCAGAAGGCTGTTGAAAAAATGTAGAGTTATGTTAATGGTGTTTTATTAAGTATGATATAGAGACTCCCACTAATGTAAATTTTCCCTATATCCATAGTTTCAAACCATGGGTATAACCCTTAAGACCGTGGGTATAGGGTATACCCATGGTTTCAAGGAACTGTGGGAAATCGAGGAGTCGGTATAGCGCCTGAGCTATACCCACAGTTCGGGAAATTATAGGTATAGGTCCATTACAGCATTTCATTTCCCATTCCACCATGTCATTAACATATACCCATGGTTTTAAAACCATGAGTATAGATTTTAAAAAATATGCATCCATGGGATTCGATCCCTATACTACCCCTTTATTATTCTCATGCCTAACCACTCTCCCATTTCACTTATTGGTATATAAATATATATTTACTTATATATATTTATATAAATCATGTATATATATTGAAAACCATGGGAATAAGTGTTCTCATGAAAAATATTTTATGTCCCATGAAATATTTTTCCCATCATAAGGTAGGAAATCTATATCCACAGTTTTAAAAATTTGTGGGTATATTTCTTCAAAAAACAACCCTATATCCACTGTTTTACAACAACCTTGGGTATAAGACTCAAAAAACAACCCTATACCCACTATTTATAAACAAACATGGGGATGGGTCTTTAAAAACAACATATACCCACGGTTATACCAAAATCATGGGTATATGTTCCCATTATATACCTACACCCATGATTTTTTTCCTAAACCATGGGTATAGGGCCATTTTCCAGTAGTGTCCAACTTGTGGATGCTCATCCAATTTTTTATTTCTTAAATGAAAAATATATGTTTTTCTAATAATCTATGTCAATTTCCCTATTTTCCTTTTGTGATTATAATGTATCATTGAAGATGGTTTTAATAGCCAGATGGATTTACATAAATGAATCAAAATCACAGTGATACGTATGGATAGATTCTCAAATTTTTTCCTAATACATGGGGCCTAGAGAGAATAGTTCAAATGTTTCTATGGTTATATTAACAACCCTCCAAACATTGTGTCCTTTGTGTCATCACCGTAATTTTTTCCTAAGTCCAATATAAAGGAGACTTGGCTGGTGAGAATTATATTTTTATTAGGTCTCCTTTTTTTAGTTTTATATCCTTAAAAGTTGTGTGCCTATTATATTTTCATTTCTATGTTTTTTACCTAAACCATGTAGAGTGTAGGTCTGGAGAGTTGTGACTCGACTTTTCCTCAGAGTGACCTTTTTAGGTTTCTAACATGTCAAGTACTCTGTGACTTTTTTGTAGTTTAAATCTATGTAAGATATATTAATGTGAGTGGTATTTTAGGTCCAATAGTTTTGAGCATAAGTTTTGAAATGATGACACAAACTACGCTTGTGGTCCAAGAATGTTCCAAAATTTTTCAGATAACCAAAAGGGATATTTTTGTAACAGTTTTTTTGATTTATGAATATAAAACATTAGGTAAGACATGTATTTGAGGAAAGTATGTGAAAAATGTTCTAAAATTGGTTTATAGAAAAATATTTTTGATGCATATGGGAAAAGAGGAGGTATGTACTATGGAAAAATGTACCACTGGTTAAAAGATCCATTTTGTGGTGAAATTTTTAAAAATCCAACTAGGGTGTGTTATTGAATAATTAAATAGTGGAATCCTTTGTCTGAAAATACCTTTATGTGGATGAAATATGCAAAGAAAACTAGGGCATATTACTACAAATCCAGAAAAATCATTTCATAAGAATTATGATATTCTATTACAAATGGATGAATTTTTTTATGGGGATTCATATTTATTAAAACCATAATGGGTGGGTTTCCAATGGAATATCTCTGAGAAAGAAGGAAATATTTGTATTATAATTTTCCTTGAATGAGAAACCCCACCTACACTAATTTGGACCATGTAAAGGGGGGTGCATTATTTTTAAGTGACTGATGTTAGAGGGGGGAATCCATCATAACAAAGATTTAAGTATCATTTAATTTAATGTCTTGTGACCAAAATAAGGACTATGAATTTTAACATCTTACAATGTAGAAATTATTCGACAGTTTAACATATTTAGACTAAGAAATATTTCAATGAAATTTAATGTCACACAACATGGGAATTGGGGAAATGATTTAAGGTCCTTTATCTCAGACCAAAGGGTAATTATCCACCTTTTTAATGTAAATTTTCAAGGAGTGTGTCATCATTTTTAGGAATGGATGGGAAATGTTATAAGTTGTAATCCGGGGGCCTTCAGATCCAAAGAGTGATATGGGGTAAAGGGTGTATGGTGATAGAAGAATACTCTCTGAGGAAAAAATTACTAACAGTTTAAAAACCTATTTTGTGGGAGACTATGAAAATCAAATTGGGGAATGTTACTACATATTCAAATAGTGTCAATCTCTATGTAAAAATACCTTCATGTGGAAAACTTATACAAAGAAAATTGGGGTGTATTACTACATTGTTAGGAAAAAAGAGTTATAAGGAATTTAATCATTCTTTTTCAAATAGCCAAAGGATGTTTATGAAGACTCTGTTTTCCTCGTATGAATATTTTGGTTTGTGGAAAGAAATTACTTAACAATATGAAGATAATTTCAATACAAAATTTCCCAAGAATGGGGGAATATGTTTCCTTCATATGTTTGACCCAAAAAATGGGAAATATAGTGAATGTAGTTTTAGTTCATAGGACTGAGACCAAGGCTTTATGAAAACGATAGGTAATATGTGGCATACTCGACTAAGGTTAATTCAACATACATGGAACATGAGGGAAGAAATTTTTAACCATAATCACATGGGTTCCCATATCAAGAAAACTAATATGGTAAAAGTATGTGGGGGATGATAAAAAATTAAATTCAAATAGTAGGTTCCATCATAATTTCAAAAAAGCTTCTAGAAACATAAGAGGATTCTCTTGAGGGACAAATTACTGATGGTTGAAAAACCCATTATATGGGAGATGTTATGAAAAGACAACATTGGAATGTTACTACATATTCAAATAGTGGCATCCTCTGGTGGATAGGCTCTGTTGGTGGGAGAATTATGCAATGCTAACTAGTGCACATTACTACAAACTTAGACATAGTATTCCTCATGTATCAGAAATTCTATCATCGATATCTGGAAAAAGATAAAGAATATCCAAAAGTTTCTAAGATTATTAGTATGATGAGTGGGAGGGATATATCCTAGAATAAGGGAAGCATTTGAACTGATATTGTTTATGAAGTGTAGAGTCCATCATATTGATCTAACTCATATGTAGGAGGGGAACATCTCTATTTCCTTGGTGGACCCTCGAATGAGGGGACCAAAATTAGGATCTCCTACATGGATTTTTTTTGTTTGCAGGGGAGGGGGAATTATTGTTGCATTTTGTCTAGACTAGGTCTTGGATATCGTAGTATCACTACTTATCTAATTGAAATTATAATCAAGACACGTGTAATTCATAAGGCACCCTAAATTTTAAATTCACACAGTAAAGATATTATCCACGCAGTTTAACATCTTGTGGTAAGGACAAAAGTGACTCTACGTGAAAAGAAAATATTGTGGTTGGACTAGGGTATAGGTAACAAGGGTTGCTACATATCTTGTGGGATTAAGAATCAAGACACACATAGTTATAAAAAGTATTCCCCATATCGATTGAATTCATGTGTGTAGAAAGGGTTTTTTTAACAAAGACTTGTGCATGGGGTGATAACCTAAATTGGATCCTCTTATGTAGGTCTGAATCATACATAAGAGAGTGAGGGAATTTCTAGAAATTTAGCTATACTAGGATGTAATATCTTGGAGTCACTACATATCACGTTATAATGAGAATCAATCCATATGTAGTTCTTAAAGAACCGTGCAGTTTAAAGTCTTTCAGTAAAGACATATGGTTTGCCTTTTAAGGTCTTACAACCAGGACCTTGATAACCCTGATGTAGATTGATATGCCTTACTTATGCATGGAAATATATTACCAAAACTAATAAACACACGTAAGATATTCTCGGTGTGATAAAAAAGTTGTGGTAAAGGTTTATTTCACCACATAAAGTAGATACAAGTGAATGGTAAGAGAATTTAGATTTTATGGTGGCTAGGCTAGAGGCTGTGATCTATGAATTGCTACAGATATCATTAGAATGATAATTAATCCATACACATTTCTATAAATGTTACTTGTGCTAGTATGAAATATACATAGGAAGGTGGATTTTTGTTAGATTGTGCCAAGACCCAGGCATGAAAATCTAGGCCTGAATATATATTTCATTTAAATTATAGTAAAACCATATGTAGTTTCTAAATGTTTGTGTAATTTATTTTCATGCAATAAGGATTCTATTTGGGCAGTTTAATGTCTTGTAGTAAAGATGTGGGTCACCCGATATTGAAATGAAGTATCATTATAGGTGGGTCTAAGATTAAGAGCCAGGGTGTTACAAAATATCATGTGATTGTAGGAATCAAGACACACATAGTTCTTAAAAATAGTCCCCTGTATCAATCAGGTTTGGACATGGGAAAAGGGGACTTTGATGTTTTCCAGAATGATGCTTGGTCCCAATAAATGAGTTTTATTCATCACTACATATCTCTATTAGATGATAATTGAGACATATGTAGTTATGGAATGGTTTTCTATGTAGTTATGACCTGTGAAAATGGAGGAAGTCATTGTTTTTGGCTCGGAGTAGGGCTGGGATCTAGGAATAACTATGTATCTCAAGAGAATGATAATAAATACATAGGTAGTTATTGAATAAAATATGTGGTGGAATACTGGCATAAAAGATAGTGATATGATCAAACACATATCAAAATGTTACGTATTTTTATGTCATGCAACAAGTATGTGAACCATGTTGTTTCTTGTCATGCAGAAAATACATTATCATACATTTTAACATCTTGTGACTAGGAAATTAGAATATGTAGTTTAATGTATTAAAACATGGACTATATGGTTCTATATCGTTTAATGTCTTGCTGCTAGGATTAATGTTTGGTCTTTTAAGGTCCTGTGACAAAGATCGACAATGCAATTTAATATCATGCAGCTAATATGTGTGGGATTTTGTTACATTAAGTACTTTCTGAGAAACCTCACATTGTTTGGGGTCGTAATGAGATTTTGATCCATAAAAATCACGGAATAATCTCTATTATAGTGGAAATTGTGTATGGAATAAGGTCATTCCCAATCAGGATCATGGATGTAGGATTATTTCATAGTATCATTGGATTTTGAAGGACCATCACCGGTTCTCCTTCAAGAAACGAATGGAGGTGGATCTTCGTGATAAAATATTGTGTTATCCGATTTTGATAAACATCAAAATGATTCAAGGTGTGAAATTTTCTATCATCGAGTCACTCTAGTTCATATAGTCATTTTTGTGATTTTTTATCCATGGATAGCCAATCACAGAGTGCAACACAATGTGATGAAAATTAGACCTCAATTGAAAGGAATGATTCTATCCAGTAAGCCAGTGAATACAGGGTCACCCATGTGGTGGAATGGCTTCTAGTCAGGTAATCCCATAAAGGATTCAAGAACATTTCTGGCCAATACATTTTATCTTTATCCACCGTCCTCTAAAGTGTGTTCAATAGAGTTATGTTGAAATCTTTTGTCTATCCATTAGCCACTGTATGATAGTTGGGTGAATGGTTGATTTGATATTATTCCCCTATTATAGATTTTCAACCTCAGAAGAATTAAAAATGGCCCCATTTTATATCATTTTATGATGGAAAATAAATATGGTAATGATGGTGGCCTTCAAAAAGATGATGATACTTTCGACTCAAACTTCTTTGAGGGGTATTTCCTAAGTTAATTTGTAGAAGAAATCAATGGCAGTTAAGATGTATTTGAACTGCTTTGTCATAGATGGAGGGAATATCCCCACAACATACCTTATCCATATGGAAAGGTGCTGGATTATTTGTATATATGTAGTTACTCTATGGGTTGATCCGTGAAGTTGAATTTCACTTGGAATGAATGACATTTCTCAATAAATTATATGCAGTCATGTGTCATAATATCCCAATAGTACTAAGAAAAAAAATTTATTAGAAAGTTGATAGCCTAACTGGTGGTCACCACATGTTCCTATGTGTAAATTTTTCACGATGGCATCAATATATTCTCAATTGATACAGCTGATAAGGAATCCATCAAATATTAATTTTTAGAGCACGTTTTTTTAATTTGTGCCTTCATAAAGAGTGAAGTTGTTTGCCTGCCATCAAATTTTCTTCTATCCATATTTGTCTAATGGGAACACTACATTCTAGAGTTATACCGTGATGGGTATCATCCACCTAGTTGTAAGACCATATGGTTCATGTACATGTCTAATTTCATTGATATATTCTATTATAACTTGAACAAAACGTGATACCATTTAGGTATGGGAAATTTCGATGACCATTTAATCCTAGGTTAGATATGCCAAAGATGTAGCTATGCTTTACAAAGAATCTTCTAGGGAATTATG
This sequence comes from Viscum album, assembly GCA_963277665.1. NCBI lineage: Eukaryota > Viridiplantae > Streptophyta > Magnoliopsida > Santalales > Viscaceae > Viscum > Viscum album. The sequence continues at coordinate 1,994,735,773 of OY728143.1, read as the reverse complement.
TGATTATGGGACATTATTCACTGTTGAATATAAGGGGAACTCTTCCTTTAACCTTCAAACATAGTTAATAATGGGGGATTAGATCTTTTTTATGTTGTCATAATCCATGTTGATTTGTTTGATTGAAAACTATGAATCAACATTCAACTTTAGGTGGTGCAATGGTATTTGGATTAAAAGTTCTAGGTATTCAATGAGGTCTTGATATTATGCCTTATTGTTTTTATAACCCTCTGATAGAAGGAAATAGTAATGAAATACTACCTTTGCTGGAGAGATAAGAATAATCCTAAACCAGACTTTGTTGATCTTAGGGTTTTCCATTATCTTCCTTGTTGGGATCTTAGATGTGCTGTTAAAATTAATTTTCCACTTTTGGGTGACTTCATGAATATAAAAGATATCTTCATCAAGAAATTCATTATTTACCAATGTCATTTTTACAAATGGGTGATCTTTAAGAAAATATTCCAAAGCCTTTCCTTTTAATTATTTCAAGGGCACAAAAGGTATATAAAAATGCTTCAGGATAACTTCAACACATTCCAATAATCCTGTCAACATAGTATATATGAGGATATATTTTAGTGAGTTATATCGGGAGAATAAATGTACCTCGTGGTGCTGCATATAGTCCCTTAGCTTTTGAACCATAGATGTTAACACCAGGAAGCGCTTCCTGACATCCATATAATGATTATTCGGGTTGTACATGGTTTTATTGAGATAATAATGTCTATTTTCCTTACCATCATAATAATTTTGTGTGAGGAAATCACCCAATTATTTTTACAGGTCCATCACATATATAATGAGTGGATTTACCTCAATAAAAAACATTAGCACTGGTGCAATCAATATATATTCTTGGGAATGTTGACTTCTTCATAACAGTTATCAATACTCTAATATGGAACCCATTTCTTAACAAATATGGTGAATAGAAAAATCTTTCCTATGGGGTTGGGTATAAAGCACCAGATATTGGCCAAGATTCCTTGATTTCCTCTCAACTATTTATGCTTTCAAGGAGGTGACATGCAAAGGACCACATTTTTTTCTCATGGTTGAATTTGATGTTGTGATGGCGTACGGAAAATATGATAAGATTTTTCTAGGTTACCACAAAAGAATAATTATAGGGATTCATCTTCAGGATATGTTGTCTTAGTTTGATGAATATTGTCTCTAGGTTAGCCAGGTGTTCAGAATGTATTTGGGACATTACCATCAGGCCATGAATGTTGAATTCAACAAACATCTCCAAAAAAGTGTTTGAATATCTAATGCACGGAACATTCATATATAAAATTTATATTCATCAAGAAAAATAGAATTACTCGATAGTAAAATAATCAATGGAGTGACATTAAAGAAGTTGATTCTTCATCTTATGGGCCAATATAAATTTGTTTTCACCCAAAATAGTCATACATGAAAGAGAGGGATTGATAACAATAAGTTTCATCGATCAATAAATCTATGATTGAAACCCAAAATTAATTTATTGGATAGCTCAAATTGAGATTTATGAATTTAATAATGACCCTGAGTTTTCCAATCTGTTTATTTACTTAGATGATGTTGGCTGTCTACTTCAGATACTTATTTTCTTGTTTGAAGTCAGCCTTGATGAAATTTTTAACTTCAACCTCAATTTAGGAGTAATGAGTCTATAGTGTCCTCATAGTTACATGACTATATCCCTGGTGGTCCAATGGCAGTCCCAAGTGATGATTGGCCACCTCAGAATTGAGGCTTAATATCTCTATGTAATTCTAGTTGAACATCTTCCTAGTGTTACTTACATAAAGAGGAATATATCTATTGTTCTTTGAAATTTAGGGCCACACTTATCAGAGTGGACAATATATCTTATTATTTAACAAGATTTATTTATATGAGATCATCAACGGTGTTAGATACACCTTCCTCAAATTATATATGGCCATTCTCGAGGTATCCCTCTTCTTCCTATTCTCCATGCTTTGTCTCTTCTGTATATTATTCTGACTCGATTGATGATGCAGAGCATTTGTGAAGCCCAGGAGGGGTAACAAGGGATATAGAATGAGAATATTGATTTTATCATGGTGAAATAAGAACCTCTTCTGGTTTATTTAATGATACCATTAATTTTTTAATCTCATGGGATAAAATTAGGGAATTTGTATCCAGGATTTCATCACTATATAGAGAATTTAAAATTTATCAGGTTCTTATAGGTTCAATTTTCACAATGGACATTATTTAATTTTTTGAATGTTTTCTTGAATTTAGACCCAGCTCTTTGATTTTATTGATGATAATCACATACTATACACTAATATACTTGAAAGGATTAGCCTAGATATTCTTTGTACCATTTTAGGCATTGATGGGACCAACATCACCAGTCATGGGCTGATTCCCTTCCCCCTAGTAAAATCTCACATCAATTTATTATGAGTCAAGGGATTTAAATAGAGACTTTTCACCATGAAATTTACTAATTGGAATGTTGAAATAATATTTGAGGAACTAGTGCTATGATGAGGGAATAACCACATGTGGATGTAAGCAAGTCCTTCCTAGAAGAACATTGAAGTCCATATCATTATGGAAAACCATGAATTATGATTCAAAAATGAGATCCCTAAACCAAGTCCTAAGTTTTCCTTATTAAAGATGATATTTTGGTTCTTTCTATATCCCTGTAGAATTAGAGTGAAGGTGAACAAGTGGGATTTGTAATGTCTCACTTGTTGGAGTGGTTTGATCAAACTAAGGTTGAATCAAGAGACATTTCAATGATGGATTATCAGATATTAATTTTATTTATCTTTCCAGATGCATAGAAATTTCTAATATGTCCCTGTTTATTGGAATATTCATCCTGATCCATGAAAAAGATGATCATATGTCATTCCTTAGGTTTTTTCGCTCCACGATATACTTCAGAAGAGACAACTTCAGTCTCAAATTCCTAACTACTTGATAAAGCCGATATAAGTGCATCTTGGAGTTCTTTTGATAGATTAAAAGCATCCAGGATTGAAAAAATTTATGGCACCATGAAAAAATGTTTTAATATGAAATACTTGTGGTCTAGAGGTATACACCTCCTTACATGGGTATTCTCTTTTTTATGTTCTTTAGAAACTGATGTACATGATGTGTAAGGATCATCCCTTGAATAATGGTTTGAAGGTTCTTCTGATCTTAGTATATTAGGTCGAATAGGTCTACCTACGTGTCAAGATTTATTAGGTGATGGTGTGCCTCTATCTTATATTCTAGGATGATCATGTCAAAGAAACCCCTAAGATATTCGGGGGGATTATTTGCCCCATTTAGCTCATTGGAGAGCTCATCCATGAGTATAGGCTACATAGACTATTCGAGTAGGGACACTGTTAGAGTAGTGACTCTGGGAAGGACCATGTCTTCCCCAGTATCCTCAAATATGATGGAATCTTCCTCTAGTTTCCCAATTAAATGTATGTAATTCAAGTTCATAGTTCCACTCATCATCTAATAATGTATCTATTAAATGAATAACATTTATAGAACCAATAATAAACTAGTTATCTAATGAGGATTTTGTATGGTGAGTCAAACATTGTTGTAACATTTGGAGGGGCGGTGCCTATGCTTCTGAGAATATTTCTATGAAGTGCACTAATTTCAAATATAATTTTGAAACTAGTAATTGTTAATATTTCTATGTTTTTCCCACTTTTCTTGCCATGTCATTTCTTATAAGACTAGCATTAGAAATACTGGGACATCAATAGAGTAATTTTAGTCGTATTGAAAACTTCCAGTGGCATAGTTGACTATTAGAAATATGCTCAGAGGATAGCACAAGTTAGATTGATAATAATTCTATCCATCCAGTCCTTGATTCTCTATGTATAATTGATTTTAACTTCCTTCCATTCATTATCATCCTCTAGATAAATGGTAGAATCATGTGCTACCTGACCAGGTGGATTTGTCAACTTCACTTTCCCATAGTCCACTATCTTTTTTATGATGTCATAGAAAACAGAACATTTCTGGATGTTGTGACACAATACTCAATGGATGGGGTAGTTGTTCACAATATCCTCATCAACATCCTTGCTGGGATTCTTGGACTTTGGAATCTTGATCATGTTTTTATCCAATGACAAGATGAAGTATCCAAGTACTTGGTCACATTGAAAGCAATACACGTTGTTCTTAATTACCTCAAACTATTTTTATATCTACTTCCTCTGATCATCCTGACAAGGCAGGTATGTTTATTATAATTAGGATCCATAACTACAATATATGGTGTATGATTTGGACTGGGGTAGGATGTATGGTCCTACTAATGTGATATATTGGTGGCTTATACTTTCCACATTCACTTTCACAAAGTAGAAAAAATTATCTGAGATTTATATTTGGTATGTACGATGGAGTGTTATACTCTTTGAGAAATCACAAAAAGGTCCAAAAACCCTCCTATGCATTTCACTACGATGACTAGTATTGAAAACTCATCATGAAAATTCCATACAGAGATTGGAAATAAGATTTCTTGGGGAAGAAGTAAGTTTAAAGAGTACGTCAATCCCTTCCACCAAACAATAAAATACAAGACCCTTTTATTTTTCATATGATTCTAGTTTTAGAGGTCATATACTAATTTCTTCTTTAATGTCAAGATAAATTAGACAATAAACTTCCAAAGTAGTTATCCCACCCTATAATTGACCAATTTGGTAAGATGGTGTAGCATAAAAAGGTTTTTCCCTTTAGTGATTTCATAAAGTAACAGAGTTTTAATTTAACAATTATTCAGGGGTCCCCTTCATAGGATCACAGAGCGACACAAAATGTGTCAGATACTGGTCTAGGTCCGCGGAGCCATAGAAAATTGGAAATGTAGGGTTACCAAAGTTTAGTGAGGGAAGAGTCAGATCAACCCATTCAAGGTAAAGTTAATTTTATATTTGTACCATTGTACTCTATTTCTTTAATATCATCCAAGATATTCATTAGTGACTCAATATTATTGATGATCCCTTGATGATTTTCTTACTAAGTAGGGTCTTGTGAAGGGGTAGTGATAGAGAGAGCAAATTTTGGTGGTAATGTTATTATCTTCCATGGGTAATCTATAGGGGAAGGCATGTAAGGATTTTCCTAGACCCATTATGATTTTAATACCCAATGTAGGGAAATCATAATATACTACCATGGGGTCCAAATATATTGGTTGTTAGTACCACACATTGAATCATTGGTTCGACACCACTTTGGTGGATGCAGCGAAACCTCTTTATTGAGGTGATCTAGATGGGAGTGTGAGTTGAGGATATTATTTTAAAAAGATACCCAATAGGAAGACTATCTCAGATTATTTCATCATTGAGTCTCCTCAATTCATTCATCTCTTCCTCTTTCTATGTAAATCATTATTTATGTGTAAGGAGTTCAACCTATTTAGAAGGTAGGTGAAGCAAAACTCTACTTTTACGCTTTTCATTATTGGATACTCTCTGAGGAGGTAATGATGGACTTGCTGGAGGAATACCAAAATTAAATGAAATATTATGGTTCTAAGTATGAACACCTCATTCAATCATCTTAGTGTGGACCGTATTATGAACTAAAACATCATCCTAAAACTTCTTTGTATTGGAATCATGGTCAATGGGTTCTATATAGGTAGTTCTAATCACTTTAACTAATGTGTAATGCATTGGAGACATTTCATTAGTGAGTTTTCAATACATCCTTTTTATACATCCTCCATGAAGGTTTATCATATCATTTATTGATTCACTACAAGATTTTTTGTGGAATGTAATTCACATAGAATCCCCTGATAATTTTTTTATATGTATCCCTAATGAGGAAACCGAATAAAAGGATAGGAAAAATTTGGAGGAATCATTCTATTTCATTCCCCAAAATCAGAAGAAAACTGACTTTCATTAGGGAATATGTTGTTAAGATGAAAAATCTCCCAACCTTGAGGGATGTGGCTATTCCTGTTCTACTATATCAACTCTTTGGGAATGGTTTTATGACCTAGAAGGGGGTGTTAAAAAATCCCCCATCCCTATGAGTTGGGGATACTCCTAGAATTTCATGTCTTTTAATGTCATTATTTTCCTTCTAAATTTATTTAGTTTTGTTGGAACATGGGTTGAGTGTGAAATTTTTTTTCATCTGAATGAACCACTTCGGAAGAACAATTCACTATCAATGACATTTTCACTATCTGAAAAATAAGTTCCCTTAAGAAGGATGCTTGATCTATATTTTTAGATTCCTGATGAAAATTTATTTAAATAAATTTCTCTCTTTTGTATCTATGTTTATGAGAGTAGGTCGAGACTTATTTTTGTTGATAATATCATCGGTCTCTAACATAGTTCATTTATTGAATCCAACCTAAAGGCATGAAATTTCATGATATTTTATTTGGTAGGCTTTACGGATTGGGATTCTTGGTGAAATGAAAAACTCAATGTTCACCCCATCTTATGATATGAACACTAGATGGGGTATTAGTAATCAATTGACATAGTTACTTTAATGTGATAAGGAATTCACACTAAATGGATCCTTATTGCTTCCCCAGTTTTGGATGACGTTCATCCAAGAGATCCACCAAGTAAATTTTGTGATGCATCAATTCTATTACCTTGATGTGCCTTTGATACTCATCATAGGGTAATACCTTTCATCTTATGTGATGAATAAAGTTCCATTTTTTGAGGTTGCTTTAGTGCACACAATCTTCCAACAAGGAGTGGATAAAGAATAAAACATAACTAGTATTTCTAATATATCTAGTCTTTTATTTATGTTTAGAATATCTTATTCATATTTTTTTCAATGTTCCTCAACATAATTTTACAAAATTGGACCCTTATCTTTTGATTTATCAAAAATAAAATTATTGGTAGGGAATTCCTCTATCATATTAGAAGAAGACGATCCAAGGTGGTTTACAGAATGACCATCATCTTGGGATGTCTTCTAGATGAGAAAGAATTTCACTTGTCAATGAAAATGAATAAAACATGGATGGAATTTTTTTCCCATGTTCCCCATGGTAGGAAGGTCTTCTCATTATTAAGTCACTAATGGAAATACCCTTTTAGAGAAATAATACTCTACTGTGGAGAAAACATTTGCAATGTATTCCATTATTGGGAGGACTAATATAGTGGATTACATAAAGGGGAAGAACCTATTACTCTTTGATATTTTGGTCATGTAGGGGATATTTCATGACTCTCATCGGGAGATGGGTTCTCAAGATCAATAAAATTATGGATATGAAGAAGGCATTTATAGTGAAGTGTCCATGTAGAAACTTATGAATAACTGCTACTACACTAAAAATCTGGTAATGGGAGATTAGAATATTGAGATTTCATATATTTGTGTCTAAGGACTTCAAGAACTCATGAATTAAGTAGAGTAGGACCAGAGATCAGATCTCTATTTTTTATTCACCTTTGATTAATTTTTTTATTAGATTCCATTCTCAGAATGACTTGGGCCACATGCTGGGGAAAGTTGTTTTTAGGTACTGAATCATACATTACTAGCTCCTGTGTTTCTGCCAATTTTTTTACATGATTATAAGAATTTGGTAGTGGTTTGTTCCTACCTCATAATATACATTAATATATTCCAATTACTACATGTTGTGAAGTGTGTATGTTCTGGATCCATTTTTCTATATAGCATAGAGAATTTTTCCCCAAGACCCTCCAAGATGTGATAAGAGGTGCGTGTCTACTTTGTAATATCTAGTTGATGGTGGATCCCATTTTTGGGGATGGAATTTGGTGTCCACCCCTATTACATTACCGTTTTCATAGTTATTATATCTTGTAATGTATATAGGATGTGGGAAGGTATTTGCATCTACCCCTTTACCATTGTCAAGATATACTTGGTGACTTAAATGATTTGAATAGAGATATAAGATCATTCTGTTTCTGGAGTATGCGTATATTCTTACTCCTTCCCTCCATTTCTTACAAGTTGATACAGACAATACTAAGGTGCAGGGGTAGATATTTGGGTATGCGACCTATTCTTTTCCAGGACTTTCTGACTGACTTCTTCAGGTGCTTCTAGAAAAAAATGTTGATGGGATTGAAAAATGAGGTCATGTTTTTGTGAATAATCGTAGTTTACTGCTAAATATGACTGATGGGATTATTTTCACACAACCCGATTAAGCTAATGTATTGTTTGGTTTATGTGTGAATGTGTCTTTGTGTGCTAATAGGTTGTTGAAAAATTTTACAGGTGGGATTTCTGAGTGTAAGAAGATGTTTCTTCCTACTCTCTATTTGTAACGACGTGAATTTTTGGAATAATTATATTTCCTAAAAATGTGTGTTATATTATTTAATGTAACAAAAATATCTCATTAATAATGAAGTAATTATATTTTTAAATGTGTCCATCGAGTTCTAACCGTTATATGAACACTGGTAAATTATGACCATTATGAGATATACTCTCAACATTAAGATTGTTGTTTATAAATAGAAATTAAAACTATTAATTAATGTACAAAGAAGAGTCGATTACCTCATCCAGTAGAATTAGGTTGTACAAAGACCATTTTTCAAAGCTTGGGAAGGAGGTAACATCAGTAGGCTTCTCTTTGGACCAAGCCTAAGATGAGCTTCAACATGTTAAGCATGAAAAAAATCCCTTACGGTAGAAGTTCAAGTAAGTAGAGATTAATACTCGGGCAATGTTATTCGAGCTGTCCCAAGATTCCATCACCATCACACACAATTCCATTATGTCATGTGTGGGGGTTTTAATGGGTTATGTTTCAAGTCCCTAGACACTAAAAATTTAATCCCATTATTTAAATAAAATTTTTATTGCATCCTTTTCGTTTTAAGAATAAATTTTCTTAAAAATTGAGATGGAATTTGAAAAATTGATTTTTTGAGTAAAATTGTACTTTTCATAGTGATATTAATTATAATATTAACATAAGATTTTTTTTAATGTTTATTCTAACAAAATATTGTTATAAAGCACTCTTTTTTAATCAAAAGTCCATGAATAATTTTATTTTATTTTAAGTGTCGAAAATTTTACTATGTAGTTTACTATGCATTTTATGTTTGATATTATTTTTAATAATTTTTTATATTTAGAGTTAAAAGTTAAATTTATCTTATTTATATAATTTTCATGATAAATTAAATTAAAATTTTTAATTCATAAGTTTTATATTTGGTTATGGTGATTTCATGAGAATTTTATAAAATATTTTGTTTTTCGGTTAATAGTAAAAATATAGTTATGAGTTCTCGGTGTGTTTAAAAAAATCATAATGATGTAATATGTAATTTAAAATTAATTTAAACTATTTTTAATTTAAATATGATATTAGGTGTCCCATTTGGTTAATTCCATGGTAAATCCCAGGGTTTTGCAAATACCACTACTTAGGTGTCCATAGAAATTTATAAAAGCTCTCTCACTTTTGCTATAAATACCCACCCATTCCTCCATTATATTTCATTACCAATTAACTATCTTCAAGGATATGATATTATTACCTCCCAAGAGTGTCCTACCATGGTTTCTTCAAGGCCCCAAGTTCTCGATCATCGAGTTTTTGAAGACACTCATCAAGGTAAGGGATTCTACCACACTTATCTTTTCAAGCACTACTTTTATGTTATGCCGTTTTAATTTATATTTTATTATGTTGAGATATTTAATTACATATCCCCCTTAATAGAAATATTATTTAAAACTGTTTATATATCCATTTTTTCTCTCATCAAAACAATTTATTATTTTTAAGTGATGTTATTAGGCTGCCAAAATTTCGTAAGGGAACTCTCAACTTCTCTTTCCTTTCATGTTTCCTTTTTATGTGTTATGTATTTCAAATTTATATACTATGTTATTATAAACATTTTATTCTATCTCTTTAATGTATTAATATTATGTTATGAATGTGAAACCATTATACGAACACTTTTTAATGTTTTCTAAAACCATGTTTCATACCCTTTATACTGCTAGATTTTCATCACAAAATTTGTCCCTATTTATCCAGAAATTATTTTATCTTAATTGTGAATACCCAAACCTCAATAATATCTAGGTGTTTTCATATATATTTCCAAATGGTCTATTTTCATTTTAGGATTAACATACATGAAACCCGACTTCCTTTTCCATGGGTTTAACATGAAAAAGGGTATTGTTTTTAATCACTTTTTAAAACACCATGATTTTGATATGAAACATATTTCGTTTATTCTACAAGAGTTAGATATGAAATATTTGATGGTTTTATATTTGTATCACATAAAAATAAAAAAATATTAATGGTTCACCCTGATATATCTCTCATGCATTGGGTAAAAAATTTAATCTCTAGATATGGCAGGTTTTATGATACCTTGGTAAATAAATTTTGTAATTTTTATGACACCTTGGGGATAGAACTTGGTGATATGATTATTAATGTATAAATTAAATGTTTTATCCACATTTAAATGAAATTATTCCTGTTGTTTTATTTACTATATTACTCTTAATCAGGTTTTTAGGATATTCCTTAAGCTCTTATTGATATTCCTCAAGATCGCAAGAAAATTGTTTACCTTATTATCCCTTAATGGGCCTTAAGCTCACCCTTTTCTTTGATGTTTGTTACTAGGTTATGAGATGAAATAAATTTACTTAGGATGAACTTTTAATAATAATTTCAAACAAAATAGAATAATTTTTTATGTTTTCATGTTTTATATAACTTTTTTCCAAGACACTAAAATTTATTAGATCCCCTATTTCTATAATGCTATGTAAAGTTATGTAATAAAAAGGAATGATTGCATAATTGGTATGAAAGTACTTCTGAGTTATTTTAGAAATTAGTATTTTATAACATTATGAATAACCCTTGATAATAGTTTAAATATAGAAAAACTTCATGGTATTTTGTTGAAATATTAATTAAGTGGTTTTCGATAAAATAAAACCATGCATGGATTCAAACAACTGGATGTGGATCTGACATAGATGTATATAAAGGTAAAATCCAAAAAGACTATATTGAGATAGGCTGAAAAAAACTGGTGCATGACAATGGGGTTTGTAGAAATCCTAGTTGACACACCCAGGAGATATTTTTGGTTAATAACAAGATTTTTATGAATCATTATGAAAGATTTATAGAAAGTTTAATTGTTTTTAATGAATAGAATGTTTAAGAATGATGTTATATGAAATATAAGTTTCTTTTTAATTATAATATTATAAAACACATTTCTGACTAAGGTTTTATTTTTTTATAAAATTGGAAAGAAGTATGAGTAACCGTGTAAATTGTGAGTGCAATGGACCACGCGCTGATGGTCCTAAGGTGAAAGACAGAATGGAATCGTTCATGAGAATGATGCATTAAATAACTCAAGTAATAGGAAATAAAATGAATCAATTTAAGATACATGTTTTACCTTGAAGGGAACAACATTCCATTGAGTCCTTTATACTTCAACAATCACTAACATTTAGTGGATCTACCGACCCATTGATTGATGAATAGTTGATAAGTTATACAGAAATGATCATTTCAATACTTATTTGTTCAGAACAAGAGAAAGTCACTTTGGCTATGTACTGTTTAGAGAGAGAATATGATCAGTGGTGGTAAATAATTGAAAACATGAGTCCAAGAGGGTATATTGAATGTATGGAGTGGAAAGAGTTCATCGGAATCTTCTTCAATAAGTATTTACCTCATTCAATGAGAATGAAAATGGAGAAGAAATTCCTCAAGCTGAAGTAGAAGGATAATGAATCTGTTGGAATCTATGGGATGAAATTCACAAGTATTTCCCATTAAACCTATAGTTTTGGAATGGATCCTAATGGGAAGGTCAATAGATTATTCGGTGTAATAATACCTCATATGTGGAAGAATTTATCCAACCGATACTATAACATCTTTGAGGAAATTATATGAAGTGATATAAATGTAGAACTGGAGTTCAGTGAGACAAAGTGGTCACAAAAATCTAATGAAAATAAAATATTAATGGAGCCACGATTGGGGAGGATCTTTGATCAGTGAAGATAAGAAAATAAATTTCAAATTTCCACATGCAAAAAATTTTGGAAGAAGCATTCAGGGAACAACTTACTCAGGAGCAGTAAATGAAATACGTGTGGAAGAGATGGCCATATTTCATAGAACTTTCATAGTGGGGTGAAGCCTCAACATCTAACCACTAAAAAAATAGGGAATAATGTAGAATCCCTATTTTATGTCTATTAATTAAAGTATGGACATCTAGGGAACCTTGCTGATCACTGTATAAATCTAAGGGTAGTAGAGGGTAATTGCCATCAACCTTAGCATAGGCCATAGGATATAGGTCATGTTTTTTCTATCATGAAAAATTTTACTGAAGCTCTAAATGATGTGGTGTAAGGTACTCATATTGTTATCTCTAAGATAGAAAGTACTTTGTTTGATTATGGTTCTATGAATTACTTTTTTTTCCTTTATTATTTCAAAGAATTTAAAATCAACCCCTAAATCTCTAAAAGTAGAGTTATCAGTCAAGTCTCCCGATGGGATTATCCAAGAATCAACAATGTCTAGAAACTCAAGTATTTAATTTATTATAAAAATATTACCACAAATCTAGTAGTTATTCCCATTATATAATTCGACATTATAATAGGGATGAAATGGTTATAAAAGTATAATGTTAAGATATGATTCAGAAGAAAGGAAATCTCAGTTTCCTTGAATGAAAAACCCACAACTATCATTAAAGGAGATATATATCTATATGATATTTTTCTAGAATCACCACCGATAGATTTTATTATAGATTTTATTGTTTTAGATGAAGAAGGTAATGAAAGTATACAAATAGATAATTTCTCCATCATTAAAGAATATATTGACATATTTTCTAAGGATTTACCTTGTTCTCTCCCAGAAATAGAGGTATAATTCCCCCATTGAACTCACTTCTAGTTCTAAGACAATTTCAAAAACCCCATATATAATGGAAAATGTGGAGATGGATGAATTAAAGAAACAACACCAATATCTTTTAGGTAAGGTCTTTATCTGGCCAAATGTGTCTTCTTAGGGAGCACCTATTCTCTTTGTGGGGAAGAAGGATAGATCAATGAGGTTATGCATTGATTATAGATGAGTTTAATGGGATCATAGTGAAGAAAACATACCCCTTTCCAAGAAATTATGATTTATTTGACAAGATTTATGGGGCTCAATTCTTCTCTAAGATTGATCTTAGATCTAGTTATCATCAATTGAGGGTGAAGAAAGAAGATATTCCAAATACTGGCTTCCGATCAAGATATGGGAATTATGAGTTTGTTCTTATACCCTTTGGCTTCACTAATTCTCCTATTATTTATATGGATTTGATGAATAGTGTCTTTAAGGACTACCTTGATAACTTATTTATGATATTTTGATATAGGAAAAATGTTGTAAAGATCATGAAGATCATCTAAGGGTTATTATGAAATCTCTATAGAATGAGAGTATTTTGGGAAAGTTTGGAAAGTGTGATTTTTGGTTAAAAAATTTCTTTCTTGGTGCACATTTCAACAAGTGAAAGAATCTCAGTTCACCCTACAAAGGAAAATGTTGTGGAGGAGTGGCCTCATCCTACAATAGTAACTGAGATTTTTAGTTACATTGATTTAACATGATATTATATGAGGTCTGGGAAAAACATTTCACGAATTTCTAATTCACCAAGTGACCTAAAAAAAGGGTCAAGTTCATCTATATGAAGGAGTATGATAAAAGTCTCCAAGATATGATGAAGATATTGGTTACTACACCCATATTAACTCTACCCTCTATGAGAGAAGGATTCATTAGTTTTAGTGATACATCTATTAAATGGCTTGAGTTCATCCTCATGTAAAATGAAAAGTTGATTTATTATTCACCTCAATAATTAAAGGTTCATGAGAAGAATTATCCAACGCATGATCTGGATCTAGCTGTAGTTTTTTTACTCTGATGATATAGAGGAACTACCTTTATGGGGATAAATTTGATATATACACAGACCACCAATGTTTCAAGTATATTTTCAAAAAAAAAGTTGAAAATTAAAAAGAGGATATGGTTTTAACTTCTTAAATACTATTATTTTTCATTTCATTATCATCCTAGAAGAGTAAAAAAAGTCAGCGATGCATTAAGTAGGGAAGACCTGGTTATGTTGGATATTATGGGGATTCAAATAGATATTTTGATCAAATACCTAGTAAAACTAGACATGGGAATCATATGTTAAGGGACATCATCAACCCTAACCTAAATTATTTTTCAACGGTCATTACTATAGAAGATCATGAAATTTAAAAGGGAATATCCTCTGTTATAAAAAAAGATAGAGGCTTTGAAGAATGAGATGTTTTTATAGTTCAATATTGATCAAGAAGGTGTACTGAAATTGCATACAAGACTATGTGTTCTATCTATTCTGGAAATAAATTAGGAGTTGATGGATGAATCTCATAGATCTTACTTCATTATACATCCCAGAAGTAAGAAAACGTATAGAGAACTTCATGATCAATATTGGTGTAATAACATGAAAAGAGAGATTATAGACTACACTATAAGGTTCCTTGTGTGTCAATAAGTAAAGGCATAGTGGAAACTTCTTAAAAATATTTTATAACCACTACCAATACCAGCATGGAAGTGGGATAATATCACTATGGACATTATCACTGGTCGCTAAATAACTTACAAAATAAACAATACGATATTGGCTAGAGTGAACCATCTCACCAGGACAACCCATTTTATCTCTATTTAAGAAACATTTCTCTCATGAACAAATAACCAAGATATACATGAGAAAAGCGGTAAGGATATATGGAGTTCCACTTTCAATCCTAACTGATCATGATCCAAGGTTCACATAAAAATTATAGAGAAGTCTTAAACATGATTTGGGTATCGAATTGAATGTTAGTATGTCCTATCAGCCCCAAACTGAAGGACAAGATGAAATGAATATTTAGACACTCGAGGACATTCTGAGAACATGATCAATGGAATTTAAAGGTGGTTGGGATCGACATATACCATTATTTGACTTCTTGTGCGACAACAAATTCTATTAGATCATTCAAATGGCACCCCACGAAGATCTATATGGGATTTTATGTAGAAATCATACTTTTTGGGAAGAAGATCATGAGAGAAAGATTCTTGGACCTAATATTGTGCATGAAATGAAAGAAAAGGTTTATTCCATTCAAAAACACATAATGGATACTCAGAGTTGGAAGAATAGTTATGATAACAACCATCGAAGGTACTTGTAGTTTGATGTTAGTGAAAAAGTATTCCTTCAAATTTTTCCTTGGAAGAGAGTCGTGAGGTTTGTGAAGAAAGGGTTGTTTATCCCTATGAACATTTTCCCCTATAAAATCCTTGATCACATAGGATAAGTGGCCTATCGTCTTGAACTACCACCAAATATACTATAATATCATGATGTTTTCCACATATCCCTCTTGAGGAAGTTCATACCTGACCTTTCACATGTACTGATTCCAAATTTGGTAAAATTGGAATATGAACTCTCTTATGAGGAGCAACCTGTGGAGATATTGGACCTAGGGAAAATGTTCTATGCAACAAGACTACCGACCTTGTTAAAGTGTTATGGAGGAACCAAAAATATGAATTATCCACATGGGAACTAGAGGAAATAATAAGGAAAAATTACCCACACCTTTTCTCAATCGAGGGAACAAAATGAAATTTCAAGGATGATATTTCATAATGGGGTAGTAATGTAACGAACCAAACTTTTTGAATAAATTTGTTTCCTAAAAATGTTTGTTATATTATTTTATGCAATAAAACTATATCTCCTTAATAATGAAGTAATCATATTTTTAAATGTGACCATAGAGTTATGACCGTTATATGATCATTGGTCAATTATGACTATTTGTTAATATGACTATTTGGAGTTATACACTTGAATTTAAGATTATTGTTTATAAATAGAAATGATAATATTTGATTAATGCATAAATAAGAGACGATGTCCTCATCTAGTAGACTCAATCTATATGAATCCCATTCATCAAAGCTTTTGAAGGAGGTAGATTCACTAGGCTTCTCTCTAGACAATGCTCAAGCTGAGATTCAATAAGTTAAGCTTGAACAAAATTTTCTAAGGGAGAATTTATAGTTAGTGAAGATTACCACTCGGGTGATGTTATCTGAGCCACCCCAAGAGTCCATCACCATCACACATCTTACCCATAGGTCATATGTGAGTTTTTTAAGGTGTTATGTGTCAAGTCCCTAGTAACTTTAAATGTAATCCAATTCTTTAAATAAAATATTTTTTTTCTTAATTTCTATTTTAAGAATATTTTTGGTTAAAAATAGAGATGTAATTTGATAAATTGATTTTTTGGGTAAAAATTATACTTTTCAAAAAGATATAAATTATTATATTAAACTATGTTTTTTCAATAATGTATTTTATAAATAAATATTTTCATAAAAACACTCCTTTTTAATTAAAAATGATAAAATAATTATATTTTTTTCAAGTGACTAAAATTTTACTAAATAGTTTACTGTGAATTCTATGCCCACTATAATTTTTAATAATTAAGTGTTTTTAGATTTAAAAATTAAATTTATTATATTTAGAGAATTATTATGATAAAATAAATGATATTTTTGAATTCTGAAGGTCGATATTTGGTTATGGTGAAATTATGAGAATTTTAAAAAATATTTTGTTCTCTAGTGAATAGTAAAAATATAGTTTTGTGTTTTCAGTGTATCATAATGATGTAATATATAATTTAAGATGCTCTTAAAATATTGTGCATTAAAATATTATATGATGTGTCCCAAGTGGGAAAAATCATGGGAAAATAACATGGGAAAGCCAATGGTTTTACAAATACCACTACTGGGGTGTCCCCGAAAATTAATAAACACTCCCTCAATTTTTCTATAAATACCTACCCATTTATCCATTATATTTCATTCACAGTTTTCTATCCTCATATCTAGGTAAGGGAATCAACCAGCCTTCTCTTTTCAAGCCCACCATTTGTGCTATGCCGTTTTAATTTCTATTTTATTATGTTGGGATATGCCATTACATATCCCCCTTACTATCCATATTATTTAAAAATGATGAGAGACCCGTTTTTATCTCATAAAAAAATTTATTAATTTTTTAGTGACACTGTCAGGCTGCAAAAATTTCGTAAGGGAACTATCAACTCCCCTTTCTTTTCATGTTTCCTTTTTCTGTGGTATGCATTTAAAATTTTTATATCATGTTCTTATGTGAATTTTATTATATCTCTTTAATATATTAAGATTAATTTATTAATGGGATACCATTTTCTTCTCGCTTTTTAATGTTTTATAAAACCATGTTTCATACCTGTTATGATTCCATATTTTCATCTCAAAATTTCTCACTTTTTATCGAGAAATTATTTTATTTTATTTGTGAATACCCAAACCTCTATCTTAAATATGGTATTAACCAGACTTAAAAAATATCTATTTTAATTCAGGTATTAACAGACATGAAACCTTCCTTCCTTTTCCATGGTTTTAATATGGCAAAATGATATTATTTTTACTCACTTTTTAAAACGCCATGATTTTGATATGAAACCCGTTTCTTTTATTCTACGTGAATTATTTAAGAAATTTCTGATGATAATATCCATGTATCAAATGAAAATAAATACATATTAATGTTAAACCATCATAGTGCTCCAATGCATTGGGTAAATAATTTAATCTCAAGAGATTATAAGTTTAATGATACCTTAGTGAATATCCTATATAATTTTTATAACACCTTAAGGGTGGACCTTGGTGGCATACTTTTCAATGTCTAAATTAATTTTTCTAAACTCATTTACCAGTTATGATTCATGTTATTTTATTTATGATATTCCTATTTATTATTGTCTTATGACATTCCTCAAGTTCTTATTGATATTAATCAACATCTCAAGTAAATTATTTCCCTTTTTATCCCTTATTGGGCCTTAAGCTCACCCTTTTCATTGATATATGTCCCTAGGTTATGAGATTCAATAAATGTACAAAGGATTAACCTTGTAGAATCATTTAATGTGAAATATTTATATTCAGTGGAGATTACTACTCGGGTGATGTTATCTCAGCCGCCCCAAGAGTCCATCACCATCACAAACCTTACACTTAGGTCATATGCGAGTTTTTAAGGGCTTATGTGTCAAGTCCCTAGTAACATAAAATTTAATCCAATTTTTTAAATAAAATTTTTCTTAATTCATTTCTATTTTAAGAATATTTTTGGTTAAAAATAGAGATGGAATTTGATAAATTGATTTTTTGGGTAAAAATTGTACATTTCAGAATGGTATAAATTATTATATTAAACTATGTTTTTTTGATAATGTATTTTATAATGAAATAGTGTTATAAAAACACTCTTTTTTAATTAAAAATGATAAAGTAATTATATTTTTTTCAAGTGTCTAAAATTTTACTATACGGTTTACAGTGCATTCTATGTGGACTATCATTTTTAGTAATTAAGTGTTTTTAGATTTAAAAATTAATTTTATTATATTTAGAGAATTATTATGATAAAATAAATGATATTTTTGAATTCTGCTGGTCGATATTTGGTTATGGTGAAATTATGAGAATGTTACAAAATATTTTGTTCTCTAGTGAATAGTAAAAATATAGTTTTGAGTTTTCAGTGTGTTTAATGACATCATAATGATGTAATATATAATTTAAGACGCTCTTAAAATATTGTGCAATAAAATATTATATGATGTGTCCCATGTGGGAAAAATCATGGGAAACTAACATGGGAAGGCCCATGGTTTTACAAATACCACTACTGGGGTGTCCTTAAAAATTAATAAACACTCCCTCAATTTTTCTATAAATACCCACCCATTTATCCATTATATTTCATTCATAGTTTTCTATCCTCATATCTAGGTAATGGAATCAACCAGCCTTCTCATTTCAAGCCCACCATTTATGCTATGCCTTTTTAATTTCTATTTTATTATGTTGGGATATGTCATTACATATCCCCCTTACTATCCATATTATTTAAAAATTATGAGAGACCCATTTTTATCTCATAAAAACATTTTATTAATTTTTAAGTGATATCGTCAGGCTGCAAAAATTTCGTAAGGGAACTATCAACTCCTTTTTCTTTTTATGTTTCCTTTTTCTGTGGTATGTATTTCAAATTTCTATATCATGTTCTTATGTGAATTTTATTATATCACTTTAATATATTAAGATTAATTTATTAATGGGATAACATTTTCTTCTCTCTTTTTAATGTTTTATAAAACCATGTTTCATACCTTTATGATTCTAGATTTTCATCTCAAAATTTCTTAGTTTTTATCGAGAAATTATTTTATTTTATTTTTGAATACCCAAACCTCTATCTTAAATATGGTATTAACCTAGATTTAAAAAATATCTATTTTAATTCAGGGATTAACATACATGAAAACTTCCTTCCTTTTCCATGGTTTTAATATGAAAAAATGATATTATTTTTACTCACTTTTTCAAAGGCCACGATTTTGATATGAAACCCATTTCTTTTATTCTACACAAATTATTTAAGAAATTTTTGGTGATAATATCCATGTATCACATGAAAATAAATACATATTAATGTTTAACCCTCATAGTGCTCAAATTCATTGGGTAAAGAATTTAATCTCTAGGGATTATAAGTTTAATGATACCTTTGTGAATAACCTATGCAATTTTTCTAACACCTTACGGGTGGACCTTGGTGGCATACTTTTCAATGTCTAAATTAATTTTTTAACCTCATTTACCAGTTATGATTCATTTTATTTTATTTATGATATTCTAATATATTATTATCTTATGACATTACTCAAGTTCTTATTTATATTAATCAATATCTGAAGTAAATTATTTCCCTTGTTATCCTTTATTGGGCCTTAAGCTCACCCTTTTAATTGATATATGTCCCAGGTTATGAGATGCAATAAATTTACAAAGCATTAACCTTGGAGAATCCTTTCAAGTGAAATATTTTTTTTTAAGTTTTCATGTTTATGTACCATTTTTTCAAGACACTAAACTTTAAAAGATCCTTTAATTATACAATGATATGTAAAGTTATGTAATAAAAATGCGGCATTACATAATAGTAGCCACCATGTTTTGTTAGCGTGATTCTCTAGGTGTTTCTAGATGAGTCTATGGTATGTATTGATTAGTGTGGGAATGTGTATGTTCCTACTCCCTATTTTATTCCAAGTGTGATTGGAAGGCTTCTCTGAAGGAGCTAGAAGTGTGGGCATGTACCCTATTGAATAGTTTCTAACCTCAGTGGTCCATCTTACATGCATATTTCTAGATGACCTGGGCCAGAATTATATGGAAAAATCCATCATCATGGTGAGGGTTCACTACCACACGACATTGGGGGCAGTGACCGATTGAAGGGGTCCCATAGAAGGGACACTATGACTTCTTTATGAGTCCATCTGTTGACTTTTGGTCCTCCTCCCTAAGATAGGGTAGGGACTGATTATTATGTTCCAGGGATAAGCTCTCAAAATGGTTATAAATGGTGATTGGTATCATCTTTTCCTCGACCACCAGTCATCACTAATTGGATGACTGGTGGGGATTTGTGAGTTGGAGGGAATATCTAGAAGCTTCAAGAACTGAGTTGGCACCTTTAAGAAGATATTATCAAAATAGTTTATTGGAGAGCCAATGTTGAATATTTTGGGTTGGTGATGGAGTCCCCTTCATGGATGAGGACCAATCATGAATTCCATCCATGGAATACATCTGTGAGATATGGTATGATTGAATTTGTATTGAAGGGAGATCATGTTGGATGTGCACTAAATATAGGTGAAAAACAAGAAGGAAAAAAACTATCAGAACAACATCTCATTAAATAAACACATGCATGACCAATTTTCTTATTTGGACCTCTTTAACATTGAGAGAAAAATGGGTTTGATATGTAGGTGACACCATCTTGTTGGTTAAGTATTTACATTGATTTTACCATTTTTTTCCTCCATGAATTCCACATTGGTAGGGAATGTAATTTTTGGGTGTTGGTGGAAAAACTATTACGTCCAACACATATCCTCATCCCTTTCAAAATATTTCCAATGGATTTTATTCATGGAACCCAAAACACATAACGGTTCTATATCCATTATGGCTCATAGACATAAATTCTAATGGCAGGAGCTCATTGGGAAACTAGGCCAATGATGCTTAATAAGTCATATTGGTTGAGAGGATGGGAGTTCAGGCTTATCACCCCATTATGGGAGAAAATTGTTTCCTACTCTGGGAATATCTAATATATTTAATTTATGTTCATGAATCATTAATTAATTCCCAATTATGACATCGATCACCATTGAATTAACATTCAATTATTATCATGTATGGATCTTAGAACCATTACTATATATCTAATGTTTATCAATAATGGAGATATCTATATATTTTCAAGGTTATAAAACCATGTCAACCTCTTATATACTGATTATATATTCTTTATCATTTATTATCATGACCTTGGTTTTGATCCACATAGTGGGGAGCTCAATAGGGAAACATCATCCAGGGAGATGGAAGGTGTTTTAATATCAGGATTAGACCCCTGAATGGGTTTCCTATATATCCTTGTGAAAGGAATCAGAGCCCACATAGTTTGGTTCCACTTATTGGGGCACATCATACCTTTTATGGTTATGTGATAAGGGCCAAACCATGCATTTTAACATCATTCAACATGGACGTAAAAATGAAAGGTGTCTAGAAAATGTTTGGTGTGGGACTTATGCTGAAGTGGCCCAAGAAACCAGGAAAGGAAATAGATTCCTAGGATGAATATGACTCTACTAGGAATGTGGCCCAGAAATAATTAGGGTTGATTTTGGGATATGGGTTTGGAACTCGAGGGGGATTCTTACATATCTGATTTGAAAAAGATTCAAATCCCATTTAGTTTTGTTGTGAGGATCAATTATTATAGAGTATATCTAAAGGTTTTTCTCATAGGGGGCATGTCCCTATCATAGGATTATATTGGGGATCAATCCTATGGATTATAACTTTTGAGGTTGTGTTTCAGGGATTACATAGTATCACGAGATTACCTTGGAAATAAGTCTTGGTATGGTTGGATATTACACTGAATAAGAGGTCTATAGTGATATTGGATATTTTTTTGGGGATTTTACCAAGTAGGAGTCCATGGTTTGGTTGGGTTTTAAAAATGAAATGATTCTACGAGGCTTTGGGATTTTACAGATGTCATGATCATTTTCTACCACTAATCCCACATGATTCGTAATTAGAGTCAGAAATATGAGTAACTAGTAGATATAGAAGTCCAAAAAATCTTCTTTTTCCACTATTGGATGAGAGAAAACCAAAAGGGAGAGGGATGCAGACTAGGGATTGGCACCTCCCACACATTATTGTTCCCTGGACCAAAATAGAGAGAGAGAAATGGTTTTAAAATGCCCATCTCCCCTCATATTTTGGCAACTAGGATAATCTGATGATCTATCCAGCTATGAACCATGGATATGGAGAAAGAGGAAGGAATGTTCCAGGAGGGGTCCTATTAGAAATGATATGGGTTTAATAAAAGAGAGATTCCCTATAATTATTTCCTAGTAAATAAAGGAGGATAAGACACTACACCATAATGGTAATGGAGTGCATGATCCACTCTATCCCCATTAGAACTGAAGGTCCCTTGTCCTAGAGACGATGAGGGAAGGGCAAGGCCCTGAACCTCGTGTCCAAGACAAAGAAGTCCCTGAAACTTATTCCAGGGTCATGGGCCTCTTAATTATGGGAATTAATTACTACATACACCCTAAGGACCCATCTTGTTAGGTAGGAAAACATTGGGATGCCTCTAATTAAAGGAATACATATCCAAGTGGTAGAAAAGCTAGTGTGCCTCCTACTATAGATTTGAAAATTCGGAGGCTTCAGTGAAGGTTTCAATTTGGTCCTTATTAGATGAGGGTTCCAAAAAAAATGGTACCTATAATTGGTGAATTGAAATATGGATTTAGAGGTGCCTAATTCATAGTAAAGGCTGAGAAATCAAAGGGGGTCTCGCATAGGGTAGGCCTGGGTGGACTAAAAGGGCTTTATGCTTGTTTCCCTACGTGAGCTAAAGGTGTTTTGGTTGACGAGCCACCTGGGAAAAAAAATGTGAAAGAATATTTTTATGGAATCAAGAGTCCCTATATATTTTCCCAGTATTATCTTCTATAGGACCCTATTTAGGGAAGGAACCTTCATTCTTATCACTTTAAAACTAGGGTAAAGGGTTCCTCAAGCAACTATCATGGATTTTATTCCCTATAATTATTTTAATTCCACTATACCTCCTTATTACATATTCTCTTATGTTTTATTGAGCTACCTAAAATGTTTTTGAAGGCTTTAGAGAAGAACTAGGGAAATAAGAGCTTTGAGAGTTCTTTAGGATTTTTCATCCATGTAAAAGAAGAGCCCCAAGGTCCTATTTATAGGTAAGTATGGGACCCTGGGTGAAGGTGTTGTCTCGTGTTGGTCTGTCTCATAGGATAATGTGTAGGTTACTTGTGCATTTCTACTAAGTGACCTAGTTTTCTAGGCATGCACAACACCACCATATGTGAAAGTACCCTATACACCAACACTACTTTGGGGAACCTACAAGAAGTGTCCTTAATGAAGGATGTGACCTTTGGAATTCTTTGCCTATCTTATTTTATTATCCTCTAGGTATTTGTTTTTTTAATTACATTTCATCCTCTTGGAAAAATGAGTTTTCAACAGTAACACCCTGAGATCTTATGATATATATTTCCTTTTAAATAAATTATATCTCTTTAATAGCTTATGATACACACAACCCTGATCCTAAAAGAACCTTAAAATATTGTAATGTTATAACCTAGTCATTAAATTGGAGGTTATTAATAGTAACAACTAGATTTTAAATATTATATTTTTAACAAATTTTAAATAATAATATTTGTTATAAATTTAATATAAATAAAAATATGAATCATTTTAAGAAAAAATAAATATCTTTTTTATAAACATTATTTTTCTCTAAAAATGGTTTCATCGGGTTCTAAGAACTTATGTTAAAATTAAATTTTCTTCCAATTTTAGAAAATTTAATTTTAAAATTTAAATTTAATTTTTAAATAATCATTAAAAAGTTATCGTAGGGTAAATATTTTATAGTTTCCAAAAAAGATTAATTTTTCGATAAATAGTGAAAAATACCTAATTTTTTATTGAAAGTTGTCTTTTAATATAAAGTATTTACAAAATTATATTTTGTTTGAAATTGTTTTAAAAGTAATATTAGTTAAATAATATTATAATTAATCTATTTTAGTTCATTTTATTCAATTACATATTCAATATTAATATAAAAATATTTTATACTTATGAAAATGTTTCATTTGAAATACGATATTAATTACACCTTCTTGTTAAACTTTTAACTAAATTCTACAAATTGTGTGAAATTAATTTATAAAAATGGATTAATTTTTTTAATTATAAAAATTTATATTATAGAAAAATTTCAACTTATGTTTTGGTCACAATTAATAGTAAATATAGTAAGAATTAATTATCATAGTTAAGGTTAAAACGGGTTTATCGGAGGACTAAACAAAGAATAATAGGGAACAAATGACCTAAAAACTTATCAAATTACAATTATTAAAAATATTGGGACCTTATAAATTGTAATATTTTTTATCCATTTGGATTATTTTTTCATATGAAAAACATGGTTTCCAATTATTCATTTAAAAAATTACAAATGTGTCATTCCCCATACATATAGAAGGGAACCCCAACTCCTATCCTCTTCACACATAAAAAGCCTTTTGGTTCATTAAATACTAGATCAAATCCATTACTTACATAACTAACCATAACTTGGAGTCATTTATTTAATCAAAATTAAAATCTAGAATGTCTTTAGGTATGAACATAAAGAGGTTGTTCGAAGAAGTGGTATAGTTCAATATTATGCGTTTTAATTTTATTTCTTCCTTTAAAAAAATAAAATATCCATAATTAGATTGTAAAATAATAATAAAATAATATAAAATATACTGAGATATTAATATTTTAATGTCACGGGTTATGTTCATCTCTTTTTCCATTATATGGGAAATGAAACTGTCGATTCAGTGTACGACAGACTACCGCCTCGCGAACCGAGGTAATTCTTTTTCCATCACCGCCTCTCACTGATGGATATGATGATGGATTATATATAAGTGTGTCTGATATTTATTACATAATTATAATTCTAAAATTATAATATCACATATATCTTATTACTTTCTAATTAATTGGAAAATTATAACATCACAGGTGTGTATGTGTGGACTTCCACCTCCAGGTAGCAATGAGATATGTTTTTTATTTTATTTTGACATGGATGGTAATAAAGATATATTTAATGATTATATATTATATTTATTATTGAATAAAGTTTATTAAAGGTGAAATATTATTTATCATTCATGCATTCCATCTGTATAAAAAACTAAAATAATGTTCATACGTATGTATGACCTAACATATCCACGAACGATGTGACTTATTTTTCTACCACTAAAATTTATGTACTATTTTGATTAATTATATAATTAATTTTATGATATTTATATCATGGGTATCATTCTTTATATGATTTAACTATTATCAATATAAAAGGACCAAAACTACCGAACCAATACATATGTGAAAAATGAATCATTTAGCACCTGAAATAATGTTTTTAATAAATAATTTATAATAAATAGTTGATAAATAGTTATACAGAAATCATATATGATATGATATATATGGGTTTGGTTGTTTAATATATGTATAATAAATATACATTTATTATATATAAATTTTGAACAAGTATGAAGGAAATCAAACCTTATGTAAGGTTTTCTTGTCTCACTTTTACTTTTGTGAGACATATTTCATATTCACAAATTAATTATTTTTTTAAATTTATATAATTTCCCATTGATATGTTATATCATTAATATCATTTTATTCATGGTATTTAATTTTTTTCTTGTGTTATTGGGGTTATTGTTCAAATGTTACCAAATCGATATGGGTTTATTTTACATTATCATTATTTATCGGGATTTTTTATGGTTATGTATCTGATGATGAAATATTATGATATATCTATAAATAAATTCATGAATTTTATTATTCTCTAGTTAGTCATGAAATTTTCATATAATATTACTATATTCTTCTCTTTGGTAATTAAAAGGATTGATAAAATAATTTTAAGAAAATATGAGGCTATTAATCTCTTCATTCAAAAATATTTTTTCATCCATATCCATGTTTTATTAACTAAATTATTTATTAAAGAATTTTTTACCCATGATTGATATTTAAATATTTTTTTAAAGGAATATTATTTTCAATTTTTTTATGAGGTATATTTTAACCATTATATAATTGTCTGAATGAAATGTGGTTTTAACTTATATGACCTATACAAAATTACCCACCTTCATGACTAATAATTTTTTTTAAATATTTCATTACATGTTTACATGGTTATTTTTCAAGAAAATATTTTTATGGATATTCTGAATTTTTTTTTGTTTTTGAATGTGATTCTCAATGTGAAAATGATATTTTACTCAAGAATGTTTAATGGAATTTTAAAGGTGTTTCTATTCATCAATGATAAAAACCATCATATTACCTTATGCTCCATTGAGGATATGTTTTAAATATATCATCCTTATGATTTATCTATATGTTTTATGATCATTTTGACTAGGGATGTACTATTTTGATACAATTATCAATATTCCTCCGTTCGGTTTATGGTTATTTTTATTGGTTGGGGAAATTATTAACATTTTGATTGCTCATTTTCAATACGAATGTTCATATTGATTATATTTATTTAATATTTAAATTATTAACATTTCATATTATATATTTTCCATATGAATGGTTAAGTTATTGTGTCTCCCACCTTTCATATGAGTAATGAATTGGTCTAATCAAGTGATGAGAGTCACATGTTATAGAACCTTGATGCATCCGTAAGACTCATGTGATAGACCAATTTGCGTTTTGTCTATGGACTTATCCATTTATGTAAGATGTCTTTGAAATATGTCTTGATGGTATGGTTATGATTTTTGACATTACACATTCCCTTATTAGGAGATTAACTTCTTGATTTATATAGAAATACTTTGATCATTAGTTATCCCTACCATATTATTATTCATGTTCAAGTTATTGATTAAAAGTAGTGTGTTTCAGTTATTTGACTTTACATATTTACTATGTCATATTTTTTCATGATATCTTATGTTGTACACATAACCTTATTCATAAATCTATCTCCCTTCATTCTTATGTTCCTTAGGATTATAAGAAGTGTATTTTGATTGATATGCACAAATATTCTAAAGGGAATAATGGTGTTCTAGAAGAAAATTCTTTTATGTATTTTATTCTCTCAAATATAATGTTACTTTTATGTATGTATCTATTTTACCATGACTCATAAACTATTAAATCTTTTGGGATATGATTTCTTGAATCTATCAACAATTTAATAAATTAACCACCCAATCTAGGATTCTAGGTTTAGGGTTTTTGTTAAGTGCTTTTGAAATTTAAAAACCTAAATCTTTTGGGATATAAAAATGATACATACAAGATGTTAGGATTTTATATAGAAGTATACATTTGTGGGACCTCACCAAAAAATAACCATTTTTATATAATCCATAAATAAGTGAAGAGGCTTAATGATAAACTAAAACTATATAGAAGACTTTTCCAAACCCTCACTCATTAACAGATGATATTTTTTCAAATATAGATAAGGGGGAATTTTTAAATATTTGGAGTATCTTTTAGAGATAATAAAAATACAAAAAAGTGTTGAAAATGATGGAGGGAAAATGAAAATTTAAAATAAAAGATAAACATGAGAAGTTACTCGGTGTGTTACCAATAAATAGTGAATTATTAATGTTGTTCAAACGGGATGTGACCACAAGGCCTGAGGGAGAAAAAACATTCTATGTCCCCAAAGGGGAGGACTGCTGATGCATTGGGGAACTAATTTTGGTTTGGAAAATGGAGTAGTTGTATCCAAAATCTAATGTGAGAGTGATGGATAAGGGTCAACATCCACAAAGATATTGTATAGTTAGGAAATTATTTTTTCTCTTAGTCTTTTTTCCTATAATTTTAAATTCCAAAATTGGTTTTGAATGTAATTTATTTATATATTCATTATTTCATGACATAATTTTATAAATCTGAACATTATATTTCTACTCCATAATGGATGGACCATTCATATTGTTTGTGAGACATGTCATGAATATATATGTGTTATATGGTAGGGTAACATCAAGGGAGGGGATGTTTTATAAGTTTCATATGAAAATGAATCATATATCATCTCATGAAAACCCACATAAATAAATTGAGTTTCATAACATTTAAAAATGGTATCACATAAACTGATTTAAATAATTATATTGGTTGATACCAAAAAATCAGTCCCCAAAAATGAGTATTTTAGAAGAAAATTTAGATGTTTAAATATGAATTTCTTTCCAAATGAGATGGATATTTTGATATAAATAGGAAAATGGAACCAAGACCATGAAAGAGTTTTTATTAACCATTTTTAACATTTTGGTAATAATATAAAGATAAATACTCAAAAAAATTCAAGAAGGTAATACAAAAAACTTTTTAAAATAATACTTTAACATAAATGCTAAAAATGGATCCTTTAAAGGAAATAATGGTTATGTCGACAAATGTGGAGTAGAAGATAAAATATATGATCATGAAAGGATATAAAAATCTTCTTTAAACCCACATCATAAATAGGTAAATAAAAAATCCTATTAAGAAAATATAAATAGAAGTATGATGGTCACATGAGATAAAAAATTATTGGGTTTAAAAATAATAAACGAAAAGATCTTTGGAGAGAAAGAATATGGACCTGTATGAGAAAATACATGATAGAGAATAATAATTATTTTTAACAATGATATAATTTTGAGAGATAAAAATTCATGAATAAAGTGGATTTTAATTAAAAATGTTACTTTCCTAAGAGAAAGAATATTGATTATCATATTAAATATGAAAGGAAACAATATAGGGACTTAGAAGAATGATGTTCAAAAAGAAACCTTATAACTTAAATGATATATTTAATGTCATAAAAACCCCTACAACTTTTCTAACTTTCAAATAACAATATATTAAAATATTGTACTTTAATAAAATAGTAAATACCATGAATAAAGACAAAATCATGATATAAAGCTTCAAATATGTATTATATAAATCCTATAAAATAAAAATTGTGTGTAACAAAAAATCATGTCATAAAGATTCCAATTTTGAAACTAGAAACCCTAAAATATATTCTAACACTTGAATCCAAATAATTTCATGGAAGGATTCATGACAAGACTTGTAGATCCCATGAAAGTTACATTAATAATGGTAATATAATCAAATAAGGAATTTATTTCACAATATACAATAATAATAGTTGTATAATAAGAAAACAGTCCTCAATTAATATAAATATAAATGAAAACTGTTATAGTTACTCTCATCTTCCAATAAATATATTTAACCTTATTAAGAATTTGAACCTTCTCTTGGAGGACCTCTTTTAAATGAAGGATTTAGGTTTTTGACTTAAATAAATGGGATTTCAAAGTTAATTTGGGCTCATGGAGAAGTAAAACATAAAATGTTTCAAGAGGAATTTGAATTTTTATAGTTTATGTAAATGGTGGTGGAAGTTTCATTTAATAAGTTTGGGGAGTGAAATTTTTGTACTAATATTAAAGGAGAAGTCACAATTAAAGGAATGTGATTCGGAAATATGAAAATAATGGATGGTTTATGAGGCTTTGGTTGAAAAGAAATTAACCAAAGATTTGTAGATATGTCTTTAGGAATTATTGGATTCTTATCCTTAGTTATAACTTTTACAGTAATTTACTTTTACCACGGTGACATATATTTTTTAAATTGGTAACATATTTTAATGATCAAAATTATAATTTAAATCACTACCAAATTTGTGAATTATGATTTCAAATATAAAAAATATATATCAAATAAATTCTTTAAGGGTGAGAAAAATTAATTTTAATGTTAGTTCCCATAAAGCAGAAAAATAATTTTTTTTGTAAAAAATTATTATAAACCATTAAAATAAAACCATAATGTATTTTCAAATCCTGTAATTTAGTAATTAAACATTTAAATGGAAATAAAAAAAGTAATGAAAAACTTTTTTAATAATTTTTTTTAAAATTATTACTATTATTATTTCCCCAATAAATTACTAATAAAATTTGTGTTAACAAATTATTCATATCAAAAATATAAATTACCATAATTTAATAATAATATATTTTGTTTCCTAAAAAAATTATGGGAGATAAAAATACATTTTTAAGAAATCACGTTTTGAAGCATAAAATGAATTTATTTCTATTACTTTCTTAGTGATACATATTGAATGAATATTAATTTATTTTCAAAAAAATATTACAAATTAATTTCATTAAAATGATTATTTTTTTCAAGAGTAATAAAAAATATGATACACCTTTTAAAGATAGTTCTTTGAAAAATATTACTTTTATAATAAATAATATTCACCAAATAACATTAAAATTAATTAATTATATTTGTTTATGAAAATAAATTTATATTAAAATATTTATATAAATTTTATAAATACATAATGTAATAATATTTAATGCATATAAATATAAATATTTTTTTATAATAACATATTTCAATTATGTATGATATTTTTTTAATATTCAATTCTCATAATATATTAATGTTAATCATTAATTGTAATATCTCATCTCAATAAGACATATTGCAGTTTGTTGTAGTAAAATGATACATGTAAAACATGAAATTTAAAATAGTATTTAATTAATGGAATATATATAATTTAATTTTTGGGAGTTATATTCCCCTCATTAAATAAATCGTGCTCTCAAAATTTTAATTACTACACACTAGTGACAAACAACGATGGGTATGACTCATGATATTGTTTTCAAATCATTATCACTAGAATGACAATAAAACTCAACTTTTCCATAATAATAAAAATACATTGGGGTTATCAATAATTTATTCCAAATGTTCCTTATTAAATAACAATAATACTTATGAGTTTCAAGATATGTCACTTTAACAACTTCATTTTCATGATCCTCTTTCCTACCAAATATTACAACCAAAATTGTTATAGTAATATATAATAAAATTAGAGTCAAGATCTTATGAATATGAAAACACTATCCTAATATGTATTTGCCTATGACACCGTCATTTCATCATATGAGACTTTCACTTAAACTATGATATAATTAGATCATCTTATAACTCCTTCATGTTATCTATGATTGTCCATGATTTTGTTCCTTTTATTTTATCTAACCAAACTTTTCATATGTTACATCATCAAATTTTATTTAAATATTTTATGATGTTTCAAAACTTGTATGTGAAATATCGATATAATATCTCTAAGGAGTGTCAAATAAGGTTAAAAATTAGGACACTTTATAATGCACCCGGTTAAGATCGAGTTAATGTTGAGCTATCCTTTTTATGGTCATTATCCCAAGGAGAATCCATGTCATGACCTTCATCTACTTGTTTGTATCTAGATGTAGATATAATTTCTATAAATCCACATAGTTTCTACTTTACCAAAACCTTAGGACATTATCCTATACATAAACTAGTATCTAGAGTTTTTACTAAATTTATCTCATCATAATCATAAAATATAAATAAAATAAACTCCAAAATTAATAAAACCTGCTATGATACCAACTTAGGTACCCCATGCCCACAATCTTAGGTCTGATGCTAAGAATACATTCTTTACATCTAGGTTTTGATACCATGTTAGAGGAACTAAGATAAACATATATTTATTTTACATCATTTCCATAAGTTAAACATTACATCTCCCAAATAATCACATAATCCAATGAACTAAAGGTTTAGTATCTTTGTGGATATGCTATACAAAGAACTTATTTTACCATACATGTGAACATTTCTCCATAAATTAACCAAAATAGACCCCCATATGTACTCATCATAGGTTATATATATCATTAAAACCTAGGTAATATAAAAATAAGAAATGGGTGGCCTCAAATGAATAGTAATGTAAAATAAATCAATATTTCATTAAGGGTTAGATCATAAGTATTTTAGAAAACAAGATCATGGGAGAAATATTTTATTTAAAAAAACACTAAGAAGTAATAGTTGTATGTATGTCTTGTAATATTAAATGAACAAACATATACTATGGAATAAGGGTGTATAAATATGAGATAATAAACATATTATCTAGAATATTATCATAGGCATATGGAATAAAAATCTAACATTTCATGGAAACATAACATAACAAAAAACTATAACACTAAAAATATCATAGAAAATATGAAATAGGGTATTATTCATCAATATCCCATATACCAATATTTAAGGGATAATACATTACTTCCTATAACCCATTATGACTCGATCATCATAATGTGTGGCCCATTGGTGGCTCGAGTAACATAACTCAAGACTCATTAGTGAATCGAGTATCATAACTCATGGCACATTTTTGTATCATGAGATATGGAACCTAAAAAAATGAATTAAAGTGAAATATAGGACTCCATCCATGAATATCCATACACATGTTTTATATACAAAAACCATTCATATATCATATATAGATAACCCATGGAAAAAATGGGTTTCATAACATTTCAAAATGGAATAATATAAAATGACTTTAATAACTGGATTCGGTGACACCAAAAATTCAATCAACCAAGAAGATCATTTAACAAGGGAATTTACAGGGAAAATCATGAAACATTACCACCATGGTGATATATATTTTGGATATAAAATTGATAAGTGAAGAAAACCCATGAAATAGATTTTAGAAAATATTTTTTAACATTGTAATAAAAATACAAGACACATTATAAAATAATTTTCAAGAATATAAAATTAAATCCTTTAAAAAAATATAATAGAAATCCCAAAAATTATTCCTTGAATGGAAATAATAGTTAATTTTAAAAATATGGAGTGAAAGATAAAATATATGATCAATAAAGGAAAAAAATTAAAAAACATAAAATATATTTATTGAAACCCCATTGTAAAAAGGGTATTAAAACATCCTTTTTAAAATTGATGAAGGGAAATATGATTGTAACATGTGATAATAAATATTTGGGTTTCTAAATAAGAAATGATTTTTTTGGGGAAAAAGACAACGGACATGGATGATAAAGATATATTAAAGACGATGATTATTATTCTTAATAACCTAATTCTATAATGAGAAATAAATTCCTCAA
Organism: Viscum album; assembly: GCA_963277665.1. Taxonomy (NCBI): domain Eukaryota; kingdom Viridiplantae; phylum Streptophyta; class Magnoliopsida; order Santalales; family Viscaceae; genus Viscum; species Viscum album. The sequence goes on along the minus strand of OY728143.1, from coordinate 1,994,702,134 downwards.
GAAAGAGTATATGAGTTAAAATTTGTCAATTTAACTATATAGATACAGGGGATTGTCATATTAAAAGGGAAATTAAAGAACATATGGTACATAACAAATGTGAGGTTTATGAAGATACCTTGTAACTCAAAGAAAATAAGTTGATCTTGAAAAACCCATTACAAATTTTGTAACATTTATATCAAAATATGTTGAAAGAGCGAACATTAAATAAAACACTCAAATCCAAGAATAAAGATAGAATCATAATATAATGTTTCAAATAGGAAATATATACACCACCTAATATAAGGTAGGTGAATTATAAGAAACATTTTTCAAATAATGACATTTTTAGATGAGAAAACTTTACAATGTTCATAACAATTGAATCAAAAATAAGGAAGAATAGATTCTTCAAAAGACATAAAAATCACTTGAATGGACCATATAAATATATAATATAAGATAATGGTAAATTAATTACACCATATTAAATTATAATACATTCATAACATTAAAACATGAATCAATGAATTGAAATTTACATAGAAACTAATAACTTTACTCTCAACTTATATGAAATCACTTTAAATTTGTTGATAATTTATAACTTATCTAGGAGTACCTCTTGGAAATGGAGGATTTAAGGATTTTACATGGATCAAGGGGTTTTAAAATGTGGGAGAAGACACTAATATAAGCACAATGTGATGAGGTTCAAGGGGAATTGGAATTTTTACAGTGGATGTAAAGGGGTGGGGGAGGTCTCCTTTTATAAGTGTGGGGAGTGAAATTTTTTTAGTTATATTAAAGTAGAAGTAACTATTAAAGTAGTGAGATTCCAAAATAGGATAGTAATAAAGGATTCAAGAGTATTGGGTTGGGAATAACCTTCACAACACATTTTTTGATAAGTCTTGTGTAATTTTATTCCTTTACTCCTTAGTTTGAACTTTAACTATAATTTTGTTTTACCATGCTAACTTATTTTTTTACCTCAATAACAAATTTTAATGACCCAAATTATAATTAAACTCATTACCTAATTTTAAAATGATTATTTAAAATTTTAAATTAATTTTATCAAATAAAATTTTAATGGTGAGAAATATGAATTTTAATATTTGTTCACATAACTCATAGAAACTATTTTTTAGAAAATGTGTTTTTAAGCATAAAAAGTATAATTGAGATAAAATTATAAAAATTGTTTTATTATTAAAAAATAATAGTTATTTTCCTTTTAAAGAAATACAAAAAAATACACCATGTTAACACTGAATTCAAAAAATTAAAAAAAATAGTTTTTTATTTGAATAAAATATTACAAGAGTTCCAAAATTATAAAAATTGGTTTTATAAATTAAATATAGTATACATAAATGAATAATTTTACTCCTTAAATACATTTTTTATTGGGAGTTTTTTTCTAATTTTTTTAAGTCATTATTATATCATGATGATTTGATAAACACAATGGTTTTGAGGAAAATTGTATCATCCACTAATTATATAAATATAAATCCTTTTAGAAAAATATCAAAAAATAATCCAATGATAATCTTTTATTAATGAATCAAAAAATTATGTTCATTATATCAAACTTAAATTTTAATTTTTTTAATTTAACTTGAAACAGAATTAGAAAATATAATGAAAAACTATTTTTATTCAAAAATGGTTTTTTTTCAAATATTTACTGTTCTTATTAGAATTTCCTATGAATAAATAATTAAATTTTTGTTAATATATTTTTTATATCAATAGTATTATTTATGAACATGTAACCAAGATCTAATTTTCTTCCTAAAAAATAAAAGTCACATAAAAATTTTATTTTTTTAAAATGCATTTTTAATCATAAAATGAATGTATTATTATTATTATTTGCAAAGTAATAACTATTGGATGAATATTAATTAATTTTATTATAAATATTATTAATAAATTTCATTAAAATAATTCTTTAGTAATTCTTAATTCAAAATAATGAACAATTAAAAATGCTTCACTAAATATTTAATCTTTTATAATAAATAATATTCCCCAGATACCATTTAAATTAATTAATTATATCTAATTATACTAATCCATTGATATTATTTTTTTGAATTTTATAAGTACATAATATATTAATATGTAATACATTCAAATATAATTATTTCTTATAATAACATATGTCAACTAAATATTTTTTTTCATTATTACATTCACATAATGTAATAATGTTTATCTTTCATTATAATATTTTACCTCGTTAAAATGCATTATGTTTTTTTAGATTTGTGTTTCATGTGAAATAATATATTCAAAATAGTATATAATTAAAAATATATATAATAAAATCTTATAGTGTAACAAATATTACATAGAACGACCAATCAATTCATCACGAAGTACATTTAGGACCATCAATGATCATCCATGGGATGCATAAAGAGAAATCTTTATAATGTTCCTGAAACGGTCAACCTAAACAGTGATAAAACAAGTCACCATATAACCTCAAGAAAATATCCTCATATTATATAGGAATCCAATTGGTTTCAAGGGTCTGATAATGCAATGGAAGAAGACTATACTAGAGGTATCACTATAATCAATAAAAGGTGAATATTTTAAAATTTTAAATAAAAAACATTAGAGTACATATTTTGTATTATAATGATAGGTTACCATAAGAAATAAAACTGAATAGTGTATATATGTGTGTTTCTACCAAAGTGCCCATGCATATTATGAGCATAAAACATAGTAGTCCACCATAAAGAATTTCCCTATTAAAAACTAGTATATATGTTCATGCATGTACTCAATAAAGTGAATGATATTATATAATCATGTGAATAAAACTTGTTTAACCATTAGGCTCTAAAGGATACACCATGATAGTTTAATCATACATACTTTTACTAGTGTTTATTTATGATTTGTTAGTAGAAATACCTCAACCAAGATTGTATGCATACTAAGTAACTCATCACTATACTCAAGGGTAGTATGAACTTCTTGTAATACACATAAAATTTTAGGGGTGGTTCATCCACCAAGAATACATCATAAATAATTGGTAGAAAACACCCCACCAATAATACACAACCAATATCTATTGGTAGTTTATCCCAAAATATGTACACAATCAGTCTCATGGGGTAGTACATTCAACATGGAATACACAACCAATCTCAAGGGAAATACATCCCACATGAAAAACTATGATAATCATCATTTGAGGTTTACCTAACCTAATTAACAAAAAAGGTTATGGTTGGGATTACACTCATCTAATGTAAACAGTTATAATCATTGATGGAATTACACCCAACCCTATCCCCAAATATGAAACATGTTTGAAAATACTCCTAACCTAATTACCAAATAAAATATTGCTAACATCACACATAATCCACAAAACCATTTTATCAAGAGGAGTCTTATCCAACACATATAACCATCTTCCCTTAAGTTATTAAATATAATCCACATGACTATAATCTTAGGTGGAATCACATAATACCGACATGAATATAATTTCCAGAGTAAACACATCCAACCCACATAAACATCATCCCTGGAAGCATCACGTCTAACAAAGATCACCAAAATCTCATGAGGCATCATGTCCAACCCAAAAATAAATTATCCTGAGAGGTAATATAACCAACAAAAATAAAAAACATTAACATATTTAGTGATATTTTCATTCTCAACTCAGTGATATGCTTGTAATAATAATCCCAACACCCAGTTCCACCACAGGGATCATCACCGCATCCAAAAATAAATTTCATGAATAAAATCATCACATCATATTCATGAAATTCTCTAACCTTATTGTTAGACATTAGTCAATATCCATTATAAAGTGGACACATTTAACCTCTGTTAAATTATTTTTAGTCCCTTAGTCCATGACATCCATAACGAAATTAGTGAACCATAAAGTATTATCCTTCTCACTGCGTGTACTATAAAACATCCCAAGGGTAGGCCAATAAACACATACAATATAGATCATGTCCACTCTTAATTTCTCTAAAATTGAATATTTATAATACACATGAAAAGGATTAAGAGGTTCTAAAATATTGATTCCAAAGTGAATCACTAAAAACAATAGCATTATAATTAGGGGTTTCAGTGTGGATTATATATTAGATAAAACAAAGATAAGGGATTACAATATACTTTTAGAAGAAAAAATATATCACAGTTTGATTCCATTATTTCATGTGTTTCAAATATAAATTCAATTATAAAAATTGACCTTTATTTCCTGATGAGATAAATCATAGGCCAGTTTAAATATGTTACCCACTTCAAGAAGTTGGTGGGCATGATATATTCAAACTGAAGATTAGAAATAAAAAGATTATACTGTATATATAACTCAATCATGGTCATCATTTCCCTTACTTCTAGAAGTATAATGTTTTCCTCCCCACATAGAACCATTTGAATAGGCACCATAGGTATTGAGTTTTATACTATCACATGGAGAAGTCCAAGACACCTGGTGGCCACACAAGTTCCTATCATCTTCTTCATGATATGAGAAGTCTAGGGGATGATTACACAAGAATAATAGAGCTAATTAATTATTAGAGAGATAAAGTTCATTTTAGTGATCAAAAAATATAGATTAACCTTCATTTGACCATTGTTAATGTGGGATATCTGGTGATGAGACTCATTCCAGACCTCCTATATATCCCAACAACCAATAACCAAATCTATGCCTCATTCATGACATTCTATAGATTTTATATTCATGTTTTTAATCCAAGGAGTGAAAAACTGATTGATTTCATTATAATGAACTTAAATACCAATGTAGCCTCCAAGAAGATCCCCCATATATCCATCTTATTCTACATTTATGAATAAGTGTTTCACTATATATATGTTGAAATTATTACAAAAAAAATGGAAACGTGAAAGAATCCTCTTGGTTCGATATAATCATAAAAGAAGTTAAAACAATGTCTAATATGATAGTATAGGTAATTGTATTTCGAAGGGATTTATAAACATTGGTTGTTCATATAAGGACCCGGCCTTAAACCATAATTAATATTTAATTAAATGAATAATTCACATTGAGGATCTTTTCAGGTTTAGAGTTTTAGAGAATTAGGACATAACTATTACATCTCAAAAGGTTACAAAGTAGAAACTTCTACTAAGTTCCCACAAAATAAAAACTCTTAAAAAGAAACATGTCTAGTTCCATATTTTATATAGCATGACTTTCCCTTGATCCCATACATGAACCTATTCCACATTAAGTCATGTGAAAAACATTTCAAAAAAACTTGGGGTGAGCATAAAAAGCTCAGTAAGGGATACACAAAGAATGAAAACTGTTAGTTTATCAAAACAACAAGTAAACCATGTATACTTTATCAAAGTAATACTTTTCACCTTTATGAAGTAGTAAAAACTCTTCACTGAATAAAATATCATTACTTACCCTTTTGTAACCAAAATATTACCATAAAACCCATATAAAGATCACATAACATATAAAGGTAACTTGGGACATAAACATACTTAAGTGGAATAAGAATACGGTCGACTTCCATACATATCACTTAATGGAATAGCCATTCAGCCAACTTCCATTCATTCTTAATGGAATAGCCATACGGCCGACTTACATACCCAATGAATTGGAGTTTATAAAGTAACCACCCGTCCTGGTATTCACGGCACCACCCGTCATATGGTTTATCATGTAACCACACGTCAAATGTACAAGTACCATTATAATATAATAAAACATAAAAAAAATATAATGGAAAGAAAACATTTCCATACTTTGATCACAATATATAACTTAAATATATTGACATAACAAAGCCATTATAAAAAAACCATTTTCAATACCAAAATAAAATAAAATAAAAACATGGTATTTATTTTTCATTAAAAAAGTTAAGGCTTGTAGAGGAAGCCGAAGCTCAAATAATGGTCACAGCGGCAGAGAAGCTGTTGTCGCCGCATACGTACGACAAAAACATTCCCTTTTTTTGTTTAGTAAAACGCTTCGTACAAAAGGATTCCTTTTGAATAAATGTAAAATTCAAAGGATTTTATACACCATATAAAAGAATGTTGTGTATAAAACGAAATATGCCTCAATGAAAGGAGATTGAGACGAAGTCCGTTACCTCGGGTCCGACTGGACTCGATCGTTCTTTAACCTCCTGAATAATAAACTTGAGTTAATTTCAACTTTCTTAAGAACCTTTTTTAAGTTCATTATTAATTTTATATCACCTATTAACTTGTCATGAACACTATGTAATTATTTAGGATAATAATGGTCGTTTTGTCGATATTTGGTACCTGAGTCAAAAGTGAACTTCTTCTATTTACAAGTTGTTCACGAAGTCAAATATCCATTATCTCCAGAATGATATTCATGATTTAGATTCCATATATATCATATATATCCAGTATATACATGCATTTATAATATTACATAATCATTTAGAGGTAAGAAACGAAATGCACTGTTCAGGGAGACGGTAATCCGTACGTACGCATGAACGCTACATCCATTTCTATTTCATATTTAATGGAATTAAAACATAACGATACATAATAGTATTATAATTACATTATGGTATTATATATAATATCATTAAATTTATCCTTTATTCGTACCACATATGGTATTAACGAATCAAATCACTTTTAGGGGGTGGTAGTCCGCACTTCCTAAAATGAAGATGTCGCATTTACCCATAATGGAAACCATAATGGTATGCCATAAATGTAAAATAAAAAACCTTAAGGGAAACATAAACATATTATATATCATATATAAATATAGTGACATCTTAATGGCCACCTTTTAAGGTGTTATATGAGTGTTGAATAATCATCGTTTCGTGAGGCAGAAATTCGCCATCCACAGAAACAGTATGTTCTTTAACCATTAGATGAAGGTGTGTGTCTGTGTAGATCTAATCCTTATTATAAAAAAATCCTAGTATATTTAATATACTGTTTTTGTTACAAAATAAAGGAATAAAAAGAGTTTAGGGGGTTGGAGAAGCAAAATAATAAATAAGAACGCAAGAGGTGACACTACCTTTAAATCGGGTAACTCATTTTGATTTGAGCTCAAAGGCTTCCTTGGGAAGACTTCTGCCCAGAGTGAGGCTTCTAGGAGTAATATAGGGATGTGGAGAGACAAAATGGTCAGGGGTTGGCCGAGCCAAAGGCTTGAGAGGTGTGGGTAAGGAGGTAGAGGTGGGGGCCTTTTATAAGAGGAGAGGAGGGGTACTCTTGGAAAGTAAGGCAATTTTACTTTATTTTAAAATGCTTTTCGGATTTTAATGGTTCCACATTGATGTGTTTCTAGGATAAGGTGATAAGGGTTCTAAATCCACCCATAAAATAGGTTTTGGACATGTTTAGGTCTTAGATTTTACATTATATTTCCATTTTATTTAAATCGTTAAATAATGAGGTAATTACTGCATCATCATGATGTCATAAATAATTTAATTTATTTAATGTCTAAAAATTATAAAAAAACTATCATGATGTAGGAAATATTTTTATCTTTCTAATGAATATTTATAGTCAAAAATCTGACTTGTATAACCCCATGTAAAAAATGTTTTAGTAAAACAACTTATGTTTGTGTCATTTTTACTTTTACATTAAATAAAAAGTTATTTATGTCATTTCCCAACCAAAGTGGCTCCATGGGGTCCCCAAGTTGACCCATGGATTTTCTTGGTCGTCCATGAAACATCCAATGAGGGTAGGACATGTTTCAAACTCATCTCATATTATTAAAACATTATTTTTACCTTAAACTGTACTAATTACCTCTAATCGCGATTAAAAACATAAAAGTTACTATTCACCAAAAAATTATTTTAATCCCATTGAACCAAATTTTACTTCTTAATGACAACCATGTATGTCATACTTTTGAAATTAAAAAGACAGAGGTGTTAAAATTTCATTTAAACAAAAAAATCAGTTTCTTAAGTACCACTTAGTGGTTTCACTATTCATCAAAAATTGAAGTTTTTCAGAAAAATACCAAAACTTCACCCTAAGCTATATTTGATATTCCGAATTCAAAAATGATGTATATTTTAAAAAATTCAAAACATATAAGTTACATTAATTAATTTAATAATTAATTCTCGTTGTCAGAGCAAATAGCATGTTTTTATGAAATAATAAGTATCAAAATATTGACACTAGTTTAAGTCCAAATTCAAAGTGAAATTAATTCCAAAGACCACTATTGGATTAAATGGTAAAAATATATTCTAATTGAACTTTAAAACCAATTCAAAAGATAATATAATCATATAAATGAATTAGATGAAAAAACAATTTTGATGTAAAATGCAGTATTTTTCACCATTCATTAAAAAATGAACATTGTCAGAAAAATACTAAAAAATTATCCAAAGTAAATTTCAATGTAAAAATCATAAATAATTAGTTTATTTTGAAAAATAGATCTTATAAAATTTTCAAAAGTTTGATTTAAAAATGGTTTTCCATCAAAAGGCAGTAAAACAAAATTAGTGTATTCCATGCTTAAGATTGGATTTATTCTCATTTTAAGCCTCTAAAACACTATCTTATTCATAAATAGACATAGATAAGAACATATATTATTCATTACTTACTTGGGATGTTACATTATTCCCCCCTTTATAAAATTGCGTCCCTACAATTTATTTACTTATCGAATAAGTGGGGGTATTTTATCCCTCATTGCATTTTCAGATTCCCATGTTGCCTCTTCAATCATGTGATTTTTCAACAAAACCTTTACCTAATGAATCACCTTATTCCATAACACTTTCTCCCTGTGGTCAAGAATCTGGACTGGTTATTCCTCATAAGATAGGTTCTCTTCCAGCTGAACTACCTTTAGACTCAAAACATGAGATGGACCAGGCATGTACTTCCTTAACATTGAAACATGAAAAACATTGTGTACCTGAGATAATGTCGAAGGTAAAGCCACTCTGTAAGCAACTGATCCAAATCTCTCCAGAATTTCATATGGTCCAATGAACCTTGGACTCAGCTTTCCTTTCTTACCAAATCTCATCACACTCTTCCATGGTGAAACTTTGAGAAAAACATGATCGCCTACATCAAAAGAGAGATCCTTCCTCCTGTTGTCTGCATAACTCTTCTGCCTGCTCTGAGCTGTTCTCATGTGTTTCTGTATCAACTGAACTTTTTCTGCCAACTCTTCTACCAATTCCTGTCCCATCAACTTCCTTTCACCCACTTCATCCCAGAAAGCTGGAGTTCGACACCGCTTCCCATATAACGCCTTAAACAGAGCCATATGTATACTGGAGTGAAAACTATTATTATATGAAAATTCAACCAAAGAAAGATGTTGGTCCCATCTTCCCTGATAATCCATCGAACAATCCCGTAGAATATCCTCCAAAGTTTGAATCGTTATTTCTGACAGCCCATCTGATTGAGGATGAAAAGCTGTACTAAAATTTAATTCAGTACCCAATGACTTTTGAAGGCCTTTCCAAAAGTTAGAAGTGAACCTGGGATCACGGTCAGATACAATGGAGAGGAGAACTCCATGTAACCTGACTATCTCTTTACGATACAAACGGGAAAGTTGATCTAGGGAAAAAGTATCTCGTATAGCAAGGAAATGAGCAGATTTATTCAAGCAATCAACAACAACCCAGATTTCATTATTACCTCGGGTTGTCTTCTGCAATCCCACTACGAAGTCCATGGATATATTTTCCCATTTCCACTCTGGCACTGGTAAAGGATGAAGAATCCCTTTCGGTAACTGGCGCTCTGCTTTAACCTGCTGACAAGTCAAACACTTCACAGTAAAATCAGTAATATCTCTTTTCATTCCATCCCACCAGTAATACTCTCGAAGATCTCTATTCATATTAGTACTGCCAGGATGAACTGAAAACGGAGAACTACGAGCTTCACATAACAACTCTCTCTTAAACTGTGAATCACAAGGCACACAAAATCTCTTCCCAAATCTCAAAACAAAATCATTATCAATGTTGAATTCAGGCAACTTACCCTTGTGAAACAGCTCTACCTTTTTCTACAACTCACTGTCTTGCTTCTGTGCTTGCTTGATTCTGTCTGATAGAGAAGATTTCACTGATACCTGAAACAAAACAGAAGGACTTCCTGCACAAACAACTTCCATGCCAAATTTCATCAAATCAAAAACCAAAGGATCTCGTTCCAAACGTAGCATGGTTAATGAAGCATTACTTTTTCGACTCAATTCATCGGCCACTTTATTTTCTTTTCCCAGATGGTAATAAATTGTACAATCATAATCCTTGATTAATTCCATCCATCTCATCTATCTCATGTTCAATTCTTTCTGAGTGAATATATTCTTTAAACTTTTGTGATCAGTATATATTTCTCACTTTACTCCATACAAATGATGCCTCCAAATTTTTAGAGCAAAAACAACAACAGATAATTCCAAATCATGTGTAGGTTAATTTATCTCATGAGTTTTCAACTGACGTGAAGCATATGCAATTACCTGATCATTATGCATAAGGACACAGCCAAGTCCCTTCAACGAATCATCACTGTATATAACAAACTCACCATTCCTGGAAGGAAGTGCCAAAACTGGAGCACTCACCAATCTTCTTTTCAACTCCTAAAAACAATCATCACATTCTTTTGTCCAAATAAACTTAAGACCCTTCCGAGTTAGCTTAGTCATTGGACTAGATAAATGTGAAAAGTTTTCAACAAACCTTAGGTAGTAACCTGCCAAACCAAGGAAACTATGGATCTCAGTTACATTTTTGGGTTTTGTCCATTCTTCAACAACTTTTGTTTTAGTAGGATCAACATTTATACCTTTTTTTGAAACAATGTGACAAAGGAAAGAATTTTATTGTAACTAAAACCCACACTTTCTGAATTTTCTATACAGTTTCTTTTCTTTTAAGGTTTGCAAGATAACCCTTAAATGAATTTCATGATTCTTTTTACTTTTAGAAAACACCAAAATATCATCAATGAAAACAACCAAAAACTTATTCAAGAACTCATGGAAAATTATATTCATAAGGTCCATGAATACAATAGGTGATTTGGTTAACCCAAAAGGCATAACTACAAATTCATAATGGCCATATCTAGTACGGAACGTAGTCTTCAGAACGTCTGCTTCTTTTACTTTCAACTGATGGTACCCCGACCTCAAGTCAATCTTCAAAAAATACTGAGCTCCCTGGAGCTGATCAAACAAATCATCCATATGAGGCAAAGGATACTTGTTCTTAACAGTGATATTATTCAACGCTCTATAATCAATGCAAAGTCTCATCGAACCATATTTCTTTTTAACAAATAAGACAGGATCACCCCATGGTGATGTGCTAGGTCGAATGAAACCTTTATCTAATAACTCCTACAATTGCTTCTTTAACTCTAAAAGTTCAACTTGAGCCATTTGATGAGGAGGTTTTGAAATTGGCTTAGAATCAGGAACTAAGTCAACAATAAATTCAACTTCCCGATCATGAACGATACCAGACAACTCATTAGGAAAAACATCAAGATACTCATTTACCACTGGTACATCATTTATCTGAACAGTTCCCTTGTTTTTAACGATATGAGAAAGATAAAATTCATTTCCATCTTTTACTAGTTTCTCAACTTCATGATATGTTATCAAAATCAAGGGTTCATTCTTGTACACAAACTGAAAATCTTTCTGAAAAGATACTATTTTAGCTCTATAGTCAATCTTTCATGATAAACAAAAAGCCAATCCATGCCCAAAATAACATCAAACTCTACTAGAGGCAAAACAATATGGTTTGCAGGTAGATTCTTTCTGCACACAAGGATAGGAAGGTTATTATAATTTCTCTTTGTCTCAACATTTCCTCCGGGTGTTTTTAACATAAGTTCAGGATTCATATCCTGAGATGGAATTTACAATTTACTAGAAAACTTCTCAGAAATGAATGAATGTGTAGACCCTGAATCAAACAACACATTGGCATAATCTGAAAAAACAAACAGTGTACCTGATACTACTTCATTCGACGACCCCACATCTGCTGAAGTAGTTTAAAAGGATTTCACCACCCCTTTTTTCTTGTAGTATGGCTGCTTTCACCCAGTTGAGTTCTTCGTTAGACACTCATTTGCATAATGACCCATTTCATTACACTTAAAAAATCTGACCGCTGGCTTTTCATTACCTGCATGATCATCTTCCTTACAGTTACGAGCAATATGACCAGACTTACCACACCTAAATCACTTTCCAAACTTGGATAAACATTTTCCAGGATACATTTTACCACACTTCTCACAGGATGGATATTTGGTTTTCTTACCTCCTTGCTAGTTTGATGAATTCTTCCCCTTTTCCTGCCAACAGGACCTCTTATTCTGTCGTTTGTCAAAGAACACTTGATCATCAGCAAACTCTATTTCCACCTTTTCCGAACATCGTACATGTTTTTCATAACTTATAAACTCACGAGAATATAAATCCCTTCGATACTTTGGCTTTAATCCTAAGTAAAAATGGTTGATTTTACTATCAAGATCTTGTATGAAGTTTGGATCATACCTTTCCAGTCGAGTGAACTTTTCTTCATAAGCAGCCACTGAGTCATCCTCCTGCCTCAATTCTAGAAATTGTTTTCCATCCTAAGACAAACCACCTTAGGAAAATATTTCTCAAGAAACATTCCTTTGAATTCGTCCCAGTGAAGATCATCAATATCATCACTATCCCCGATATTTTTCACCATCGACCACCACTGATCAGCTTCTCCTTCAAAACGGTAAACAACAAGACTAACCTTTTGATGTTCTGAACACCACATGACATCGAAAATATTCTCTAGTGCTTTAATCCACCCTTCATCTAGCACAGGGTCATATGATCCTCTGAATGATGGGGGATGTTGCCTCATGAAATGTTCCACCACTGACATGTTCCTCTGCGGTTGATCTGGCTGATCTCGTGCATGGATACCACCACCATATATAGCCTGGATCAATTGTGCCATCAATGCAACAAATTGATCAGTTCCGATTCCGACCATCTCAGGTTACTGATTTGGAAGGTTGTCTTTATCCTGATGTCATCCCAACATAGCTACTTTGTTTCCACTGCGGAAAACCATTCTGAACATAGAAATATCTTAGGCGAAGCAACATGGTAATCAGTAAATGCTATATCATTTCAATCATACCGTAAATTAATTTATAATTTAACACTTTCTAACTCCTAAAGTTGTCTAAACGGACCTCTGATACCAACTATAAGGCCCTGGCCTTAAACCTTACTTAATATTGAATTAAATGAATAATTCATATTGAGTATCTTTTCAGGTTTAGAGTTTTAGAGAATTAGGACATAACTATTACATCTCAAAAGGTTACAAAGTATAAACATCTACTAAGTTCCCACAAAATAAAAAATCTTTAAAAGAAACATGTCTAGTTCAATGTTTTATATTTCATGACGTTCCCTTGATCCCATCCTTGACCCTATTCCACATTAAGTCCTGTGAAAAATATTTCAAAAAAACTTGGGGTGAGCATAAAAAGCTCAGTAACGGATACACAAAGAATGAAAACTGTTAGTTTATCAAAACAACAAGTAAACCATGTATACTTTATCAAAGTAATAATTTTCACCTTTATGAAGTAGTAAAAACTCTTCACTGAATAAAAGATCATTACTTACCCTTTTATAACCAAAAGATTACCATAAAACCCATATAAAGATCACATAACATATAAAGGTAACTTGGGACATAAACATACTTAAGTGGAATAACTATATGGTCGACTTCCACACATATCACTTAATATAATAGCCATTCGGCCAACTTCCATTCATACTTAATGGAATAGACATACGTCCGAATTCCATACCCAATGCATTGGAGGTTATAATGTAACCACCTATCCTGGTATTCACGGCACCACCCGTCATATGGTTTATCACATAACCACACGTCAAATTTTCAAGTACCATTATAAAATCATAAAACATAAAACATAAAACAAATATAATGGAAAGAAAACATTTCCATACTTTGATCACAATATATCACTTAAATATATTGACATAACAAATCCATTATAAAAAAAACCATTTTCAATACCAAAAGAAAAGAAAAGAAAAACATGGTATTTATTTTTCATTAAAAAAAGTTATGGCTTGTAGAGGAAGCCGAATCTCAAATAATGGTCACGGCGGGGGAGAAGTCGTTGTCGCCGTATACCTAGGACAAAACAATTCCCTTTTTTCGTTTAGTAAAACGCTTCATATAAAAAGATTCCTTTTGAATAAACATAAAATTCAAAGGGGTTTATACACCGTATAAAAGAAAGTTGTGTATAAAACGAAATATGCCTCAATGAAAGGAGATTGAGATAAAGTACCTTACCTCGGGTCCGACTTGACTCGATCGTTATTTAACCTCCTGAATAATAAACTTGAGTTAATTTCTACTTGCTTAAGAACCTTTTTTAAGTTCATTATTCCATTTATATCACCTATTATCTTGTTATGAACACTATGTAATTATTTAGGATAATAATGGTCGTTTTGTCGATATTTGGTACTTGAGTCAAAAGTGAACTTCTTATATTTACAAGTTGTTCACGTAGTCAAATATCCATTATCTCAAGAATGATATTCATGATGTAGATTCCATATATATAATATATATCCAGTATATCCATGCATTTATTATATTACATAATCATTAAGAGGTAAGAAATGAAATGCACCGTTCATGGAGACGGTAAGCCGTACGTACGCATGAACGCTACTTCCATTTCTATTTCATATTTAATGGAATTGAAACATAATGATACATAATATTATTATAATTACATTATGGTATCATATATAATATCATTAAATTTATCCTTTATTCGTACCACATATGGTATTAACGAATCAAATCACTTTGAGGGGGTGGTAGTCCGCGCTTCCTAAAATGAAGATATCACGTTTACCCATAATGGAAACCATAATGGTATGCCATAAATGAAAAATAAAGAATCTTAAGGAAAAAATAAACATATTATATATGATATATAAATATAGTTACATATTAATGTCCACCTTTGAAGGTGTTATATGAGTGTTGAACAATCATCATTTCGTGAGGCAGAAATTCGCCATCCACAGAAACAGTATGTTCTTTAACCATTAAATGAAGGTGTGTGTATGTGTAGCTCGAATACTTATTATAACAACATCCTAGTATATTTAAGATACTTGAGTTGTTACAAAATAGTGGAATAAAAAGAGTTTAGGGGGGTTGTAGAAGCAAAATAAAACATAAGAACGCCAGAGATGACACTACCATTAAATCAGGTAACTCCTTTTGATTTGAGCTCAAAGGCTTCCTTGGGAAGACTTCTGTCCAAATTGAGGCTTCTAGGAGTAATAGAGGGATTTGTAGAGACAAAATGGGAAGGGGTTGGCCGAGCCAATGGCTTGAGAGGTCTGGGTAAGGAGGTAGAGGTGGGGGCCTTTTATAAGAGGAGAGGAGGGGTACTCTTGGAAAGTAAGGAAATGTTACTTTATTTTAGAATGATTTTCGGATTTTAATGGTCCCACACTGATGTTTTTCGGGGATAAGGTGATAAGGGTTCGAAATCCACCAATCCAATAGGTTTTGGACACGTGTAGGTCTTAGATTTTACATTATATTTCCATTTTATTTAAATCGTTAAATAATGAGGTAATCACTGCATCATCATGATGCCATAAATAATTTAATTTATTTAATGTCTAAAAATTATAAAAAAATATCATGATGTAGGAAATTGTTTTAGATTTATAATTAATATTTATAGTCAAACATCTTACTTGTATAACCCCATGTAAAAATTGTTTTAGTAAAACAACTCATGTTTGTGTCATTTTTACTTTTACATTAAATAATAAGTTATTTATGTCATTTCCCAACCAAAGTGGCTCCATGGGGTCCCCAAGTTGACCCATGGATAGCATTGGTCAGACATGACACATCCAATGAGGGTAGTACATGTGTCAATCTCATCTCATATTATTAAAACATTATTTTTACCTTAAACTACACTAATTACCTCTAATCGCGATTAAAAACATAAAAGTTACTATTCACCAAAAAATTATTTTAATCCCATTGAACCACATTTTAATTCTTAATGAAAACCATGTACATCGGATTTTAGAAATTCAAAACACAGAGGTGGTAAAATTTCATTTAAACAAAAAAATCAGTTTCTTAAGTACCACTTAGTGGTTTCACTATTTATAAAAATTGAAGTTTTTCAGAAAAATTCCAAAACTTCACCCTAAGCTATATTTTATATTCCGAATTCAAAAATGATGTTTATTTTACAAAATTCAAAACATATAAGTTACATTAATTAATTTAATAATTAATTACTGCTGTTAGAGCAAATAGCGCGTTTTTATGAAACATTAAGTATCAAAAGATTGACACTAGTTTAAGTCCAATTTCAAAGTGAAATTAATTCCGACGACCCATATTGGATTAAATGGTAAAAATATATTCTAATTGAACTTTAAAACCAATTCAAAAGATAATCTAATCATATAAATGAATTAGATGAAAAAAATAGTGTTGATGTAAAATGCAGTATTTTTCACTATTCATTAAAAAATGAACATTGTCAGAAAAATACCAAAAATTTATCCAAAGTAAATTTCAATGTACCAATCATAAATAATAAGTTTATTTTGGCAAATAGATCTTATAAAATTGTCAAAAGTCTGATTTAAAAATGGTTTCCCATCAAAAGGTAGTAAAACAAAATTAGTGTATTCGATGCTTAAGATTAGATTTATTCTCATTTTAGGCCTCTAAAACACTATTTTATTCATAAATAGACATAGATAAGAACATATATTATTCATTACTTACTTGGGATGTTACAGTTCATGGATCATGGTACGGAATTATGAAGTACCTATATTAGATTCTAAAATTCACTTGTGCAAGTATTCTTGAAACTAAATGGGTGAAAAGAAGGAGATCATCCTCATTATCCCTGGATATGAAGACATTAACCAGTTTTTTCTCATCATTAAACACTGAATTAAAGAGTTTGGATCACTACTACATAATATCCCTATAACAGTGCACAAAAAAGGGCTTTAATAGTGCTAAAAAACACATTTTTCCTTATCGCTGTTAAGGGTGGATCCCCTCTCTCAGCACTACAAAATAACTTATAAAGGGGAACCTTTATCAGTTCTAAACAAATATCTGATAAAGCCTCTATTTATCAACTCAAGTTTAGAGCTAATAAATTCTAATCTATTGTTGTGTTTTATTTTAATAAAAACACTCTAAAGTAAATACACTAGTAATCTATGTGAAAATAAACCTGTATACAAATATATTACATAATTAAAATAAATTTTTCATAAAAAAAACACAATTATAAAATATGTTAAATTGTGTGTTATATAATTACATTTACATTTTCTATCCTAAAAAATTTAAAGACATTAATTTTTCATAATATTTAGCACCCGTGAACCCCTATCAAAAAATCTTAACCAAGGAATTAGATACAGAAGATACCTCCCAAACCCAAGAAAAATAATCTACCAATATGGGAAAACAAATATTATATTAGTAATAATATAAGTAAATAAATTAAAAAATATATACAAAAGAATACATTATAAAAATGTCTTTTTTAAATAAAAATAAACACTTTGAGTTACAATAGTCACACCACATATCATATTAAGGTATGGATGATTTCTAAAAATTTTAAATCATGTATGGATCATTTTCCTAATGTATCAAAACAATCTGAATGTTTTCTCTTAGTTTTTTGTATGTTTCTAGTTTTTTTTACTAAAATTAATGTCAAATTTAGTTAAAATTAAACACTTTGTTTTATATTAGTCATAAAGTTCATCAAATTCAGGTTTGGATGATTAAAACATGTCGAAAATTAGTTATGGACTATTTTTCTAAAGTATTGAAACAATTTGAAGGTGTATTATTATTTTTTAGTATATCACATGTGTTTTTTACTAAAATATAACTTCAAACTAGAAACACTCACATGGAATCATACCGATTACACTGTCTATTGGTTTTATGCGAGAAAACTTATTACATGTTACAATTGATATATAAATCATTTTCCTAAATTTTGAAAACAATCAGATCATATTTTATTTGTTTTTAGAAAGTAAAACATGTTTTAAACTCAAATGTCTATTTTAATCTACTAATAGACGCATTGAGTAATACCATTCACACTATGCATTTTATTGAGGTGAGATTGATTCCTATAAATCATAAATGACTTATGGATCATTTTACAAAAGTAAAATAACAATAAAAATGTATTTTCTCAGTTTTCAAACTTGTTCTTTTTACTAAAATAATTGTCAATTTTAAATAGAAATAAAAACTTTTAGTTATATCAGTCATAATTTGAATCATATTAATGTGAGATTTATTCCTACACGTCAAGAATTACTTATGTATTTTTTTATAATGTATCAAAACAATTCAAATTCATTTTCTTTGTTTTTAGTATGTCACTTTTTTTTAATAAAATTAATGACAATTTTAAATAAAAATAAACACTTAGAGTTATACCGGTCACACTATGCATTAGATTGAGGTGTGTTTGATTCATAAAAATTACTTATGGATTATTTCTCTAAAGTATAAAAATAATATAAATTTGTTTTCTTGGTTTTTATTATGTCAATTGTTCTTTTTTCTCAAATTAATGCCAATTTTAAATAAAAAAGATACACTTAGTTCCATAATGGTCACACTCTGCATCATATTGAGGTGAGGATGATTATTACACATAAATTATGAATTATGTATTATTTTAATAAAGTATACAAACAATACTAATGTGTTTGATTAGTTTTGAGTATGCCACTTTTTTTTACTAAAATGTAATTTTAAATTGGAAACATGCCCCCTTTGAGTCATACTGGTCACATCATGTGTCAATTTGACATGAGGCATCTTCATACACATAATAAATACTTATGAATTATTTTACTAAATTATCCTGACATTCAAAGTGAATTTTCTTGGTTTTCAGTGAGTGACACATGTTTTGAACTAAAATTTCAATTTTAAACTGATAATGGATACTATGAGTCATACCACCCACACCGTACATTAGATCATGGTTCAGTTGATTCTTACTCATCTAAAATTACTTAAGAATAATTTTCCAAATGTATCAAAATGATATGAATATTTTTTCTTATAATTTATTATGTCACTTGTCCTTTTTAATAAAATTAATGTCAATATTAAATAAAAGTACACATTAGAGTTATACTGGTCACACCGTGCATCGTATTATGGTTTGGTAGATTCATATATGTCAAAAATTACTTATGGATTGTTTTTATAAAGTAAAGATAATAATCCAAATGTATTTTCTTAGTTTTTAATATGTCATCTGTTCTGTATACCAAAATTAATGTCAATTTAAAATAAAAATACAGAAATTTCATTATACCAATAGTGATGTGCATCATATTTAGGTAAGGTTGATTCATATATGTAAAAAATGACTTAACTATTGTTTTATTAAAGTATCAAAACAATACTAATGTGTTTTCTTAGTTTTCAATACGTCACATGTTATTTTTACTAAAATTAATGTCAATTTTAAATAAATTGACACACATGGAGTCATATCAGTCACTCCATATGTCAGACTGGGGTGAAGTTCATTCTTACACATAAAAAATGTGTTATAGATATTTTTTATAAAGTACCAAATCAATCCTCATGAATTTTATTAGTTTTAATTATGTCACTTGTTCTTTTTAATAAAATTAATGTAAATTTAAAATAACAGACACACATGGAGTTATACTAGTCACAAAATACATCATATTGAGGTGAATTCAATTCCTAAAAGTCAAAAATGAGATATTCATTATTATACTAAATTATAAAAACAATTTGAATTAATTTCATATATTTCATTATTTAATTATTCATTTTCACATCGTGCAACATATTGAGGTACAGTTGATCCTTACCCATCAAAAATACTCATTTATCATTTCATAAAGAATCAAAAAAATAAATTTTTTCTCATTTTTTTGTACGTCACATGTTTTTTTTTCAAAAAATTATTATTAAATATAAATACAAATACTCACTTGAAGTCATATTGGTCACACGGTGTGTCATATTGAGGAGAGTATGACTCTTAAATGAAAGAAAATTACTCATCGATCGTTTTCAAAAACTAGTAAATAAATTCTAATGTATTTTCTTGGTTTCCAGTATATAACATGTTCTTTTTTCTAAAATTAATTCCATTTTTAAAATTAAAAGACACACATGGAGTCATATTGATAACCTTGGCCATCAGATTTAGGTGAGGATGATTCCTACACATAAAAAATTACATCTAGATCAATGACTTTAAGTATCAAAAAAATATTAATGTGTTTTATTATTTTTTATTTTACGATGTGTGTTTTGAACTAAAATGTAAAATATATACTAAAAACATAAAGTTCTAGTTATAATGAGCACATTATGTATCATTTTGAGGTGAAACTAATTGAGTATTTGATATGTTTTTTATTTCAATATTCTGAAAAAAATAGTTTAGAGAGAACATGTTTCATTATAATATAAGAGAAACTTCATTCTCCCTAAAACACATCACATTTCTGACAGCATGGGGTTTCCTCTTCTATAATAATGTATCAGGTTCTTTCTTTCCTATCTTGTTCCATATAGTTGAAATAAAAATATTACATCCAAAAATATATATGAAAAAACTAAATAAGTATTAGATAAAAATGATAATGAAATTAAATTACCAATAGTATCTCTAATGCTAAAAAAATAAATTAAATAATTAGTAGAAATTCACCTTTTCATGATGGTTGTAAAGATTCTTGACCAATTTCTTGTTTTAATTATCCTTGTTGCATCCTATAGTCCAATATTTCTTGAGCACAAGTTGCTTCAAAAAACCACCCCAACCCGAGAAAAATAATCCACCTATAGAAACAAATTCTTAATTTAACAATACTATAATGAAATAAATAAACCCTAAATATGAAACAATACAGTAATAACATGTCAATTTTAAACTGAAACCATATAATTTGAGTCGTACCAGTACACGGTGTATCAGATTGTGTACATGATCACATTATAAGAGTGAATCATCCAAGTTGATAAAGTCATTTCTTCATGATCATGATAAGAACTAAAAAAATAATTATCAGATAGAAATAATGGGGAAATAAACCTAAAAAAATAGATAAAATGAAGATAAAATCAACTAAATAAGATGTAACAAGTCCCATTTTCATGATATATGTGTACATTCTAACACCAGGAATTATTTCCATTCATTTTTAAACAAATATATTTCATCTTGGGAATATGAGGATTCTCTAAATTCATTATAGTACTAGAAAAATATAAATAATAAAAGGATTAATAAATAGTTTAAATGATATAGTAATTATATCGGAAAATACCTCTTCGAGGATTCTAGTTTTTATGGTATAAAACCTGTACCATATATTTTAAAACATAATAACCACAATATTTTCTATTGGTTTCTTTCAA
Organism: Viscum album; assembly: GCA_963277665.1. Classification (NCBI taxonomy): domain Eukaryota; kingdom Viridiplantae; phylum Streptophyta; class Magnoliopsida; order Santalales; family Viscaceae; genus Viscum; species Viscum album. Next base: position 1,994,680,478 of record OY728143.1, on the reverse strand, counting down.
AAAATAATGAAACATTGAGAAAAAAAATTAATTTGTTTTGATAAATGTTTTTATAGTGAAATATTATTAGAAATACGCTAATACATATCCACTTGTAGAAGTCTTCAATCTCCTTGTAAGCATGGATAGTCCCTCTTCCATGATTTTCAAGAAATTTAAATAGTACCCTATCAAAGAATAATTATCATTAAGACATTACATAAAATATGTAACTTGATGTTTCATTTTAAAATTTTGTATGTAGTGTACTACAAATTGAAAAAAATCATCACCTGTGGTTAGTTTGTTGGGTATCCATGTAGTGAATCTAGAATATAAATCGTTGGAGTATCTAAATTGAATGTAATGTGTCACCAAGGTTTCCTAAAAACAAAAAGGAATAAGTAATGAAAGAAATGATACTATATTTTACATGATTAAATTTTAATGTTTTACCCATTCATGGTTGGTATTAAGAAGAGTCTCTCACCTATAAGTTTTCATTTAAATGGTTTGGCCAGTTTTACTACTATTTCATCATTTTGTTATTCTATTTTAGTTTGGTCTATATAGGTGATGTTATGACTAATATGTCCAAATTTATTTTCATGGGGTAATTTTTAGGGTTGGTGTCCTAAGAATCAACTGTTTATACTTTGATTACATGAATGTACACTTATTATATATTGTTCATTGTTCTACATGACTATAATATAATAATATCCTAGAATATTTGTTGCATTAATAAGGTCATGGAAGATCCCCTCTATGATGAGAACCTTGAAATTCTATAACAATATTCTTAAATAATGTTCTACGGTTTGATGACATACTATGATAGGACACATGGTATACATTCCATTATGTGCGAATACTCGTAAGAAGACGAGACTCCCTCTCATGGAGTTCGCACTTGGTAATCTCCAAGATGGGAGACTATATGAACAGACATGCCAGTAGCAATTATTCATGTCTTGGTGTGATCAGATATTTCTATCTACGAGCGTGTGTAATAGTCCTTAGACTAGAATATTATCATTAACTCATGTCAAGGCTCGCGCACTTAGATTTGCTGAAAAACACCGTGATGAAGACAGTTGGCGGGAAGTAGGGTACATTGGGTGTGTCACAAATGACATGTTGTTAATGGATAAGTCGAGGAAGGATTTGTACCATCCATATTTATGGAAGTATATATCTTGGGCCCTTTGATTAAAATAGAATTATCGCCCAAATTCTATGTCCATTGTGTAACGACGAGTTTATTTATGGAATATAATGAATGGGAGATCAAGCATATAGGTCTATGACCCTCCCATGAAACCTTCTTGATGATATATTGAGAAAAAGGGATTAAATTTCATGGTAAGCATTCTTATGAGTTGACACGTCAATGTGGGGTCAACTTCTTTCTCTTCGGTGCCTTGACCCGTTGCTAGACAATAATCTTGGACTTTAGGCAAGCCCACCTAATGCCAAGGAGAAATAGGCCTAGAGGGTCACACACTAGTGTATCTAAGTATCTCAAGTAGAATAAATACTATTCTAGTATGTGGTTTAATAATTATTCAATGAATCATAAATCATTTTAATATTGGAGGAAGAATAAAATGAAAACAAGTACACATCGTGTATTAATGATTAGATGCTGTGTAGTTTTCATTTTGGAAAGGAAATGAAAAACAAATACATGTCATGTATAAATGATTACATGCCATGTAGTTTTATGAAAAACAAGTACACGTCGTGTATTAATGATTACACACTATATAGTTTTTCCAGTCGGGATTTTGAGGAAATAATATTGTTTTATTAAATTATATTTATTATAATCTGTGTGGGCGCATGTTAAGGAATTAATGATTTAACATGGGGGTTTTCAATAAGAGTTGATAAAATAAATAAAATGTGTAATGCTTTTATTTATTGTCATAACTCTATTACCTCAAACCCAATTATAAATATCATCACAACCCCAATACTTTTCCTAAGAATCATCATGCACAATAATTCTAGAGAATTCTATCAAGGCCAAAAGAACTCCTTCCACCAAGAATGCTCTCAAGACCGAGAGATATCCTCCTCTATTAGATGAAGATTATCTAAGATGGAAAATACAATAAACGGTGTCTCTACGCTTGCACCGGGATACTCCTTTGGTGACGTCTATAGATACGTGGTGCACGTGTGGATCACCGCTAGAGGATTTCGACCCCTAGCTTCTACGACGCAATGACAAATCACATCGGAATGTGATCAGAAATATTAAGGAAGAATGAACGCCATAAAAGGTACTTCATGTCAATTAATTAAATTAATTATAATCAACCTTTGATGATCATCCTTTATGGTTCCGGGACTATTCTTCTTCTTTGTCTATTTCTGTGATTCGATCTATGGAGTCTGGCATTTATCGTCGTATGGATCCCAGATTGATCATTTCTAATGACAAAGCTCCAAGTGGGAAAATCCACCAACGAGCTTCCACTGCGACCGAAACCTTCAATTGGTATAAGAGGGGTCACAACGTTGATTATAGTTATTTAATTTTCATTGATAATTTATGCATTTATATTTGATACAATTCAAGATAAATCATTCTATAAAACTGAATAAATGATATCTGTTCATCCTCATTCGTTTCTCGATTCACATAACGGAAACGACCTTTTAATTTTAATTTTTATTAAAATAAAAATGAGGAACTCATCCGAAGGAGCCTCTCATTCTATCTATACAACACAAGAATACATGACGTGTAGTGGAAAATACACGCCGTGTACTTAGGTTCAATGAACCAGTACTGGTCCAATAAACCATGCTGTGTGAATTGAGTATACCTAAGTTATCAATAAACTGTGTTGACCAGAACTGAACAACACGTGGAAACCGAAATACATGGCGTGTATATTAAATCAACATGTCATGTAGTCCAATTCGGTCCTGGTGAAACCGTGTACAAGGAGAAGTTGGGTACCTCGTACATAAGATTTCTAGGCTAGTAACCACATAACAAGGAAGTACACGCCGTTTTAGATTAATCCACATTCCCTGTATTCCAAAATTTCTATATTGTAGAGAACACGCCAAATCCCCAGGCGTGTACTTTGGATAAAGGGTAAAAATAAATACACACTGTGTACATTCCAGAAATGGAAATTTACCAAGTTTCCTTCAAAGTACAAAGACCCATACAAGGAATATGGATGAGAATAATCTCATGGAAATTCAGAAATTAATTTAAGATAAATAAATGATTAATTATAAGATCATAATTAATTTAATTCAACTACAACTTATCTTAAATAAGAGAACAATTAAAATAATTTGAATACTAAATATGTGTAAATGTCGTTGCATGCTATGGATGATCATGAGCTGGACCAATGACCCTTTGTATGTGTATGGTTTCATTTCAATTTATTAATTTAAATTCATTGTCTTGCGAGCCTTCTTCCAATAAAATGTAGGGCCTGCATACCTATGGTTTCTTTAATGTAAACACCAAGTAATGAAGGATCTCCCAAGCCAGAGGAGATGGTTCAAAATTTGAAGCTAAGGAAAAACCAACCAAAGAAGATACAAAGGTGGACAAGTGGAGCTGCAGAACACGAACCATCAGGTTCAAGGTGTTTTTCCCTAGGTCAAGGTTAGCTTATCAAAAATTGCCAAATAAGCTAACCAATAGAAGCTCATGATCATGCCGTCTTATTTTTTTTTTGATCGCATGGTTTATTTATTATTTATGTGTTGTCGCGATCACATAATTAATAAAATAAACAAGCATGCAAAGATGGAATAAAATAAAATCCTGAATATGCGTAAACATTATCAGAACATGGTTAATCACTTAAGAAATCATTACTTAATATTAAAAAGCATGTGATAATGCGAATTAACTCATAAAAAATTAAAATCCATCAAATTCCATATGAAGTCAGACCAAGCCTTCTGTTACTTGATTAAGGGAAAGACTCAATAAAACTACATGTTTGACCAACACTTTTTGGGACACTTACGTTTATAAAGGAATCTCTTATGAAAGTTTCGGGTTGACTTAAAAATTTTACATAAAGAGGAGTAGCCCTTGATAGACTTGTTGTAAAATGGAGGCAAGTGTTGAGGAAATCCATGTTAGGATTTCCAGATTGGGGAGTCCACTCAAAAGATCAAGGAACTGTAAGCTCACAGTTGGAAAAGAACCACCTACCTAAATACCATTAAATATCTTGACCAACCCTTTTTGGGGTTATGTGAAGGGGAATATGGATCCTTTCCACTAGAACGTCATCACAACTGGAAATTCGAAATTCAATGGTTAGGGCCAATGGGACTTGAGAAAATAGTGGAAGAATTAATAAATTCATTTATTATTTCTCATAAAATGTAATCAAGAAAGTACTAATAAATATTCTTTTTTAATTTGTATAATCAATATAAAAAACTCGTCAACCACATTATCTCTGCGATCAATTCTGGATAAAAACAACATCATCACCAGTAGTAACTTTCAGTAATGGTTTAGGCGCCTTCGGGTTATCCTATGACATGAACGAAAGTTTTACGTGTTGGAGTCCTCACTTCTGGATTCTCCTACCCAAGGGGTAATTGATACATATTTCCTTGTCTATAATCAACATTTGAGCGATGCACTTGATGTTCAATGTTTGATAACATCATCAATGTCAAGTGAGCTCATGAAGTCTCATGAAGACATAGATTCTTACAGCATGCTCTAACACCTCCGTGGTCCATACTAGGAGAGAGAAAGACAGGAACGGTTTGAGATATCCAAGTCTCTATTTCAGAAAAATCTTTGAGAGGGTTCCCTGACTGGGCCTCATGTAGTAAAGATCATTGGATACATTGAACGCTTGGAGGTTTTGTGCTTTAAATTCTATGAATAACTGGGTACTGATCTCATTCTTTCATCACTCCCCTAGAGTTTCTCTAAATTTGTTGTAAATTTCTACATGAAAAACATTGAGAAATATTTATCTGATCTTATTATCCTTATTCTTCAAGTGGAGAATGATATGAAGCGTGAAAATCCTTTTGTCATTATGGTGAATAAAAGGAAAGAGAAGGTGAAGAGCTTTAATCCCAAAGCTTCTTTAAGGCCTTCCAAGAAAAGGAAGATCAAATGGGAGGCAAGAGAACATGAGGTTGTTTGTTTCACATGTGGCAAGAAGGGCCACTCAATGAAAAACTTCACCCATCCAAGGAAGTAAGGGGAATCTTCAGGTGAGTTTGTTATCGAATGAAATCTATCAGTTTATACTAATTAGGTATTAGATACTGCTTGTGGTGCTCACATATGTATCCAAATACAGTAGCCTAGTAGATTCAGAAAGATTGACCGAGGTGAGGTGGATCTATGAGTAGCCAATGAATCCAGACTCGATGTTGTAGCTGTCAAAGACTACCACCTCACATTGCCTACTGGGATGGTCTTGGTATTAAAAGGATGTAATTATGTACACTCTGTAACCAAAAACATTATTTTAGTATCCAGATTAGATACTGATTGATTCATCTTTAATTTTGGAAATGAATGTTGCTACTTTTATAATGATAGCATTTTTTGGTAGGGCACATTTATATAATGTCCTTTATGTGTTAGACTATACAAACCAAGTAATGGAAATCGATGAAAAAGTTAATTCATATGACTCATACCACACCAAACTTTGGCATCACTGGCTACGTCTTGTCAATGAGAAACGTTTAACAAAATTACATCAAGATGGGTATTTATATTCTTTTTAACTAAAACCACTTGGTGTATGTCATGCATGTATACAACGAAAAATGACCAAAGCCCCATTTAGTGGGAAAGGTGAAAGGGATAAAGAGCTTCTATAATTAGTTCACACATATGTGTGTGGACCATTTCTAGTTGAATCAAGGGGTGGGTTCTTGTACTTAATAACTTTTACTGATTATTTTAGTAGATATGGATATATTTACATAACGTGGTATAAGTCAGATTCTTTTGATCAGTTCAAAGAATGCAAGAATGAAGTTGAGAACTAGCTTGGTAAGAAGATTAAGAAACTCCGCTCAAATAGAGAAGGAGAATATCTTAATCAAGACTTCATTGATTAATTATGAGAGTTTGGGATTCTATCTCAACTCACTCCTCCTTACACGCCTAAGTGGAATGGTGTAAGTGAAAGGAGGAACCATTCCCTGTTGGACATGGTGAGATCAATGATTAGTCATGCGAGTATTTCATTATCCTTTTGGGGATATTCATTACAAATAGCAGTGCACATACTAAACCAAGTACCAACTAAATCAATAAATTGTATTCCATATGATTTATGGAGTGGACTCAAATCCATGTTATCAAATTTACATGTGTTGGGTAGTGAGGAATTTGTTAAGGCCTCTTCAGGTAACAAAATTGTACCCCGAGGAAAAAAGTGTATCTTTATAGGATATCCTAAGGATACAAGGGAATATTACCTATACAACCCCTAAAATAAAAATGTTATAGTGGCAAGACACGCCATATTATTTGAGAGGGAGAACATCTCCAAAATAAATAGTGGTAGTAAGATAGACTTCGATGAAGTCGAGGCACAAGATACACAAGAGTTGGTATAAGAACATATTCCACAAAGCCCCGTGGAAGAGCAATCTATTCTAGATACCCAAGAACTACATAGGATCATAAGAGAGGTGAGAGAACCAGAACGATATAGTTTTCTTATAACTGAGGATGGAGACTCATTATTGGTTGACAATGATGATCCTCTTACCTACAAAGATGCATTTTAAATCACAGATGTTGCCAAGTGGAAAGAAGCCATGAATTCTGAAATGGATTTCGTGTACCAAAACCAAGTCTAGATTTTGGTAGATCCTCTAGTTAATGTAAATAATGTTGGTAATAAATGGGTATTCAAGAAAAAATGGACATGGAGGGACAAATCAGCACCTATAAGGCACAACTGGTTGCAAAAGGGTTTAGAAAGCATCAAAGAATTGACTATGATAAAACCTTTTCACCAGTTGCGATGCTGAAATCTATAAGAATCTAATTGTACATTTCCACTTACCATGACTATGAAATTTGGAAAATGGATGTCAAAACATAATTACTTAATGGGAACCTCCAAGAAGATGTCTACAGGACATAACCTGAAGGGTTTGTTACTCCAAAGGATGCCAAAAAGGTATACAAGTTACAGAAATCCATTTATAGATTAAAGAAACCATCAAAGTAATGGAAAATTCACTTTGATGAAGCCATAATAGAATTTGGAATTATTATGAATGAATGTGATCCTTGTGTCTACAAAAGGTTTAGTGGAAGTACAGATGTTTTCTTAATAGTATATGTTGATGAGATATTACTAATTGGAAATGAAGTACTTGTCTTACAGTCAGTTAAGGAATTTTTGGATAAATGATTCTCTATGAAAGACTTGGGAGAGGCAACATATATTCTTGGGATCAAGATCCATTGTGATAGATCCAAGATAATGGTGGGCCTAAGTCAAAGTACATACATTGACAAGATACTGAATTGATTTAGTATGAAATAGTCCAAGAGGGGTTTGTTGTCAGTGTTACATGGCATTCATCTTTCCAAGAAAATGTGTCCTCAGACACATGAGGAAAGAAAGAAAATGGAAAGGATCACTTACACACATGCGATTGGGTCAGTCATGTATGCTATGCTATGTACAAGGCTAGATGTTTCTTATGGATTAAGCGCAGTAGGCAGATATCAAGTTGATACAGGAGAACACCATTGGATGGCAGTAAAAAATATCCTTAAGTATCTGAGGCGTACTAAGGAAATGTTACAGGATTATGGAGCATATGAGAAACTAGTCATCAAAGGACATATAGATACTAGTTTCCAGACTGATCAAGATGACATGAAGTTGCAGACTGGATACATCTTCAGTTTCAATGGAGGTGCAATGAGATGGAAGAGCTCAAAGCTAGGTGTCGTCACAGATTCTACAGTAGAGTCTGAGTATATCACATCTTCTGAGGCAACATAAAGTAGTAGTATGTATGGGAATCTTCGTCCAAGATCTGGATGTAGTACCTAGCAGTAAAGATCCTATCACACTCTATTGTGATAATACTATAGTGGCGGCACATGAAAAAGAGAAAAGTTCACACCAGTGGACAAAGCACATACTTTGTAAGTATCATCTCTTGAGGGATTTTTCTTAGAGAGGTGAAATTTTAGTGAGATATATTCCCACGAAAGACAACCTGGCAGACCCCTTGACTAAAGCCTTGACTCAGCAGAAACATGATCATCATGTGAGGTATAGCAGACTAAAAGTCATTGGAAGTTGGCTCTAGTCCAAGTGGGAGTTTGTTAGGGGTGGTGTTCTGATAACCAACTGTTTATACATTGATTACATGAATGTACACTTCTTATATATTGTTCATTGTTCTGTATGACTATAATTTAATAATGTCCTGGAATATTTGTTGCATTAATAAGTTCATGGCAGATCCCTACTATGATGAGAACCTTGAAATTCTATGACAATTTTCTTAAATAAGGTTCTATGGTTGGATGAAATACTATGATAGGACACATGGTATACAGAACGTCATGTGTGAGTACTCGTAAGATGACAAGACTCTCCCTCATGGAGTTCGCACTTGGTAATCTCCAAGATGGGAGATTATGGGAACAGACCCACCTGTAGAAATTCTGTATGTCTTGGTGTCATCGGACATTGCTATCTATGAGTGTCTGTAATGGTCCTTATACTTGAAGATTATCATTAACTCATTTCTTGACTCGTGCACTTAGATTTGCTGACAAAAACCTTCAGGAAGATAGTTGGCGGGAATTAGGGTGCGTTGGGTGCGTCAGGTATGAAATGTTGTTAATGGATAAGTCGAGGAAGGATTTTTCCATTCCATATTTATGGAAGTATATATATTGGGACCTTGGATTGAAATAGAACTATCACCCAAATTCCATGTCCATTGTGTAAAGCTGAGTTTATTTCCAGATGTCAAAGAATGACAGATCAAGCATATAGGTTTATGACACTGCCAAGAAACCTTCTTGATGATATATTGAGACAAAGGGGTTAAATTTCATCATAAGAATTCATTTGAGGTGACATGTCAACGCAGCATAAACTTCTTTCTCTTGGGTGCCTTGACCCATTGCTAGATTGTAATCTTGGACTTTAGGCAAGCCCGCCTAATGCCAACGATAAAGTGTGCTAGAAGGTCACACACTAAGTGTATCCAAGTATCTCAAGTAGAATAAAGATTATTTCTGTATATGGTTTAATAACTATTCAAGGAAGCCTAAATCATTTTAATGTTGGAGGAAGAATAAAATCAAAACAATTACACGTCATGTATTAATGATTACACACCATGTAGTTTTTATTTTGGAAAGAAAATGAAAAACAAGTACACACTGTGTATTAAGGATTACATGTTGTGTAGTTTTATGAAAAACGAGTAAACACTATGTATTAATGATTAAACATCATGTAGTGTTTCCAGTTGAGATTTTGATTAAATAATATTGTTTTATTAAACAATATTTATTATAATCAGCGTGGGTGCATGTTAAGGAATTAATGATTCGACATGGGGGGTTTCAATAAGATTTAATGAAATAAATAAAATTCATAACATGTTTATTTATTGTCATAACTCTATAAATTCAAACCCAATTATAAATATCCTCACAACCCCAACACTTTTCCTAATAATCGTTATGCATAACAATTTTGGGGAATTTTCTCAAGGCCGAAAAAACTCCTTCCTCCAAGAACGCTCTCAAGACCGAGAGAGATCCTCCTCCATCAGATCAAGATGATCTAAGGTGAAAAATGCAAGAAAAGTTTTCTCCATGCTAACACCCATATACTCTTTTTCCAATGTCCAGAGATACGTGTTGCACGTGTGGATCACCACTAGAGGAAGTCTACCCTTGGCTTCTCTGATGCAATGACGAATCCCATCGGAACGTGATCAGAAATATAAATGAAGAAAGAATGCCATAAAAGGTACTTCTTGTCAATTAATAAAATTAATTATAATCAACCTGTGATGATCCTCCTTTATGGTTCCGGGACTATTCTTATTCTTTGTATATTTCTGTGATTCAATCCATGAAGTCTGGCATTTATCTTCATATTTATCCTGGATTGATCATTCCTAATGACAAAAATCCAAGTGGGCACATCCACCCACAAGCTTCCACTGCACCTGGAACCTTCTATAATCCCTTAAATTATTATTCATATATAAACTACAAAAAATATGAATTTTATTTAGTTATAATTAACTAAGTAGATCAACTATTGAAAAAAAAAATCATCAAAACTCACATCATGTTTAAATTTATAACATAGACTCTTATCTATTCATACTTGAGGATTGTATTTATCTTATTTAGAGAAATGAAGTCTGACAAGGCCTCTCTTTGCATTTTTTTCATAAAAATAAGCTATGTGATTACTACCACTTTTTAAGTTTGTATCTATATGAACCTTTAATTATGGAAAATGTAGATATTCAATAGGTGGGGAAATGTTCTTTTTGAAGATATTTTCAATCAATTAGTTGATCTTATAGATTATTTTGATTCAAGCTTTCATTTAAACCCATTATCATTGTTCATCTAAAATAAAATTCATAAATTCATACAATTTTCCATTAATTGTTATATTTTTACCATGAAAATAAAATTCCAAATAAATACCTCTCTGTAGACATTTTTTTATAAGATCTGATGGACATTCTTCAAATGTTCCTATATATTTATCAACCATATGAATATATACTTCATCAATTAGAATAGGTAGATTAGTTCTCGGATTAGGATATATGATAATCCCCACTCTCACATGACCTATTGGAAGTTTTCTATTGTGTAGATTGTCTTCATGGATATTGAACATGACAGACCTCTTAAAACGGTGATGGGTGAGTGTTGATAGATATAAATCATGGTCATTTCCACCCTGTAGAATATCAGTACATAAAGGGTATTAGTTTCTTTATGATTCAATTTTCATATAAACAATTATGATAATATTTATTACCTTATATAAGATAGCTCTTTGAGGGGAATTTATCACCTCAAAGATGATGGGGGTGGTGGGTAGAGGATTTTCACTCAGTGGTTGTTCTCGAGTTGTTTCATCTCGTTGATTCCCCCCAAACAAATTTCTAGAAACTCAAATGTCCAATGAAATTTTTCATCAAGGGTAGATAATTGTGCCTCCATCTCTTCCATTTTTTTTAACTTTACCCCTTTGTTCATTTATTTTCTCAAAACAATTTTCTATTGTCACCCCAAAACATGCACCTCTGACACAACCATATTATTTTGTTCACTTAAATTCCACTAATATTATATGTTCATTTTCTAAAAGTATTCATGATTCCTATGCCTAATTAGTATATAAAATATTGGATAATAAGTAATCATTGTTATGCAATAGTGATTCAAAGAAATTTTTTTATTACACATGTTGGACAAAATTGTTTTGTGTTTTCATCTATTAGTATCCTATCTTTATTTACACATACCTCATTCCATATCATATGACATGGGGTGGAAGTATCATTGGATTTGGATTAACTAATTTTCATATAAATAGTGGGACACAATTATTGTGTTTTTTCATGTCACATAAAATTATTATGGTAGATTTAAAATATGTACCATTTTTTTCAAGTGAAGTGTACTCTATCCTTGGTTAATGGTAGGGGTGCGTTGGTTTTGTTGCCCATTTCTTATTTTTAGCACATAGTTTCAATTTTATAAATTAAAAATTCTCAATTGAGCTGATTAATACACATATTTTTTAACACTATATTACTAGATATAATGTACCTACAAAGATATATCCTCACGATGAAAAGTAAATGCATCATAGTCTTCTTGTTTTATAAGGTGTTCATACATATATAGTGGGTGTGAGTTTATATTACGTTCAGCATCTCTGGGATGAAACTTTGTTAGAATTGGGAGAAATTTCTTGTGATTCTTTCTTGAAATCATTAATAAAAATTTCATATGGGATTCATATACAATAAATACACTCCGTAAGGGATAATGAAGAGTAATTCAATATTTATTTATTTTATTTTTTAGTTAAATAAAGAAAGGATATCATAAAGTTACACTAATGTGTTCCATATTCTGTGTCATAATCATGGGAACAATAAGGTTCCATAATCCTACATCAATTGGCACACAATGCTGAGTGATGATCCCAATGAAAATTTTAAACATGGAATTTTTTGGGTTAACAGGATGGTTGTGTTCATTCTATCTAACATCAAGTTTTATGCCATTACTTTTCACCCTAATAACATTTTATTACACTATCACTATATGGTCATCCTATTTTTTATGGGACATCATTTTTTCATCGTATACCATTTTCATAGGTAAAACATAATTAATTTGTGGTTCATATGGATTGGTAGCATTAGAATGTGCAGAATGTTGTTCCTCTATAATTGTAGTAGTAGTAGGTTGAGAATCATGCCATTCATCTAGTTTTTTAGCATCGATATGTATATAAGATCATTGTTCCACTATACTGGGTGTATAAGTAGGTTGAAAAACCTGTTGTTCCTCTTGATTGATAGTATCATCACTTATAGAAGTCATTATATTCAGATGTGGTTCAATATTTAATTTAGATTATGTAAATGCAGTAAAGAATAAATAATAACATGAGGTAACCCAATTTATATTAAAAAAAACATAACATTATTATTGAAATCACTTTTCTTAAATGGATGAAGGTATTTTACCCCTCTATCATGTATCCAATTACCTTAATTATGGTCTCCTCTAACATATGAGACCCTCTATACATTGGTACCTTTGCGAAACGATTGCGACATCCCAATTAAAGGGTTATCCATGGTTGAATTTTAATCTCACCCTTCAATAGTTTTGGTCAATAACAGAACAATTGACCTATTTCTTTTGGTAGGATCTGAACTAATTTGTCTTTGACAAAAACATTTTAGACACAAAATTGGGATTTGAGAAGAGTCATATATATAATATTTTGTAAACATGGTGAACCCTTTCACCCCATCTTCGTACTATTTTATCATATGATTGACATCCTTACATTCTCTATTCATATCCTTACTATTTGATTTATTACTTTTAATATTTTAAAAAATAAATAAATACAGAAAATGGACCTTTAAAATAAGGGGAACCAAACATTTGAATGATTTAAATAATTTTATTATGCTTTGAGGGAAATTTGTAATTGAATTTAAGAAAATAATCACTCCACTTTTGGTATGTGTTATCCCCTATATTTATCCGCATTGTTCCCTAGTACCTGGTATGGGATGACAATACATAGAGTAGTTCAAGAAATATCTTGCATGTCCAAAATAGATGGGGGAGAATTTTAGGAAACAAAATGAGATAATTTTTTTTCCTGAGATGAAGAAGATGAGGATAACAGTTATTATTGTGTTTTTTCTGAGACTCATTCTTTCAGAAGTTAAGACCACATCAGAGAGAAGATGTAGTCGTGGAGGACTCCCAAAATTTAAACCAAACAAGTGATGTTTGATGAAAAGTAGTTTTATGAGTTGAAATTGTAACCACAGAAGGTTTTAAAATAATAAATTGAAATTCATGAAACTTTTTTTAAGAAGATATTTTAAACTATCCTTTAAACAAAAATTTTCAGCTTCTTTGTTTTGAATGTTTAAGAAACGGTCATCTAAAACTGTGATATGTATGTTATTTCAAGTATAATGTAACAAACAGGATTTATTGGGTAATAGTAACCTACTCTTATGAATAGTAATATTAATAGTAATATGACCCTAATTAATAGTAAATTGTATTATTACTTTATTTTTAAAGGTTATAAGATAATGAGATGTTGATTAATTTTTCATGGTGTTAAAAATGAGTTATAGAATTAAAAATTTTATTTTTGAATAAATTATGATTTTTTTAAATTAATACTATTTGGAAAATTATTTTAAAAAAATGGAGTTCATTTTTGAGTTTTACACATTGAAAAATGGTTCGGGTGAATTTTTGGGTTTTTCTGAAATAATTAAATTTTTAGGGAATAATAAAAATATTGTTTCAAGTTTTTAGAATGTTTAATGATATAATTAATTATTTAATGATGATTTAATAATTGTTAAATATTTTTTACAGTAAAATAAGATATGAGGTATCCCATGTGTCTAGTATCATGGGAAAATACCATGGAAAAGCCCATGGTTTTGAAAATACCAAAAATTAGGTGTCCCGTGAAATTAATAAAATATTCCCACACATTTTCTATAAATACCAACTCATTCCTTCATTACATTAATTAAAAATTCGTCCTCAACAATTATTTGGACTTATTATCTCTCTATTAATTCTCCCATGGTGTCCTCAATCCCCCAAGGTCCCAAACTTCAATCTTAGGAGTTACTCTACAATGTAAATGAATTCTCAACTTCTTTCTTTTTCTATTCACGTTCTCTTGTGAGTAGTATAAATTAAAAGTTTACATACCATGTTATTATTTACATTTTATTATATATCTATAATATATTATTATTTATTTATGGATTGGTGGCCTCTGTACCTTATCTTTCTAGTGTTTTCTAAAACCATGTTGCATAACCGTTAGGCTAACGAATTTTTGAAAGGAATTTCCCAACTATTATTTTATTTTGAGTTCATTTTTTTCTTATTCATTACTCAACTCACCTTACCCAAGAGGAATAAATAATCTAGTATCTTAAATATTATGTATTTTATCATTTTTATGGAATAATCTCCATTACACTTTTTATCCTCTCTCACTTATTCAAGAAATTAAAACATCTTCTGTGATGTGTCTATTTACCGACATCGTGGACGATGTGATTAAATATTCATTTACTTCATTAGATACTGGTCATGAAACAATTTTTATGGTTGAACCAAATTATAATTTATTTATTATATCTTATATAAGGTTCTGGAATCATTTTTTACACTTGTGATTAATTTATGAAAAATAATGAATTTGTTAGGATCGAAGAATCACCAAAATGACCTAAACAAATATCAATAATGTTTCAACTTATGAATCATCCTCATGTTATAATTAAAAATGATAAATGGTAAAATTAATTATTCTATAAATATTTAAATACCATTCCATAAAAATTATAGAGGTTCACTTCCAATAGACAAGAATATCAATTAAGAACCAATCATGGTTTCCAATGTAAATAACAAAATATTACTAATAAATGTGTGAAGTGATGTTGTATAATGATAGTATAAGGTGTTATAAACATGAATATGTTTCATCAAGATATTAATAACACTCTTTTAGACATTATACTGGAGGTTTAAACACATTTTAAGTAATAAAAACCCGAGGTAAGGGAATTCTTAACCAAATTTTAATTCTTTGTGTTACCATTATACTTCATTATTTTTGTGGTATTAAAATTGTTTGTTAGATGATTTTTTATATTATGTTTAATTATGTGTATTTAATGTGTGTATATACATATACATTCCATTTAATTAATACTCACTCCATTTATATTTTAAGTTACTTCTCTTAAAAAATAATTTTAAAACTCTCTTTTATAAATTTCAAAAGGATTTTTTTATATGTATATGGAATAAGTGGGTTTTCTTGATTTCAGGATACTTTTTACCATAATATGTTCCTTGGAAATTTCTTATGTTGGGTTGATCCCATTATAGCTCAGGATATGATGGTTTAGACCCATTATAGCTCTCCAATGCATTGGGTACTCCAGAAGTGGAATTTAACCAAATTTGTATTTAATGTGTATGAGTGATTGTAAGAGTGATATGATAAATATGTCCCAAGGAAAATACATGATGTATATACCTGTATGAGTTTTTATGATTAGGGGTTTTATTGGTTTTTATGTTATCACTTGACTAACGATATCTTTATTTACATCCATTACTGAGTTTTATACGCATCCCATGTTTTTTAAATGTTATTCATAGGATATAAGGATGGTTAAGAGAAATAAGGGAGTCGTGATGATTGATATGGAGTGTTATCCAAGAAATCTTGTTTTATGTTTTAATGTTCTATATTTTGAAAAAATGGAAACTATTTTTAGTATTATCCTCTTTGTCATAATGTGTTATGTTATGTGTATAAGATATTCTAATTATTTATAACTCAAAACCCAAAAAGATACTAATTTTGTAATAATGTATGTTCTTTTATAAAATTCAAGATTAAGTAGCATTTTATGGTCGGTTCCTTATAGTTGGTATCAAATGATGGTTTATAAAACTTCAGGGGTTAGGATGATGTTAAAATTATACCATAAATTATTTTTTACTATATGGTAATTTTAAATGTTATAGAATTTAAGGATTACAATGTTACTTCATCAATGTTTTGTCTGTTTAGAATTGTTTTCTAGAGAAGAAATAAGGATGCTGAAGTAGGAAGGCACTAAGAGGATAATGTCTATATGAATATGAAACCTAGAATGGTGGGAACCAGATCCGGGCAGTTTTTGATAGCAATGGCTTAGTTTAATCAAGAAATAAATGGGGATGGTATCCATTTTATAGAGGAACATGATCAACTAGGAAGAAACATGTCTTTATAGAGCATTTTATGAGGCAACATTTTCCATAATTTAGTGGAACCATAGATCTAGTGATAGCCAAAGGATGGATCAATGCTTTAGGAAAGATATTCAATGTCATGATATGTTAATAATGTCAAAAGGTAATACTATCCATTTATCATTTGGAAGGTGAAGGTGATCAATGGTGGCCTTTGGATAACAATACGAGAGAAAGTGATGATCTTGACTATATGGAATGGAATGATTTTAAGATTCTTTTTCATGAAAAATATATTCCCCATACTGTTCAAAAAATAATGGATAAGAAATTCTTGGAAATGAAGCAGAAAGGTGATGATTTTGTTGCAGCATATGAAGCCAATTTTACAAGACTATCTAGGTACGTAACAAAATTTACTCTAGATTTTGATAGTAAAATTAATATATTTTACTTTAGTTTGAAATAATTTTTGAGAAGATATTTTTATTTATGAGAGCTTAAAAGATATTAGAAACTTTTTTGTTGTGCATAAAAAGTGGATATGGAGTTTATTGACATGTATATGCCTTATGATGAAACAAATAAGAAGAGGTCAGGTTGGAAAGATTTGGGTTAGAATTCATCAATGAAATATGGAGGTAGAAAATCAATTTCCCTTCTTATGGAATGTTTTGTAAAAGTAATCCTGGTGAATGCCTTGTAAATTATGGGAAATGCTACAAATGTATAAAGTTTGGACACATGTCTCATGAGTGCATGGAAAATGATCAAAAAATTAATCAGAAGCTGATGGTGAGATTCCTTAACTATAAGAAATTGGGCTATTTTGCTAATGTTTGTCTGAAGCTAGTCACTCAAGCTGGGAATCAGCAAGATTGGAAGCAAAAGGGTTTGGTAAAATAATTTTCAACCACTTCAGCAGATGTAGAAGTGTCAAATGAGGTGTTATTAGGTGCATTTCTTATTCTTATGGATATTTCAAATGTGTTGTTTGATTTAGTGTGTAAACATTCTTTTATTTCTAAGAAATATTCTAAATAATTTGGAATTCAACCTCATGAATTGAAACTAGATCTCATGGTAAAAATACATGGTGGAAATATTTGGGAAATTTTTTTTTTAGAATTTACCTATCATTTTATGTGGAAAGAGTTTAATTTAAATCCTTGTTGTTTTTCCTCTAGTAGAGTTTGATGTTATCCTGGGTATAGACTTTCTTCCTTTTTATCATGATATGATAGATTGTATAGAAAAAGAAGTTGTTTTTTAGAAAGAATTTCAATTTGTGTATAAGAATGAACCTATAGCATTGATCACATATCAGAAAAATAATTAACTAATAAAAGATGAAAATTAATGTTATCCTACTCATATTTTTGAATGTAAGGAAACTATCCAGATTAATGATGTACTAGTGGTTAATGAATATGTAGCCTTTTTTGGATGATTTTCATAGTGTTATTCTTAATAAAGAGGTTGAGTTCAATATTAACTTAGTTCTTAATGAAATTTATATCTCTATAACCCCTTATCGAATGGACCAAATAGATCTTATGGAATTAAAAAAGCATTTGCTGGAATAATTAGGTAAAGTCTTCATCTGAACTAGCACTTTATTATGGGGTTATTCTATCTTGTTTGTTAATAAGAAATATGGTTCAATGATTCCTTGCATTGATTATAGACCCTTGAATAATTTTTTTGTTAAAAACAAGTATCATTTAACTCATATTGAAGATTTTATTAGCATCTCTTGGGAGCACAATATATTTCAATGGTTGACCTGAGGTCGGGGTACCATCAGCTAAAAGTAATGGATGAACACAACCTAAAGACTATGTTCTGTACAAGATATAGTCATTATGAATTTGTTGTTATGACTATTGGGTTAACTAATACACTATCTGTATTCATGGATCATATGAATAGAATATTTCATGAGTTCTTGGATATGTTTGTGGTTGTGTTTATTGATGAAATTCTGGTATATTCTAGAAGTAAATAGGAGCATAAAAAACATCTAAGGGTTTTTTTGAAAGCCTTAAAATAAAATAAACTGTATGAAAAATTCATCAAGTGTGATTTATGGTTGAAATATATTTCTTTTATTAGGTAAATTTTAAATAAGGATAGAATAACATTTGATCCTACCAAAAAAAGTGGTGGATGACTGGACAAGACCTATAAATGATACGAATATTAGTAGTTTTCATGGATTAGTAGGTTATTACAGAATTTTTTTTAAAAAACATTTCATGGTTAATTAGACCACTAACCAAGTTAACCAGAAAAGGGATTAAATTTGTTTGGATAGAATAATATGATGTTTGTTTTCAGGAACTGAAGAAGATATTGGTTAATGCTCAATTTTTGTCCATGCCTTCCCCAAATGGTTAGTTTATAATCTACAATGATGCTTCTTTGAAGGGACTTGGTTTTGTTCTGATGTAGAATGATCAAGTAATTTCTTATTCTTCAAGACATATAAAACCTCACAAGTTAAATTATCTGAAACAAGATTTGGAATTGGAAGCTATTGTAACACCCCGAGATTTTATGAGATATATTATTTTTAATTTATTTAATATCTTCTGTGGTACGCTGTACCAAGATCATCTTACGCTATACAAAATACCGTATTAGCTTGCAGTATATGCAACATTATTCTTAGATCATGTTAAACACAATTTCAAGTTCATTTGATAGTAGTTATTCTACGAAACATTGAGTGTGTATATATATATTCGATGTATAAAATAAATATGGTTGGATTCTGTTATACGAAACAACAAAGGAGTCATGCACTACAAGCAACCCTGACTTGCCTTGCATTATACGAAATCACGACCTTCCTCGATAGCGTGTGTTGTACGCAATACCAGGTTTCACTAAACAATGATATATGGTTATAATATTATTATGATCCAGCTGTTATGAGTAGTAGTAACTACATTTTGAATTTGATGACATTATAATTTATCTTACACATTTTATAGAACATGGTAATAGAACAAAAAAAATTCAGGTAAAATAATTATTTTTCAAAAAAATGCACTTTTGCCACCTTTTGATGGCGCACCCACTTTAAATATATTTTTTTGACATGTTTATGATATCAATTTGGAAATATAAAATTATTATTTGGAATCATAATATATAAATTTACTATGGATAAAGTTTTGATATTTTTCTGATAATTTTCTTATTTTGATGAATAATAAAAATATGCTAAATTTTAATTAAAAACAAAATTTTTCATCGAGATAATTTATATGGTTAAATTATAATATTGAATTGTTTTAAAGTATAAATAGAATATATTCTTAACATTTAATATAATTCATGTCATTTCCATTAATTTTATAAATAATTCATAAGTAAAAACATTTCAATCTTTGAAAATGTTTTAACTTTTAAAACCCATTTTCTTAACAACAGGATTAATTTTAAATTAATTACTGAAACTTCTATGTTTTGAATTTTGTAAAATGGATTCTATATTTGGATTCAGTGGGTCCAAATTATGTTAATAGGTAACTTTTATTTTTTCGACATTATGAATAGTAACTACGGTAATTTTTATTTACTACAATTAAAGGTAAATCGGGTAATTAAGGGGTAAAAATAAGATTATAAAATTAACCTAAAACCTGCCAAAATTATATTGGATGAATAAAAGTAGACTCATAACACCTAAGGGACGAAATAGATTCATTTAATAGACTTTTGACCATGAAACTAATTTAATTATTATTAAAACCAATCAAAGTGACACAGTGTCACTCTCTTATATCTTATAAGTGTAATAATTTTAATTTAGTGATAATCTTCATAAAAACTAGAATATAAATAGTCTCAAAAAAGATAATAAAATTATGTACATCATGAGAATTTATTTATAATTTTTAGGGATTAAATAATTGTTATTAATGGTGACACAATAGTGATACAGAAATTGTTTATTTAGTGAAAAATCAATAATATAGTTTTTATATAACCAATAGTGACCATAAAAGGCACAAAAACCTGACCAAAACATATTTTTCATGTACATGTAAACCATAATCATACAACGGTCTAATATGTGACTATTTGGAGCCTTATAAAAGCGATTATGACACTTATATTATTTTATTTTAAATGATGTCAAAGTTGTCACCTTCAAAATTTAATAAATATAAAAATTTAAATGTTGTGATTTTAAGATGATAAATTTGAGTAGAAATATTATTAAGAAATTTATTATAATTATATTAATCATTGAATTTTATTTTTAATTTTTATGAAACTAATAAGTATATTAAATAATTATAAAAAAATGATGCAGTAATTGCTTTCTTAAGAGAAATATCAAATAAATGGATTTATAAATATTAAAATAAATATTATATGAACTAATTAATGTTCTACACAACTTTTATAGATGAATAGGATATTTTAGGAATCTATTAAACATTTTTTTCTAATATTTCCTCTTTGTGAATTTATTTAAATTCAAATAAATGAATAGTGTCAGAATTAACACTATTGTTATTTTATAAAAATATCATATTATTAAATTGTTTAAAAATAACATAAATATTTAAAAAATATAATTTGAAAATTATATGGTCTAAGATGTCATAAAGTACCCAATTATGGATAATTAACAACACATAAGTAATTATTTATAACAATTTAATATTTATAATCTCATTACCACAAATAAGATTAAATAAATTTAATATGGATAAATCAAATTGATAAGGTTTAAAATAAATTTCCAACATGTCAAAATTTTATTGTTTGATGAAATTACAACCCTATGTCATCTAATATTTGAATATGAGTCATTTTTGGAGGTTTTTAAGTGGGGTTTGATTTATTATAAATTAATATTTTTGAGGCTTCCAAAGGTTCCCCTCTCCTCCTTTATAAAAGGGAACCTCCTCCCTCTCCTCTTTACACAACTTTGAGCCTTAAATATCTTCCAAACCCGGACCATTTATCTTCTCAAAATCTATGGTCATATCATAGAGGTTATGGTCTTCTCAAAAGACCAACTCTAGTGCCCCAAGAAGAAGTTTAAAAGAGGCACGTCGAAGAAGATGTAATCTCTTCTGCCGATTCTTTCAAGTTTCTTTCTTCTTCAACTTCTTATTATTTAGTTTTTTAATTATAAATTAATAACATCAGTATAACTAATATACTGATATTTTATTATAAATATTAAATAAACCCATTTCACCTTCTATCCATCCTACAGAAAATGAAATCACTGCGTGCGCATACGTACGAAATACCGTCTCCACGCCGTGGTGTAATCTGTTTTTCCACCAACACCTTACTTGGATAGGTATAATGGTGTAAAGAATAACTATATATTGTTATTATAACATCATACTGATTATAAGATATTATATCATCGACTCCAATTCCATTCAATAATTATGGGAATGATATCATCGCTTGTGCGTACGTACGAATTACCGTCTCCACGACGCGATGAGATTCATTCTCCATGTTAACCATTCAAGAATGATTATATAGTATATATAATGAATAATAATGAAATATATGACATAATAAAGCTACTGGATTTATGTATATATATATATATGTCATATACTTACTTCCATTCGAGTCAATAAGGAAAAGAAAACATCATTCATGCGTACGTACGACCTACTGTCTCCATGAACAGTGTATTTCATTTCATTCATCTATCTATTATATATATATATACTGAATATATATGATATATAAATCATTATTTAAATTTTGGAATTAATTAAAACATGATATAAGTAATAATAATATCAAGAACAACAAGTCCAAACACGTACGATAAATAAAATGATTTTACCCAAAATGATGCTTTAACATAGAATTTACAAAAGAACGGGTAATGTAAAGTCATAAGTGAACCATATATGATATCATAACAATGAATATGATTCTTTAGTAAGTCAATGAAATTATTTAAATCATAATACAGGTGGTTCGGATACGTACGAAGCATATCGGACCTAAGGTAAGGGATAATTTTGCAATCTCATTTTTATCCAAGATTGCTTATACGTAAGTATTTACCAGGGTTATATTTTTCATCCATGTCCATAATTTTTTTTTTATAAAGTTTTTAATATTCTTCCATGTATGTTTAAAGTCATATTTACCCCTATTTGACTTTTACTTTATATTGTGGATGAAATCTTTCTTTTGTTTACCATGCATGGTACTTTTTGACTTTTCCGTTAAAAGTATGAGGAGAATGTTTTTTAACTTATACCGCATGAACGGAGATTTACAGTCTCATAACACCTAATTTTAATGAATATTCCTATACAATATTTCATTATTATTTTCAAAAAAATCCCTTTATTTTAAAATTTCCTGGCATTTTGTGAAAAGAAAATGATTTTTAAGAAGAAAGGATATTTTCCTCAGGAATTTATTTCAAGTGTTTTATCTAAACCATTTTCTATCTAAGATGACATTATTTCATATGTGTATGTTTCATGTATAATGTATATATGATTTTCATGGTTTCAATTTTATTATGATGAAATGATATCCATTTGTTTTATATGGATTATGTTATGATGGGATGATGTTTATGAAACCCATTTTATTCTTTGGGTTATGATAAATGATTTTTTTTTATGTGGTGGAACACGTATGAATGATTTCAATATGAGATGGGTGGGGCCTATATCTCCATCCAATTCATTGGGTAAATATTTATATATAATGAGATAGACATGGCTGGAATGGTAATTTAATCCCATTCAGTGTTACAGGACTGGAACGAGGAGTGAACTCGATTCAGAAAGGGACTTTTTCCACTAAGATTGTCTTGGCAGAAATGTCTTGGCTACTATGAAAATCATATCATGTGCTTAATGGTTTTCCACAATGACATGTTTTATTACCATGCTATTTTATCATGATTTATGTTCCTTTATGACATATGCCTTACGTACTTCCATGATTTATGTCTTTGCTCAAGATTTTGATGTTTAGATTTTATGTTCAAGTTTTTGCATTTAAATGTTTATGGATTGTTTTATATTCTCTATGTTGACCCTTACTGATCATTTGAGCTCAAAATTTTTATGTTTTCTTTTCCCCAGGATATAAAGAATGATTTTAGGTAAGAAAACAAAAGGGAAAGATCTTTATGGGAGATGTTGAAGATCTTTCACCATGATTAGAGTATTATTTTTCCGAGTTTTCAAAGGCACTAAACTATTACGGTCCTTATGTGTTTGTTTATGTTATGTATTAAGTATTATGAAAAAGTAATGTAATGTCCATCTACGCCAAGACTTGGGTCTCTACAGTTGGTATCAGAGGAAAGTTTTAGTTAACCTTTGGAAACTAGGATGCAAAAAAATTAGTGAGATCCCTAGAGATATTTCTAAGGTATGTCTAGGGATGTCCCTAAGGTTATGTATAAGTATAGTTTATAGTACTAGAATTATGGTAACAATCTTGGAATTTAACCTACGATGTTAAATATTTATGTTACTTCCCCTAGATTATGATTTTTTCCTCACACTATTCTTTTTGTGTGTTAGAAAATGGCTGGAAACAGGAAGATTCACGATAGTGGAGGATATGATGGACAATGGAATGATATTATTTGTGAGAAACCAAATGAAATTGGATCTAGAAGTCCACATGTCATTATTATTCCTAATCAACAATCTCATAATATGATCAATAATCTCAACTTTGGTAAGTTTCCTGACACAGCTAATAAGAGAAAGATGGAGTTTCATCATGATCATAGAGGAAAGAAAGTTCAATTTCTCTCATGTAAATCATCTGGGAAGTGGCATCAAGGAGAATTTTTCAAAGGAAATGGAAGACGCTTTGGGTGTGGAAAAGAAGAAAACAAAGCCAGTAATTGTAAAAGAAAAGGTTCAATTAACACCATGGACAAGGATAATGGTATTGCAAAGACACCAACAATGGTTAAATGTTTTAAATGGGGAATGTACGAGCATTATGAAAACCAATTACCTAAGGGAAAATCACATGAAGAGAATCAACATGATCATATGGGGAGCATTTATTTTGATGATTATGACGAGACTACAAATGACATGGGAGATGAAATAAGTGTTGGGGAATTAAATGATGAAGCTCAGTCAATGGTTTAAGAAGGTAGTAGAATGATTACATGTTTATCAAGAATAATGTATGTTACTATGGAATAAAGAAAAATCAAAGGATTGTTATACTGTTGTCTTTCCTTGAGTATTTAAAAGTATATGATGAATGGTACCGGTAACTATGAAAAGTGATTGAAATATTTTTGGAAAAAATATGATATGTGCATAATGAAGGGATAAAGTGAAAATGAAATAAGGACAATGTTATGGTTTGAGTATGTAGAAATTTTGGGATTTTGGTACGTCGAGAGAGTTAACATTTGACAGCATTCATGTTTTCACTAAGGTTCTATGGTAAGAATACATTATTAAGGTATTCACATGTGAGATATATCTTATGATATATGGGGGATAAATGATGATATTCACATTCTTCTTATATGACCTCCTTGTTAATCTTTTTCACTATAATATGAGATTTGACAGAAGTATTTTGGAAAAGCCTAATGATTGGAATGGATTATGTTGGACATAAGTTAGTATTGTTTAAGGTAATAACTTTTTAGATATTATTGATGGAAGGTTATAATAATATAGTTTTTAAAAAAGGATAACCTGTAGGACGTGCGACAACCCATCGCGTCAGACATGGTTTTGGGAATTGAAACCACAACCGAATTGATACAGGCCTTTATCACCTACCACTGGTCTACAGGAAGTCCTTGGTTAGTAGAAACTAGTTTTATTTTAGTAAGCATGATGATAGATGAAATATAAGTCCATTTTGGAACCATATCTTATTAATCTCACCATAGATGGACTTATGTATATAATTTTGCTAACTTATGTTTGAGACATATGGAATGACCTATCATTCTATCGCATAATCTGCTAAAACATCACGAAAGAAAAATTCAACTTCATTTCTTTAAGAGATGAAGTGGAAATTGTTCGAGGCACGAGCAACGTTGAGATTGTACCAAAATCAAGTAAGTATTTATTTTAATTAAAAAATTTCTCAACATTTGGGAAATGATCTTGAAAAAGAAAAATGTTGTCCTAGTACTCTCATATCTTATGAATCAGATAGTACCTTATATCATCACAAATTTATGGTTTTGTGATTGTTGGATTTTTCATATCCATGTTCTCTACCACTCTCCACCAGAACATGACGGTTAGATTTCTCTTCCATATCCATATTTTCACCTATGTTCTCCTATGTGGAAACCCAAGGATAAGTGAATTTGGGTAACCGTAATATTTCATACATTAGTTTTTATAATTATGTTTTATTATTCCTTTTTACGATGAGGGTTTCTATGAAAGAAACTCTCAATTAATAAACCATTTATAACCCTGATGAATTTCGAGGGTGAAATTCATTTTAATGGGGGTATAATGTAACACCCCGTGATTTTATGAGATATATACTTTTTAATTTCTTTCATATCTTCTGTTGTACGCTACACCAAGATTATCTTTCGCTATATGCAACACCGTATTAGCTTGCAGTATACGTAACATTATTCTTGGATGGTGTTACACACAATTTCAAGTTCATTTGATAGTAGTTATTCTACGCAACATTGAGTATATATATATATATATTCAATGTATAAATGAAATATGGTTTTATTCCATTATATGAAAGAATGAAGGAGTCCTTCACTACACGCAACCCTAACTTGGCTTGCATTACACGCAATCGTGACCTTCCTTGATAGCGTGTGTTGTACGCAATACTGGGTTTCACTAAACAATGATATATGGTTATAATATTATTATGAACTAGACTTTATGAATAGTAGTAACTAAATATTTAATTTTATGACATTATAATTCATCTTACACATTTTTTAGAACATGGTATGAGAATAAAATAATTTTTTTGGGTAAACTAATTATTTTTCAAAAAATGCAGCTTTGCCGCCTTTTGATGGTGCACCCACATTAAATATATTTTTTTGACATGTTTATAAGTTAAATTTGGTAATATAAAACTTATCTTTGGAATAATAATATAAAAATTTACTATGGATAAATTTTTGATATTTTTCTGATAAATTTCTTATTTTGATGAATAGTAAAAATACGCAAAATTTTAATTAAAAACAGTTTTTTTCATCGAGATATTTTATATGGTTAAATTATAATATTGAATTGTTTTAAAGTATAAATAGAATATATTTTTACCACTTAATATAACTCAAGTCATTTCCATTAATTTTATATTGAATTCATAGGTAAAAACATTTCAATCTTAGACAATGTTTTAACTTTTAAAACTCATTTTCTTAACAATGAGATTAATTTTAAATTAAATACTACAACTTCTGTGTTTTGAATTTTTAAAACTAGATTCCATATGTAGATTTAGTGGGTCCAAATTATGTTAATATGTTACTTTTATTTTTTTGACATTATGAATAGTAACTACGGTAATTTTTGTTTTCTACAGTTAAAGGTAAATCGGGTAATTAACTGGTAAAAATAAGATTATAAAATTACCATAAAACCTTCCAAAATTCTATTTGATGAATGAAAGTCAACCCATATCACATAAGGGTCGAAATAGATTCATTTAAAGGAGTTTTGACCATGAAAATGATGTAATTATTATCAAAACCAAAGAAAGTGACAATATGTCACTCTCTTATATCTTATAAGTGTAATAATTTTAATTTAGTGGTAAACTTCATAAAACCTAAAATATAAATAGTATCCAGAAATATAATAAAATTATCTACATCATGAGAATTTATTTATAATTTTTAGGGATTAAATAATTTCCATTAATGGTGAAACAATAGTGATGCAAAAATTGTTTATTTAGTGAAACATCAATAATATAGTTTTTATTAAACTAATAGTGACCATAAAAGGCACAAAAACCTTACCAAAACTTATTAGTAATGTACATGTAAAACCTAATCATCCAATGGTCGAATATTTGACCATTTTGAGCCTTATAAAAGTGACTATGACACTTATATTGTTTTATTTTAAATGATTTTAAAGTTGTCACCTCCAAATTTTAATAAATATAAAAATTTAAATGTTATGATTTTAAATTGATAAATTCAAGTAAAAATATTATTATGAAATTTATTATATTTATGTCCATCATAGGATTTTATTTTTAATTTTTATGCAACTAGTAAGTATATTAAAGGATTATAAAAAAATGATGTATTAATTGTTTTATTAAGAGAAATATCAAATAAATGGGTTTATAAATATTGAAATAAATATTATATGAACTAATTAATGTTATCAACAATTTTTTTATATTAATATTACATGTTATAAATCTATTAAAGTTTTTTTTGAATATTTACTCTGTGTGTATTTTATTTAAATTAAAATAAATGAATAGTTTCAGAATTAACACTATTGTTATTTTATAAAAATAACATATTATTAAATTGTTTAAAAATAACATAAATATTTAAAAATTATAATTTGAAATTTATATGTTCTAAAATTTCATAAAGTACCCCATTATGGATAATTAACAACACAAAAGTAATTATTTATAACAATTTAAAATTTAGAATCTTATTACCACAAATAAGATTAAATAAATTAAATAATGATAAATGAAGTTGATAAGGTTTAAAATAAATTTCCAACATGTATAAATTTTATTGGTTGATTATATTAGAACCCTATCTTATCTAATATTATAATGTGATTCAATTTTGGAGGTTTTTAAGTGGGGTTTGATTTATTGTAAATTAATATTTTTGAGGTTTCCAAAGGTGCCCCTCTCCTCTCTTATAAAAGGGAACCTCCTCCCTCTCCTCTTTACACAACATTGAGCTTTAAATCTAGGACAAAACCCATCCATTTCTCTTTTCAACATCTCTATTTATATCATATAGGTTCTGGTATTCTCAAAAGTCCAACTCTAGTGCCCTAAGAGGATGTCTAAAAGAGGCACGTCAAAGAAGAGGTAATCTCTTCTGCTGATTCTTTCAAGTTTATTTCTTCTTCAACTTATTCTTATTTAGTTGTTTAATTATAAATTAATAACATCAGTATCACTAATATACTGATATTTTATTATAAAAATGAAACAACCCCATTTCACCTTCTATCCATCCTACGGAAAACGAAATCACCGCGCGTGCGTATGTACGGAATACCGTCTTCACGCCGTGGTGTAATCTGTTTTTCCACCACCACCTTACTTGGATGGGTATAATGGTGTAAAGAATAACTATATATTGTTATTATAAAATCATTCTTATTATGAGGTATTATATCATCCACTCCAATTCCATTCAATAATTATGAGAATGATATCATCGCTCTTGCGTACGTACGGATTACCGTCTCCACGACGCGATGAGATTCATTATCCATGTTAACCATTCAAGAATGATTATAAAGTATATATAATGAATAATAATGAAATATATGACATAATGAATCTACTGGATTTAATGTATAGATATATATGTCATCTACTTACTTCCATTCAAGTCAATAAAGAAAGGAAAACAACATTCATGCGTACGTATGGCCTACCATCTCCATGAACGGTGTATTTCATTTCATTCATCTATCTATTATATATATATATATATACTGAATATATATGATATATAAATCATGATTTACGTTCTTGAATTAAGTGAAATATGATATAAGTAATAATAATATCAAGAACAACAAGTCCAAACACGTACGAAAAATAAAATGATTTTACCCAAAACGCGGCTTTAACATAGAATTTACAAAAGAACAGGTAATATAAAGTCATAAGTGAACCTTATATGATATCATAAAAATTAATATTATTCTGTAGTAAGTAAATTACATTATTTAAATCATTATACAAGAGGTTCAGATACGTATGAATCATATCAGACCTATGGTAAGGGATAATTTTACAATCTCATTTTTATCTGAGATTGCTTATACGTAATTATTTACTGGGGTTATATTTTTCATCCATGTTCATAATTTTATTTTCATAAAGTGTTTAATATTCTTCCATGTATGTTTAAAGTCATGTTTACCCCTCTTTGATTTTTACTTTATGTTGTGGATGGAATCTTTCTTTTGTTTACCGTGCGTGGTATCTTTTGACTTTTCCGTTAAAAGTACGAGGATAATGTTTTTTTAACGTATACAGTATGAATGGATTTTTACAGTTTCATAACGCCTAATTTTCATGACAATTACTATACAAGATTTCATTATTATTTTCAATAAAATCCCTTTCTTTTAAAATAGCTTGGAATTTTGTTAAAAGAAAATAATTTTGAAGAAGAAAGTATATTTTTCTCAAGAATTCATTTCACTTGTTTTATCTAAACCATTTTCCATCTAAGATGACATTATTTAATATGTGTATGTTTCAAGTATAATGTATGTATGATTTTCATGGATTAAATTTTCTTATGATGAAATGATATCCATTTGTTTTATATGGATTATATTATGATTGGGTGATGTTTAAGAAACCCATTTTATTCTTTGGGTTACGATGAATGATTTATGTTTATGTTGTGGAAAATGTATGAATGATTTCAATATGAGATGGGTGGGACCTATATCTCCCTCAAATTAATTGGGTAAAGATTTATATCTAATGAGATAGACATGGCTAGAACGGTAAGTTAATCTGGTTCAGTGTTACAGGACTGGAACGAGGAGTGAACTCGATTCAAAAAGGGAATTTGTCCACTAAGATGTTCTTGGCGGTAATGCCTTGGATACTATGGAAATCATAACACATGGTTAATGGTTTTCCACAATTACATGTTTTATTACCATGATATTTAATTATTATTGATGTTCCTTTATGACATACGCCTTACGTACTTCCAAGATTTATGTCTTTGCTCAAGATTTTGATGTTTAGATTTTATGTTCAAGTTTTTGCATTCAAATGTTTATGGATTGTTTTATGTTCTCTATGTTTACCCTTAATGAGCATTTTAGCTCACTCTTTTTATGTTTTCTTTTCCCCAGGATATAAAGAAATGTTTTAGGTAAGAAAACAAATGGGAAATATCTTTATGGGAGATGTTGAAGATCTTTCACCATTATTAGAAGACTATTTTTCTATGTTTCCAAAGATAATAAACTATTATGGTCTTTTTGTGTTTGTTTTTGTTTATGTATTAAGTATTCTGAAAAAGTAATGTAATTTCCATGTACTCCAAGATTTGGGTCTCTACAGCTGTGGTTTTTTCTTTGAAAATTTGGAGGCACCATTTATATGGAGCCAAATGTCAAATATATACTAACTATAAAAGTCTGAAGTATATATTCACTTATAAGGAATAAAACATGAGGTAGAAAATATGGATTGAAATGATAAAGGATTATGACTACACAATCAATTACAATCGAGGAAAATCAAACAAAGTGACAGATGCCTTGAGTTGAAAGCATCATGCATCATTAACCATGTTACATTTGGAACATGATCCCTTAATTAATGATTTGATGAATTTTGGATTATAAATTTTTATTTCTGGAAACACATCTGTTTTGTTTCAGGTTTCAATGCAGTAATAATTATTAGATAGAATTAAGAAAGTATATAACAAAGTCTGTGAGCTATAGATAAAGGCAGAATTTGTTAAAATGGGTAAGTTTCTAGAATTTAAACTTGATAAAAATTGTGTTTCAAGATTTGGAAAGAAGTTTTGTGTGACTTGTGATTCTCAGATGAAGATAGATTTATTGTGTGAAGATCATAATTCTCCATTTTCAAGTCATACTGAATGTACAAGGATGTACAATGACCATCGGGAGTATTACCGGTGGGTTGTAATGAAAATTGATACTGTAGAATTTACTACTAAATTTTTGACATGTAAATTGGTTAAAGTAGAGTGGAAGTTACTGAAGGAGATGCTTCGTCCTTTTCAAATGCGAGATTACAAATGGGGGAATATATCCATGGAAATCCTGGTGGGACAACCTAAGACTTTTCAAGGTAAAAAGTCAATTTTTTTATTGTTGATCGAATGACAAAATCTACATATTTACTTTTTATTCGAGATACAATGTCTTTGGATCAACATTATCAACTTTACCTTAAAGATATTTTCATGTTACATGGAGTTCCTCTATCCATTTTATCTGATTGGAATCTGAGGTTCACATCTATATTTTGGAAGTTCCTTTAGAAGTTATTCGGTATAGAATTAAATTTTAGTATAGATTTTCATCCTTAATCAGATGGGTAGTCAGAATGAATGATTCAAACATTGGAGGATATGCTTCGATCTTGTTCAATGGACTTCCAGGGAAGTTGCAACCACCATCTTTCTTTAGTTGAGTTTTCTTTTAATAACAGTTTTCATTCTAGTATATAGATGGAACCTTTGGAAGCATTGTATCGGAAGCGGTGTCGAACTCTAGCCTTTTGAGATGAAGTCAGGGAAAAAAAGTTGATGAGACCAGAGTTAGTAGAGGAAGTTGATAATAAAGTGAAGATGATCGAGTAGGACATGAGGATAGCTCAGATTAGGGAGAATGGTTATGTAGACAACAAAATTAAATACATCTCTTCTGAGGTAGGTGACCATGTTTTCATTAAAATCTATCATTTGAAAAGTGTGATACATTTTGGTAAGAAAGGGAATCTATGTATGTGGTTCATAGATCCTTTTTAAATCATGGAGATAGTTTGACCAATTCCATTCCATGTATATTTTCCTATAATTTTATCATAGGTACAAATTTTTTTTCATCTCTTGATGTTGAGAAAGTTTGTGCAAGATTCATCTTATGTCTTGATCCCAGAAGCAGTTCAGTTGGAAGAGTAACTTTCAATAAAGAGAAACCAGTTCAGATTATTGATTAAAGGGAATAGTTTTTGCAGAATAAGGTAATCCACTAGGTAAAGGTTTTATGGAGAAACCACATGGTTGAAGAAGAAACATGATAATCTGAAAATTCTATGAGGGAAAGGTGCCCTCACTTATTTAATGATTAAATAAAATTGAAAGGATGCGATTTCCAGAAGGTTGGTATAATGTAACACCAAAGGTTTTAAAAAAATAAATAGAAATGCTTGAAACTTTTTTTTAATAATATATTTATAACTACCCTTTAAATATAATTTTTTTCTTCTATGTTTTGAATTTCGAAAAATAGCCATCTACAATTGTGATCGGTAAGTTATTTGGAGTCTAATAGAACAAACATGATTTTTTTGGTGAATAGTAACCTACCATTATGAATGTTAAAATGAATATTAATATGACTATAATGAATATTAAATTGTATTATTATTTTATTTTATTATGGTTATAATATAATGAGATTTTGATTAATTTTTCAAGAGGTTAAAAATCGAGTTATAGATTTAAAATTGTTATTTATGAATAAATTTGGATTTTATAAAATTAATAAAATTTTGAAAATTATTTTAAAAAAATTTATTTTATTTTTCAGTTATACACATCAAAAAATGGTTAGGGTTAATTTTTGATATTTTTCTGAAATAGTTGAATTTTTAGTGAATAGTAAAAATACCATTTTGAGTTTTTTGTAAGATTAATGACATGATTAATGATGTAAGGATGATGCTATAATTATGGTAGACTTTAGTAAAGTAAAATAAGATATGTGGTTTCCCAAGTGGATAATACCATAAGAAATACCATGGGAAGACCAAGGTTGTGAAAATTCTACTAATGTGGTGTCCCTTGAAATTAATAAAATATTCCTTCACTTTTTCCATAAATACCAACCCATTCTTTCATTCCATTCATTCCAAATTTCTCTTCAATGAAGCTCCAATATTCGTACCTCTCCATTATTCCTCCATATGTTTCCTCATTCCCCCAAGTTCCAAACATTCATGTCTTAGGAGTTTCTCGACAATGTAAGAGAATTCTAAAATTCTTTCTTTTTCCGTTCAAGTTCTCATTTGTGTGGTATAAATTTCAAGATTCCATACCAAAATATTATTTACATTTTATTATATCTCTATAATATATTATGATTCATTTCTATATGGGTGACCCCTTTCCAATCTCTTTTTAATGTTATCTAAAACCTTGTGGCATACTCGTTAAGTTACCGAATTTTTGTAAGGGATTTTTCAACAATTCTTTTATTTCGAGTTTCTTTATTTTCTTATTATTTCCACATATACCCTTATCTAAAAGTAATGAAGGATATAATATCTTAAATATTATGTATTTAATAATTTTTATGTTTGATTCACCAATATAATTATTCTCCTCTCTCACATATTCAAGAAATTAAAACATCGTCTGTGATGCATTGATTTACCGACATCTTGGTCGATGTGATTCCAATTTCATTTACTTACTTCAAGACTGGTCATAAAACCATTTTTATTATTTAAAAAGAATATAATTTATGTATTTTATATTATATAGGGTTCTAAAATAATTTTGTTCATATGTGATTAATTTATAAAAGAAAATGAGTTCTTTACGATCGAAGAATCAACAAAACAACCTAAACAAATATCGATAATATTTTAACATATGAATCGTCCTAAATTCAGAATTAAAAATGATAAATGGTGTAATTTATGATTCTGTAAATATTTAAATACCATTCCATACCAATTATGTAGTTTTACTTCCAAATGACAAGAATATCCATCATGAACCGACTATGGAATCCATGAACACACCTGAATTAATGTTAATTAAAAAATGTTACTATTAAATGTGTCAAATGGTTGTGTAAAAGGATAATATAAGGTTCTATAAAGATTAATATGTTTCATTAAGATATTAATAACACTCTTTTTACCATTATACAAGAGGTTTAAACACATTTTAAGTAATAAGAACCTATGGTAAGGGAATTCTTAACCCAATTCCCATTCATTGGGTTAACATTCTACTTCATTATTTATGTGGTATTAAAATTGTTTGTGAGATGATTTTTTATATTATTTTGAATTATGTGTATCTAAAATCTATATACACATATTCATTCCATTCTATTAATTCTCACTCCATTTATATTTTAAGGTACTTTCCTTTAATTTTTTTAAGATCTCATTAATAAATTTCAAAGAATTGTTTTTAATATGTATAAGGCCTGAGTGGTTTCTTCTTATTTTGAGATACATTATTACCATGATATGCTCCTTAAAATTTTTTTATGTTGGTTTGAACCCATTATAGCTTAGGATATGATGGCTGAGACTCATTCTAGCTCTCTAATGCATTGGGTACTCTGGAGGTGGAATTTGACCAAATGGTTATTCCATGTGTAAGGGAGATTATGAGGGTGATATATTAAATATGTCCCAAGGAAACTACATGATGTTTATATGCATATGAGTTTTTATGAATATGGTTTTTATTAGTTTTTATGTTATCACTTGACTAATGATTTCTTTCATTATATCCCTTACTCAATTTTATACTCATCCCATGTTTTTAAAATGTTGTTCTCAGGATATAAGGATGGGTAAGAGAAATAAGGGAGTTCTGATGTTTGATATGAAGTGCTGTCAAAGAAATAATGTTTTATGTTTTAATGTTTCATATTTCAAAAAAAATGGATACTATTTTTAGTTGTATCCTCTTTTTCAGAATGTGGTATGTTATATATGTAAGATATCATAATTCATTAGAACTTAATACCCAAAAATATCCTCATTGTGTAAGAATGTATATTCTTTTCTAAAATTCAATATTAAGTAACGTTTTATGGTTGGGTCCTTAAAGTTGGTATCATAGGATGGTATACAGAACATTAGGGTATAGGATTATGTTAAAAGAATACCATAAATAATTTTTACACTATGGTAATTTATAATGTTATAGAATTTATGGATTACCTATAAGGACCCAACCGTAAACCTTACATATTATTGAATTAAATGAATAATTCAAAATTAGGAACTTTTCAGGTTTAGAGTTTTAGAGAATTAGGCCATAATTATTACATAACAACTTGAATATTACATGTAGACACTACTAC
This sequence comes from Viscum album, assembly GCA_963277665.1. Taxonomy (NCBI): domain Eukaryota; kingdom Viridiplantae; phylum Streptophyta; class Magnoliopsida; order Santalales; family Viscaceae; genus Viscum; species Viscum album. Next base: position 1,994,644,844 of record OY728143.1, on the reverse strand, counting down.
TCAGTATCTATTTTTTTTCATAAAATAAAAACTCTTAAAAAGAAACATGTCTAGTTCCATGTTTTAGACATCATGACTTTTCCTTGATCCCATATTTGACCCTATTCATCTTTAAGTCCTGTGTAAAGCCTTTCAAAAACTTGGTATGAGCATAAAAAGCTTTGTAAGGGTTATAAAATAAGGAAGGAAAACATTAGCCCTTCAATAAATACAAATAAATGAAACCATACTTTTCAATCATAACAAACCTTACGAAATCATAAAATTTATGAATAACACACACAAATCATAAATATGAAAGATTAATTATAGAATACATATCAAACTTACATTATATATATCATAGCTATGTTGGGATTTACACTTGGAATACCCATCACTATATATTCCCTAAATCTCTTAATAGAAACATCACATTACCCAATGCATTAGAGAGCTATCTCAGGATCACCCGCCCTAGGATTATCACGGAACCACCTGTATACGTAAAAAATGACCAATAACATTAAAATAATCATAACATATAACACATTTATAAAGGAAAGATAACATTTCCACAGTCCAATATATCAAATCAAGATATTGAAACAAACAATGTTTTATCAAACCGTTTTCAAAACCATTTAAAAAGATATTTTTGAATCAGAGTGTCTCATACCACATTAAGGCTTTTAAATGAATTACAATTTGAAAACATTAATTTCCATGTAAATAAATCCTAAAACCCATTTTGAAAACATGTAAATTAATGATAAATATTTAGAACAATAAATCTTTAAAACATTTAAAATGATATTTTAGTTAAAGAGTTTTAAAAAAAGAGAGATGCTTGAATACAAATAATTGAAGAATTAATTTAAATCATAACTTTATAATATCATGAGAATAAAGGTATTCATGATATAATATTTAAAAGGACAGTATATACACCATATAAGAGTGAATTGGTTCATAACAACAATGAATTCATAGTAGAAATGTAAATTGGGATGAATTCCCTTATAAAGATGTTATCCTTAAATTAAGGATAAATCAACCAAATAATTATGTGTGAAAAAACTAAATACACCCCATATAAGTGTATATTAAGTGTAAAACAATCATAGGTCATTCACACAGATTCATAGGATTACATATTCAAGAAGTACAAGTTGAACCCAAAGAATTGAAATCGGGTTAATAAGTTCTCTTGTAAAAATTCGACAGCCTAACGATGTCACTTTAAAATTCAGAAAAATGGTTGATGAGACAAAGAGGGTATATAATCACTTATAATATTTTTTTATGTCAATAAGGATATATTATGACATATACCAACACAATAATATGTAAATTAAAAGACATAACAAAAACAAGTCTTTTAAAAAGAGGAGGGTGAAAGGTTCCCTAACCGATTTGGTAACATACAAAACATATGCCACATGAAAGAAGGATCATAAAATGTATATGTCAATACTCATAAATGAAATTATATTACACAAATAGTACAATCATGGGTAGTACATACACCACACAAAATTAAATAGTGGCCAATATAGCATGAATCTCACGGAAATCAAAGTGAGATAAAAACCCCTTACTTCTTTGTAATCAATTGAGTAGTATGACCCAAAGATAATAACAACCAAATTCATCACAGAATACCATTAATATAATGATAATAATCATAATATATATTAAAAGTAAGTACACAATACATTACATGAAATGAATAATTGGCGAACAATGGAAATTTCACGAAACTAAAAGTGAGAAGAGAAAATCCCTTACCTCATGTCTGACTTGACTCGATCGTTATTTAATCACCTGAATAATAAAATAAAGTTAATTTATACTTTATTAAGAACATTTTTCTTGTTTATTATTCCTTTTATATCACTTATTACCATGTTAGAAACATTATTTAATCATTTAAGTTAATAATGTTTGTTTTGTTGATATTTAGTACTTGAGTCAAAAATGGACTTCTTATAATTACATGTTGTTCATGTGGTCAAAGGTTCATTATATCCAGAATTATATTCATGATTTAGATATCATATATATCATATATATCCATTATATATATGTATTTATAATAGTACACAACATTTAGAGGTAAGAAATGAAATGCACTGTTTATGGAAACGGTACGCAGTACGTACGCATGAACACTACTTTCATTTCTATTTCCTTTTTTTAATGGAATTAAAACATAATAATACATAGGTATATTATTATTCCAGTATAATTTCATATATAATATCATTAACCCCATCCTTTATACACCCCATATATGGAATTAACATGTCATATCACTTTGAGGGGGCGATAGTCCGCACTTCATCTAAAGAGATTATCGCGATTACCCATAATGGAAACCATAAAGGCATGCTATAAATAGAACTTACAGAAGAATAAAGAAAAAATAAACATAATATATATCATATATAAATACAGATCCATCATAATGTCCACCATGAGAGGCGGTAAGAGGTAATTGAACAATCATTGTTTCGTGAGGTGTTAGTTTGCCGTCCACAAAAACATTATGGTCGTCACCCATTAGATGGAGGTATGTGTAAGTGTAGTTATAATACTTCTCATAAAAAAACCCTTGTATATTGGGGATACTGGTTTTGTTACAAAATAAAGGTATAAAAAGAGTTTAGGGGTTGGATAAGTAAAATAAAAGAAAACAAATTAAAAGAAATCGTTACCTTTAATTTGGGTAACACCCTTTGGTTTGAACCAATGGACTGCTTTAAGTGCGTTATGCCTAAGTTAACGAATCTAGGTGTAGGAGAGGGATGTAGGTATATTAATTGGTCAGATTTTGGACGATAAAAATGTCTTGAGTGGTGTTAGGAATTGGTTAGAAGTGGTCTCCTTTTATAAGTGGTATGAGGGACTTTTTAGGAAAGTGTGAAAACATTATTTTATTATAAAATTATATTAGGTTTATAATGGTCCAAAAATCATTAGAGTATATGATAATATTACTCATTGTAGAAATAAAATCATCCAATAATAATTTTATAGGTTTTGGATAATATTTTAGTCATTATAATTTAATTTATTTAAATGATTTATTAATGACGTAAACACTGCATCATTATTGTGTCATAAATAATTTAAATTATTTTATGTTAAAAAATTATAACAAAAATACCATGATATAGGAAATATTTTTAGATTTCCAATGAATATTTATAGTCAAAAATATAATTTATATAACTCCTTATAAAAATTAATGTACTAAAAGATATTTGCTTTTGTCATTTTTGCCTTTACTTTAAGTTAATTAATCTAAATTGTCATTATCACTCCCAAGTAGCTCAATGAGGTCCCCAAATCGACCCAATAATTCCCATGGTCGTTAATGACTCCACCAATAAGGTGTGGACAAGTGTTACGACAATTTTGTATTATTATAATATTCTTTTTACCTTGAATTACTTTATTTACCTTCAACCACGGTAAATAAAAGTCAAAAGTTACTATTCAAAGAAAACTATTTTCATCTTATTGAACCAAATTTTACTTCTTTATAACAACAATGTATTTCAGATTTTCAAAATTCTATTCACAGAAGCGGTAAAATTTCATTTGAATCAAAAAGTCAGTTTTTTTAACTATTACTAAGTGGTTTCACTATTCATCAAAAAATGAAGTTTTTCAGAAAAAAACCAAAACTTCAACCTAATATTTATTTTATATTCCTAATTAAAAAATGATGTTTATTTTTTAAAATTCAAAACATAAAAGTGTCATTAATTAATTTTAAAATTAATTCTCATTGTTAAAACAAATAGCGTGTTTTTAAGAAACAATAACTATCCAAAGATTGACACTTGTTTATGTCCAATTTGAAAGTGAAATTAATCCAATGACAAAAATTGGATTAAATGGTAAATATATATTCTAATTAAACTTTAAAACCAATTATAAAGATAATCTAACCATATAAATAAATTAGATTAAAAGGCACTTTTGAATTAAAATATAATATTTTCTACTATTCATTAAAAAATGAACTTTATCCGAAAAATACCAAAAAATTACCCAAAGTAAAATAAAATGTCCCAAATAAAAAGAAGAATTTTATTTGGTAAAATAGAACATATAAAAATAACCAAAACTAGATTTAAAGAGGTTTTACCATAAAAAGGATTTAAATCAACCTTTTAATTTAAATTATGCTAAAAATTAGATTCATTCACATTTTAAGCCTCTAACATTTATTGGATAAAAGTAAATACATCTAACAAACATGTATAATCACATTTTGGTTGGTTTTGTTCATTCACGCCAATACAACGGCTAGGAGTTAACTTTCATTTAAAATAATAATATTTAGTTATTAGTGTGCCACGTAAGATTTTAAAGAAACCCGTTGTTACGTATTGTGTATGCTATCGAAAATAGAAACCCATTTAAAGTTAAATTAATATTTAATTCACAAATATTAATAAATATGAAATATTTCTTATTCTTTATTAACCCGGGATTTTACATCCTTCCACAATTTTTGGAATTGCGTCCTCACAATTTTAAAAAAATGGGCTCAGAAACTTCATTGAAAGTCCCACATCGGAAAAAGAGTCAATAAAACTATCACTTTAAAAGAATGAAAGAGAAACACTAAGGTTACTTGAGATAACCCATACTAGGATTGCATGTAGGAAAACATGGATATGGAAGAGAAACCAATGGGTCAAGTTCTGATGGAGAGTGATAGAAAACATGTTTAGGAGAGAGTTAACCATCAGAAAACCACAAACATGTGATGGATTAAACAGTCTTTAATTACCCAGTAGGAATTGTAAAACAACAACGTTTTTTTACATTCCTTTTCATAATTTGGTGTAATTCATTTACTAGATAGAATAAAAACATAAGGAAATATACTTTCCTTCAAGTAGAGTTTCATCCTTTAATAAGTTTCTACCAAAAAATAATCTTTTCTCCAAACAAAGAGCATTCAAAAAGACATGGTCACATAAAAAGCACAAGAATCATATTCTTGAAAATCACATAATCCACAAAAAAAGAACTATATATTTCCCTTGTCTTTAGAAATCTACTAAAACCAAAATTGTTAGTGCGAGATCAGATAATACTCAAAAAGGATAATCTTTTACAAGAATAAAAAATACTCTAAATCTCCAAAATTTTTCAAAAAAAACCCATAGATCAACAAAGACCATTCAATAAACAACTATCCCTAAAATTCTTAAAAGTAATCCAATCTATGATGGATACCCAAATAAAAGAAGTATTTAATCACATAGTCTTCCAAGATAAATCTTAACATTTATCTTCAAATAACATCAGTTACTCTTAATTTCTTATATCGAAAATTAATTAACCTAATAACATATTCTCTATGTTAGGTAAATCATTTTCATAGATAACCCAAAATCAACTTATTATTGATTCATAAAATCATATAACTAAAAATAATTTGTCATAATCACCAGGGACTTCATGTAGTCCAGTGGTAGGCGATAAATCCCAATCTTACTTTGGTTGTGGGTTCGATTCCCACAGCTTTGTCTGAAATGACGGGTTGTCACACGGTCTGCATGTTGTCCTTTTTTTTTCAAAACTATATAATTTTATAGCATTTCCAAAAAGAGATAAATTTATCAAAAATAACCATAACATATTTTAACCCCGAAGGTTATCTAATAACTTTCATTTTTCATCCCAAAAAATTAATAACCTATAATTTCCTCAAATTCAAGGATCATATAAACCCAAATGGTTCTTTATAACTATATACACAAAAGAAAAGATAATTTTTCCTTGAATAAAATTTTCATATACCAAACTTCAGGGTTACACATACTATAAATGGTCTTCTAATTTAATTCCCATCGTCAAAAGAGCCTTAATACTTTTAAGCATTTCACCATCCTAAAATCTACCACAACTCTTGAATCCCTTGTATGTTGACTTCTTACTCATTGAACCCTCTTCATGATCCATTAACCATTCCTATTCAACTTATTATGAAATAAATATTTCTTACAAACAGAATCATGAATCATATCATAAGATTCAATAATATCGAAACATATGTTAAGAAATAATCCATACCTTTAATTGGTCATTGTCAATTTCTTCATCCTCAATCGGAATGGAATTAGGTATTGGTAAAAAAATATTTGTACGATCCTGGTGATCCCATTCCAGAAACATCTTCATAGGACATGTGTTTGTATAATGACCATACACACCAAATTTAAAACATTCAATTGATCCCTCAGAAAGAACTTCTTCCCCTTTCCTAGAGTCAACTAGATGCTTCCTTTTTCCATGGAAGGTTCTTGCTTTATGACCTTCATTTCCACATCTATAGCATCTTCCCATCCCTTTGAAACATTTTTCTAGGTGTTTATTTACACATCCTTGACACATAGGTTTTTGAACATACATACATTTATGATTATTACCAGAACATCCAAGGGGATTTTTTTCTCACATATACGATGACTTATAAAAATCAAAAAGATTAAAGTGGTCAATCATAACTCCAGACAGCTGGTTAAGAATAACCCAAAGAGTTCTCATTGTAGCTACTATTTCATTCAATTGATTATTCAGAAAACCTTCACAGTTTTCTTTATATCCACTGTTACTTTGATGCCTGCTAGATCCAACCATTTAATAAAACCAAAATGGTAAGTGTAAGTATATCAGTAAAATAATCATATAATATCTTATGAGGAGGGTAAATACTAAGATATACTTATTCATGTTATCTTAAACTCATTCACTTTATCTAAAATAAATATGACTCTTTCTAAAATCCTAACAATTATAGTAATGTTACTTATTCTTAAAGAACACCCTAACCTCTAAAGTTATCTAAATCAACCTCTGATACCAACTTTAAGGACCCGACCTTAAGCCTTACAGAATATTGAATTAAATGAATAATTCACATTGAGGAACTTTTTAGGTTTAGATTTTTATTGAATTAGGCCATAACTATTACATAACAACTTGAATATTACATGTAGACACTAATACTTAGTATCAATTTTTTTGATAAAATAAAAACTCTTAAAAAGAAACATTTCTAGTTCCATGTTTTAGACCGCATGACCTTTCCTTGATCCCATCCTTGACCCTATTCATCATTAAGTCCTGTGGAAAGCATTTCAAATACTAGGGATGAGCATAAAAAGTTCATTAAAGGTTATAAAATAATAAAGGAAAACATTATACCTCTAATAAATAAAAATCAATGAAACCATACTTTTCAATCATAACATACCTTACGAAATTATAAGATTTATAAATAACACACACAAATCATAAATCTGAAAGGTTAATTATGGAATCCATATCAAAATTACATTGTAGCTATCATAGCTACATAGGGAGTTACACTTGGAATACCCATTACAGTATATTCCCAAAATATCTTTGGAGAAACATCACTTTTACCTCCGTCATGTTACCCAATGCATTAGAGAGCTATCTTGGGCTCCCCCGCCCTAGGTTTATCATGGAACCACCTGTATACGTAAACAATGTCCAATAACCATAACATAATCATAACATATAACACATGTATAATGTAAAGATAACATTTCCACATTCCAATACATCAAATCAAGATATTGAAATAAACCATGTTTTATCAAATCGTTTTCAAAACCATTTAAAAAGATATTTTTGAATCAAAGTGTCACATACCACTTTGAAGCTTTTAAATGAATTATCATTTTAAATAATTAATTTCCATATAAATAAATCCTAAAACCCATTTTGAAAATATGGACATTAATGAGAAATATTTTGAAGAATAAATCTTTAAAACATTTAAAATGTTATTTTAGTGAAATAGTTTTTAACAAAAAGAGAGATGCTAGAATACAAATAATTGAAGAATTAATTTTAATCATAACATTAAAATATCATGAGAATAAAAGGATCCATGATATAATATGTCAAAGGACAGTATATACACCATATAAGAGTTAATTGGTGCATAACAACAATGAAGTCTCAGTGGAAATGTAAATTGGGATGAAATCCCTTATAAAGATGTTATCCTTAAATTACGGATAAATCAACCACATAATTATGTGTGACAAAAATAAATACACCCAATATAAGTGGATATTAAGTGTAAAACAATCATATTTCATTCACACATATTCATAAAATGACATATTCAAGAAGTACAAGTTGAACCCAAAGAATTGAAATCGAGTTAAGAAGTTCCCTTGTAAAAATTCGACAGGAAAACGACATCACATTAAAATTCAGAAAATTGTTTGATGAGACAAAGGGGGTATCTCATCACTTTGAAAAAAAATTATACATTAATAAGGATATATAAGATCATATCCCATCATAATAATATGTAAATTAAAATAAATAACAAAAATAAGTCTTTTAAAAAGAGGAGGGTGAAAGGTTCCCTTACCGATTTGGTAACTTACAAAACATATGCCACATGAAAGAAGGATCATACAATGTAGTGTTCGAACCATGGTATTCTATGAATATTTTGGAGTATGGTTTGTGTTTGTTATCAATCCTTAGTGGAAGTTCAGAATGTGTACCAGCAAAGAGATCATACAGTTCAACCAGACAACAGTATTGAAGGTGGCGCTGTTTCCTAATGTTTTCCAAATGTTTGAGCCTAAAAATTGACAAATAGATAAAAGTGTTTTTGGAAAAGATACTTGTGCACCCTGTACTTGAAGGAGAGGAACATTGCATGCCTTATGTTTTTCAAGACCAGAACATGGGAAAATGGAAAAGGGATAAGGGCTGCACAAGTTTTGGGTTGGTCGCACAAGTGACCTGCACACTGTGAAGAGACTTGCACGCCGATGCCTAGGAGGATTGGAAACTTGCACGCATATTGTTTTTTGAGATCATAACTTCAAAATATGGAAAAGGAAAGAAGGTCGCACAAGTATTAGTGTGGTCACGAAAGTGAGTAGTGCGATAGAGTCTAGGGAGGATGAGCTGCGCTCCGGAACCTGTGCACTGAAGGAAGACTTGCGCGCCACCGCACATGGGGTCCAGTTTGCCTATAAATAGAGGACCACCCCTCCTCATTTGTAATGAAGTTCAAGACTTATATATTTTTTGAGCTCTCGTCGCGCAAGTAGTTGAGTAGCGCAAGTGGTGGTTGGGTCGCACAAGTAGAGGCTGAGCACCGGTAGTTGGATGCGCGATCAAGGGAGTTGGGGAGTTAAAGGCGCAGTGTTGCACAAGTTTGGTGTTGAAGGAGGAAGTATCACACAAGTGGTTTGGTGTCACCTGTGCGCCGAATTTTTATCGTGCAAGTGACTTGTGCGCTGGGCTTGAAACTTGCGCACCGGGCATGGAGAAGCGTGTCAGGGTTGTTAAAGTACATATATCCTTTTGAAGCTGCACGAAAGTTGGAAGATCGCCCGGTACCCTCAACGCAAAGTGAGATTAGTCTTCTGATGATATTTGGACATCAACAGAGCATCTACATACAATAGAGGATGAATTGTTATGCAATGATGAAGAGACCATCACGTCTATAAACTGAGTGTGACTTCACCAAGGGCAGTTATCCAGGGGGAGTCAACAGGAGTGACCCGAGGGAAGTAGTGAGCTATCCCTGAACTTTTGTAAAGGCAGTGAGCCTGGGACAGAGTGATTGTGCCCGAACCTTTGTAATCCACAACTAGTGATGATTAGTGGAATTTGGTACGACTGACAACTTTTCTGCGTATGCTACTTGGACGTATCCCTTAGTGGTGAACCAAGTAAAAAGTGTTATGTCTTCTCTGTGCATGTGAATGCTTGATTTATGATCATTTTCATCATACAGGTTCAAAAAGTTCCTACCAAAGTGGGAACAAGATCAATCACATAAAAATAAAAAGTTGTTACCATGATTCAACCCTCCCATCTCAAGGTTTCTCGGGGTCCTTCAAGTGGTATTTGAGGCAGGTTGCTGGTGTTGAATCTGTCCTTTATCATCATGGAGAATGCAGCCAACGTCAGGTGAGTCCCTTGCTTCAATGGAAGTAATTTCTAGATCTAGAAGAACAGAATGAGATCTCATCTAAGATCTCTTATAATGGAAGTTCTCTTTTCTACTATCCAAGGAATACAACTCACTGATCCAACATTCCTAGCTATGAATGAAATGGACAGGAAAATTCTTGATGCAGATGCTAAATCACAAAATGCACTCACTACAGCCCTTTCTGATCAGATCTACCTAAAGGTGATGAATTGCACCTCAAAAAATCCATGTGGGATAAACTTGAGAATATTTACGAAGGAGATAGAAAAGTGAATGAAGTGAAACTACAAGTGCTGCACAATCGATTTGATGATCTAAAGAGGCATCCATAAGAGAATGCAGACCCATTCTTCAATAGAATGACTGAAGTGGTTAGAGAAATTCAGGGTCTAGGTGAATAAATCAAATACATTGATATTGAAAAGAAAATTTTAAGAAGACTTCCACCTCTGTACAATACAAAGGTGTCATCCCTTGAGGAAAGAGATATTTCAAAACAATCTCTGGATGATCTACTGAGAAGCTTGGTTGCATATGAAATGAGAGTGAAACCAGAAGTTGCTACGACTCGTGTGAGCAAGGAAATGGCATTCAAGGCCATGGATAAACTGAAAATATCAAAAGATAGTAGTGGTGAAGATGATGATGAAAAAGAAATTCTTTCTCTCATTTCAATGAAGTTCCAAAAGGGAAAATGGAAATTCAAAGGGAAGTTACCTCATGCATGTTTTTGTTGTGGAAAAGTTGGGCACATTGCCTCTCAGTGCTTAAGAAAGATCAATAATGAAGATAGTGAAGATGAAAGCTTTGAGAAGCCTCGGAGAAGGTTCTTCAAAAATGGAGACTTCAAATCTGGAAATAAAATGCAAAGGAAGAGTTTTGTCTGTGAAGAGGAAGAAGATGATAATGAATTCTGTGATGAAGAAGAACCAGAATTTAAAACTGGGAACCATGCTTCCATGATGGAAACTATTGAAAAGTCAGAAGATACTGGTGGAGAATAACAACTATGAACTTGTGTAGATCTTGAGATTCAACTTAAATATGCAGTTAGTAAGATTAAGATTAAATGTAAGAGTTGCAATAAGTGGTAATCAATTGTAGAAGAATCAACTGAATATGTTGATCAACTTGAAGCTGAAATTGAATGACTGGAAGAATTTTTGAAGGTACAATCTAAAATAATTGAAAGCAATGATGATGTAGTGGATCTAAAGTAGAGAATTGAAGAGCAGGCATTGATCATCAATGACCTCACCTCCAGACTAGATGAAAAATACAAGACTGCTGAGGGTCTTGAGGAAGAAGTTGTTACTCTAATGAGTAAACATGAGACTAAATCAATTCCAAAAGAATCGAGGAAGAAAATATAGTTTGGAAGATTCTCAGATGCAGAATTACTAGCAAGAGCTATGTGTGGTTTATATGGGGTTGGAAAAATCTTGAGTGATCAAAGACCCGCTTGCATGAGAAAGAGTGGACTTGGCTGTGAAGCAGAGACATCAACTGCTGGAAGTGAAAAGATCAAAAATAAAGATAAGATGAAAGTTGAACATGTTGAAACGTTGCCTAAAGTGCTAAAAAAGGAACCCTCAATCCAAACTAAAAAGAGAACTGAAAATTATCCTCAAACATTCAGAAATGACATACAATCTAACTATTCTCCCAAGGAAGAAGGTATGAGGAGAAATTCAAGTGAGAAGACCTTTCCTCTCATGAAGTATCTATTATGTGGCTATCTGGGCCACACCATATCTTATTTCAAAGAGGCAAGAAGCTATTTGAATGGAGAAGATATAGAAGTTCAAAAAATGAGAACAAATTCATATCCTAATTCTTATAGAAGAAACAATTTCTATGGATATTGTTATCGTTGTTCTAACTTTGGTCATAAGGATGCATATTGCAGGCAGAGAAGGGACATGGACACCTCATACCGAAGTTCAAGACAAGTCAAGTCTCGTTAGTAAGACAGTGTTGATCATTCAAACAAGTTTTCTACTCTCAAAGAAGATTTCGACTATAAAGAACCTGGGTATGCGGAAGAGATAATTGAAAGGCCATCAGTACTATATACTCAACCCAATGTCTCATGGAAGGAAATGAAGAATATTGAGAAATCCAACCTTGTAGAGGTGGCCCTCAAGCTACAAAGAACAACAGTACATGGATTCTGGATAGTGGTTGTTCATCTCATATGACAGGTAATGCCAGCCTGCTAACGGATATCAAAAGGAAGGTTGATGGTACAGTACGATTTGATAATGACGGGGCTTTGAAATTCAAAGGGTGTGGAAGTACCGAATTAGCTAATGGATAACTAAAGAATACTGAAGTCCTTTATGTAGATGGCCTACGTCATAATCTCCTCAGTGTGAGTCAACTCTGTGACTCGGGACATATAGTTACTTTTATTCAGAAAGGCTGCACTATCAAGGGAAAGACATGAAATTCACTTATGAAGGGATACAGAACAGAAGGCAACTTGAATTAGGTTGATAGTGAAGAAAATGTCTGTTACATGACGGTTGAAGAAGAAAACAATTTGTGGCATCGGAGACTGGGACACATCAATCAACAAGACATAGAGAAAATATCAAAATTTAGAATTTTCACAGACATTCCCAACTAAAATCATGATGGTGAAAAATCTTGTGATGCTTGAATTCGTGGGAAGCTGGTCTGCAGTTCATATTAGCCAAAGAAGAAAAGGGCATCTCACCTTCTTGATCTGATTCATACAGAAGTATGTGGGCCGATAAATGTTGCTAGAACTCATGGAGAAAGGTACATTTTCTTTTTCATATATGATTACAGTAGAATGTCATGTGTGATGATCATTCATAGGAAAAGAAAAGTCCTTGACTACATGAAAACATATCGGCGAATCGCCGAGAATGATACTGGGCGAACAATCAATGTGTTGCGATCTGAAAATGGAGGAGAATACACATCCATTGAATTTGAAAATTATCTCAAGAAGCATGGGATACAACATGATGTAGCTACTGTGAGAACTCCACAACAAAATGGAGTTATTGAATGTAGGAATCAATTGGTGAACAACATGGTACGAACAATGCTGATTGAGAGTCTTATTCCATGACATTACTGGAAAGAGGTTGTTCAAGCTATAATGTACATTCAGAATTGAACTAGACTTTATATGGGTGAGATGAACACCATATGAATTTTGGCATGGACAGAATCCCTATTTAACATAATTTCATGTATTTGGAAGTAAATGATTAATCATGAACAAAGAAGGAAATCAAGGGAAGTATGGAGACACTGCAGATGAAGGAATTTTCCTCAGTTACTCAATGAACAAAAAAGCCTACAAATGTTTCAATAAGCATTTATGAAGGATTGTGGAAAGCAGTGATGTTAAGATAATTGAAAAGAAAACCACAAATACTTCAAGGACGTCATATGCTGATGTGATAGAAAGTCAAGAAGAAATTAAACATGAAGAAAATAAAAATTCAGAAATAGAGGAAGTTGTACAAAACACTCAACATTCACATCATGATGTTGACTCAGAAGAAGAATCTGAAAAAGAAACTATGGATAGAGAGAATGCAACTGAACCTCACAGGAGAAATCGAAGAGCTGATATTGATCCATCCAACATAATTGGGGACATGAGTGAACCCACTCAAAGAAGAAGGATATGGAATAAAACACAATATGAATTTCTATCAGTTGTAGATCCATACTCATTCGATGAAGCTACAAATGATGAATCTTGGGTGAAATCCATGAATGATGAAATAGATCAGATTGAAAAGAATCAGACACAAGATCTTGTCTAGAGACCTAAAGGTCACAATGTGATTGGTACAAAATGGATCTTCAAAAATATGTTTGATGAGCATGGAAGTGTCATCAGAAACAAGGCACGACTGGTATGTAAAGGATACTCTCAGATTGAAGGAATTAATGTTGAAGAAACCTTTTCTCCAGTGTCTAGACTGGAGTCAATCAGGCTTTTACTTGCCATGACACTCCAAATAGGATATAAAGTACATCAAACAGATGTCAAGACAACATTATTTAATGGTGTACTCGAAGAAGAAGTTTATATTGAACAACCAGTTGGCTTTGTTTTAGGTACTGATGAAACAACGGTTTGCAAACTGAATAAAGATCTATATGGTTTGAAGCAGGCACCGCGGGCGTGGTACTCACGGCTGGATTCATATCTCAAGAAGCTAAAATTCAAAAGAGGAGGAGCAGATCACAATCTCTATGTGAATATTTCTCCAAAAGATCAATTCATGGTACTTGTCTAAGTTAATGATATCATATTTGGTGGTAGTAGGCAGAAATCAGTGGATGAATTTTCCAACCACATGATATCAGAATTTGAAATGTCTATGATTGGGGAGCTCACATATTTCATGGGGCTGCAGGTGATTCAATAGAAGGAATACTCTTTCATTTATCAAGAAAATTATGCAAGAGAGCTTCTGAAGAAGTTTAATATGCAAGACTCCAAACCAATGTCAACTCCGATTGTAGTTGGAACTAAACATAGAAAGCATGAGGATGGGGCCTTTAATGATCCCACCATGTACATGAGGATCATTAGGAGCCTACGATCATGACATTGACAAGGCCAAATATTTTCTTTTCCACATGCCTTGCAGCCCTCTTTTAGAGTAATCCAAAGGAGAAACATATGGCGGTAGTAAAAATAATCATGAGGTATATTCAAGGAACACATAAGTCCGGGTTATTTTTTGCTGTAGGCAGGGATAGTGAATTATCATCATTTTTTTATGCTGACTGGGCTGGTGATGTAGTATATAGAAAGTCCACTAGTGGTGGAGCCTTCTATATTGGGCAGAAATGTGGTGGCTAGATGAGCAAGAAACAAGAAAGTACTTCTCTTAGTACTGCTGAAGCTGAGTATATCTCTGCCACAAAGGCATGCACTCAACTGCTATGGATGAAGCAAAAATTAATAGATATTGGTGATGAGGTAAAGCAACCAATGGCGATTTACTGTGATAAAAAGAGTTCAATTGATCTTACAAAGAATCCTGTTCAACATTCCTGTACGAAACATATTGAAATCAGGTATCAATTTATCAAAGATAAAGTTGAACAAGGGGTCATTAGAATGGATTATGTGGGAACTGATGAGCAAGTGGCTAATATCCTGACCAAGCCAATGTCAGCGGCTGTGTTTGAGAATCATCGGCTGAACCTCGGTGTTCACCCACCTCCCAGTGCATAAGGAGGTTACGCAATACCCCTCTCCCTGATTATGATAACTGTTTTTATCTGTTTATGGGTGTGATGCAGGTTTGTGGGGGAGATACTATCCAGGGGGAGTATGGTTTGAGCTGAACATTGAACAAATTACCAGGCTTTGGTTTTATTGTCAATGGGGGAGAAAGGAAAAAATGTAGTCATGTAATGCTCCTGTGACACAATGTGAATTCAGTGTCAGTGATAGGATGAGAAGGATAAGAAGAAATTCACCAATCATGTAATGATTCTTGGGCATCATTGAGAATTCCAAAACACTGGAACCCAATTAAATCTTACTATCTTGTTTTCTACACCAATCATTGTTCACATAGACTTAGAGTGTTGGCTGAGTTGATTCTTGAATTTTTTGTTCGCACATGGATGACGATCTATTGAATTTATTTTCTGATTGCCAACATACCCAAAGGGGGAGATTGTTGGAACCATGGCCTTCTATGAATGTTTTGGAGTATGGTTTGTGTTTTTTTTCAATCCTCAGTGGATGTTCAGAATGTGTACATGAAAAGAGATCATACAGTTCAAGCAGACAACAGTATTGAAGGTGGCACCGTTTCCCAGTGTTTGCCAAATTTTTGCATCTGAAAATTGACAAATGGAGAGAAGTGTTTTTGGAAAAGAGACTTGTGTGCCCTGTACATGAAAAAGAGGAAACTTGTGCACCTTATTTTTTTCAAGATCAGAACATGGGAAAATGGAAAACAGATAAGTACCGTGCAAGTTTTGGGTTGGTCGCGCAAGTGACATGTGCGCCGTGAAGAGACTTGAGTGCCGATGTCTAGGATGATTGGAAACTTTCACGCCTATTTTTTTAAGATCATAAATTCAAAATATGGAAAATGAAATAAGGTCGCGCAAGTATTAGTGTGGTCGTGCAAGTGATTAGTGCGACAGAGGCTAGGGAGGATGAGCTGCGCACCGGAACCTGTGCGCCGAAGGAAGACTTGCGCTCCACCACGCAGGGGGTCTAGTTTGCCTATAAATAGAGGACCACCCCTCCTCATTTGTAACAAAGTTAAAGACTTAGATCTTTTTTGATCCCTAGTCACAGAATTAGTTGATTCAAGCAAGTGGTTGTTGGGTCGCGCAAGTAGAGGCTGTGCACCGGTAGTTGGCTGTGCGATCAAGGCAGTTGGGGAGTTAAAGGCGCAGTGTCACGCAAGTTTGGTGTTGAAGGAGGTAGTTTCGTGCAAGTAGTTTGGTGTCACCTGCGTGCCGAATTTGCACTGCACATGTGACTTGTGCACTGGGCTTGAAACTTGTGCGCCGAGCTTGGAGAAGTGCGCTAGGGTTGTTAAAGTACATCTTTACTTTTGAAGCTGCACAAAAGCTAGAAGATCACTCGGTACCCTCAGCACAAAGAGAGATTTGTCTTTTGGTGAGATTTGGACTTCAACAGAGCATCTACATACAACAGAGGATGCATTCTTATGCAATTATGAAGAGAACTTCATGTCTATAAACTGAGTGTGACTTCACCAAGGGTAGTGAGGCAGGGGGAGTCAAAGGGAGTGACCCGAGGGAAGCAATGAGCTATCCCTGAACCTTTGTAAAGGCAGTGATCCTGGGACAGAGAGACTGTGCCCGAACCTTTGTAATACACAACTAGTTAAGATTAATGGAATTTGGTACGAATGAAAACTTGTCGGTGTATGATCTTTGGACGTAGCCCTTAGTGGTGAACCAAGTAAAAAGGGTTGTGTCTTATCTATACATGTGAATGCTTTCTTTCTGATCATTTTCATCATACTGGTTCAAAAAGTTCCTACCAATGTGGGAACAAGATCCATCACATTAAAAGAAAATGTTGTCACCCTTATTCACCCCTCCCCTCTCAAGGTGTCCCGGGGTCCTTCATGTAGATGTAAATAATCATAAACGAAAGTGTATTCCACAAATAGTACAATCATGGGCAGTACATACACCACACAAAAGTAAATAGTGGCCAATATAGCATGAATCTCACGGAAAGAAAAGTGAGATGAAAAACCCTTACTTCGTTGTAATCAATCGAGTTGTATGACCAAAAGATAATAACAACAAAATTCATTACAGAATACCATGAATATAATTATTATCATGATAATATATATCAAAACAAAGTACACAATACATGACATCAAATGAATAAGTGGCGAACAATGGAAATTTCACGGAATTAAAAGTGAGATAATAAAATCATTTACCTCGTGTCTGACTGGACTCGATCATTATTTAATCTCCTAAAAAATAAACTAAAGCTAATTTATACTTGCTTAAGAACCTTTTTAAAGTTTATTATTACTTTTATATCACTTATTACCATGTTATAAACATTATGTAATCATTTATGTTAATAATGTTCGTTTTGTCGATATTTGGTACTTGAGTCAAAAATGGACTTCTTATAATTACATGTTGTTCATGTGGTCAAAGGATCATTATATCCAGAATTATATTCATGATTTAGATATCATATATATCATATATATCCATTATATACATGTTTTTATAATAGTACATAACATTTACAAGTAAGAAATGAAATGCACCGTTCATGGAGACGGTAAGACGTACGTGCGCATGAACGCTAATTTCATTTTTATTTATTATTTTAATGGAATTAAAACATAATAATACATAGTTATATTATAATTAAAGTATAATTTAATATATAATATTATTAACTCCATCCTTTATACATCCCACATATGGAATTAACGAGTCATATCACTTTGAGGGGGCGGTAGTCCGCACTTTCTCTAATGAGATTATCACGTTTACCCATAATGGAAACCATAAAGGCATGCTATAAATAGAAATCACCGAAGAATAAAGAAAACATAAACATAATATATATCATATATAAATACAGTTCCATCATAATGGATACCATGAGAGGCGGTAAGAGGTAATTGAACAATCATCGTTTCGTGAGGCGTTAGTTTTCCATCCACAGAAACATTATGTTCTTCACCCATTAGATAGAGGTGTGTGTATGTGTAGTTATAATACTTATCATAAAAAAATCATAGTATATTGAGGATACTGGTTTTGTTAAAAAAGAATGGAATAAAAAGAGTTTAGGGGTTGGAGAAGTAAAATAAATGAAAACAAATTAAGAGAAACTGTTACCTTTAATTTGGGTAACTCCCTTTGGTTTGATCCAAAGGACTTCTTTTAGTGACTTTTTCCTAAAGTAAGGATTCTAGGTGGGGTAGAGGTATGTAGGTATATTAATTGGGTAGAGTTTAGTCGAGACAAATTGATTTATAGGTGTGAGGAATTGGTTATAAGTGGTCTACTTTCAAAAGGTGGAGGAGAGCCTTTTTAGGAAAGTGTGAAAACATTATTTTAATATATAATTATATTCAGTTTATAATGGTCCAAAAATCATTATAGTCGAAGCTAATATGACTCATGGTCGAAATAAAATCATAAAATAATAATTGGATAGGTTTGGGATAATATTTTAGTCATTATAATCTTATTTATTTAAATGATTTATTAATGAGGTAAACCCTACATTATTATTGTGTCATAAATAATTTAACTTATTTTATGTGTAAAAATTATAACAAAAATACGATGATATAGTAAATCATTTTAGATTTACAATGAATATTTATAGTCGAAATGATAATTTATATAACCCCTTCTAAAAATGAATTTACTAAAAGATATTTGCTTTTGTCATTTTTGCATTTACTTTAAGTTAATTAATCTAAATTGTCATTATCACTCCCAAGTGGCTCAATGGGGTCCCAAAATCGACCCAAAGATGTCCATGGTCGTTAATGACTCAAAAAATAAGGTTTAGACAAGTTTTAAGGTAATTTTAAATTATTATATGATTCTTTTTACCTTGAATTACCATATTTACCTTCAACCGCGATAAATAAAAGTCAAAACTTACTATTCACCAAAAATTATTTTTATCTAGTTTAACCAAATTTTAATTCTTAATAACTACCATATATGTCGGATTTTATAAATTCAATTCACAAATGCGGTAAAATTTCATTTAAATCAAAAATTCAGTTTTTTAACTACTACTAAGTGGTTTCACTATTCATCAAAAATTGATGTTTTTCAGAAAAATACCAAATATTAAGCCTAAGATTTATCTGATATTACAAATTCAAAAATGATATTTATTTTTCCAAATACAAAACATAAAAGTGTAATTAATTAATTTTAAAATTAATTCCTGTTGTTAAAATAAATAGCGTGTTTTTAAGAAACAATAACTTTCTAAAGATTGACACTTGCTTATATACAATTTTAAAATGGAATTAATTCCAATGACAAACATTGGATTAAATAGTAAAAATATATTCTAATTAAACTTTAAAACCAATTAAAAAGATAATCTAACCATATAATAAAATTAGATTAAAAGGATCTTTTGAATTAAAATACAATATTTTCCACTATTCATTAAAAAAATTAACATTATCTGAAAAATACCAAAAATATTTCCCAAATTAAAATTTACTGTCCCAAATACAAAGAATAATTTTATTTGGTCAAATAGAATATATAAAAATGACCCAAACTAGATTTAAAGAGGGTTCTCCAATAAAAGTTGTTAAATTGACCTTTTAATGTAAATTATGCTAAAAATTAGATCCATTCACATTTTAAGCCTCTAACCTTTATTGGATAAAAGTAAATACATCTAACAAACATGTATAATCACATTTTAGTCAGTTTTGTTCATTCCTGCCAATACAACAGCTAAGAGTTTACTTCCATTTAAAATAATAATATTTTATTATTTGTGTGCCATGTAAGATTATAAAGAAACCCGTTGTTACATATCAGGTACGCTATCGAACATCGAAACCAATTTAATGTAAAATTAATATTTAATTCAAAAATATTAATAAATATGAAATATGTCGTATTATTTATTTACCTGGGATGTTACATTACCATGTTTCTTCATCTATGTTATGTCGATTTAGCAGGCTTTTATATAAAAGAAATAGGGAATATGAAGTAAGAAGGCACCAAGAGGCTGATGTTTGTACGAATCTGCAGCTCTGAATTGTGGGAATCGGAACCGAGCAGTTTGTGACAATAATGTATTAGTTGACTCGAAAAATAAATACGGGTGGTATCCATGATAGATAGAAACATGATCAACCATGAAGAAACATGTCATTTGTGGATTATTTTATGAGCCAATATCCTCAAACATTTAGTGGAACCACAGATCTAGTGATAGCCGAAGGGTGGATCAATCCTCTAGAAAAGATATTTGATGTCATGTGATGTTCATAAAATTAAAATGTAATACCATCCATTTATCATTTGGAAGGAGAAGCTGATAAATAGTGGTCTCTAGTTAAGAATATGAACGAAAGTGATGATCTTGATAGTTTGGAATGGGTTGATTGTAAGAGTCTTTTTCTGAAAAAATATTTTCCCAAAACTGTTCGACTCAGAATGGAGAAGCAATTATTGGAACTGAAGTAGAAAGATGATGATTTTTTGGCATCATATGAAGCCAATTTTACAAGACTACATAGGTACATACCAGATTTTACACGGGATTTAGACAGTAAAATTGATAGATTTTACTTTGGTTTTTGTGAATATATTTTTCTTCATGAGAGTTTAAAAGATATGATAAACTTGTTCATTTTGCTAAAAATGTGGATATGGAGTTTTCTGACACGTATGTGCCTCATGATGACAAGAATAAGAAGCGGCCAGGTTGGCAAGCTTTGGGTAAGAATTCATCAATGAAATATGGAGGTAAAAAAATCAATTTCTTTTCTTGTGAAAAGTGTGGTAAAAGGAATCCTATTGAATGTCTTGTTAATTCTGGGAAATGCTAACGATTTGGAAGGTTTGGAAACATGTTTCATGAGTACATGGAAAATGATCTAAAAATTAATGAGAAGACAATGGTGAGATTATTTAACTATATGGAATTGGGTCATTTTGATAATTTATGTCTGAAGCTAGTCACTCAAGCAGGGAATTAGCAAGATTGGAATAATAAGGGGTTCGTAAAATCATTTTCAACTAATTCAACTGATGTTGAGCTATCAAATGAGGTAGTATCAGGTATATTCCTTATTTTTATATATTTCACAAATGTGTTGTTTGATTCAGGGTCTACATATTCATTCATTTCTGAGAAATTTTTAGAAAAATTAGGAATTCAACCTCATGGAATGAAACCAGAGCTCATGTTAAAAACACCTGGAAGAAATATTGAAGAAAAAAGAAATTATATGAATCTACCTATCCTTGTCTATGGAAAGAGTTTTCCTACAAACCTTTTTGTTTTTACTATTGTAGAGTTTGATGTTATCCTGTGTATGGACTGGATTTCTTTTTATCATACTAAGATAGATTTTAGAGAAAGAGATGTTTTTTTCATAAATAATTTCAGTTTTTGTACAATAATTAACCCATACCATTTATAACATATCAGGAATCTAGGAAACTTACAATGGATGGAAATTAAAGTTATATTTCTCATATTTTTAATGATAAGGGAACTATCTAAATTAATGATGTACCAGTGTTTAATGACTACCTAGATATTTTTCCTTATGATTTTCCTGGTGTCATTCCAAATCAAGAAGTTGAGTTTACTATTGACTAAGTTCCTAATGATAATAAAATTTCTAAACCCCCTTATCGAATGGACCAAATGGAACTTCTGGAATTAAAAAAGCTATTTTAGGAATTATTAGATAAAGTTTTCATCCGACCTATCACTTCACCATGGTGTTCTCCTATCTTGTTTGTTAAGAAGAAAAATGGTTCAATGAGACTTTTTATTGATAATAGAGCCTATAAAGACCTTAATATTAAAAACAAGTATCCATTGACTCATATCAGTGATTTTTTTGATCATCTTTAGGAAGAATAGTATTTTTTGATGGATGAACTATGGTTGGGGTACCATCAGTTGAAAGTAAAGGATGAAGACATCCAAAATACTACATTATGTACTAGATATGGTCATTATGAATTTGTAGTTATTACTTTTGGGTTAACTAATGCACATGATTTATTCATGGATATTATGAATAGAATATTTTATGTGTTCTTGGATAAGTTTTTGGTGGTGTTTATTGAAGAAATTATGGTATATTATAGAAGCAAATAATAGCATGAAAAACATCTAAGTGTTGTTTTTGGAACCTTAAAAGAAATAAAACTGTATGGATAATTCAGTAATTGTGATTTTTGGTTGCAACATATTTATTTTCATGGGAACATTGTAAATAAGGATGGAATAATAGTTGATCCTATAAAAAAAGTGGCTGATGAGTGCCCAAGACCATCAAATGATAAAGATATTTGAGGTTTTCTTGGATTAATAGGTTATTACAGATAGTTTGTTAAAAATAGTTCACAGTTATGTAGCCCTATAACTAAGTTAACAAGAAAATGGGTTAAATGTTTTTATATAGAAGAATGTGGTCTTTATTTTCAATAACGGAATAAGAGATTGGGGAATGCTTCAGTTTTTTCCTTTACTTACCTAAATGGGGAGATTTTCATCTATAATGATGATTTTTTAAGGGACATGGTTGTGTTCTGATTCAGAATGATTATCTAATTTCATATGCTTCAAGAAAACTAAAAAATCATGAGTTAAATTATCCTTCACATGATTTGGAATTGGCAGCTGTGGTTTTTGATTTGAAAATTCTAAGGCACCATTTTTATAGAGCCAAATGAAAAATATATACTGAGCATTAATATTTGAATTATATATTCACCCAGAATGAACTAAACATGTGGAAGAAAAGATGGATTATACTGATAAAGTATTACAATTGCATGATCAATTACCATCCATAAAAATCAAACAAAGTGGTAGATGACTTGAGTCAAAAACATCATGATTCATTAACCATGTTACATTTAGAATATGATCCCTAGATTATTTAATTGATAAATTTTGGCTTATAAGTTGTTGGTGTAGTAAATACATCTATTTTCATTCAGGTTTAAGTGCAATCATCACTATCAAATAGAATTATGCAATCCCAGAAGAAAGACCGTGAGATAAAAAAAAAGTTAGAATTGGTTAAAATGGGCATGTTTGTAGAATTTAAACCAGATAAAAATTGTGTTTTATAATTTGGAAAGAGAATGTGTGTGCCTTGTGATTCCAAGTTTAATAATTATTTGTTGTGTGAAGCTCATAGTTCTCCATTTTCATTTCATCCTAGAATTACTAAGATATAAATATACCTTTAAGAGTATTACTGGTGAGATGGAATAAAATGGGATATTGCATAATTTACTACGAAACATTTGACATGTCAACAGGTTAGATAATAGTGGCAGTTACTGAAGGGGGTGCTTCAGCCTTTTCTAGTGGAAGAGTGGAAATGAGAGAATATATCCATGTACTGCATGGTGTGGCTACCTAAGACTTCTCTAGGTAACAACGCGATTTGGGTTATTGTTGATCGACTGAAAAAATCTTTACATTTCCTTTCTATTAGAGATACAATTCCATTGGATCATCTTTCTTGACTATACCTCAAATATATTATCAAGTTACATGGAGTTCATATTTCCATTGTATCTAATCGGGATCAAAGGTTCACTTCTATCTTTTGAAAAGGCCTTCATAATTTATTGGGAATATAATTAAATTTTAGAAAATCTTTTCATCCTCAATCAGATGGGTAGTTAGAATAAACGATTTAGACTTTGGAGGATATGCTTTGATATTGTTCAATAGAATACCAGGTATGTTGGGATTAACATCTCTCTTTAGTTGAGTTTTCTTATAATAATAGTTTTCATCCCAGTATACAAATAAAAACTTTTGAGGCATTGTATGAGAAGCATTGTCGAACTCTATCTTATCTAGATGAAGTCGGGGAAAGGATGTTGATAGAACCATATTAAGTAGAGGAAGTGGCTGAGAATGTGAAGATTATCCAGCAGTACATGAGAAAATCTATGAGGAGGAAGAAAAGTTGTGTAGATAATAGAAGTAAAGACTTCTCA
This sequence comes from Viscum album, assembly GCA_963277665.1. Taxonomy (NCBI): domain Eukaryota; kingdom Viridiplantae; phylum Streptophyta; class Magnoliopsida; order Santalales; family Viscaceae; genus Viscum; species Viscum album. The sequence goes on along the minus strand of OY728143.1, from coordinate 1,994,620,558 downwards.
TTCGAGGTAGGTGACTATCTTTTCCTTAAAATATCTCCTTCAAAATTTGTGATGCATTTTGGTAAGAATAGAAATCTAAGTATGTGGTTCATCAGTCCTTTTAAAATCCTAAAGATATTTGGACCAGTTGTATATCAAGTATCTTTTCCTCTCAGTTTATCTCAGGTGCATAATGTTTTTTATGTATTGATGTTGAGAATGTATATTCCAGATTCATCTCATGTCTTGAGCCCAAAAGCAGTTTAGTTGGAGGAGAACCATTCTTATAAAGAGAAACCTGTTTAGGTTCTTGATCGAAGGGAACAGGTTTTGTGGAATAAGGTAATCCACTAGGTGAACATTTTGTGAAAAAACCACATGGTGGAAGAAGCATCATAGGAATTTAAAAATTCTATGAGGGAAAGGCACCCTCACTTGTTTAATGAGTAAGTAAAATTATGAGGAATAAATTTCCAAAAGGTTGGGAAACATAACACCCCAAGGTTTTAAAAAAATATATTAAAATTCATAAAACCTTGTTTTAAGAAGATATTTATAACTATCCTTTAAAAATAATTTTACAACTTCTGTGTTTTGAATTTCAAAAAACGGTCATCTACAATTGTGATCGGTAAGTTGTTTATAGTATAACAGAAACAACATGATTTTTTGGTAAATTTCAACCTAGAATTATGAATAGTAATATGAATATTAATATGACCCTAATGAATAATAAATTGTATTATTATTTTATTTTCTTAAGATTATGATATAATGAGATGTTGATTAATTTTTCAAGGTTTTGAAAAATTTGTTATAGATTTAAAATTGATATTTTAGAATAAATTATGATTTTATTAAATTAATAATATTTATATAATTATTGTAAAAAAATGAGTTTATTTTTGAGTTCCGCATGTCGAAAAATGGTTAGGGTAAAATTTTTTATTTTTCTGAAAAATAGGAATTTTTGGTGAATAGTAAAAATATAGTTTTGAGTTTTCAGTAAATTTAATGAAATCATTAATGATGTAATGATTATTTAATAATTATGGTTGACTTTTTGACATTAAAATAAGATATTATGTGTCTTTTGGGGATAATACCATTGGAAAATACCATAGAAAATCCTATGGTTTTGCAAATACCACAAATGAGGTGTCCCTTGAAATTAATAAAATATTCTCTCACTTTTCCTATAAATACTATCCCATTACTAAATTACATTCATTCAAAATTCATCATAAACTATTATATAGTCTTATTAACTCCCTATTATTCCTCACAAGGTTTTTTCAAGCCCCAGAAGTCCCGACCATCATGTGTTAGGAGTTACTCTACAAGGTAAGACAACTATCAACTTCTTTCATTTTCTATTCAAGTTCTTTTTTGTGTGGTATAACTTTTATGTTTCCATAAAATGTTCATATTTACATTTTATTCTATATCTATTATTTATTATGATTTATTTATTGATGGATGACCCTTATCCCCTATCTTTTCAATGTTATATAAAACCATGTCTCATAGTCATTAGGATACCGAATTTTCATAAGGGATTTCTCAACTAATCTTTTATTTCGAGTTCCTTTATTTTCTTATTCATTACTTATCTCTCTTTATCCAAGAATAATGAATGATCCAGTATCTTAAATATTCTAGATTTAATAATTATTATGGAATATTCACCATTATTATTCTTATCCTCTCTCACTTATTCAAGAAATTAAAACACCATCCGTGATGTGTCGATTTACTGACATTGTAGACAATGTGATTTAAATTTCATATACATCCTTCAATACAGGTAATGAAAACATTTTTATGTTTAAAACCAATTATAATTTATGTATTATATCTTATATAAGGTTCTGGAATCAATTTTTACACATTTGATTAATTTATAATACAAAATGGGTTATTTATGATCGAAGAATCGCCAAAATGACCAAAACAAATATCAATAATGTTTTAACTTATGAACCATCCTCATTTCATAATTCTAAATGATAAATGGTATAATTTATGGTTCTAGAAATATTTAAATATCATTCCTTACCAATTCTTGAGTTTCATTTCTAATCAACATTAATATCCATCATGAACCGATCATGGAAACCATGAACACACCCGAAACAATGTAAATAAAAAATGTTACTAAAAAATGTGTCTAATTATATGGTAAAATGATAATATAAGGTGTTATAAACTTGAATATGTTTCATTAATATGTTAATAACACTCTTTTTACCCTTATAAATGAGTTTTAATCACATTTTATGTAAGAATTACCTGAGGTAAGAGAATTCTAATCCCAACTTACATTCTTTGGGTTGACATCCTAATACATTGTTTATATGGTATTAAAATTGTTTGTGAGATGAAAGTTGTTTATATAATTTTGAATTATGTTTATTTTCAGTGTGTATAAACATATCCATTCCATTATAATAATTCTCACTTAATTTATATTTTAAGGGGATTTCCTTTAAAAATCCATTAAAAACACTCTTTAATAAATTTCCAAAGGATAGTTTTTTATATGAATATGGCATGAGTTGTTTCTCCTGATTTAAACATACTTTATTACCATGAAATGTTCCTTTGATATTTTTAAGGTTGGATTGATCCCATTATAGCTCATGATATGACGGGTAATCCCCATTATAGATCCCCAATGCATTGGGTACTCCGAAGGTGGAATTTGACAAAATGGTTATTCCATATGTAAGGGTGATTGTAAGAGAGATATGGTAAATATGTCCCAAGGAAAATAGAAGATTTTTATATGCATATTATTTTTTATGATTATGGGTTTTATTCATTTTTATGTTATCACTTGACTAATTATTTCTTTCTTTTTATCCCTTACTGAGTTTTATACTCATCCCATGATATTAAAATGGTAATCACTGGATATTAGGATGGGTAATAGAAATAAGGGATTTGTGATGTTTGATATGTAGTGTGGTCCAAGAAATCATGTTTTATGTTTTAATGATTTGTATTTTGAAAAAACTGAATACTATTTTTAGTAGTATCCTCATTGTTAGAATGTTGTATGTTATGTATGTAAGATATTCTAAATCTTTAAAAATCTAAATCCGAAAAGATCCTAATTGTGTAAGAATGTGTGATCTTGTCTAAAACTCAATATTAAGTAACATTTTAAGGTCAGATCCTTACATAAATGGGGTTAAAAATTAAATCCCATTTATGGGAGTGGGGTCATGATGGACATCCTATGGGTTAGATAGAGTAAGTGACAAGCCCTTATATTAGTGTTATTATCAATCTATATTATGTAGAAGTTGAGATTCTATGTATCTAAGAGGCATTTCAAAGTTAATATGATCATATAAATATAGATATCACCCTTTTTCCTTACACATGTTTAAATTTATATATATATATATACATCACTTATCCCGTTGATAGCGCATACTACATTATAAAAACCGATGAATCTATTCAGTCTAATTTCAAATCATAAAACACTATTTAAAATTCAATGTGAAATTTAAAAGATCATCTATTTAAAACATCATTTAAATCAAAAATATCACCCTCATTTCGACACATCATAGAAATACAATTTATTAAATTTAAATTCAATAATTTACCCTTAAAATCACATATACGTTATAAAAAATTCATGAAAATATGGCCATTGAATGTAATAATGGAAATAAAAAAAATTATTATATAAAAACCATTTTTAAAATAGAAAATATGGATCATGAATATAATAACTATTTCAAAAACAAAAAAAAAGAAATAATTATGATTTTTTAAAATGTTTCCAATAGAAAAATTGAATTTCTTGTTATTAAGTTCATACTTAGATTATGAAAAAAAGAAATATGTTCAAATAAAATATCTTTCAGATCGCACCTCTTTATACTATCATCATTTTCTTTTTGTTTAATTGTTTCTCGGTTATTGTGTCATACCTTTTAGTTGGTTTAAAATCTAACTCTACTGATATGATAACTTACTTCATTATGACTAAACCATGGTATACTGATACAATTATAAATAACCATCAAATACGTTCCCCCTTAGATACAATGTTGAAAATGAAAAAATACAAATAAAATTTTGAAACTCATTGAACTCTTAATTAATATAAAACATTCCACTTATATCTATTATGATTTAAAACATAAAATATTGGATATAATAAAATAATTCTAAGTTATCAATATGAATTTGTTGAAAAAATAATAAAAAAAGTAATACATTATAAAAATATAAAAATATAATTTATAAAAAAAATTATGAAAGTATAAAAGTATTTAAATATTGTTAAATTGAAAAACAAGTATAGAGGTATAAATGCATAAATAAAAAATGTATATATATATATATATATTCATATTAGTATATTAAAATTATTGACGTGTATAGGAGTATAAAATTATATATAATTTATAAAATAATATATATATTAATGAAATGTACATAATTTATAAATGTATATAAATTTACAAAACTATATAACAGTACATATATGTAATTAAAGTATGCATAATTTATAGATGTATATAGTTTTACAATTGTATAAATACATAAAAAATTATAATATAGAAAAGTAAAATTTATAAATATATAAAAGAAAAATAAATTATAATGAATAAAACTATAATTGTATATTAATTTAAATTCTAGGAAACTATAAAAAGTATAAATAATTAATAAAATTTTATATTTAAATTATATATGTATAATATGATATACTATAAAATTTATAAAAAACATATAAATTTATAAATGAATAAAAAATGAAAAGTATAAATATTTTATAAAAAATTATTACTAAATTATATTAGTATAATACAATATAATATAAAATCTATAAAAGTATATATATTTAAAAACATATAAAACAAAAAAAAATGTTTAAAAATTATATATGATTTATATAAATTTAATAATATATACTATATAATTTATAGATGTGCATATAAGCATAAAATGTTATAACTATAAGTATAAATATAAAAAAATTATACTTATAAAAAATAATTAATTTCTTTTTATTGTTATTTTTAAATTTATTAATGTATTAATTGATGTTAATAAAAATTATAAATTTCTACTGGTTTTTGGTATTAGTTGTCATGCCCCAACCTGGCGTGTTGTATCTCATTTTTCTTTGTAACATTTTTTTGGATAATATGGTTATTAAAATTATTATTATTAGTTATATTATTATTATTATTATTATTATTAAGTTTCATTTATTTGTATTTGTATTTTATTTTTTCCCTTCTATTCTATTCCTTTCTATTTTTTTCTCTCCTTCTTTCTACCCTCCTTCTCCACTATGCCTCATGCAGAACCCACCCTCACCTATCTTAGTAGAGGGTTTCCCCTCTGTAGGTCATATCCCCTCCTTCGGGCTCCTTTCAGTGAGCCACTATTGGCGCCCCACTCCCTATATCCCCTCTCTATGACCTCCCCGCATAGCTCCCCTCAAACCCCCTATGGCATGACCTAACTCCCAAGTCGAGACCCCTTCACCGCATGCTAGGACCCCCTCCCGACTCCTCCTTCGATGACTTTTTTCATCCGATTTCTTCAATATTCTTCCTTGAATCATCAAAGTGCGGACTTCTGCCCTAGTCTCCCTCCTTTTTATGGCATATTTTTTCCTCTCTGTTTACCCACATGATTCGGCAGTACACTAAATCTTAGGGATGATCTCATTTATGGTTCTCTTTTGTTTTAGGGTCATGCGGAAGGTCTCTTGGGACCCTTGAGCGTGTGTTCTGTCAACAGCCACTGAAGGCGAGGTGGTATTAGTGGGTTTGATCTGCCAAATTTGTCTTGAGGTAGGTTTTAAGTTTTTTTCTTGGTTTAACACCTAATAAATTAGGGTATTTATGTGTTCATGGTTCATAGTAATTATGTTGTAGTGCTTGGCTCGCTGGTTTGTTATTTTTTTCCCTCTTGGTTCTTAAGTCGTCATTTGATGTGAGGTTTCTCTTGGTGATTTATTTAATTTAGTTTTATTTAAATCTACTTGTGATTGTTAGATTATTTTTTATTATTGTAGTGTTTTGTGGTCATCTCAGTGTGAATTCAGGTGGTCGGTAACAAACACCTCTATTTGTATACATGAGTAGGCATGTATATATACATATCCTTCTTGCGAATGTTACCTCATGGCATAGTTAATATGTTATTGGATCAAATAATACATATATGAAAATGTATATGCATGTATGTGAAGCGGTCTAGATCTTCCTTTATAAAATGTTATGTGTTTTGAGTGTGTTGGACTATTCTGAGTAGTTTTGAGTCCCCAGGTCCAAGGGTGACTCACCTGCATGTGCATAGGTAAGTAGATAAATATATGTAGGTTCCACCATTACATGTATATTCATCCATGGAATTAAATATAAATGTATGAGTCCAGGGGTGAATATGTTTATATATAAAAATTCATACGCATGTGAGTTGAGATTGGTATATGCGTATAATCATACCTATAAGGATCCCCTTGAACATGTTCATGGGCCATGAGAATGTGTATATAGGGGTTAGGTTTCCTTGCACATTTTTGAAGACGCATATGCTTTGTGGGGGAGCAGTAGATTTTAGATAGAAAGCACCAAGATCTAAAGTGGATGGTTTGGTTCCAACTTGAGGTAGGTTCCCTATGCCTTAATCTTTAATTAAAATTTCCATTATTACATGATGTTCTATTGAAATTATTTCCTTGGTTTTTATATGAAATTCATAAGAACTATATATATATATATGTTAGGTTGTTTTATTCCCTAGAACCTCTAGGTGAATTTAACATGTTTGTATAAGTTTTTGAGTATGTTCTTTGGTTTAATTGTATTGTATATTGGGTGTTTTTAAAGTGGTTCGGGTGCTTATGGATTGGGAATGAATTTATAATAAAGGAAATTACTATATTTTTAAGAGTTATTTGATGTAATGATTTTAAAATGGGTTTATGTGTTGTTTGTAAAATGAAAAATATATTTTTAGGGAATTTATATTGTGTATGTCTAAATGGGAATTTTCATGGGAAAAATGAATCTTTTTTGGGAAATATTATCATTTTGTGCATTTGATTATAAATTTTGAAATGTTTGTAAGGTGGAAAACTTGTTTTGAAAATGGTTTTGAAGTATGAGAAGTTATAGAAAAGTTCTTGGCCCATTGTTTTGGTTTGTCTTTATTACATGTTTTCTTATGATAATAAAAAGGAAATTTTCGTATCATACAAGTGATGGAAAAATTATTTAAAAATAGTCTTTTCTATGGTGTGTTTAAAATGGAAAGTGGGTGGTTTGTGAATAAGGGTGATTTCAATGATATTTTTGGATTTAGTGTGAATATAGTGGTATGTGTGCATGTAAACGTTAACTTAAGCACAAGGGAAATCCATGGGTACCTTGGTGAGCGGACTAGGACTAGTACACTAGATGATACGTAAGTGGTTCATCCTGGTTTCTTCTATCAGGATTGACATTACAACACTATCTAAAAATTTTGATGATTAGATACCGCAAGGTTATGGGTGTTTTCCGTACTAGTGACTCGTACACAAGAACGTAGAACATTCTAGCTCTCATTCCATGTTTTTATCTAGGTACAAGGTATCTAAGGTCCCATATACACTAGTTACCAATATGGGTTTCCCATGGTGATCTTTTGTGGAATAATGCTTGTGATGTCATTTCTTTTGATCATTATTAACTCACCATTGTGAAAAACTGTATTTTAATCATCATTGATCCCCTCTCATTTGGAAATGTCAAAACATGCTTGGAATATATTGTGAAAATAAAGTGAAAGAGAAATAACTTCCTTAAAAAAATTAATCTTGTTACTTGGTTATGAAAATACTAAAAAACCTTATTTCAATATGTATTATTTTAAAACTAGCATGATTGAGTTTCTTTCTAAAGGAAATGGAATTGGGTGTTGTTATTACTTGGCTTTCCAACTGTGAATTTTGGTGCTCACACCTATATTAATTTTCAGTTCCAGGTTCTAGTTTTGGATCTCTCTTGGGCAACTATGGTTCTATGTTTTGTGGTAACCCATGGGGTTACTTGGAGGTATGTCTAACTGATTATCTTTGTTTTATTTTATGATTCTAGTGTTGTTAACCTGTTTTTTCTGGTTTATTTCTGTTAATCTGTATTTTATTTTTTGGACTAAATTGTTTCCAACTGCTTGTTTTGAGGCGTGAAACTAGTTTCCATCCCATGGGGATCAGTGACGCCCTTCAAACCATGTCGCAGACTGACTGAGGTGACCGATTCTAGGTCGACCCAGGTTGGTTCATGACAAAATGGTATCAAAATAAGGTTTATCCCATGTCCTTTGGGGATGTATGATAGTTTGGAGTTAGGATTGTTGGAATCCAAGTGATAAATTTTGGGTAGAATATTTATCACAACCTATTCATAATGACACTTAAATTTATAGGGTGGTTCGGGATGTTCTTTCCTCAAATTATATGCTTGGTTCCCAATTTTCTTTAATGTCTTTATTCTTTTTTGTGTGTTTCTGGTTAGTTTTATGATTCAGTGTTCATTCTGGAGGGTGCATGGTTTTTGTGCCCAGCCTAGAAAGTGATGTCCTAACCCTGAAATTGCCTCTAATGACTTTCCTATGAGCTCACCTTGTTCATGCACAGTCTCCCAAATAGTGTGACCATGTCGTGTGTAGCAGTTGTTTATTTTAGAATTTGGACTTATTATTTATTGAGAATATTGGTTTCTTTGGTATTTTATTGGTGTGAGTCTTAGATGGTTTTAGAGTGTTTTTCTTAGGTTTAAAAATTGTATATTTGGTCTATTAAAATTGGATTTCCAAAATGAAAATCATGGTTTCTCTGAAAATGAAATGTGTTATTTAAAAAATGGATATTCTTTTGGGTATTGTTTAGGGAAAAAATTGTTTTGGGATCCTTGAATTCTTTTAAAAACCATAAATCTGAAATTGATTTGGAATTTTATTTGGGGGTTTTGAATTTATTGACAAATGTGATGTGGATGTTTCTTGTAAATGAGAATTTATAAATGCTTTATTTGACCTTTGGTATTATTATGGATGCCCACTTGTATGGATAAATGTAATATGATATGGCTGGTTGTTAGTATGCATGGAAGGATGCCCGATATGGAACAAGAATGTATGTGTGTGAGGATTCAAGGAATACTAATGGTTGGTGCCCGATTTTCAAGGCTTGTCTTGTTTTCCAAAATCATGTTTTGATTAGTGATTTGTTGGGATGAATTTTGTTTATGAAATTTTTTAAAAAGGAAAATGGGTTTTAAAAAGGGTGTTTTAGCGTTTTGATGGTTTTGAAATTAGATGGTTTTGAAAATTGTCATTTTTGAAAGAGGGATTTAGGCTTTGTTTGTGGTATTGTTTTGGTATTATTTTAGTTGATATTGGAGTTGGTTATGATTTGGTTTTGTGATTTATTAGTCTATGGGATTTATTCTTGTTTTGGATCTGGCATTTCAATGTTTACATTTTGTTTCTAGTTTGAGTTGATGATTTATTGTTAAATTAGGAGCCTTGTTTTGTTATGTGATTTAGGTTGGTTTTGGGCTTCTTATTTAAAATATGCTGAGAAGAAATATCCAATGGTTTTCAAGGGGTAATTTTTAGTTGTTAAATTTACTCATACCCCCAGTGGAGTGGTGGGGTTATTTTATTTCCATAGTTTATTATTTTCTATATGGTGGCTGTGGTTCGATAGCAGTTACAATGTAACTTGAAGAAGTCAAGTGTTTCATTGGGTCTTTAGGGACTCTAGAGATTGTGAAGGGAAGGTTGTCCTCATTTGGTTTGAAGGGTCATGTTCAGGCTAGAGAAGGGTGATTTCTACCTTCTCTTGGAAAGTTGGGGTCGTAGTGAGTGAACTGTGACAAATGATAATATTGTTTTTCATGGTTCTTGTAAAGGGTTCCCCATATGAGGAATAGGGCGAACAAGAGGAATATGTTCTTGGTATGAGTCTTTCTTCATTTCCAATTTCTCATTCCTATGAAAACACACTCATTTTTTTTCCAATGTGGTCGATTTGGGTACTCAAAGACATTCAACATAATCTTTTGAAGGCCTGTTAATGGTGTGGTTGTTTGGTTTACTTGGGGAATTCTATAATTGGTCTTACCAGAAGTTGAATCCTTGGTTGGAGGTTGATTGTTCTTGATTGTGGTGTTGGATATGCTTCAATACCATAGATCTCCAACCATAGTTCTTGGAGTCAACCTTTTCACTCAGTCAGGCAGGTTTCAGGTGCGAGGGATGCACATCCAACTTTTGATCTTTAATGATGGGGAAGATACCAGTTAAGTTTTCACAACATTTGGTTGTTTGTTGGGGGGGGGGAGCTCGTTTTAGATGTCTTGGTGGCCTCTTCAATAATATTTCAATGATTGTGTCTTATTTGTGTAAATTTTAAATGGTTGGTCTTTCTTTGGATCAATTATAGCTTTTAGGTGATGCTCATTTGGAGATGTGTGCAGGTTATGAATCTTATGAATCATGGGTTGGCTTTCCATTTGTCTGGTGTCTCTTTGTTTTTGATTCCCCTTGGAATGGGGGTTTCAAGCTAGTATTTGAGGATATTTCTCCCTATTTTTTTGTTCATACCGTGTTGTTGGGTTCATGATGGGAGCCATTGTACTACTCAGTTTCTAATATAGTGGGGAGACCCCTATGGGTCTCACCAATGTCTTCCCTCAAGATGTTTGGGTGAAACTCATGAAGTTAAGGGGTCACACCAAAGACAATGGTCTTGATTGGTTTTCTGATTTGGGAAAGTAATTATTAATATAGAGTCTTAATATGGTAGAGAGACCAACATAGGACAAATACATGGAGAACTTAGTATTTAAGGTGTTCTTGTTGGGGAAACTCTTTGCCTCTACTCCAACTGACCCCAATCAATGTAGATGGTTATCTCAGACGATGGGTCTTATGGTGAATTTCCATTAGAGATCTTGAGAAAACTTTAGTGATTTCTATGTTTGGGTTCAGTGGTGTTACAAGTTGTGGTTTTTTAGGAAATGTGGTTCATATGTCATTGGTTCTTTCACTTAGCTGTATGAATCTCAAGGTTTCCAGTGTTTGGAGAGAAGTTAGTGTTTGGTCCTAAAGTGGTAGGGGTTTCATTTTGAGATTTTTTACATCCTTGTTTCAATCTTTGAACGTCGCACCTTTTGGGACATTTTGGGTGCAGAAAGTGTCATGGTGGGGAGAATTTTCATGGCTCGACCTAGCCTATTGTATTTCATTTTTCTTTATAACATTTTTTTGGGTTAATATTGTTATTAATGTTATTAATATTATTAGTTAATTTATGATTATTATTCTTATTCTTATTATTAATAATTTTTCATTTCAATTTATTTTATTTTTATTCCTTTTATTCTTTTTGTTTCTTTTTTCTCTCCTTTCTCACATCTGTTTCCACCATGCATCATGTGGAACCCTCCCTCGCCTCTCCCCACAGTGTTACGCCCCTCTGCTATCCAACTCCCCTCCTTTGGTCTCCTTCCAGTGATCCACCAGCAGTGCCTCTCTCCCAATCTCCCCTCTCTGTGGCCTCCTCTCTCAGCTCCCAATCAAAACCCCTATGGTGAGACCTGACTCCCTAGCCGGTCACCTTCATCGAATGCTTGGACCACCTCCTAGATCCTCATTCGACCATCATTTTAGTCTAATTTTTTTCACTATTCTTCCTCGAATCCTCAAGGTATAGTGTAACGCCCCGACCCTAGTTACCCAGAGTCGGTGCATTATTTCATAACATTGGCATGATAATGAGAAAGATCAAGTCTCGAAAGACCGATTAGTTTAGTAGCCTTGGAATAACTAGATACATCCATAAATTTTTACATTACATCATAAAAAAAACATCTTGTCTTCATATCCCCTCATACTATCCCTGCATGTCATTCATAAATTACTTCTTCATAATCCTGGAAAAAAAAATAAAACATTGAAAGGGGTGAGCTCGGATGCTCAGTAAGGATAACATTATAGCAGAAGCTTTCATAAATAAGCATAAACACTTAAGGAAATTTAAAACTAAAACAAAAGCCTTTAAAACTTGAACTTCAGCATAAAATGGCAAAGGTAAAATGAAATAATGCCATTTACTTACTCACATGGATATTCTACTAGTCGAATGATCACATGCAATATCAATAACCACTTTCATAATGATGGAATGCATAATGCCAGACTATCATAACCACATATCCAAGGCCTCGTGCCAAGACTACAAATAAGATTTTGCCAAGGCCTTGTGCCAAGACACTAGTTTGTCTCATGAGACCTACCGATGCATCGAGGAGCTAGAGCGGGCTCCACCCGTCACTTATTAAGTCCAATGCATTCCTCATATGAATAGGTTTAAGCATAAAATAAACATTCGTATTAAAACTAGCATACGAAATTTCAATACTTTAACCACAAACCATGAATGGTATAAAAATAGAACATCCACAGTCAAATTTAACTCATTTGATACAATATAGAAGATTGTATTGTATCACATTAACCTCAATCATGAATAATGAAGGATGTTGACATAGATGAAAATAATCATCAAAACTATTTGAGAGAAATATCCCCTTTTTCTTGAAAACATTTAAAAGTCACACTATTTGTCAAGAAGCCATTTAAAAATAGATTTTTGAATCAAAGTGTCCCATAGCACTTTGAAACCTTTTAAAAGGATTTTTAATTTCTAAACATTAATTTCCATATAAATAAATCCTTAAAACCATTTTTAAAACATGGACATTAATGAGAAAGATTTAGATGAATAAGTCTTTAAAACATTTAAAAATGGTATTTTTGTTAGAGATTATAACCAAAAGAGAGACACTTGAATGAAAATAATTGAGGTAATCAAAACTTTGTAATATCATGAGAATAAAGGGAATTAATGATATACTATGGCAAAGTACATTATATACACCACATAAAAGTGATTTGGTGTATATCAACAAAGAAGTCTCAATGGAATGTAAGTTGAGATGAAATCTCTCATAAAGGCCATATCCTTAGGTTAAGGATAAATCAACAACATAATTATATGTGAAAAATATAAATACACTAAATATGATTGGATATTCAGTGTAAAACAATCAAAGTATATTCACACATATTCCTGTAAAAACAACACCAACGAATTGGATGTTTAACTCAACAAATGGTGAAAGAGTTAAAATTACTCTTATCAAATTCATATCAATGACTTGAGAATTTTTAATGGAGTGATTATGTGTATCAAAAGTATATCCACAGGAAGGGGAGTGGAAATTATGACATAATCAAATGAATAGTGATTCCACACATAATCTTGGGGTAATATAATCAATGAAATATGCGTAAAGCCAAATGAGTGGAAATTCAAATCTCAAATTCCCTTATTGATTAGGTAACTTAAGAAACAAACACCCATGAAAGAAAGATCATACCATGATGATGTAAATACCCATAAAATAAAGTATATTACACAATGAATACAATCATGGGTAGTACACATACACCACATGCAATAATTAAGTGGTGATCAATGGAATTCTCACGGAATTAAAAGTGAGACAAGAAACCCCTTACCACATTAATCAACTGAGTCGCATGGCAAAAAGTTAATAACCACCAAATGATTTACAGAATAACATGAATATAAAGTGAATCATGATAATATATATCAAATGGAAGTACACAATACACCACTTTCAATAATTTAGTAGCGAACAATGGAAATCTCACGGAATTGAAAGTGAGATAAGAGAATTCCTTACTTTGTACTTTTTCCTTGGTCGATGGTAGGTTTACCTCCTGTATAATGGTGAAATAATTGTTATTGAATAATACAATAATCAGTTACTTTAATATGATATCATATATAATCTTTTAACATTGATTTGTTAATAATATCTTAGAATTATCGTCATTTCAGGTGTTAACGGGTTCATTTTACTTTATATTCTTTGTTATGTGAGCCATATTCGTTATTAATGGGATGTATATTATTAATATCCAGAATGGAATCAAGTCCTTAAACATCATTTTTAAATCATCAAATGATAATTATACTTGAATGGATACGATGGAGAATGAATCTCATCGCGTTCGTGGAGACGGTAGTCCGTACGTACGTACGAATGCTACTTCCATTTAATTTTTATTTTAAAAGAATCTAATCCAAATGATACATAGGTATATTACTATTCCAGTAAAATATAATATTTTATATATGTTACTTAAGTTCATTAACACCATCCTTTATACGTTCCATGTGTGGTATGAACGAGTCATATCATTTTAAGGGGGCGGTAGTCCGCACTTCCTCAAATGAAATTATCGTATGTATATACAACATGAAACGAATAATTGTATGAAATAAAATGGAATTACAGAAGCTTATATATAAAATATATATAATTGATATCATATTTAATTACAGTTCCATCCTAATGGCCACCATGAGAGGCGGTAAGATGTATTTGAACAATCATCGTTTCGTGAGGCGTTAGTTTGCCATCCACAGAAACATTATGTTCATCATCCATTAGATGGAGTTGTGTGAATGTGTAGTTTGAATCCTTCTTATAAAAACATCCTAGTATATTGTGGATACTGGTTTTGTTACAAAATAAAGGAAATAAAAAGAGTTTGGGGGTTGGAGAAGCAAAATAATTGAAAATAATTTAAGAGAAAATGTTACCTTTAATTTAGGTAACTCACTTTGGTTGGAACCAAAGGACTTCTTGAAATGCTTTCTGCCTAAGGGAAAACTTCAAGGAGGAGGAGAGGGATGTGGGGAGCTTAGTTGGGAAGAGTTTGGACGAGACAAGTGGCTTGAGAGGTGTGAGGAATGAGTAGAAGTGGTCTCCTTTTATAAGGGAGAGGAGGGGCTCTTTAGGAAAGAGTGAAAGTATTACTTTATAATATAATTATATTCGGTTTATAATGGTCCAAAAATCATTGCGGTCGAAGATAAGATGACTCATATTCTAAATAACATCAACCAATAAGAATTGGACAGGTTTTAGATAATATTTTAATCATTATAATCTTATTTATTTAAATGATTTATTAATGAGGTAAACATTGCATCATTATTGTGTCATTAATAATTTAAATTATTTGATGTCTAAAAATTATAAATAAAATATAATTATGTAGGAAATCTTTTTAGCTTTCTAATTAATATTTATAATCTAAAATCCAACATGTATAACCCTATGTAAAAATTGTTCTTTTAAAAGATGTAAGCTTATGCCATTTTTGTATTCATTTTAACTTAATTAAAATAAAGTGTCATTATCACTTACAAGTGGATCAATGGGGTCCCAAAATTGACCCAAAGATGCCCATGGTCGACCATGTATCAACCAATAGGGTTAAGACACGTTTTAGGGTAATTTAGTATTATTATAATATTATTTTTTAACCCTTATTTACCGGATTTACCCTTAACCATGGTAAATAAAATATTTACCGCAGTAATTATTCAAAATGTCTAAAAATAAAAGTTACCTATTTACACAATTTGAACATCCTGATTCCAAATATGGAATCCATTTTTCTAAATTCAAAACACAGAAGTGGCAGAAATTAATTTAAAATTAATTCCCGCTGTCAAAACAAAAAGCGTGTTTTTAAGAGATAATAACTATCAAAAGATTGACACTTGTTTATGTTCGGTTTAATTGTAAAATTATGTCCAATGACCAAAATTATATTAAATGGTAAAAATATATTCTAAATATACTTTAAAACCACTCAAATTCATAATTTATCACTATTAATTATTTTGATTAAAAAAGTTGTTTTTAATTAAAATTTAGTAATTTTTACTATTCATCAAAATATGAAAGTTAGCCGAAAAGTACCAAAATTTCACCTTAGGCTAAATTTAATATTCCGAATCCAAAAATGAAGTCCATTTTGAAATATAAAATATATATAATTTCAAAAAATTAAGTATCACTATTCATAACGGCTAGTTTGATCGGTTCTGGTGTGTGTTAAAACTCGAAGTTGCGTACAACACATGCTACTGTTTTATTCAAAGGAAAGCGTACCGTGGAAGCTTGGGATGTTTTATTTTAAATTTTTTGATGTCCCCATTTATTCAAAAAGTTTAAAATATTTTATTTAAAAAGGGTTCACTATTAAAAGTTGGTAAAACTACATTACTGAAGATGAATTTGTTCTTACATTATGTCTAAGAAACTCATAATATGGATTCTAAAATTATAAGGATTATATAAAGTTTAAAATTTAGTTAATACTATTCATAACCTTTTTTGAACGGCTTGTTTGGTAAGTCATGGTGCGCTTGAACTCGGTGTTGCGTGTAGTGCAAGTTATTGAATTATTTTGAAGAAATAACACACTATGAAATCTTGGGGTGTTACATTCTCCCCTCCTTCAATAAATTGCGTCCTCGCAATTTGAAATTGTTCTTCGAAAATAAAATGTTGAAAATAGAAAATATATTTGTGGGAAAACCCACATCGGAAATTGGTTTACTAAAATTTAGTCTTAATATGAGGAAAAGAGAAATGAAAGGGTCACCACCAAATTATGATCTCGATTAAGAGAACATTGGTGGCAATTAGAGACATATAATTGGAGGAAAACGTAAATATTTATAGGTAGTAGTTGAGGTCATCAATCACAAACAAGTATAAAATTGAGGTCCTTAAACTCATCAATCTATGATGATTTGAAGTACCATCGGTTCGACAAAATATAAGGTATTGGGATCACACATTTTGGACATTTCAAAATATCTTAGTTGAAATCCCACATCGAAAAATGAATTAATGAGGCCTCTATTTAAAAAAAGAGTGGAAAGTATGAAGATTACCGAAAATAACACATATTAGGGTTCCATGTAGGAAAATATGGATATGGAGGAGAAATCTAACCATCAATTATCTGATGGAGAGTGGTAGAGAACATGGCTATGAAAAGGCCAACAATCCCAAAGCCATAAATTAGTGATGATTTAAGGTACCATCTAGGACAACATTTTTTTCAAAGTTACATTACATAAGGAAGAGGAATTCATTTATGATATCGACTAAGAACATTATGAGATATACTTAAATTTTAAGTAGATTTTCATTCTGTAATAAATTTCCACCACTAACTCAATTTTTTTAAACGATGAGTATTCAAGAAGACTTGGTCACACTGGAAGAGCTAGAATAAACTTCTATAAAATCACATGATCCATGCAGGATAAACCATATATTTACATTGTCTTTGAAGATTAATCAAAACCAAAATGGTTAGTGAATGATCTAATGATCCCCCAAAAGGATATTCATTGAGAAAAATATGCACTAATCTTAATTTCTAAAATTAAACCAACAATACCCCAAAGTTAAATAGATACCATTCAATAACCAATTGTCCTTAAAATCCTTTAATATAATCCAAACTAATATTGAAACCCAAAACATAGAAGAATTTGATTATGTAGTCTCCCATGTTACATTGTATCTCCAAATGACATCAAATACTCTTAAATTCACATACTTAAAAGTAATTAACATCATCACATATTCTCTGTTATAGGTTAATCATTTCCATAAATAACCCAAATCACTATAAATCAACAATAAAAATGTAGATAAAAATCCACCATTACTCTACAAATGAAACCTCATTGTATTCTATTTTCCTTGGGCATATAGTGTTCCTAACAAAACGAACATCTTCCAAAATAACATTTATCACTTAATCACCAAATCATTTTCCTATACCAAGGGTATTCATTTGATAAGACATAAGAACCCAAATCATCTTATTATTGATCAATAAAATCATTTAACAAAAAAAATAGTCATACTAACCAGGGACTTCACGTAGTCCAGTGGTAGGCGATAAATCCCAATCGCACTTTGGTTGTGGGTTCGATTCCCACAGCTTTGTCCGACGCGACGGGTTGTCACACGGTCTACGTGTTGTCCTTTTTCAAAAACTATATTCTATAATATTACCAAAATGAGATAAATTTTTCAAAATAACATAATTTAACCACAAATGTTATATCATACTTTGCATTTTCATCCCAAATTATAATAACTTATCATTTTCTCAAACCCCAATGATCATATAAAACCAAATGGTTATTTATACCTATATCCACAAGAGAAGAGACAATTATTCCTCAAATATCATTCTCACATGGAAAACTGAGGGGTTACAAATACAAGAGAAAATTATTCCAAAGTAAACCCATCAACAAGGAGTGCTAATACTTTTTAAATTTTTCTCCAACCATTTATTTCCACATAGCTTCTTCTTTGAGCAAGAAAATATCCTATAAAATAGGACATTCACTCGGGTAATGGCCAGGTCCCCTACATTTACGGCAAATGACTGTAAATGGACTCTTGGGACCATTTTTATCTTCTTCCATAGTACTCTTCATTTTTCTTCGGCAATTCTTCACTTTATGTCCTTCCTTCCCGCACGTAAAACATTTCGTTGTCCCATTGAGACACATTCCTGGGTGTCTCTTTCCACAATTCCTGCATGATGAAAATTGAGGTTTCTTTTCTCCATGGTCTCCATTGCTGGAGATCTTATCATTTATCACCTTTCTCTTCCTTGTTGAGTTTGGGAGTTGGTTAATATATATGTTGTTGATCATATTTTTGGAAAACTGATTTGGCATAAAGACGATATCTTTTACGCCTATCAACATTCCATTTTGTTGCTCATTTCCACCACCGTTCCCACCTTGTACATCATTCTCAAAGTCACTATGACTTCCTTGGAATCCAGCCATTGACTAAAACCAGAAAGCATTGTGTGAGTAATAGTAGTCGTAAAATCATTTAGAGATTAAAATGTCACCATATTCTCAATTTGAAACATATTAGGATTAACCAAGGTCATTTACTCTCATCTTATGTATATATTACTTAAATCGGTTTGTAAAGAAAATGTAAATTATCCTAAGCATATCCCCCGGGAGTGTCGTAACCAAGAGTGCAGCAAGGCCCGTTGTCATGCACCAGTTCCCGTTCGAGTCTAGCTCAAAGCGGTGTTTTCGGGTTTTACCCCTAGGTACATCTGTGCCAGAGCCGCCTCTACCTGCTCGTATCCAGACAGGGATGTATTGCTCGGAAAACTCACAAAATCTCTACAATACCAAAATTCTAGGAAGTTCTTTTATACTAATCCTCAAAGTTCATCTTAGGTCTACGTGCTCTAATCAGAGTTTATCTAAATCTAGCTAACATGGTTTGTACTAAACTTCCTCTGATACCAACTGTAACGCCCCGACCCTAGTTACCCAGAGTCGGTGCATTATTACATAACATTGGCATGATAATGAGAAAGATCAAGTCTTGAAAGACCGATTAGTTTAGTAGCCTTGGAATAACTAGATACATCCATAAATTTTACATTACATCATAAAAAAAACATCTTGTCTTCATATCCCCTCATACTATCCCTGTAGGTCATTCATAAATTACTTCTTCATAATCCTGGAAAAAAAAAATAAAACATTGAAAGGGGTGAGCTCGGATGCTCAGTAAGGATAACATTATAGCAGAAGCTTTCATAAATAAGCATAAACACTTAAGGCAATTTATAACTAAAACAAAAGCCTTTGAAACTTGAACTTCAGCATAAAATGGCAAAGGTAAAATGAAATAATGCCATTTACTTACTCACATGGATATTCTACTAGTCGAATGATCACATGCAATATCAATAACCACTTTCATAATGATGGAATGCATAATGCCAGACTATCATAACCACATAGCCAAGGCCTCGTGCCAAGACTACAAATAAGATTTTGCCAAGGCCTTGTGCCAAGACACTAGTTTGTCTCATGAGACCTACCGATGCATCAAGGAGCTATAGCGGGCTCCACCCGTCACTTATTAAGTACAATGCATTCCTCATATGAATAGGTTTAAGCATAAAATAAACATTCGTATTAAAACTAGCATACAAAATGTCAATACTTTAACCAGAAACCATGAATGGTATAAAAATAGAACATCCACAGTCAAATATAACTCATTTGATACAATATGGAAGATTGTATTGTATCACATTAACCTCAATCATGAATAATGAAGGATGTTGACATAGATGAAAATAATCATCAAAACTATTTGAGAGAAATATCCCCCTTTTCTTGAAAACATTTAAAAGTCACACTATTTGTCAAGAAGCCATTTAAAAATAGATTTTTGAATCAAAGTGTCCCATACCACTTTGAAACCTTTTAAAAGGATTTTTAATTTCTAAACTTTAATGTCCATATAAATAAATACTTAAAACCATTTTTAAAACATGGACATTAATGAGAAAGATTTAGATGAATAAGTCTTTAAAACATTTAAAAATGGTATTTTAGTTAGAGATTCTAACCAAAAGAGAGACACTTGAATGAAAATAATTGAGGTAATCAAAACTTTGTAATATCATGAGAATAAAGGGAATTCATGATATACTATGTCAAAGTACATTATATACACCACATAAAAGTGATTTGGTGTATATCAACAAAGAAGTCTCAATGGAATGTAAGTTGAGATGAAATCTCTCATAAAGGCCATATCCTTAGGTTAAGGATAAATCAACAACATAATTATGTGTGAAAAATATAAATACACTAAATATTATTGGATATTCAGTGTAAAACAATCAATGTATATTCACACATATTCCTGTAAAAACAACACCAACGAATTGGATGTTTAACTCAACAAATGGTGAAAGAGTTAAAATTACTCTTATAAAATTCATATCAATGACTTGAGAATTTTCAATGGAGTGATTATGTGTATCAAAAGTATATCCACAGGACGGGGAGTGGAAATTATGACATAATCAAATGAATAGTGATTCCACACATAATCTTGGGGTAATATAATCAATGAAATATGCGTAAAGCCAAATGAGTGGAAATTCAAATCTCAAATTCCCTTATTGATTAGGTAACTTAAGAAACAAACACCCATGAAAGAAAGATCATACCATGATGATGTAAATACCCATAAAATAAAGTATATTACACAATGAATACAATCATGGGTAGTACACATACACCACATGCAATAATTAAGTGGTGATCAATGGAATTCTCACGGAATTAAAAGTGAGACAAGAAACCCCTTACCACATTAATCAACTGAGTCGAATGGCCAAAAGTTAATAACCACCAAATGATTTACAGAATAACATGAATATAAAGTGAATCATGATAATATATATCAAATGGAAGTACACAATACACCACTTTCAATAATTTAGTAGCGAACAATGGAAATCTCACGGAATTGAAAGTGAGATAAGAGAATCCCTTACTTTGTACTTTTTCCTTGGTCGATGGTAGGTTTAACTCCTGTATAATGGTGAAATAATTGTTATTGAATAATACAAGAATCAGTTACTTTAATATGATATCATATATAATCTTTTAACATTGATTTGTTAATAATATCCTATAATTGTCGTCATTTCAGGTGTTAACGGGTTCATTTTACTTTATATTCTTTGTTATGTGAGCCATATTCGTTATTAATGGGATGTATATTATTCATATCCAGAATGGAATCAAGTCCTTAAACATCATTTTTAAATCATCAAATGATAATTATACTTGAATGGATACGATGGAGAATGAATCTCATCGCGTTCGTGGAGACGGTAGTCCGTACGTACGTACGAATGCTACTTCCATTTAATTTTTATTTTAAAAGAATAGAATCCAAATGATACATAGGTATATTACTATTACAGTAAAATATAATATTCTATATATGTTACATAAGTTCATTAACACCATCCTTTATACGTTCCATGTGTGGTATGAACGAGTCATATCGTTTTAAGGGGGCGGTAGTCCGCACTTCCTCAAATGAAATTATCGTATGTATATACAACATGAAACGAATAATTGTATGAAATAAAATGGAATTACAGAAGATTATATATAAAATATATATCATTGATATCATATTTAATTACAGTGTCATCCTAATGGCCACCATGAGAGGCGGTAAGATGTATTTGAACAATCATCGTTTCGTGAGGCGTTAGTTTGCCATCCACAGAAACATTATGTTCATCATCCATTAGATGGAGTTGTGTGAATGTGTAGTTTGAATCCTTCTTATAACAACATCCTAGTATATTTTGGATACTGGTGTTGTTACAAAAGAAAGGAAATAAAAAGAGTTTGGGGGTTGGAGAAGCAAAATAATTGAAAATAATTTAAGAGAAAATGTTACCTTTAATTTAGGTAACTCACTTTGGTTGGAACCAAAGGACTTCTTGAAATGCTTTCTGCCTAAGGGGAAACTTCAAGGAGGAGGAGAGGGATGTGGGGAGCTTATTTGGGCAGATTTTGGACGAGCCAAGTGGCTTGAGAGGTGTGAGGAATGAGTAGAAGTGGTCTCCTTTTATAAGGGAGAGGAGGGGCTCTTTAGGAAAGAGTGAAAGTATTACTTTATAATATAATTATATTCGGTTTATAATGGTCCAAAAATCATTGAGGTAGAAGATAAGATGACTCATATTCTAAATAACATCAACCAATAAGAATTGGACAGGTTTTAGATAATATTTTAATCAATATAATCTTATTTATTTAAATGATTTATTAATGAGGTAAACATTGCATAATTATTGTGTCATTAATAATTTAAATTATTTGATGTCTAAAAATTATAAATAAAATATCATTATGTAGGAAATCTGTTTAGCTTTCTAATGAATATTTATAATCGAAAATCCAACATGTATAACCCTATGTAAAAATTGTTCTTTTAAAAGATGTAAGCTTATGCCATTTTTGTATTCATTTTAACTTAATTAATATAAAGTGTCATTATCACTAACAAGTGGATCAATGGGGTCCCAAAATTGACCCAAAGATGCCCATGGTCGACCCTGTATCAACCAATAGGGTTAAGACACGTTTTAGGGTAATTTAGTATTATTATAATATTATTTTTTAACCCTTATTTACTGGATTTACCCTTAACCATGGTAAATAAAATATTTACCGCAGTAATTATTCAAAATGTCTAAAAATAAAAGTTACCTATTTACACAATTTGAACATCCTGATTCCAAATATGGAATCCATTTTTCTAAATTCAAAACACAGAAGTGGCAGAAATTAATTTAAAATTAATTCCCGCTGTCAAAATAAAAAGCGTGTTTTTAAGAGATAATAACTATCAAAAGATTGACACTTGTTTATGTTCGGTTTAATTGTAAAATTATGTCCAATGACCAAAATTATATTAAATGGTAAAAATATATTCTAAATATACTTTAAAACCACTCAAATTCATAATTTATAACTATTAATTAATTTGATTAAAAAAGTTGTCTTTAATTAAAATTTAGTAATTTTTACTATTCATCAAAATATGAAAGTTATCCGAAAAGTACCAAAATTTCACCTTAGGCTAAATTTGATATTCCGAATCCAAAAATGAAGTCCATTTTGAAATATAAAATATATATAATTTCAAAAAATTAAGTATTACTATTCATAACAGCTAGTTTGATCGGTTGTGGTGTGTGTTAAAACTCGAAGTTGCGTACAACACACGCTACTGTTTTATTCAAAGGAAAGCGTACCGTGGAAGCTTGGGATGTTTTATTTTAAATTTTTTGATGTCCCCATTTAGTCAAAAAGTTTAAAATATTTTATTTAAAAAGGGTTCACTATTAAAAGTTGGTAAAACTACAATACTGAAGATGAATTTGTTCTTACATTATGTCTAAGAAACTCATAATATGGATTCTAAAATTATAAGGATTATATAAAGTTTAAAATTTAGTTAATACTATTCATAACCTTTTTTGAACGGCTTGTTTGGTAAGTCATGGTGCGCTTGAACTCGGTGTTGCGTGTAGTGCAAGTTATTGAATTATTTTGAAGAAATAACACACTATGAAATCTTGGGGTGTTACATATAGTCCCCAGTCTCCCTCCTAGTCATGACTGATTTTCCCTCTCCGTCGACCTGCATGATTTGGATGAACCATATCTCTTAGGTATGATCTTGGTTGTGGTTCACTTTTGTTCTAGGTTCATGCAAAAGGTCACTCAGAACCATTGGGTGCATGTACCAGCAACCGATGCCAAAGGTAAGGTGATATGAGTGGTTTCGATTATCCAATTTTATCTCGAGGTAAGTTTTATGCTTGTTTCTTGGTTTTAAACCTACTAAATTAGGTTCTTTATGTGTTTTAAAGTTCGTAGTAATTATCTTGTAGTGCGTCGGTCGCTGATTTTTTATTTTAGTCTATCTCAATTTTTGGTCACAATTTGAGGTGTGGTTTCTCATGTTTCCTTATTCAATTTAGTTTTATTTGATGTATTTTTTAATTATTAGATTCCTTTTTTTTGTTGTAGTATGTTGTGGTTATTACAGTGTGAGTTCAGGTGGTTGGCAGCAAATGACTATATCTATATACATGTGTAGGCATGTATGTATACATATCCTCCTTAAGCATGTTCCCTCATATTGTGCAGAATACATGATTGGATAAAATTATATACATATATACATATATATATATATATATTAAAATGTATATTCGTTTAGGTGAAGATGTCTCGTGATACCTTCATCAAACGTTTAGTGTTTTGGGAGCGTTGGACTGTTATGAGTGGTTTCGAGTCAATGGGTCCAAGAGAGACTCACATGCATGTGCATAGGTAAGTAGTTATATACTTGTATGATCTCCCATTACTTGTATATTCAACCATGGCATTGAATGTAAAAGTATAGGGATAGATGTGCCTATGTGTATATATTAAAATGAATACATCAGTGACTAGAGACTAGTATTTGCGTATAAGAATACCTGTACGGATCCCCTTGATCATGTTTATGGGCCATGAAAATGTGTGCATAGGGGATATGTGTCCTTGAACATATGAAAGGATGCATATGCTTAGTGGGGGAGCAACAAAGTTTAGTTATAAAGCACCAAGAGCTGAAGTGGACAGTTTGGTTCAACCTTGATGTAGGTTCACCATGCCTTGATCTTTAATTAGAATTTCCATTATTACTTGTTGTTCCATTGAATTTACTTCCTTGGTTTTTATATGAAATGAATAAGCACTATATATATACATAAATAGTAGGTGGTTCTATGCCATAACCCCTATAAATGAATTTAACATGTTTGTTTATGTTTATGAGTGTGTTATTTGGTTTGATTTTATGGTGTGTTGTGTGTTTTTAAACTGATTTGGTGCTTATGGATTGGGAATGAACTTTTAATAAATGAAATGACTTTGTTTTTATGTGTTCTTTTATTTAATGATTATAAAATTCGTTTTAGGGGTTGTTTGGAAGGAGGGAAATATATTTTTAAGGGCATTTGAGATGTGTTTTTATAAATGGGGATTTTAATTGGAAAATAAATCATTTTGGGACATGTTATCCATTTATAAATTTGAGTATAAATTTTGAAATGATTTTATTAAGGAAAAACTATTTTGAAAATGGTTTTGAAGTATGAGAAATTTTACGAAAGGGCTTGGGCCACTGTTTTGGTTGGTGTTTATGGCATGTTTTCTTATGATTTTAAAAAGGGAATTTGGGTATCTAACAAGTGATGGAAAAGTATTTTAAAAGGGTCCATTCCATGGTGTGTTTGTAATAGAAAGTGGGTGGTTTTTAAATATGGGTGATTTCAATGAAATGTTTGGATTTTGTGTGAATATAGTGGTATGTGTTCATGTAAACTTTAACTTGAGAATAGGGGAAACCTTGAGTACCTAGGTGGGCGGACTAGGACTAGTACGCTAGATGATACGTAAGTGGTTCATCCCAATTTCATCTAACAGGATTGATGTTACAACACTAACTAAATACTTGTTATTATTGGAGGCCACTAGGTTATTACTGTGTTCCCCAATAGTGACTTGTTCATGAGAATATAGACTGTTGTGGATCATATTCCATGTTTTCACTGTGGTACAAGGTCTCTAGGGTCCCACATGTTCTAGTTAACTATAGGGATTTCCCACGGTGCTTGTCTGTGGCATAATTCTTGTGATGTTATTTTATTTTCTATTGATCATGCTTGATGCCACATTGTGAAAACCCATATTTTAATCATCATTTCTCCCCTCTCATATTGAAATGTTAAAGCATGCTTGTAATATATTTTGAATATATGGTAGAAGAGAAATTGTTTCCATGAAAAAATAAACTTGTTACTTGGTTTTGAAAATACTGAAAAACCATATTTCAATATATATTATTTTGAAACTAGAATTAATAGATTTATTTCTAAAGGAAAAGGCATAGGGAATTATTATTATTTTTCTTTCCTATTGAGCATCTCGGTGATCATGCCTACTTTAATTTTTAGTTTCAGGTTCCAGTCATGGATTATCTTATGTTATCATGGATTTATGTTTGGCGGTGACCTTGGGGGATACATGGAGGTATGTCTAGCTGATAATATTTATATTATTTTCCGATGCGAATGTTTTTTACCTATTTTGTCCGGTTTATTTCTATTTATCTATATTTTAATTTTCTAGGAAAAATCGTTTCCAACTTCTTGTTTTACTGCCCAAAACTAGTTTCCATCCTATGGGGATCATGAATTCCCTTTGGTCCATGCCATATACTCGCTCGAGTGACCGATTCAGGGTCAAAACCGGGTTGGTTCGTGACATTAGTTATGTGTGGGTGAGTGTGAGGTTTTTGAAAAGGAGATAAAGAATAAATGTGTGTGGGACTGAAACTCAAAGGCATGTTATCTCTGAAAAAATGAATATCTCAACACACGTCGACCTCTTATGTGTAATTCCAACAATAGCACATGAACTAAGATGGTCACGGAAGGAATTTCTTCAATGCTTTCTACCTTTTGTGTGTATCAGGCAATTATGAAGGAGGGGACCAATTTTGGTTATTTTATCATGCATGCATGTCGAGCCAGTTGTGTAAAAAATTGGAAATGAGGCGCCACCAAGCTCCTATGATGTAGATAAAACAAAGAGAAGGGGTGAGGGGTTGGTCCACTATATGGTGGAGGGAAGGAGGTTGATCTATAAGGGATCTCAACGTAGAGAGTATGCTATACAAGGGGTGGATCGATGTGCAACAGTGGTGGGTTGTAATAATGATGACTCGTTTTATTACTATAGAGGGGTGGTGGATTGGTGTTCGGGCTATTTTCATAGTACCTTGAGAAGAAGTGAAGATCCATGTAATAGGGTTCAACGAGGTGTTTCTGAAGAAATAGTCTGGTCGGAAGAACTAACAAGACAAATTGACACATAACATGGATTTCTATAGATTAATTCATTGAGGAAGACTACTTATAGCAGCAGTAGGGTCCGAAAACAGTGGTGACAGCTGCGACATCACCCTTGTTCTATGAATTCTTGAAGGCAAGAATGAAGACAACACTCTATTAGGTTTATTTATAAGAACATGTAACACTTTTATCAACAATATTTTATCCCTAATAAAGGGGTATCTTTATCATTTCTTAAAAAGCACTGATAAAGATCTATTCTTAATAATATAATTATATTATTATATATATTTATAAAATTATATATATAATAAATATACATATATGTATTTGACATAACACATAAAAACCATTTTTTTAGTAAAAGTGATTTTTATGAAAAAATATTATACTTAGGAAAAAATTATCAATGTTATTGATTTTAATTTCATTATTTTTTTATTAATAAAAATACAAGAGTTATAAGGATTTAAAATCAATCCATAATTTTTTTACACCATGTGAATATTTAATTAAAAGAATGGAATAAAAATAGTTTTCTTATTAGAATAAAACATTACTTGAGTAACAAATTGTAAAACATGGGTTTTATAAATATAAAATAGTATATTTAAATGATTAATTTTACTCCTTAAATAAAATTTTGTTCCATAAAAATGTTTTATAAGTATTTAGGTCATAACTACAGCTTGACGATGTCATAAATTCTACAGTATTGGTCAAACCTATGATTTCACTATTTATTTGAAAGTCAATATTTTCATAAAAGTTTAAAAAATTAATCCTATGAAAATATTATCATAATGAATCCATAAATTAATTTATTTCCTAAAAAATAAAATTCTAAAATTTATTAATTTAAATTTTTAATGGAAATAAGAAATATAATAAAAAATGTTTTTGTAGGTAGATGTCATTTCCAAATAATAAATGTTTTTATTTTATTTTTGTATCAATTATTGAAAAAAAATTAATGTTAATATATTAATAATATTAAAATATTAATTTATCATCATTTAAAAAAATATATTTAATTTTCTAAAAAACTCATTGATAGTAAAAAGACAATTTTTAATAAAATACATTTTGAAGTATAAAACAAATTTATTTTTATTACTTGCATTGTAATAACTATTAGATGAATATATATTTCTTTTTTAATAAATATTATCAATAAAATTTATTTAAATAATTATTTATTCAAGAGTAATTAAAAATACTCAACACTTTTAGAAAAACAGTTCTTTGAAAAAAATAAGTTTTATAATAAATAATCTCCACCAAATACCATTATGATTAATTAATTATATTTAATTTTTATAATGAATTAATATTAAAATATTTATTATATTTTCCTAAATACATCATATAATAATATATAATGCATAAACATATAAAAAATATTTTTATATTTACTTATCTGAATTAAATATTAAATTTTTTGTTTATTATTTTATTATCATAATGTATTAATGACTATCATTCAATCTAATAATTGATCTCAATAAAATGTATCGTGATTTCTTTTAGATTTTTGTTACACATGAAACATGATATTCAAATAGTATTTAAGTGAAGGAAAGTATAAAATAAAATTTCTCTCGGTATCATTTTCCCCTAAAATAAATTATGTCTTTGAAATTTATTTACTAATCACTAATATAAAAAGATAAGGGTATGAATTAAGATATAGTTTTTAAATCACTATCATTTGTAAGACTATAAAACTCATGTATTACTCTATAATAAGAATATATTGGGATTCCCGATCATTTATTCCAAATATTCATTCTTACCTAAATATAAGATTTACGAATTTCTAGAGAAATACGTTCAACAACTTCATTTCCATGATCATGTTTCTAATAAAATACTAAAACCATAATGGTTATGATAACATAAAATAAAATTTTAGTCATGATAATATGAATATGAAAACTCAATACTAATATGTATTATCCTATGACACTATCATTTCATCATATGGAACTTTCAATTCAACTGTTGTATAATTGGATCAACTTATAAATCCTTCATTTTAACCATATTTTTCCATTATCATATTCTTATTATTATCTCTAACCAAACTATTTATATATCATATCTTCAAATTTCATTTAAATCCTTTATGATGTTTCATAATGATTAAGTGAAATATCCAAATCAAATCCCTTAAGAGTTTCAAAAGAGATGTGTAGTTATGCCTATTTTTTATACATTATGTAAAGATCAAGTTAATAACCAATCATCCATTTCAAGGTTACTATCCCTAGGTGAACTTATGTGAGGTCCTTCATCCACTTTCTAATCCAGATTGGAATATCATTACTAAGAAACCACATAGTTTATATGTTACTAAAACATTAGGATGTTATCTTATAATTAAACTTATCTATAGGGTTTTCACTGTAGTTGCAACATCCAAATACCTAAAAATAAATAAACAAACCCAAAAAATAACTAAACCCCACAATGAACAACTAAAGAACCTTAATCCCACACTTGAAGGCATAGTGATAAAATACATACTTTACACCATGTCTTTGATATTGAGTGAGATAAAAATATCTAAACATATATTTATTTTACATAATTTTAATAAGTTAAACATTACATCTCACAAATAATCACACAACCCCTATAACTGAAGGTTTAGTACCATTAAGGATCGTCTATTAGAAGAACTTATTTTACTATAATTGTGAAACAATTTACCTAATTGAACTACACTAGACCCCCTTATAGTCTCCTCATAGGTTATATATATCTTTATTACCGGGGTAATAAAAACATAAGAATGGGGGTGGTCTCAAATTACTTGTAAGGGTAGAATTTCAAATATTACATAAAGGGTTAAACCATTAAGAACATGAGAAAACATTATCATGAGAGAAATATCTTATTTAAAAGAACAAGGAGTTATAAGAGTTGTCCACTAGTCATGATATAAGGACATGTAAAATCAAATATTCAAACCCATGCCATGGAATAAGAGTGAAGAAACATTAGATAATAAACTCGAGGTATAAAGCATAATCATAGGCATATGGAACAAAAATGTGCTTTGTCATGGAAATAAAACATAACATGAAACCAGGGTATAAAAATAATCATTGGAAAAAATGACATACTTGTTAAAACATCAAGATCCCTCAGATCATTAAATAGTGTCACATATATTACTTCTTACATCCCATTACTGACTAGATCATCACAACCTTTAGCATATTAGTGACTCGATTATCATAACTCATGATCCATTATTGACTTGTGTATCATAAGTCATGAATAGTTTTTATTTCATGAGATTTAGAACCTTAACCAATGCATTGAAGGGTGATATATGACCGCAACCATCAAAATCCATACATATGTGTGCAATATGAAAATAAATGAAATATCATATCATGAAAACCTAAGTAAATTAAATTAGTTACACAACATTCCAAAATAGTATCTTATAAAATGACTTCTAGAATTATATATATTGATACCTAAAACTCAATCACCCAAAATGTATATTTCATGAGAGATTTTAGAGGGTTAATCAAGAAACATAACAATAATGGAGACAAATATTTTTTATATAAAGAAGAAAATATATGTAACACCATAAAGGATATTTTAGAAAATATTTCTTGACATTGTCGTAAGAAAGTGAATTAATGATCCACATTCAAAAATAATTTTAAATAATTTAACATGAAATAATTTTTAAAAAATAACATTGAAATAAATAAAAAAGTATAAATCCTTTACCGGAAATAATTCTTAAGTCAAAAAATATAGAGTGAAAGATAAAATATATGACCATGAAAGGAAAAACCTTTAATATATTAAAATAGATTTACTGAAACCCACACTATCTAAAGGGTAATAAAAAATTCCTCTAAAAAGAGATAAATATAAATATGATTGCCATATTAGTTGAAACTTATTTGGGTTAAAAAATAAGAAGTGAAAACATTATTGGAAATAAATAATATGTTTATGTATGAGAATGAGGTATTAAAGAGGATAAGAATTATTCTTAATAAAATTATAATTTTATGAGAAATAAATTCATCAAGGAATTGGATTTGAAATATAAATGTAACTTTACCAGGAGATATAATAGAGATTATTCTATTAAATAGTAAATTAAAAAATATATGAGACATAGGACAATGGGGTTCAAGAAGAAACCTTATAATGCAAAGAAAAAAATTTGATTTTTTAAACCCAATTATGAATTTTATAACACTTAATTAAAAATACATTGAAATATTGAACTTAAAATAAAACTATCAGTACCATCAATACATTGGGAATCATAATATAAAGCATAAAATTGGAATTACATAAACTATATAAAATAATGTAGGATCATTTATACAAAACATGTCTCAATAAAGGAAATTTGGTGTTGATAAACCCTTAGAAATTTGATAACAATTGAATAAAAAATTAAAACAGTAGATTCATTAAAAGACCTGTAAATCCCATGAAAAAATCATTAAAAAAAAGAACACAAACCATTAGAGAATTAATTACTCCATATAAAATAATAATTGGTGTATAACATGAAAACACGACTTAATGAGTGGAAATTGAAATGGAAACCTTCATCTTTACTCTCAACTTCTATGAAATATCTTTAAAATTATTGATAAATTGTACCTTCTCATGGAGGGCCTATAATAAATGGAGTATTTAAGGATCTTACATGAAAAAATGGATTTTCAAAAGTTGACAAAATCTCTATGAGAAGCATAATGGGAAGACTTTTTAGAATAATTTTAATTTTTAGTGTGCATGTAAAGGGTGGTGGAATTCTCCTTTTAAAATTGTGGGTAGTGAAAGTTTTGTAATAATATAAAAATAAAAGTTTCTATTAAAGTATTATGATTCAAAAATTAGAAAATTATAGTGTATTAATGAGGCTTGGGTCATGAAAACCCCTCAAAACACATTTTAAGATAAGTATTGAAGAATTTTAGGACATTTATCCATAGTTTTAACTTTAACAACAATTTACTTTTACCATGATAACTAAATTTACCTTACCTCAATAAATTAATTCAATGAAACAAATTAAAATTGAACTTATTACCTAATTTGAAAATCCTAATTTAAAATATTAAAATAAATTTTTGAAATAAAAATTTTAATGGTGAGAAAAATTAATTTGAATATTAATGAACATAACTTGTAAAACCAATTTTTTAAAAAAGTTTATTTTTAAAAATAAAATTTATACATATGATAAAATTATCAATGATGTTGATTTTAATAAATTTTATTGGTTTATTTTGTAAAGAACCGTAAATTTCATGGAAATTTTTTTCTTAAATTCTTTTGGATTTTATGAGCACGTAGCTTCTAACGACACCTGATTCTGAGGCCCGGTGTGCCCGAAATCAATTTCCGAAGTTTAGCTCAGGTGCGTTCAGTGAACGAACGAGCGAGTTTTTATATCTTTTTAACCGATGCTCAGAATTGAAATCTGAGGGAACAGATGGAACCGCATAACCGATAATTTCTTAATAGGACCTTTACCGAAGATGCGTCTGCTCGGGAGGAGTTGATATAAAAAATGTGGATTAAATAAAAAAGTAAAATAAAATTTTGTTACAATTTTATTTCTTTTTCTATGTGGTTATATCCTAGGTGTGGGGGTTGTGGTGGAACCCACTAGTTACTAACTATCCTTGAGAGGGTAAAGGTGAGGTGGGGATCACATGAGCCCCAACTCTTCACATTTCCTAACTCCCTAACTCCCCCCTTTATTTGAGTAACTTCTCTCTCTCCCTCATTAAAGTTGACAACATAACACCCAATTAATTAGAAAACTCAAGTTTAATTAATTAAGTGAATATGTTTTTGAATTTTGAGTTTTTGAAATGCATGGATAAATAAAAAAATAAGGGGAGGCCTTATTTTATTTTGTTGGTTGTTGTGTGAGGATTTGGGAGAGAGAGCTCTTTGTCCCTTTGAAGAACATCATCCTCCCGTGAAGAACGACACCCTTCGATGAAGAACTTCATCCTCTCGTGAATAACGACACCCTTCTACGAAGAACACCGACACCACAAGGAGAGATGACGTGTCGTTCCTTCATATCTTCACAGCTAGTGTGAGATGTCGTCCCCTCCTTGGACGCACGCCAATGCTGTCTTTGAAACCTCACCCCGCGACACCATATCCTGCGTTGCCAGCAAACGACATCATCGTGGTAGGGGTTATCTTCATTCAAGTTCAATTTAACGTTCTTCGTTGATTAATTTGGCCGAATGTTACCAACGTAACAGGAGGAGATCAGACCGCACAAACATGACCAATTTCTCCTCCCCATTTTATTGTTTATCAATGTTGACGATCGAGGCGAAGGCGGTGCGGTGCCACTACACCGCGCGGGGACAAAGAGGACCGCGACCGGAGAGGGCCGCTGTGGTGGTGTGCGGAATCGTCGCGTCGTGCCGGTGAACCCGAGGGAGGCCATGGCTGGAGAGGGCCGCGGCGGAGGGGTGTGTAGCCGTCGCGCCGTGCCGTTCGAAGAAGGGCCAGGGCCTATGGCCGTGGCGGTCTAGTAGGGGCGGACGGACAACCGGCCGCCGACGCTCAGGGAGGCGGGACCCCCATGGGTCCTACAATGGTTCAATCGGCCGGACATAATGGCCAGCCGTTTTCTTGAATAATCGGGGGTTGAAACCCCCAGCCAGCGCATAGGGTGGACCGCATAGGGTCTGCCATTTCAGAATCAAGGGGGTGGCACCCCATTTGCGCCCCGATCAGCCGCGAGCTGAGCCACGACCGGCTTCCATGAAGGTTCTCAGGCCACGCCCAGCCACGCCCAATCGGGCAGGGCTCGAACCCGGGTCGGGTCGACCCAGTTCAGGCTGACCCAGGGGGTATTGGGCTAGGTCGGACCGTGCCCAAACCCCCTATTTTCAGACCATGTTTGTTCAAACACCCATATCTTGGGCTACAGACCTCCGACCGACATACCATCATTTGTGTTGGGGTCTTTGGATCGAGACGGTCATTTGGATATAATACACTTGAAGTTTCAGAGACGTTTGGGTATGGCCGGGTTGGTTCGAACCCGAAACCAACCTGGACCTTGGAGAGGAAACGCTTATAACTTAACGTCCAGATGTAAGAATAACATGTCATCAATTATGATGAATTCCTCTTAGTGAGACGGTTCTTTTGGCTTACTACTCTTGATGTTTGGATGCAGCTAGAGTATGGTCGGGTTGGTTTCAGCATAAAAACAAACCGGGACCCTGGGACGAAAAAGCTAATAACTCTCAGACCGGACGTCCGATTGACGCGCCGTCTGTCTCGTAGAGTTCCTATTGATGAGAAGAATCTTTGTGATACATCAACTATGGAATTCGTGATAGTTGATGTATCGAACCCCTTGACTCGTGGAGTGGACCCTCCCGGAATCGAGTGTGCTGTGTGCGGGAACCCTAGAGCTGGCTCCGACTGCAACGACGATGACGACAGTACTTGGATCCAACGTGGGTTCGGCAGTGAGGACGAATGTACTTGGATCCTCCATGGTTTCAGCAGCGATGACGACTGTACATGGATCCTACGTGGGTTTGGTAGCGATGGTTACTGTACTTGGATCCTACGTGGGTTCGACAACGATGACTTCTATACTTGGATCCTGCGTGGGTTTGGCAGAGGAGATGATTCAGAGGCTACATCTAATCATCTCCACCCCTATTCATGAGTAGTATATCAGTGTGAGTTGAGTGTTGAATTCGATCATTATCATCGATATGATTGACTTGCTTTCCTATGTGGATTGGGTTGTTCTTTCCTATGTGGATTGGGTTGTACTTTCCTGTGTGGACTGGGTTGTACTTGGGCTCGTGAGTTGGAGTCGAACCGTAATTGGTGACTTAGGTATATGTATGGTCATATTCCTATGTAGAGTTGTTTGATACTTCATGATTTTATCTTTCATTTTTGGTTTATCCTTTGTGGATTCTAGGAGACCTTTGGGGGTCTCGGGGTCCCTACTGAGTATTGTATACTCAACCCTACACGGGCCATGCCCTCACTACGTTGTGTTGGTTGCAGACGACAGACAGCACTAATCGTGGTTGAGGTTTGTAGAGCGGGAAGGTACCCAGAGGTGACTATCAGGCGGGACGTACACAGAGTGGATGGACAGACCCGAGGAGCCAACGAGACTATCTGAACCCACCCTTTAGGTGGGATAGCCGGCAAACGACTCAGTGGTTTCTGATTTACTTTACTACTGTTGTACTTTATTTTCAGTTGTACTGTACTTTCAATTGGGTTTGTATTCTGGCCCATTTACTTTCCAACACATACTTTTCTACTCAGTTTACATTGTGTTTACTTTATACTGCGTACTCTGTGGTGTTTTTTCTTATATAATGGCAATGCCTTCCCTTTTATTGATAATTACGCCTTTGGTGCTAGTTGCCAGCCCCTGGCCTATGGAAGGCGGGTTTGGGGTAGTCACGGAATGGGCCTCGAGGACGGGTCGTGACTAATTGGTATCAGAGGAGTTGGTTCTACCGGAGAACTCAGGACTCTGATAATTTTTACTCTGTGAAGAAATAATGTTTAGAGTATTGAGTGTGGTTATCAGTTCAGGGAGTCCAGTGTTGGTACGTCGACCGACGTATCCGTACACCAGGACCCTGACTTCTGATTTCCGATGCAGTGCACGAAAACATTTATTGCATGTGTGTTTCAAAAGTTTTCTTTGTGATTACTTTGTTTCAGCTCACCAGGTATAATGTATTAATCGTGGCTCACCTGTTTCTTTTCAAGATAGCCCCACGTCGGCAGCCAACTAGGGTTCCGAGATTTTTGTGAGATGGCAGCCCATCGAGCGACGAGGCCTCACTGCAGGGCCCCATTACAGTGGAGGCACCGACGGAACCTCTACCCGCCGAGCCACCGATTCCACCAGCCCCAACAACTGAGACTGCACGTTGCCTGAGTGAACTGTACGAGTTTCATCATCAGATACCACCCAGGTTCTATGGGTAGACAGACCCTCAGGCAGCTGAGGATTGGATGGAGGCTGTTGTTCGAGTCTTCAGATTAGTAGGGACACCAGATGACATCATGGTGATCTTTGCAACGAGTCTCCTGCACGCAGCATCTGGTAGATGGTGGAGCCTGATGCTCCAGCTGCACGACGAGGAATCATTACTTTGATCGAACTTTGAGAGCCTCTTCTGCTCATAGTTCATTCCATCCACCCTCTGTGCGGTGCGCATCCAGGAGTTACTACAGTTGTGGCAGGGCCGCATGACAGTAGCCCAGTACTCGGTGATATTTACTGATCTCTCGCGCTACTCCAGGGACATGGTACGGGACCCATTCTTCTGAGCGTGGACCTTCGAGCAAGGACTGAGGCATGAGATCAGGGCATCGACGATCTCCCTCAGTATTCTGATGCAGGCATGAGTACTAGAGAGAGCCCTTCTTGTGGAGATATTTCTTACTGAGCCTTCACCAGCAGCGAGACCTACCGCAGGGCGACACGTAGCGGAGTCTTCTGTAGCTGACAGTAGACATACGTCGCAGAGGTCCAAGAGGACCAGACCATCAGGTGGATGAACTCATGATACTGTTTTGGAGGTGTGGGGAACACGTAGTAGATCTAGTCATTCGAGAGGAAGACAGTGCTAAGCATGCGACGAGCAGGGCCACATGGCTTGTGACTGCCCGACCCGCCATGCAGAGAAGCAACAGATGGTTGAAAGACCACCTAGGAAGAGGTAGAGGTTTGACCGTGGTGGTCCACAGGGAGTAGGCAGACGAGGTAGAGGATCTGGCCAAGCAGCATGTAGTTGAAGACGCTTCGGGGCTCTACCACCACCACCACCAGGATGTCCACCCCGACCACAGGGAGCTGGCCGACAGAGGCAGGCTTAGCTTCAGGCATTGGAGGCCTACGACCACGGAACACCTGAGATGATTCAAGGTATTATCTATGTCTACTGCAGCCTTGCTGCAGTTCTTATAGACACAGGAGTGAGTCATTCTTTCATTGCTGCTGCCCTTGTTCGGAGCTCAGAGATTCCGACAGAGCTATTGGCTCAATACTTATGGCTAGAGACTCCTATGAGAGAATACTCGATGATTACGCACTAGTGCCAGCAGTGTGAGCTTACTATAGGATGTGATACCTTTAGCTGGGATCTTTTTGTAGCGGCGTAGAGGCCTTACAACGTCATCTTCGGCATGGATTTGTTATGTACGGTCCATGCTCAAATCTACTGTATTAGGCACAAGGTGCGGTGTGTCAGCACCGATGGGAGCAGGTTCACCTTCACCGGTGAGAAGGGATCCTTTACAGTGCAGGATGGACTCACATAGAGGAGAGGATAACCGATCACTCATCAGTTGGCTAGTCTCATCCTAGGAGCAGTTGATGTGCGGAGTCCGAGTTTTCCTGTTGTGGTGGATTAGAATGCGGAAATATTTCCTAACGACATTACATGACTACCTCCTCGCAGATAGGTAGACTTCTATATTGACCTGTACCCCAGGACAGCCCTGATATCTACCCCAGCATATCGGATGGCTCCCACTGAGCTTCGTGAGCTACAGGTATAGCTGGAGGACTTACAAGGCAAGGGATTCATTCGACCCAGTGTTTCACCATGGGCTTCCCCGATTTTGTTTTCCAAGAAGGCGGACGAGAGCTTGCGACAATGCGTCGACTACCGTCGCTTGAATCAGGTGAATGTGAAGAACAAGTATCCTCTTCTGAGGATTGATGACCTCTTCGATCAGCTCAAAGGGGCATGATGGTTCTCGAAGATAGTCCTCAGGTCAGGCTATCATCAGCTCAGAGTTCGAGATGAGGATGTGCAGAAGATGTCCTTCAGGTGTCGGTATGGCCACTATGAGTTCTTGGTTATGCCTTTTGGCATAACCAATGCTCTAGAAGTGTTCATGAGTCTCATGAATAGGATCTTCCAGCTTTACATCGATCGATTTGTCATAGTCTTCATCGACGACATAATGATTTACTTGACTACTAAGGAGGAGCTTGCCTACCACTTGCGGGTTGTACTGGACACACTCCGAGAGCACAAGCTTTATGGAAATCTCTCAAAGTGTCAGTTCTGGATTCGAGAGGTCCACTTCTTGGGACACGCCATCTCTGTGGTGGGAGTTGCGGTGGATCCTGCGAAGATCGAGGCAATGCTAGCTTGGGAGTCACCCAGGAGCGTGACGGAGGTGCAGAGTTTCCTAGGTCTGGCTGGGTACTATCGGAGATTTGTGTCAGGCTTCTTTAGAGTTGCAGCACCACTTTCAGCTTTAATGAAGAAGGAGAAACCCGTCATGTGGTCATATAGATGTCATCAGAGCTTCCAGGAGCTAAGACAGAGATTGACTAGTGCACCCATCTTGAGGCTACCAGAGGAGGGCTTAGGGTACGTAGTTTACTGCGACGCAATAGGTACCAGACTCGGGTGTGTCCTGATGCAGGAGCAGGATGTGATCACCTATAGTTCACGAAAGTTGAGGTAGCATGAGAAAAACTATGCTACTCATGACCCGGAGTTAGCAGTAGTGGTTTTCGCCATGAAGATGTGGTGGCACTATCTGATGGGTGAGTGCTTTACAGTCTACTCTGACCACCAGTGTCTCAAGTACATCTTCTCGCAGAAGTACCTGAACTTGAGATAGCGGTAATGGCTCATGTTCCTCCAAGTCTATGACTTTGAGATAGTCTATACTCCTGGGAAGGGGAACGTAGTAGCTAATGATCTCAGCAGGTGGTCGGGAATTCAGCTACTTGGAGAGGTGACAGAGAAGTTAGCCGCTTTGCAGATATCCTTCGTGGATAGAGATGGGGTAACCTTTCTAAAGTCACTCACAGTCACTCCTCCACTACTTCAGTGAGTCAGGGAGGCACAACCTGGGGACGATGACTGTGAGGCACGATGTGCTCAGATATCCTCAGGGATGGCACCTGATGGATTTTCTATAGGAGGAGAGCATGCCATCCTTTTCAGAGGATGTACCATGGTACCAGTTGCAATACATGAGGAGGTGATGAGAGAGTTTCACAATTCCCCCATTGGCGGTACATTCTGGAGTAGCGAAGATGTACCAGGATCTCAGACGATAGCACTGGTGGCTGGTTATGAAGAAGGTTGTGGGAGAGTTCGTTTCTCGATGCCTCACCTTCCAGTAGGTGAAGGTGGAGCACCATGTACCAACAGGCTTGGTACACCCCCTAGAAGTCCTGTAGTAGAAGTGGGACGAGGTATCTATGGATTTCATGATGGGACATCCATGTACTTCCAGAGGACATGACTCCATCTGGGTGATAGTGGACCGACTCACCAAGTCGGCCCACTTCTTACCTATAAGAGATCAGGGCTCAGTGGAGAGCTTGGGACGCCTCTACATTCATGATATCGTACGGATTCATGGTTTACCATCGTCTATCATCTCCTATCGAGACAATCTCTTTACTTCCCGGCTTTGGAAGGGGTTGTAGGAGGCATTTGGGACACAACTACACTTGAGCACCACCTTTCACCCTCAGACGGATGGCCAGACGAAGAGGATCATTCAGACTCTCAAGGACATGCTCCATGCATGTGTCCTCGACTTTGGTCACAGCTAGGAGGATCACCTACCTTTGGTGGAGTTTGCATACAATAACAGCTACCACTCCAACATCGGGATGGCACCATACGTGGCATTTGACGACTGACCTTGTAGATCACCTCTGTGCTAGATAGACCTTAGGGAGTCAGCACTTGTAGGACCAAAGATGGTCCAGGCCACAACGGAGAAGTTACAAATCATCCAGGAGTGGATGAGGACTGATCATAGCCGACAGAAGTCCTATGATGACAGGAAGCGGAGACCTCTAGAGTTCGAGGGTGGCTACCACGTTTTCTTATGGGTCTCACCTCGACGTGGATTACATAGGTTTGGCTGGGGTGGCAAGTTATCTCTGCGCTTTATCGGACCATTTCAGGCTCTCAGCAGGATATGAGAGGTGGCTTATCACCTGGATCATCCACCTCAGTTGCACCGGGTGCATGATGTCTTCCACGTATCCCAACTGAATAGATACATACACGACCCGATGCATATCATTGATCACGAGGAGCTGGACATTGATGACGAGGTGACTTTTGTGGAGGTCCCAGTGGGGATCAAGGATCGACATGAGCAGGTCCTACATGGACAGTTGATTCCTCTAGTGCACATCAGGTGGTAGCACGGGAACCTCCAGGAGAGCACATGGGAGTGGGAGGCACAGATGCGGGCACAATACCCTCATTTGTTTACCTAGTTCATGATGTAGCTTTACGGGGATGTCAATCCCTAAGTTGGGAGTAATGTAAAGACCCGTAAATTTCAAGGAAATATTTTTTCTTAAATTTTGGGAGATTTTATGAGTACGCAGTTTCTGACAACACCTGATTCTGAGGCCCGGTGTTCCAGGAATCAATTTCTGAAGTTTAGCTCAGGGACATTCAGTGAATGAACAAGCGGGTTTTTTCTATCTTTTGAACCGGTGCTCGGAATTGAAATCCGAGATCACCAATGGAACCGCATCGCCAATAATTTTTTAAGAGGACCATTACCAAAGATGTGTCTACTCAGGAGGTGTTGATATAAAAAATGTGGGTTAAATAAAAAAGTAAAATAAAAATGTGTTACAATTTTATTTCTTTTTCTAAGTGGTTATATCCTAGGTGTGGGGGTTGGGGTGGAACCCACTAGTTACTAACTACCCTTAAGAGGATAAAGGTCAGGTGGGGCCCATACGATCCAAAACTCTTCACATTCCCAAACTCCATAACATCCCCCCTTTATGTGAGTAACCTCTCTCTCATCCTCATTAAAGTTTCCAAAGTAACACCTAATTAATTAGACAACTCAAGTTTAATTAATTATGTGAACTTGTTTTTGAATTTTGAGTTTTTTAAATGCATGGCTAAATAATAAAATAAGGGGAGGCCTTGTTTTATTTTGTTGGTTATTGTGTGAGGATTTGGGAGAGAGAGACCTTTGTAACTTTGAAGAAATTGATCCTCCCACAAAGAACGACACCCTTCGACGAAGAACTTCATCCGCCCACGAAGAACGACACCCTTCGATGAAGAATGCCGACACCATGAGGAGAGATGATGTGTTGTTCCTTAATCTCTTCGCAGCTAGTTTGAGATGACCTCCCCTCCTTGGACGCACGGCAACGCCGTCTTCAAAACCTCACACTGTGACACCATTTTCCGTGTTGCTGACAAACAACATCATCGAGGTAGGGGTTATCTTTAGTCAAGTTCAATTTAACGTTCTTTGTTGATTAATTTGGTCGAATGTTACCAACGTAATGGGAGGAGATCGAACTACAGAAACATGGCTGATTTCTCCTCCCCGTTTTATTGTTTGTCAACATTGATGATCGAGGTGAAGGCATCGTGGTGCCGTTGCACCGCGCAGGGACGAAGAGGACCGTGGTCGGAGCGCGCCGTGGTGAGGGTTCGCAGCGCCGTTGCGCGACGCCAGTGAAGCCGAAGGAACCGCGACCGGAGCGAGCTGCAACTGTGGTGCGCGGCGCAATTGTGCTGCACCGGTGGACCCGAGGGAGGCCGCGGATAGAGCGGGACGCGATGCTGTAGAACGACACCGGTCAAATAAGGGTCACGACCTAAGGTCGCGACGGTTCAATAGGGGCGGCCGGACAACCTGCTACCGACGCTCCGGGAGGCAGGACCCCCGCCGGTCCGGCATCGGCTCAACCGGGGGGCCATAATGGCCGGTCGTTTTCTAGAAAAACCAGGGGTTGAATCCATCGGCCACGCATAGGGCGGACCCTATAGGGTCCCCCATTTCAGAATCAATGGGGCAGATTTCCCTTTGCACCTTGCTCGGCCGTGAGCCGATCCGCAGCCGGCTTCCGAGCCGGGCCGCAGGTCGTGCCCAGCCGCGGGCCGGGCTGCGCCCATCCAGGCCAGGCCATGCCAGCTGGGCTAGGATGTGCCCAATCGGGCCGGACCCGGACCTGGGTCAGGTCGACCTGGTTCGTGCCGACCCAGGGGGTATTGGGCCGGGTCAGACCGGGCCCAAACCCCCTATTTTCGGACCACGTTCGTTCAAACGCCCATATATTGGGCTATAGACATCTTATCGATGCACCGTTAGTTCCGTTGGGATCCTTGGATCAAGACGGTCATTTTGGTATATTACATTCGTAGTTTTGGAAATTTTTTTGTATGGCCGGGTTGGTTCGA
This sequence comes from Viscum album, assembly GCA_963277665.1. Taxonomy (NCBI): domain Eukaryota; kingdom Viridiplantae; phylum Streptophyta; class Magnoliopsida; order Santalales; family Viscaceae; genus Viscum; species Viscum album. The sequence continues at coordinate 1,994,577,995 of OY728143.1, read as the reverse complement.
ACCTGAAACCAACCGGGCCCTTGGAGCGTAATGCTTATAACTTAACGACCGTACGCCCGAATAATGTTCCGTCTATTATGATGAATTTCTCTTAGTGAGATGGTTATTTTGGCTTATTATACATGAGGTTTGGACGCATCTGGAGTACGGTCGGGTTGGTTTTAGCTTAAAAACCAACAGGGCCCCTAGGATGAAAAAACCAATAACTCTCAGACCGGGCGTTTGATTGATGCGTTGTCTGTCGCATAGAGTTCCTATTGATGAGACAAAACGTTGTAATACATCAACTTTGGACTTCGTGACAGTTGATGTGTTGACCCCCCTGGCTCGTGGAGCAAAACCTCCCGGAATCGAGCGTGTTTTGTGTGGGAACCCTAGAGCTGGCTGCGACTACGACGAAGATGACGACTGTACATGGATCCTATGTGGGTTCAGCAGCGAGGAATACTGTACTTGGATCCTCCATGAATTCGACAGTGATGACGACTATTCTTGGATCCTAAGTGTGTTCGACAGCGATGGTTACTATACATGGATCCTACGTGGGTTCGGCAGCGATGACTTCTGTACTTGGATCCTACGTGGGTTCGGCAGAGGAGATGATTCAGAGGCTACATCTAATCATCTCCACCCCTCTTCATGAGTAGTATATCTGTGTGAGTTGAGTCTTGACTTCAATCATTATCATCGACAGGATTGACTTTATTTCCTATGTGGATTGTTTTGTGCTTTCTTGTGTGGACTGGGTTGTACTTTCCTGTGGGGACTGGGTTGTACTTGGGCTCGTGAGTTGGAGCCGAACCGTAATTGATGACTTAGGTATATGTATGGGCATATACCTAAGTATAGTTGGTTGATACTTCATGATTGTATCTTTCCTTTTTGGTTTATCCTTTTTGGAGTATAGGAGACCTTCGGGGGTCTCGGGGTCCCTACTGAGTATCATATACTCACCCCTGCATGGTCCATGCCCGCACTACGTTGTGTTAGTTGGAGACGACGGACAACGCTGATTGTGGTTGAGGCTTGTGGAGCTGGACAGTACCCGGAGGTGACTATCAATTGGGACGTAAACAGAGCAGACAGATGGACCCAAGGATCCGACAAGACTATCTGTACCCACCCTTCAGGTGGGATAGCCAAAGGACGACTCAGTGAGTGCTGATTTACTTTACTGCTGCTGTACTTTCTTTTCAGTTGTACTGTATTTTTAGTGGGGTTTGTATTCTGGCCCATTTACTTTCTAGCACTTACTTTTGTACTCAGTTTACATAGTGTTTACTTCGGCTTGCGTACTCTGTGGTGTTTGTTTTATTATATAAAGGAAATTCCTTCCCTTTTATCGGGAATTACACCTTTGGTGCTAGTCGCCAGCCCCTAGCCTATGGAAGGCGGGCTTGGGGTAGTCACGGCACGGGCCCTGAGGACCTGTCGTGACATATTATTAAAAACATAATAGTTTAGTGTTTTTCAAAGATATATGATGCCAAAATCTACCATGTTATATTTAATTAAAATAAAACACCAAAAATAGTTTTCAATCGGAATAAAATATTATCGAAATTTCAAAATTTCAAAAATAGGTTTTCTAAATTCTATATAGTATATTTAAATTAATAGTTTAACTCCTTAAATACATTTTTTAATTGAAAAAATGTTTTATAAATATTTATGTCATACTTATGTCATGAACAAATCATAACTGATATGATACCAGGGAAACATTATTCTCTACTCTTTACATAATATTCAATCTTTTTTTTAAATTAAAAAAAATAAAAATATAATAAAATATAGTTGAATCCAAAAATTAAATTCATTATATAAATTACATATTTTAATATTTAGTAATTTAACTTATAAATAGAAATAAAAAATATAATGAAAAAGTATTTTTATAGGGAAATGAAATTTTCAAATATTAAATGTTCTTATTATCATTTCTCATAAATTAATAATGAAATTAGAGTTAATATACTATTCATATAAAAAATATTATTTATCACAATTTTACCATAATATATTTTTTTTCCTAAAAAATACTTGGCACATAAAAATACAATTTTTAGTAATAAACATTTTGAAGCATAAAATGTTTTTGTTATTATTAGCTTCTTAGTAATAACTATTATATGGATATTAATTTATTTTATTATAATATTATAAAAAAATTCATCAATTTTTTTATTCAAGAGTAATTAAAAATATAAAACACTTGAACAAATTGTCCTTTGAAAAATATTACTTTTATAATAAATAATAATCACCAAATACCATTAAAAGTATTTAATTATATTTAATTATTCTAATCCATTGATATTAAAATCTTTCATTGAATTTTATAAGTACATAATATATTAATATGTAAAGTAAACAACTATAAATATTTTTTTAGAATACATATTAATTAAATATAATTTGTTTGTTTCATTATTTCCATAATTTATTAATGTTCAACTCGCATAATAATATTTTATTTCTATAAAATTTATCATGGTTTGTTTTAGTTTGGTGGTGAGTGTGAAATAAGATATTCAAAATAGTATTTAATTAAAGAAAAATATATATTAAAATATAATGGTGTTTCAAATATGACATTCAACAACCAATCAATTCATAGACTCAAAATTTTAGGACCCTCAACGACCATCAATGGGATGCATATTAAGTGATATTTGTAATGTTCCCAACATGTTCAACCTAAAAGGTTAAGAACCGAGTCACCTCAAGATCACATTCTCTTATGCCAAAGGCAGCTAATTTGTAGTGAGGGTCTGATAATACAATGTAAAGAGATAATAGTTGCAGTATCAGAACATGAAGGAAAAGGTAAATAACTGAACATTAAAAAATCAAAAAATATGTTATATATATTGTATTATATCATAAGATAACAATAATAAATAAAATTTTCATACCATAAAAAATATACACATAGATGTTGATAATCCTACATCTGAACAAGATCACCCAATAAACTGATCACATGTTGTAAAAAATTAAAACTTAATAAAAAAAACCAGACTTGGACATAATTATCTTCATCACCTTATACCCATCCCCACATCCCCATTGAGATCCTAAATATTATCCACATGTATTTTTTCCATCTTTTTAACCAATATGCAAACCATAAAATCTATAATTGTTCCAAAGTGTTTGTGAATAGTGTGAGCATAAAACCTAGTAGGGCACCACCAAAAGTATGCCTACTAAGAACTATCATATATGTGTAAAAAATAATTAAAATAAATGAAATCCATAACATATTTACATTCATAACACTAGTAAAACCATTATATGATCGAGTATTCATCGTGACCACCCACTCATACCTGCATTGGCTAGAGATGATTTATGGTATGTCAGTTGAAATATATTGACATGGCTAGTCTGAATTCTAATTAACACATAAATAGACTTAGGGGTAGTATATACCCCTTGGAATACAAATTAAGTCTTAGGTATTGTATATCCACCTAGAATACTCCATCAATCTCAAGGGGAAACACATCCCACCATGAATACATATTCAATATCTAGGGGTAGTGCATCCCAAATGATGTATATAATCAATATTAGGATATGGTACATACCACTTGTAATACATAGTAAATCTTAATGGTAGTAAACCCCCTAAAAGATAAGATAATAATGGTTGACAGTACAGCCAACCAAATTACCATGCAATGAAATGTTTGGAATTTCAATCAACTGATGTAACCAATAAAAATCTTTGCTGGAATTATACCCAAACCTCTAAACTAATAGAACACATAGTTGACAATACTCTTAACCTATTACCATATAGGATTTGGTTGACATTAAACCCAATTTTCATAAACATTTTATCAAGAGGGGTCATGTTCAACCCATATAACCATCTTCTTGAGCAAAATAAAATATAACCCACATTACCATCATCTTAGGAGGCATCGCATCAATAGCCCCATACACATCATTATGAAATGAAACACATCTAATCCAAATGAACATAATCTTGGTAAGCATCAATTCTCAACCAAAACACCACAATATCAGGATGAATCATGCCCAACCCACATAACAATACTATTGGGAGTAAATACATCCAACCCAAATCACCATCATTAATATCATTGGTGATATACACATTTTTAACTCATGGTCAAGCTTTTAATAATAATCCCAACATCCATTTCCTCAACACAGATCATCACCATTTCCAAAAAATAAATGTTAGAATGAAAATCATCACATCATAATCATGACATTTCATAGAATAAGTCTTATACCTTATCTAATATCCTTCACAAATTGTTTTCCTTTCACCTTAATTAAATGATAAAGAGTCCCTTATTCCAAGATATCCATAAAAAAATCCATGATTCACAAAGTAGGTTCTTCTTCACTGTCTTCACTGCATAATGACCCTGTGGTAGGAAACATTACACACACAAGCTAGATCACAGCTACTCTTAATCTATCTCAAATTGAATATTTATAGCACACATGAAAAGGAATAAGGTGTTTTAAAATAGTGATTCCCAATAGAATCACCGTAAAACATAGTCGACCTATATCCAGAACATTTTATTTTCATGAATATCTGGTTTACTATCTCTATGTTACTATTAGTATATAAAAAACCTATGAAACCAAATATGATCATTTACATTGGATAAAATCATAAGAGAAGATAAAACAATGTTTCATATTCTGGACTAGGATGTTGTATTTGGAAGGGATATATAAAATCTATATTATCTTAGCACATGGGTTGGAATTATGTGGTACCTTCTGGAAAATTTTAAATACACAAAGTGCTAGTGTTTCCAAAATTAATGGAGTTAAAATGAGGAGATAATCATCATTGGTTAGGGAGATGAAGCAATTAACTAGCTTCTGGTAATCATTTAACACTACACTAAGGAGGCTTCTATGGAGCCCAACTTCATGATACTATAAGTCTATGACTAGATAATCTAGGAAAAAGAGAGTCTAACAATCCCAATTGTGACCCTAATAATAAATTTCCCCTCATAAAAAAATCCATTTCATAGAATATCACATCAATATGAATATTTTATCTCACATTATCATCCAATGAAAGAAGAAAAGTCAATATATACATAAATTTTATAGTGACGTCAGACTGAATTTCTATCAAATACTGACTGATTCATTCTGCCTTGTAGTTGAATTTTTTTTATAAATACTTATTAAAATTATATCTTAATAATATTCACACAATTACATGGCTGTTAGATCATGATATGATAAAAATAACATAACAAAAGTAATATAGAAATCAAGATACTTGATGCAATTCTGGCTTGGATAGATCCTATGTTGGATCGTAACATTACATTATAATACTCTACATAGGCTACTTTTGAACATGAATTACATTTTCAAAATATATGGTTACATTGGGAAAAACCTAAAACATGTATAAATGAATTCCTAACGTCCCAAAAGACATATTTAGCTAAGGTAATCTTATTGAAACATGTAGAATATGTTATAATAAATATAAACACGAATTATCATGTTTAAAAAATTAATACACCATAATATTTAATTATCATAAAAAATATAAAATATAGAAATTAATTCATAAACAAATAATTAACCTAAGGGACTGGTTTTAATAACATTAAAACCAAATAAAAAAATCCAAAATAATATATCCCTTTTTTGATTATTTTAAAACACGACTGAGGGTTCTATAAATTATCCACCATTTTCAAATGATTGATAAAGTAAGATCAATAAGTATAGATCATGATATAAAATAATTAAATTAAAGGTAAACCTAATAAATTTAAGAGGTAATATAATATTTTAATTTTTCAACTTATCTTCAATGTTAATAAATAATTTAAAAAAATAGAAAACTTTAACTAATAATATAAAGAGTATCCATAAACATAAAATGAACCGCATAAAGATATGAATTTTTCAAAAGAGATAACAACTATTAAGAGATAATTAAAATTTGAAATAGTAATGTATACCCCCTTAATCCAAGTATCTATATATAAAATAATAACATCACAATGTAAGGTCTATATTTTAAATTTCCCTTGAATAAAATAATTATTACAATGATATATTTTCACTGAATGTATAAAATATATTCAACGAATTTGAAAATATTTACAAAGAATTAAATATAAATATATTTAGAACATTTAATGTACAGAGATGATAGAAAACTTAAATAAGTACATAACCAAAATAAATCAAAGTTAGTACAATAGGTTCTAATAATCCTCTAAATTGAATAATTAATGAATTCATACTGGCCAAGATAATATACATTGTATGGGAAAGTATTGAAGGGTTTTAAGGGATGTAATACATATAAATATAGTGGAATAATACTCCAAAACATGTTTAATCCTGGATTATATCAATACACTTTTAATGAATACAAATGAAGAAAAATAAGGGGATAACTTACACTAATCAATTTGAATTTTTAATCTTTTCACCAGTGTTTGATCGAGAACATTGCAACACTCTAAAATTATAATGTAAGATCATTGTATCTAATAGATTGTATTACACGTAACACCAAGAATAGAATGAAATATAACTTCCCAAGACTTTACGAAATATTTAATATTTTAAACAAATTTTATTTTTAGTCATTAATTCACAAAACCTAGAGTAATATTTCATTACACAAAATAACTACTTTAATCAATAGTTTCCATTTAACGTAAGCCAATGTTTTACCGAAAATTAATATATTATAAAAATATTATTATTTAATAATATATAAACTAGAAATTAAATTATAAATTATGAATACAAATAAATAACTTTAGAAAATATATATATGAATTCATTGGTTACCAATTAATTACAAATGAATATAGAAACCAAATGAATATAATTGGGATGACTTAATACAAACAATTTTTATGCTCACAAACTTGTTTGATGATAATAAATTAAATTAATTACAACTAATGAATGATATTAATTTAATTTACATATTATATATTAAATAAAATATTTTTGAAATTTATCCAACAGTTTCAACATCCATAAGATAAGAACCAACCTGTTTTTATGCATAAAAACCAATATTTTTTAAAAGAAAATTTCACCAAATTTTAAATGAGAACCTATTTTAAATACAATTTTTACACTTTTATATATTTTATTTGAATAATAATCATATTTATTTAAATAAGAATATGAAAAATTACTTTGGTTTAATTTTTTATATTTTCTAGATAAGTTTCATGTTTTGATGAGTATTTATAGAATATTTCATTTTAATTGGTTTTTATTCATCTAAATAGTTTATAGTGTAAAATTATATTTTTAATTAGTTTTAAAATATAAATAGATCAAATTTTATCATTTAATCTAGTTTAGGTAATTTAATTCAATTTCACATTGAATTTGGAAATAAAAAAATTTCAATGTATTCAATGTTTTAACTTTTAAAACTCATTTTTTCGTTCTATCAACATTATTAAATTTAAATTAATTTTTCCAATTATATGTTTGGAATTTTAAAAAATGGATTCCATATTTTGCATCTGAAGGTCCAAATTTATTAATTAGTTCCCCTTTATTTTTGGACTAAATATGAATATTAACTTTAGTATTTTATTTAATTACCACTATTAAGATTAAATCTTGTAAATAAGCTGAAAATTAATATTATATGTATTATAAATTAACATAACACTTATTGTAATTTTATTGGATGAGTTATTATTTACCAAAATCATCCTTGGCCCAATTTTATTGCCTTTGGATCCACTTGGATTACTTTAAGGCCTTTATAGTTTTTTAATCTAAGGAAAGTCCAATATGTCATACTTCTATTTTCATTACCTATTACATTATTTATATAATTACATATAGAATATATATAAAAATATATAAATTGATTTTAAATATATATATATTTACTTTTATCATGATAATTTATTTTTAATTTTCAAGGAATAAATAATTAAATTAAAGGCCTTTACAATGATGATGTAATAATTGTTTAATTAATGTACATATGAAATAAATGTTTATAAATTTTTTAAAATAAATCTAATTTGAGATAATTTATGTCATAAAAAAATTTTATAGATTAAATTTACATATTATGGATGTATTAAAGGTTTTGGTTTGATTTTTTCTTTTGTATTGATATTTTATAAGAAAATCTTGAAATGAAGAGTATAAAAATTGACATTTTTTATATTTTAAGATAAATAATATTTTATTAAATGATATAAAATTCATAAAAAAATAAAAATTAGGCCAACTGATTAATATAATTTCTAAAATTTAATTCATGACCCATTTATGATTTTTTTTGGAATTTTATTGTTACTATATTAACCATTAAAGAGTAAAACCCCGAAATTTTCACGATAAAAATTAAAGGGTTTAACTAATGATTAAAGCCACACAATAAGGGTAAGAATGTGATCTAAAATTATCCCAAAAATATTGGTTGAGAAAATTTAGACCCATATTAATATTTTAATCTATATAACAACCTTTTAAGCCATTTTTATCTAAAAATTAATTTATATTAAGTTAATATTATGAGAGTATCCAAAAGTACCCCTCACCTCAATTATAAAAGGCATAATCCTCCATTACTTCCTAACACCACTTTGAGGCTAATAGATTGACCAAAGCCTATCCATTTATCCTCCCAACATCCCTCTATTTGTCTTAGAATCCTTAATTCAAGAGAAAATCCATCTAATGAAGTCCTTCTGTGAAAATAAAAAAGATACACTGAAAGAAGATGCAATGTTCATCAACAAACATTTTTGTTTTATTTCATCCTTAAACACCATAAATTATTGTTAATTTCATGTTTATATAATAACTTCAGTATATTAAATATAACTATTTGTTTTTATGGTAATTTTAATTCCTATACTCATACACACTTCTATAAAATTGGATTCTCAATCCCGATTCATGAGTAAGGCGGAATACCACCTTGTGAACCGATGTAGTTCATTTTTCCATTTACCACAATTTATGGTTGTAATAATGATGTATTTATAGTTTATATATGATATATATGTTATGTATTATTTATTTATTCTTCTTTAATTTTTATATAAAACATACATTCTTTCTTTCCATTTTTGGGAATACGATAACATCGTTTGTGGACATGTGGACTACCGCCTCCTCAAAGAAATGTGATTAGATCACACTATAAATGAAATGTATTAAGGGATGGTTTCAAATAAAAATATTTAAAATATATGACATTAATATGATACTATAATTATAATATAAATATATAACATTTACATTTAATTCATTTAATATTCCAGTGAAATGGAATTAGCATTCATGCATACGTATGATCTACCGTCTCCAAGAACGGTGCATTTAATTTCCTACCTCCAAATATTATGGATCATTATAAAAAATATAATGAATTTATATGATAATTAAATCATGGTTTAAAATTTTTATATGATTAAAACATGATCTAATTAATATGAAAAACAAATAACATGTCAAAACAAACTTGAAAAACTATAAAATTAACACCCAAAATAGTCTCTACAGGAAAATTCGCCGTTAGTGGCGGTTTTTTTAGGTATAGAGGTGGTTTCCAAAAACTGATTCTACATTGTGTGTTAGGACACTATTGTCGGTGTTTATAGGCATTTCGCAGTGGTTTTTAGAAACCGTTATAGATATCGCATTTCACAGCCGTTATGATTCTTTTAGCGGCAGTTAAAACTGCCGCTAAAACAAATATAGGCTCCTAGCCAGGAAAACCACCACTAAAAGCATCATAACCTCCATGAACTTCACGCGGAAGATGGGCCACTGTAGTGGCGGTTAAAACCACATCGAAAATTAACATTGTAGCAGTGGTTATAACGGCCGAGAATTGAAAAATGCTGACATTTAGCGGTGGTTATAACCGCTACTAATTGAAAGATGCTGACATATAGCAGTGGTTTAAACCGCCGCTAAAACCACTTTTACAAAAAACAGCAGCTTCTGCAGCTTCAGTACCAGTTCCTTGAAAAAAACAATTACAAGAATACCAATGAATCGTGTCTAGTTATATCTTCTTGATCAAACCTAATGGTACACACTCCCATACGCCGTGAAATGGAGGTAACCTCCACATCTGAATTTTCTTTAATGAGTTCCTTGAAGTATAATTCCATTTTGTCATAGGTTATCACATGTTCCTCCAGGCATGTTTTCACCTCATTGAAACCCCATATTAATATCCTCTTCTGTTTATCAATCCATTACTTGATAGGTCGAACCCACCCTTTAATGAACCACTAGAATAAATGGTTCTTTAATCATAGAAAAAATAGTATATATTTTCTTCGGAAGAGTGAAAATAAGGGAATAGGGGAAAAGGGGTCATTACACTAGTTTGAAAAAATGTTCAATCACATTTAATATGGTCTTCTGTTATAATTAAAAAAAATAATTATAAAAAACAATATAAAAAATGTGTTATAGAGTGACTATAAGTGTTAAAACACACCTACCCTACCAGGGTCAACCTCATAGAGTAGCCCATGTAGTCATGATGTAGGACCCATTATTATGGTAAAATCTTAAAATTAAACCCATCTATCCCACATAACTCTATGATGTGGTCCTTCCCATTATGACACAACACCGTCCCATTGGTTGGAGAATTACAATGCGGGATCCCTTTATATGGCAGTGATATTTCCCTTTGAACTATCAACTATAATACATCCCTTATGTGTTGTAGCATAATGATCAATTATATAATGATTTAATATCACATTTCCCTATGATTTAATCTTATATATCCCACATGTTTCTCTTAAAAAAACATGACCACCCCGAAATCATTTCTCTATGGCATGGTTCTCTAGACTCTAAAAAATATAGTCTCACATATTCCTTCACACTACATTTTTCCTAAAAGATGTGGTGTAACCACCAACCTATATAAGATATTAAGCTTACATAACCCAAATATTATTTTAATGTTCCCCAACATATTTAATTGTCTTTGACCTACAAAATATTTCCAACCCGAACTGGAGGCTGACTCGCAGAACTATCCCCCTAAACATGCCCTAATTCCACACTACCCACGATACCACCTCCTAAAAATCCTCTCAATTATTTCAAATGTGGGTTTAATAAAAATTATTAATATAACTAAAAATTTTAAAATCATCTCTAGTCCTAACATCATTGGAAACTGATATTTATGTAACTCCACTGACACACATTGGTGTGAGGTGTTATAAACACCCCACCATACCACTTATCATCTATAAAAAGTATTTTTTTTCCATCACTTGTGAACTGCATTGATCAATGAAATATGATACATGAAATCGATCTATATCTCCCATTGAAAATGATCTCTCATATACTTCACTTGAAATAGTGAAACACCCCAGCCACCCAGATGCCTCATGCTTTGGTCCAGCCCATATTCTAGTCATCTCCCATATCAAACTTATAGATCCATATTCATGTCACAATACTCAATCATGTATTAAATGATGTATCCAATACCATAATCTTATAATGAACCCAGGAAGATATGCTAACATGAGAACCACAAAAAACATTATAACCATCATCTCTACAATGATTACCAATCCCTAGTTAAATACAGGGATTCTAAAACATCCAATGTCATACACCCAAATTCAACAAGAATAATCTAAATCAGGCCACTACATGTGACAAATAACAACCTTTCACCCCTATGAATCCAAGTTATAGTCTTACAATTTTGACACAACCAAAACAAACATACATTATCTATTACATATCTCTTATAACTTAAAATGAATACTGACACCCAGAAACCTTGTCCAATATCCATCCGTGTATCAAATTCCAATACATTAGTAGTTGAATAACCAGAACATCTATTTAATATATATCTAATACAAGAATATTTTCTTCTCCCATAAAGAAGATATGTTCATGTATATAGGCTTCTTGTATCAATGTAACAATAGATAAGCACAACCATTGTCAGTCTATATTCATCAAATTTAAAATATCACATAATCTGTATATTTCACTCAATGAAGGTTTGGAATAGAAAATATAATAATGGTGGATTTTCACTATATAATTTCAACACTAGTTATCTTTTATACTATTATCCATAAATAAAAAAGTCATCTCAATACAGATATGCATGAGGCCTTTGTTGATGCATTAAATAATAACCACCCCATGAGCCTCACTTTCGAGACATTAACAATTATGTAATCAACATAACCAGTATTCAAAAAAACAAAAAAAAATCATTTCCACAAGCTTAGTATTAGAGGAAACAACCCAAAATCTAGTGATCACTGTCACTGCCATGTGATTTTGGTATTCAATTCCACTACAAATTCTATCCAACATCATGAGTAGTTTAAAAAATATATTGGTTTCTAATATCAAATAGTTTTTGTATTACCACTGAAGAAATAAATAATCAATCTAATCCACTCATATATTTTATTTAATGTTAAACTCATCAGTCACATAATCAGTTCCCACATCATACAATAAAAAATATCTAATAACCTTCAGTTAGCTAATGAATTATACTCTTCCAAGTTCAACACTCAAATATGAGACAAGGTGTCATGAACCTTCACAGCTTCATCTAGTACCCAATCATATCCTAAGAGTGATCATATGTAATTTTCATCAACACTCCACAACATATCTCCATGAAATAAAGAAGGCTAATGTGTCATGGACCCATCACAACGTGTAGGTACCTCATATCATCTTATACCACATACAGTTGTCAAGGGACTAAATATGAATCACTTTTTAAAATAAAAAAACTATGGATGAATTAAAATATATCAATATTCATTTACAAGGTCACCATAACATTACACTAGAAGTCACAATACATACATACAGTTCTCAAGAGACTAAATTGACCATACCCTCTCCCCTGAACTAAATACCAAAACCACTCAGAGTGTTTCTCATCCCATGAACACTGAATTACCATGACATTCCTCAAACCTTTCATGGTTATCTACAAAACCACACTTTTTTGTTATCCATAATAACATAATTAATATATATGAGAAAACACTATATAAGATGCATACCATGACATTCCTTAACCCTTTCATTCCAAATTGTTTTCCTATTATTAACTATGGTAAAGTTGTTGGAAAGAGAATGGATGGTTCTGTTAATGCACTGGTAGGATACTAATGCAGGCTCTTGTGACCTAAATATGAACACCACACTCAAGAAATCAAGACATTAAAGGAAACATTAGAAATCAATAAAATACATAAAAGGAAACATGACAAATCAAGAAATTGTTAGGTCATGAAAATTCATGGTGGAAACTATGTGCCACACATGATACATATACAAACCGATGATGAACACATATCATCACCCTCTCCACCTCCAACATATCAACAATACAAATGATCATTGTCCGATGATGAACACATATCGTCACCCACTCCACCTCCATTTCCACTTCTGGCTACCACCTGTAAGAACATTATATTGAAAATTAAATAGTGTTTCATATTTATATTTAAACTTAAAACAAATAAAATATTTCAAACTAAATGATTTTGAATTTTTTTACCTGCTCACCACTAGTTGATACAATACCTCCACGGGAAAATCTACTAATCTGCGGATTTATATGAGTTAAATCTTTCTGCAAAGCGGATATCTGACCCCCCTGCTCCTGAAATGTGTTTCATAGAGAAAAAATATCATTCATAGAATCTTCGGGTATGAGCTGAATACAACCAGAAGTAGATGAAACTACAATCCCCAGTGGATTTACAAAAACCTCTGGTGGTACGGGTCCCAAACCCAGCCCGCGCACTCTAACAGGATGCTTCTTCCCAAGGACTTTAGCAACCAAGTCATCCTTGGAGACTAAGTAGGACTTCTCAGGATTTGTACACCATAGTTATTTAATTTTTACCTATATATAAAATATCAATATATATTAACATTGTAAAAATAGATAATATGTTTTTATAATGAAAAAATGAGTTCATACCCCAACTTCTTTAGTAGACTCATTAAGAGAACTTCCATCAGATTTTTTGTGAACTTCCAACCACACATCAGTTCAGGATTCTTCGTGCCCTAAACTCTGTGAGTGCATTAAAAAAATATAAATCAACAATTTAATATATTAAATAGATAATATTTTCTTATAAATATTTAAACTAATTTAAATATTACCAGAGTCGATCGGATTCTACAAAATCTTTTTGACCCCACAGTGTGAGGGATAACTTGCTTTGCCAGGCTTGATGCATTATTTCTTGAGAGATCCAGAAATAAATAAAATGCAATTTAATATTAATGTATTCAATGTCATATCCTCTTAATATACATGTATAAATGTAAAATGTGGTTAATATAATAATATATATTTAAATACCATTTCCTTTAAATCATGATGTCTATCAACAAAAACATTCCACTGTTCTCTGGGTACCCCATTGGGTAGCTTCTCATACATTTATTGTACGGTCAATGAAGTATTGTTAACATCACCCTAAAATATCCATTTTAAGTCTTTAAATTTCTTTCGACGATTTCTCAATGTCCAATTTCATGCTATCACATCAGCAACTGTGAAGTAGAAAAACATCTGTATACATAATTTCATTTTGAACATATTAATAACATGAAATTCAATTACACCATAATGTATTAAAATTACCTTTATTTGGGAATAAAAAACATCATTCTTCCAACTTAGAGGCATATGTCTCCAATCATCATAAGAAATAGGAAGGGAAATAGGCTCCGCTTCCATATGGCCTAGAATTTGGCTATGTAATCCCGTTGAATAATCTGTAGGAACCCCATATAAATCAAATGGGACAACTATCTTGTCTCTATTCATATTGCACACATATGAACTTTTTATATTTTTATCCATAGTTGCATCTTTATCACCTTTAATGAACAAACAATTAGTATAAAAAAGTGCAATAAATTTATTTATATTAAAATTTGTACCTATAACAGTGACCCTCAAGTATGTTCATGATGAACTAGAAGTGGTGCGCCGCCGCCTGACTGATGACGATACTGAAGGGGGAGTCGATGAATCTGCTTCTAAAGGGACACTCACAGAGGGTGTGAGAGACGGTGCAAGGGGAGATGGTGCAGGGGGTAGGAAGCTGGTGGCTCAGATGCCGTAGGGAGGGATACAGATTGATTATCATCTGTCACAGTAGTGGATGAAACAGGGTATCACTTCCTCCTTGGAATTCCTATCGTTTAATCAAATAAAATAAAATACAGAACATATATTTCAAAAAAAAAATAGGCAGAAAAAACTAAAAAATGATAATAGATGCCCAGTACAAACAAACATAATATACATGACAATGATAATGAATGACTGTATTAATGAAATAAGTGGTTGCTGAATGAATAAATAAATATACATACAATCATTTTTCCCTTCAATCATGTCTGTTTCCTGCTCCATTACTTCATCCACTTCATTCATCCTTACTAGACTAATATTTTCAATATCATGATTGTCAAATAATTATGATTCTTGTTATTGATGAGATTCATTTCAGAGGTCAAATATTCCACTTCATCACCCATATCATACAAATCTATTTCTATTAGGTGAGAAACTACACTTCACCCTTCATCAACAATACCATTCACATAATATACCATTTTTTCTTGAAATGATAAGATATATGGATTATGCAGTTCACGATAACTAAAATCCATCAAGAGAGAGAGGTTCACAGAATTAAATTGAAAGGAATCTGTTTTAACACCTCTGATAATATCGACCCAATTGCATTTGGATAAAATAACTGCAAAATGATTGTGGTAGTTTAATTAAATATTATCAGTCATCTTTCCTTAGTATTCCACTTCATCAAAAGTAAATATACCACTATTCTGTGTTTTCAAACACTCTTCTCGATCGACTGTACGAAATCTAAAGCCATTCACATTGTAAGCGTTGAACTTTCTAACATATTTTAGAGAACCTCGGGAAAAAAACATCAAATCTTATGACACCTCTGATCGATTATCAGTATTCATGATCTAAAAAAAGAAATATACTTTATTATATTTAAAAAATATATGTGTGTAACTAATATTCATATTTATTGCAATATTTATGAACTTACATGTCATGCAAACCATTCTACAAGCTCTTTATTAACAGCTTTCGTTATATCTTTATCATTTCATGTTTGACCTCGCATTCATCTCTTCATTTGTATCCTCAACACTTCAATAAATTGATCTACACTTTTACTATTCAGCAATACATATCTATGTGCCTGTAATATTTCCAATTATGTCAGTGTCACATTTGAGGTCCTCCCAACTGATCGGCCAATAACAAGAAATATTTTGGATTTTTTGTGTATTTGAGATTGAGTAGATGTGTCTTCAACACGTCCAACTCGATTAAATAATGTATCAATATCATCCATGTATCTAGAACAAAAGGTAGGACACTCCTCTTCCAAACAACCTTCAGTAATAAAGCCTTTTGGTTGAGCTTTATTTCTCATGTATGATTTCAAATTCCCAAGATATCTATGAAATAAAATAAACATAATTATGAATTTAATTAACTGCCAAAAATTGTTTACTTAACTGAAAAACATATAAATAAAGTACCCTTCAATTGGATACATCCATTGATAATGAACCGGGCATCCTAATTTTTATTCCTCAACCAAATGCACAGTTAAATGCATCCTTATAGTAAAAAATGACAGAGGAATGATCATCTCCATTACACAAAGGGTAAATAAAAACCTCTTCTAGAGGTTGTCAATCT
Source organism: Viscum album (assembly GCA_963277665.1). Lineage (NCBI taxonomy): Eukaryota > Viridiplantae > Streptophyta > Magnoliopsida > Santalales > Viscaceae > Viscum > Viscum album. The sequence continues at coordinate 1,994,561,173 of OY728143.1, read as the reverse complement.
GAAATGGATGTAGATATTTCTCACATAGTTTTCTAAAAAATATGCAGAATTGGAGTACACCAACAGTAATTTTTTCAGGTAATATTGTATGCAATGCCAATGGTAGTAAATATTGTAACAAAATATGGGAATCTTGAATTTTCAATCCATGTAACTTATGATTATTAAAATCAACACACCTCGATATGTTACTTGAATACCCATAAGATACCTTAACACTCTTTAAAATTCGAAGGAATGTATCTTTATGCCTATTTTTCATTGCAAAAATTGCTGGAGGATACTTTTCATTCTTATCTGGATAGAGATCACATTTTATCTTCATTGCTTATAAGTCTTTGAGAGCATTGAGATGATCCTTCGACTTTCCAATCCCATTAAGCAATGTGAAAATAAAATTTTCACAAAAATTCTTCTCAATATTCATCACATCATGATTATGCCGCAACAAATTAAATTCTCAATACGGAAGTTTGAATAATATACTTTTTCTCATCCATTGTTGTGTTCCGATTTCACTTGAAGATGCACTTTGAACCCATTTCCTACTATCATTCAAATGACGAACCTTCCCAAATTATGTTTCATCATTTCTAAGTTGTGTCAATATTTCAGATCTATTTAACAACTTTGGAGGTGGTCTACGATCAATGAAACCATTAAATTTTGATCTGTTCAGCCGAAATCTTTGAGATGCATCGATAAATCTTCGAAGACACAGGAAGCACCATTTGTTACTCTGAGGTAGCCATTTGGGCTCAAAATCAAAGTTACAAACTGGAAAAGTCAAACCCATATAAGTTTTCCAACCAGATAAAATCCCAAACCTAGGGATGTCACTAATTCTCCACATTAAAGCAGCATGCATTTTGAACAATATCTTAGAAGAACCATAAAATTTCTCGACACCGTTGCTCCACAACTCCTCTAATTCATCAATTAAAGGCTACAAGTATACATCAATATCATTTCCAAGCATTTTTTTCTAGGAATAATCATCGAAATGATAAAATATGTTTGTTGCATACACATCCAGGGAGGCAGATTGTAAGGGATCAAAACAACTGGCCAAATGATATAACTGGTACTCAAAGTCTCAAATGGGTTGAATCCATAGGTAGCCAATCCCAATCGAACATTCCTAGGATCATCTGAGAAATTTGGATGTAATGAATTAAATTTCTTCCATGATTGTGAATCTCATGGATTTAGCATTAACCCATCATTGTTATTATCTATAGAATTCCACTTCATGTGTTCGACTGTTTTTGATGACATGAAGATCTTTGCAATCGAGGCTTTAAAGGAAATTAACGCAAAAACATTTGCTGGTGTGTTCCATTTATTCTTCTTTATGAAAGTATGTTGATTCAGACTTCCAACATCACCCATTGACTTCCATCTAGAAGAAGAACATTTTTTACATTCCTGTCTATCTGAATCCTCTCACCAATAAAGCATACAATCATTGGGACACACATGTATTTTTTTATAATTAAAAACAAGCCTATTAACAACTTTTTTCATATCATAAAAAGTCTCAGGGATGTTTGCTTCAGGGAATGCATCACACAAAAATTCCAATATCATGGACACTTCCTTATTTGTAATTCCACATAGGCATTTGATATAGTAAAAATTCATTATAAAATAAAGTTCTAAATATTTCAAACATCCACTATAAAAATCTTGATTTCCATCATGAACTAAATAATGGAACACATTTTCCTCAGGGAAGTTTTCTCTTACATTATTCTCCACAGAATCAAGAGGACGATCCACTGATATGTTACAATCTTGATATGGTTGTCCTACAGTCTCAAAAACATCACTTGTCTCGTTTCTATTTGTATCACCCTCATCTGGTTGTGCTGATATGTTCTAATGTTGATGGTGGTCTCTTCCAGTTTCGAATGCATCATTTATAAGGTTTTTCATTTCATTTACCATTATCAACAAATATGGGAGGTCATTCTGTGGATTGAAATTAGTACTCAACCTTTCTGTAACATTCTATTATCCATGCCAAATCCAACGCAAATATTGACAAGGGAATTGCTTAAATATTAAATGTTCATAAATTTCATCTCTATTCAACCATCTTTTAAATTTACATTTAGGACATGGAAATCTTATTATCCCATCAAGAGATCAATTGGAAATTGAAAAATCTAAAAACTCATTCAAACCCTTAATATATTGAGGTGCGTTCCACAGTAAAGTGATACAACTTTTATCGATGAATATCACAATGTTCCTACACAATATTAAAACAAATTAAAACACATAACTATTACTAAATAGGGAAATAAATTCATATATACTAGTTGAAAATATATATAAATATTCTACATAAGGTTTTCCTATATCAATACATATGGAAAATCACACAGTAGTGGTGTCATATAAAGTAGTACCACCATAAAGGATTAGAATTAAATTGGGTGATTAGGGTGAGTGAACAAAGTCCAAAAACATTAATCAACTTAAGAAAGTTGTAGGTTCCCATCTCCCATTAAATTAACTAATTCTAAACATTGTTTGAAGTGGCCCAATATTTAGGGGAGATATGATCAATGGGGTGGATGTGCTAATAGAGTACATGCCATTCAGCTAAAAAATATCTGATTAAATACAAAAAATGCATTAAAGAAGTGATGTAATAATTATTTCATGTCTCATTTGATATAAAATATGATCAAAATGTGTCATGGATGATCCTGACACAACAAGTGGTGTTAAGAAACCACTTTTTTTCTTTAAAACAAGATCTAGATGTTTCATGCTGAAGTAAAGTCACTTGTTGATTCTAGAATTACATAAAAAGAGATTATTCTAGAATAAAAAGATGTTTCCAACCCTTAACTAAGAGAATCAATGATGTCATATTGAATCTGGTTTATAACAAGGGATATCAAGCACTGAATTTAGTAGAATTAGACCACTAATAAGAAGAAAAATTTAGAGGAGGAAGTACTTATTACTTTAATATCATTAGTGTGGCTTCAGTGTGATTGTTATGTTGTTATTGACATGATGAATCTAATTTTAAAGTTATATTGATATTTTGAAAATTGATTAATGTGGATGATAAATACACCTCTTATGGTTCCATTCCCTGTGTATCTCCTCCTACATAAGGGATAAATGTCTTTCAAGGGCCACATTCCCAACTCATAAGGTTTCTAGAACCTATCATTATCCATATAGTCCATATTGATTGCTCATCGAGCAAAGGAACCCAACATGGTTCCATACTGGGTCATTCATATGTTCTCATAGATTATCATACCATAAATGACCATTACCACACCATCCCATAGCCTCTACCCTAGACATTTCATTAGGAGAGAATCTATTACCTAAAACAAGACCTTTATAGTAAACATGACCCATAAATACATGATGGACACCCTGTTGGGGTTTTAATTTTCGTATAGTTAATCCTCTCACATATATAACATAGCCATCAATGGTTGTATAATCAATGTATCATACTAAAGTAAATTATATGAACCCAACATTAATCTCTATCCTTATGTCTCATAAGGTAAATAACTCATGGATCCCATTCAGGTCAGATACCCACCTACATGAAATTTCAATCCATACAATAAATAAATAACAATATCCTATGGTAATATTAGTAATAAATAACCGTGACCAAAGAGTTATCCCCTTACAAAATCTCATTCTATACTCATCAAATACATATATAGGAACCAACACCATCTCAATCCGCTAACTCATAAAATTAAAACATATATTATAAATCAATAATAATTCATTAAGAGAATTAATCCATATTAATCAAATTAGTCATACTTTAGGAACAATTTTTTATCCTCCCTTTAACTTCAAGAAATGGGGTATGGATCACTCTGGGAACACCTTTGAGATCATTTCCAAAAAAAACCCAAATATATGAAGTCAATCCATTATATTAATTAACTCAAATTTTATGATAAAACAAAATAAATTATGGAAAGGACTCTACAATAATTAAACTACATAAAACCTCATGCATTTTTCCTCCACAAGATTCCTCTAACCATTACAAAAAAAACATACCTAAATACGAGAAAACCACTGATAGAAGGGGAGGGGAGCCGACCTAGGGTAGGAAATCGACAGTGTCGGGGGAGAAGTCGGTGTCGTGGGTGTCGGGGGGAGAAGGGGGGTCATCAGCAACCATCGACGAGGTCCCCGGCGACACGGGAGGGGAGGAGAGCTAGGGTTGGGGATCGTTGGGGGGAGAATCATCGCGGGGTCGGGGGGGAGAAGAGCATCGGTTTGGGTGGGTGTGTGGGGAAGTGTCACCACTGTTATAAAATAAATGGGTTTCATGGCGGTTTTTAATAAACTACCACTAAAGGCGATTTATGTTTTAGTGAGTAAATATACTGAATGATTCTTAAAAAATGGGAAATGAGATATTATAAGAATTTAATATATATATATATATATATATGATATTATAAATTAGAGAATGGTTCTGTTATAACTTAAAATCTTGATTAAAACCATTATACATGAGTTCAAAAGATGTTCACCCAAATGGAAATTAAAGGTAAGGTATTTTCATCTAACATTTTTTCATATGTGAGATAAATTTTATATTCACCACATAATTATTTTGTGTGGTGTATCTACAAGACCTTTTGATATATTATACCATGAATCATTTTATCTTTATACTATTCAAATTTTTTGATGTGGTATGGGAAACTTTGATTTAAAAATATCTTAACAAATTGATTATTTGATATATAAGAATGATTTGGATATGCACTATAAGGGTTGGGGACCAGATAATGAAATCCCCTTGATGCACTGGTAGTCTCATGAGATGAATCTGTTAGGAACATCAGAATAGTATAAATTACCTTGAGAATAAATCATGAAGGTAAAAGTATCATGTGCCTTGGAAACATAGCGTTCAATAATTAAGCATTTCCTTTATTGTGAATTCACTTGTTATTATTATCCATGAAATTTTTTCATTAACATATCTATAGATTCATTTCATTATAACCATACTGATTAAATAAAATTAGTTTCAATTTTCTACAATTCCATATTGGTTATGAATTATTGAGATATTTATATAGCACTTGTTCTAATTTTGTTACCTTTCCATGCTGATTATACTCACTGACTCATTATTTCTTCTACTGTACTTAGAATTACTGAGCACTTGATCTCAACCGTGTTTTTTTCTCTCCCTAGATTATGAAGATGAATCCTCTAAATGAGTTTCAAGGATTCTAAAATTTTATTTTCATTATGATTTTTTTTATTTTCCCAATGTAATATTGGAATCATGTATGTAATTTTGTTTTCTAAAACTATTAAAATAATTGGTGCCTTAGGATTTGATGTATGTAACATTGAAAATTTAATAAAGTAAAGAACCAGCTCCATGCTTCAGGGGTTAGGGAATTATAGTTGTTATCATAGGAATTTTAGCAGCAACCTTGGAAACAGGGTTTAGAAATCATATATTAGTGAATATATTCCTATGGTAGAATTTGAGGATATGTGCAGAAGAACATACTAATGTTTATGTTAGGTAGATATTATGTGGTTTTCTTATAAATACATCCCTATTTGGATACAAAAAGTGGACATGGATTTAGAACATATGTAACTTGGGGAATCAACTCTAAAAATGTGCATCGGGAATCACTTGATTGTAACCTGGTACCCGACAATGGGACTTACTGTGCACTTAGTTTGACACTCCCATGGTATATGTTGAGGATAATTTATATATTAATTACAAACCATTATGAATGATTTTAATATATAATGAAAATGAAAAACCTAGGTTAAACCTAATGTGTTATAGGTTGAAAATAATGGTTCATGATATTCCAAAAATAATTTTATTTTTTTCTTACCATGATTGTTGTTACTCACGCTATGCCCTCTGGTTTTATTCAATCACTGGAACCCATATAAGTCATGCTAAAATTGAACCCTATGGAAAAGGTAGTGTATATGGGAAACCAAATAGTATGTTGATAGGAGTAAAAGGTACCATGTTCATGTCTAGTCAATTTTCCCAAAATTTGATTAACAACATATACCTTAACCAACTCCAAAACTCTCCAAAGAAGAGAAGGATGTAGTTTTATAAGAGATCTATTGGTGGGGACCATGGAGAAAAGTAATTTTTATTTCTATCATGCCAGAAATGTGGAAGGATACACCGAGGAACATTTCTCAATATAATAGAGAAATTCATTATGTGAGGAAAAGAATGATATAAATCAAATAATTTATGAGAAAAAATGAACAATATGGTAGAAGGAAATAAAAACTTCCTAAGAATCTATTTTCAGTTGATTGCCTTAAATTTGGGGAATCTGGACATTACCTAACTGAATTCCATCTTCTATAGGATAAAATCATGACAAAGGAAGGACCTATGGGGAAATAAATGGATGATGTATTTATGTATTGGTGTTGTATTTAAAACAACAGTTGAAAGGATATTTATGGATTAACCTTGTTTCAAATATTTTTCTAAAATAAATAATGGAAGTTATATTAATAATGTTTTAGAAAAAGAATAACTTACATGTCGGTTCACAACCTGTCACGTCTGATAACGCCGTGAGGTTTGAACCCACAACCGATGGGAGACAGGGGTGCAACAATTACCAATAGACTATCTAAATTTTTGGTTAGTATGGATTTTTTAGTTTACATATATAATAGATAAATGTTATTTTCATTTTAGGGACATTTGTTTTATCAAGTTGATAACCTTTGGATTGGAAGTGATTTGGTGAATAATACTATTTTTCTAGATGTATTTTATTTTAAGAATACTATAAGATTAAGGTAAAAATAAAATTTTAAGGAATAAAATATTAATTTTATGTTAGATTCAAATATTATTTCATTTTAGACATATGTAGATTTTAGTTATTTGTAGAAATGGTTATAATATCATGGAAATGTAGTGACCTTTCTGGATAGTGAATTTAGACCAATATATTTTAGATGAGTCTTAAGGTTGGAATAGATTATGTTGAACATTGGATATTACTATTTGAGAATAAATTATGATTTATTAGATACTTTATGCTAACAATTTTGGATTTAGTAAATATTTTAAGGCTAAAGCAATGAATGGTGGATCTTATGATTTATTAAATTGCTTTAGGTTTGAAAATTTCAACATGAATATCCATTTATTGGAATAATATATAAAAAAAAGATATATATAATCACAAAAAAAGGATAATATCATGATTATAACATGTAATAAAATAAAGTGATATTATTTTCTGATGTTCCCATCTGGAGAGTAAAATAATCCATCAACTTTAGGAAATGAATTTGGAACCATAAAGCAATTCGTTTAATTTTCTTAACAAGAAATCAATGGCCTCTTTAACCCATTATAAAGTTATGGTTTTGTGATGGAATAAATTCTTATTACCATGTCCTCTAACACTCTCCATCAGAACATGATTGTTTTGTTTGTCTTCTATGCCCTAGTTTTAACTTTCCACTAATATTATCCCATTCAAAGGCCTTATTTTATGGTGACCATCACATTTCCCTTCCACTCTTATTAATAGTATTTTTTATTGACAATATTTTTGATGTGGGGTTCACAGAAATAATTTTCAATTATCAACCTTTTATTTTTTAATATCAATTTCCAATTGCGAGGATACAATTTATTCAAGGATCGGAGAATGTGACACCACAAAATTCAAATGTAATATTGTTGTATCTAATTACATATATTACAAAATACACTAAGTGTATAAAAGAATATTATGTCTTAAAACATTATGACACATTTAATATTTTAAATAAATCGATTCTATATATTTTAATAAACACACAAACATGTTTAATTTCATTACATACACGAACAACATTGTTTGACAGTTTGTGTCACACACAAGACCGATTTTTTTCTGAACAACAATATGTTATTAAAATATTATAATTTTGTAAGATGTAACCAAACTATTAAATTGGAATTTATGTATAGGATTAAATGAATTATAAAAATATATATTTGTATTCATTTATTACCAATTAATTTTTAATGAATATAGAAACCAAATGAATATAAATGAGATGATTTAATAAAAAACTATTTTGATGCTCACAAACTTGTTATAACCCAATAATTTAATTTAATTTAAATTAGTTAAATATATTAAAGTAATTTTTATATTATACATTCAATAAAATATTATTTACATTTATCCAATATATTAAATAAGAATATGATAAAAACAAACCCAATTTTACGCATAAAAACCAAAATTTTCTTAAAATCACCTTTACCGACTTTTAATGTTGAACATATTTTAATTCAAAATTTTTACACTTTTATATATTTTATTTGAAAAAATAATATTTTTTTAAAGTGTAATATAAATATTTACTTAGTTTTACTTTTTGGTATTGTTTTGATAAGTTTCATGTTTTGATGAATAGTTATAAAATATTTCTTTTTAATTGAAAACAACTTTTTTCATCTAAATAGTATATAGTGTTAAATAATATTTTTAATTTGTTTTACAGTGTAATTAGATCATTTTTTTATAATTTAATATAATTTAGGTCATTTGAATCGATTTCTCATTGAATTTGGATATAAAAATATTTCAATCTTTTGAACATTTTCACTTTAAAACAAAATTTTGTCGTTCCGTAAAAGAGATTATTTTTAAATAAATTTTATCTAATATTCTATTTTTAATTTTGGAAAAATGATTCCATATATTTAATTATATGGTCCAAATTTATTGATTAGGTCGCTTTTATTTTTGGACAAAATAATATTAGTAACTTTAGGGTTTTATTTAATTACAATGATTAAGAGTAAATAAGTATATTAAGGGTAAAAATAATATCATATTTATTATAAAATGAACCTAAAAATATTAATAATTTAATTAGATTAATTATGGTTGACTAAAATTATCCTATGGCCAATTTTATGGCCTCATGGATCGTCTTTGATGACTATAATGCATTATTTTTATTCTAATAAAAGTCCAATATATCATACTCACGTTTTTAATAAGTATTAATTTTTTTGTATATAGGTATTTAGAATATATAATTAACTATAAATAGTAATTTTAAATATATATTTCTTTTATTCCGGATAATATGTTTTTTAAATTTTGGTAATAAATAATTAAATTAAAGGCTTCTACAATGATGATGTAGTAATTATTTGATTAACGGACATACCAAAAAAATGTTACTAAAAATATTAAAATAAATATAAATTTGGATAATTAATTCCATAAACAGATTTTATAAACTAACTAGGCCTATTAGGGATGTATTAACGGTTTTGGCTCAATGTTTACTTGTCTATTGATGTTTGTTAAAAAGGCATGAAATGAATAGTTCCAAAATTGAAACTAATGATATATTAAGATAAATAATATTTCATTAAATGATATAAAATTCATAAAAATCTAAAATTATAGAAAATAATTTATATAGTGTTTAAAATTTCATAAATGACTCATTCATGGTTTGTTTGTAATTTTATAGTATCTATATTAACCATTAATCAGTAAAAATCTATGTTATCACGGTATGATTTAAAGGGTTTACTAAGGGCTAAAGATAAAAGATAAGGGTAAAATTTGACATAAACATGTCTAATTTTTTTGGTTATGTGGATATCAACCATTACACATATTATCATCAAAATTAATATATTTTGAGCACTTTTGATTTGAAAGTTAATTTATATTAATTTAATATTTTTAGAGTATCTAAAAGTAAACCACACCTCAATTATAAAAGGGATCTTGCTCCCTCACTTCTTCAGAACACTTTGAGTATTATAAATCAACCAAAAACTAACCATATATCCTCCCAAAATCCAAATAGTAATCCTTTAAGACTTAAATTGGGCATAATTCCCATCACTGGATTCATTTCATACAAATGAAAAGGAGATACCCAATGAAGAGGTAATGTTCCTCAACAAATGTTTTTTATTTATTTCGTAAACACATTAAATTATTATTATTTAATGTTAATATAATAACCAAAAAATATTTAATATAATGAGATTTTTTTATGAAAATATTATGACCTAAACTAAAACACACTTTTATTAAATGAGATACATTATCATTATTCGTGTGTATGGAATAATTCTGCCTCGTGAACTGATATCATTTGTTTTTCCATTTACCTCTTTTTATGGTTGTAATAATGATGGATTTATAGTTTATATATGATATATATGATAATTATTATTTCATTATTTTTAGCTAATTTATTCATAAAACATACCATCTTGTTTTCTATTTGATGGGAATATGATGACATCATTTGTAGACGTGTGTACCACTACCTCCTCAAAGAAATGTGATTCATTCATTCTATAAATGAAATGTATTATGGGATAATTTTAAATAAAAACATTTGACATATAACACATAAATACGATACTATAATTAATATATATATATATATCATTTAATTTTTATTCATTTAATACATCAATGAAATGGAAGTAGCGTTCATGCCTATGTACGACCTACCATCTCTGTGAATAGTTCATTTTATTTCCTATCTAAAATAATTATGGATTATTATTAATATATAAATACTGAATATATATGATAATAAAATCATTGTTTTCATTCTGAATATGATTAAATAATTTTCACGACCCCTAGATGTTCGTGGAAGACCCAACATGAAGTCCATGGATATCCCATCCCACTTCCACTCTGGAACATCTAAAGGTGGAACCAAGGTTGCGGGTACATGGTGATCATCATTCACTTGCTGGCAAGTGAGGCACCGAGAGACAAAATCTGCAACTTCTTTCTTTATCCCCAACCAGTAGTGCTATCTCCAGAGTTCCTAGTACAATTTTTCCACTTCTGGATGTACCGCTAGAGGGGATGTGTGGAACTCCTTCAACACTTCCTCTTAAAGTGACACTGGCACCATCGTACTCCCTCTGAAGAGGATGACATGCTCCCCACCTTTAGAAAATCCATCAGGTGCCTACCCTGTGGATATCATTGCACGTCATGTCTCACAATCAGCGTCTCCATGTTGTGCCTCCCTGACTCACTAAAGAAGTGGAGGAGTGACTATAAAAGAATTAAGGAAAGCTGCTCCATCTCTATCCACAAAGGATATCCGAAAATAGGCTAGCTGCTCTGAAACTTTTCCTATCATATACCAGATCTTTTGCTAAGTGCATCTACTACAATGTTCCCCTTTCCAGGAGTATAGACTATCTCAAAGTGATAGTCTTGGAGGAACTCAAGCCATCGCCACTGCCTCATGTTCAGGTCTTTCTGAGAGAAGATATACTTGAGAATCTTGTGATCAGGGTACACTGTAAAATTCTCACCCATCAGATAGTGTCACTACATCTTCATGGTGAAGACCACTACTACTAACTCTAGGTCATGGGTAGGGTAGTTCTGGTCGTGCTGTCTTAGCATCTTAGAACCATACGCGATCACTGCTCACTCATGCTTCAGGAAACACCCGATTCTGGTCCCTGATGCATCACAGTAGACTACGTACCCTAAGCATTCCTCTGGAATCCACAAGATGGGGGCACTAGTTAACCTCTGCCTCAGCTCCTGAAAGATCTGCTGGCATCTCTCTGACCACATGAAGGGTTTCCCCTTCTTCGTTAAGGCTGATAGTGGTGCTGCAACTCTGGAGAAGTCTGGAATGAATCTCTGGTATTAACCAGTCAAACCCAGGAAACTCTGTACCTCTGTCAGACTCTTGGGTGGCTCCCAAGCAAGTACCGCATCAATCTTCTCTGGATCCATTGAAACTACAGCCTCCGAGATGACGTGTCCTAAAAAGTGAACCTCTCGGATCGAAAACTGGCACTTCGATAACTTAACATAAGGCTTGTGCTCTCAGAGTGTGTCCAATACTACCTGCAAATGGCAGGCATGCTACTACTCAGTATTCGAGTAGATCAGAATCTCTTCAATGAAGAATATGACAAAGAGATCGAGGTATGTCTATAAGATCATATTCATGAGTCCCATGAACATTGATGGAGCATTGGTTATGCCAAAAGGCATAACCAAGAACTCGTAGTGGTCGTACCGAAATCTGAAAGTTGTCTTCTGCACATCCTCTTCTAGAACTCTCATCTGGTGATAGCCTGATCTGAGGTCTATCTTTGAGAACCATTATTCTCTATTTAGATGATCAAAGTGGTCATCAATCCTCAGGAGTGGATACTTTTTCTTCAAGGTCACCTGATTCAGGTGAAGGTAGTTGACACCAAGCCTGAAGCTCCCATCTGCCTTCTTGGCGAAAAAAATCAGGGCTGCCCAGGGAGAAACACTAGGACAGATGAATCCCTTCTCTTGTAAGTCCTCTAGGAGTAAATGTAGCTCGCGAAGCATCGTATAAGACATATAATATGCTGGTGTAGATATTGGTGTTGTCCCGGGGTACAGGTCAATGTATAAGTCAACCTCTCTACGAGGAGGTAGTCCTAAAACATCGTTAGGGAAAACATCCACATACTGGCCCACCATTATAGGATTTCTCGGACTCTCCACATCAATTGCTCTGAGGGTAAGGCAGGCCAACAGATTAGTGATCGGCTGCACCCTCTTCTGAGTAAGGTCGTCCTATGCTGAAAAGGCACCCTTCTAGCCGGTGAAGGTAAAACTGGTCCCATCCGTGCAGACACAACACACTTTTTGCCTAATACAGTCAATCTGAGCAGGGATTGTAGATAACAAATCCATACCCAAGATGACGTCGTACGGCCTCAACGCCACTACTAAGAGATCCCAACTGAATCTCTCACCTCTTAATATAAGCTCACACTGCTGGCATTGGTGCGTAATCATCAAATCGGCTCCCATAGAAGTCTCTAGCCGTAAGGATCGAGCCAACGACTCCATCTGAATCTCTGAGCTCCAAACGGGGGTAGTGGAAATGAAAGAGTGACTGAGACATGTGTCTATAAGAACTACAAATATGGTATAGTAGACACATATTGTACCTCAAATCATATCCGGAGCACCGTGATCATAATCCTCAGCTGCCTGGAGCTGAGATCTCTTATGTTGACTTACTCCCTACGGTTGGGGTGGACCTCCTGGTGGTGGTGGCGGTAACACCACGAAACGTCGCCCACTGCCAGCTGTACGACCAGCAACCTTTCCACATCTGCTTGCTCCATGCGGACCACCTCGATCGAATTGTTGTCTCTGCCTGGGCGGTCCTTCGATCGTCTACTGATCATTTGAACGGAGGGTCAGATAGTCACGAGCCATGTGAACCTACCCGCCGCATGAGAAACACTGCCCACTCTTGGCATGTATGTCTCTACCCAGGGTTCCCCCACACAACTTATTCTGAGTCATGCGATCATCCACCCATGGGTCTAGTCCTCTTGGATCTCTGCAAAATCTGTCTACTGCAAGCTACAGAAGACTCAACTGCATGTGGACTAGTTGTGGGTCTCGCTGCTGGAGACTAATCAGCAAGGAAAATCTCCACTAAGAGGGCTCTCTCCAACACCCCTATCTGCGTCGAGATGCTGAGAGAGATCATTGAAGATCTGATCTCTCCCCTGAGCCCTTTCGCGAAGGACCAGGCCTAGAAGAATGGGTCCCATATTATATCAGTGGAGAAGCATGAGAGGTCTATGAACCTCACTGAGTACTGAGCTACAGTCATACTGCCCTGCTATAGATGAAGTAACTCCTTAATACGCACTGCACGAAGATTCTCTGGAATAAACTCTTCCCGAAACAGGCTCTCGAAGTCTTCCCAGAGAAGTTTGATCTCATCATGCACCTAGAGAATCAAGCACCACCATCTTTCCACTGATTCTCATATAATACTAGCAGCAAGAATAACCATGCAGTCGGCTGGTGTCCCTACTACTCAAAAAACTCTCACCACATCCTCTAGCCAATCCTCAGCCGCCTGTGGGTCTGTATCTCCCCTGAACCTAGGTGGCCTCTGGTGCATTAACTCATGAAACATGCTCATGAATTTTGCATCGTCTTCTACTAGGTCTGGTGGCATCGGTGGCCCTACGGGAAGTAGTACCGTTGGTGCCTCTACTGGAAAAAGGCCATGCACCGAGGCCTCGTCGCTTGGTTGGATATTTGTGCGTACTACACTCGGGACTCTCACTGGTCGTCTGCGGGGAGGCATCCTAAATGAAACAGATGTGACATGATCAAAATATTAAACCTGGTGAGCTGACCTGGTCGAGCTGACTTAGTGAAAACTTTTGAAAACACACACGTAATCAGTGTTTTCGTGAACTGAGTTAGAAATCAGTAGTCAGGGTCCTGGTGTATGGATACGTCGACTGCCGCACCAACAATGGAATACCATAACTGAAAACCACACTCAATACCCTTAACACTATTGATTCATATAAAATATCAGAGTCCTAAGTTCGGCGGTAAAACTGAATCCTCTAATACCAATTTGTCGCGTCCCGTACCCTGGGACCCGTGCTGTGACAACCCCAAGCCCGACTTCCATAGGCCAGGGGATGGATACTAGCACCAAAGGCGTAAATCCCTAAATTGGGAAGGCATTGCCTTTATAATTTGAAAACACACACAACATAGTAAAAGCTGGAAACAAAACACTAAATAAAACTCTATAAAAAAGGAGTGGGGAAAAGTTAAAAGGGGGCCAGAAATACATGCCCAACTGTAAAGTAGAAGTAAACTGAAATTACAAGCACTGGGAAAAGGGAAAACAGCTCTTCGATCATCCATTGGGAAATCCTACCTGAAGGGTAGGTACAGATAGCCTCCACAACAATCCACATATGTATGTCTCCTCTGTGCACCATCACACCATGTGGTCCACCTCCAGGTACTGTCCAGTCCTGGTGCTCTCAGCCTCAGTCAACGCTATCCGTTGTCTTCATCCCACACAACGAGGTGAGAGCATAGCCTCTGTAGGGGTGAGTATAACAACACTCAGTAGGGGCCCCGAGACTCTCAAGGTCTCACAAAATCCAACAAGGATAAACCACAAAGTATGAATTCAACAGATAACTTCATTTAGGTGTATGCCCATTCATATACCTACGTTATCAAGTAATCCATCTCAATCATGAGGTAAAAAAAAGTTATTGACTCATCTCAAACCATGATTTTATTCTAGGGGTAGTATCAAGTAACGTCCCCAGTCACACTTTCATAACATCGGCTACTGGATAAATCCTCCTCTATTGAGTACAGTGGGCCTTCCACGACACCAAGGCGCTACCCACTAACCTTGAGCTGCTAAGGTACTCCTCCTGTTGAGTACCATGGATCTGCTGTGTCACTAAGGTTCTCCCCACCATGGGTTTGCCGCATCACTAAGTCGCTCCCCCTCGTAGCCTACTGTGGTACTCCTCATGTCGAGTACCGTGGGTCCGCCACGACACTAAGGTGCTCCAACTGTGGGTCTACCACGACACCAAGGTGCTCCACAATGGGTTATTCGAGTTACTCAGATTTGAATCAGTTAGTAGTTGTCAGGTCTCAGCAAGCTACTAGGTCTCTGCACTATGCTCGCTCGTCTCCGGGAGGATCCACTCCACTAGCTACTAGTTGATACTACAAATTTCACTAAGTTCTATGTAGAAGTATCTCAAAGGTCCTCCATGTCATAGTGGTCTCAACGCAACAGATGGTGCACCAATCTGACGCCCGATCTGTGAGTTATTATCTTTTTAGTCTCGGGGGCCCGGTAGGATTCATGCACGATCCAACCTAACCGTATCTCAACTATACCCCGAACTCCAGTGGGGTATACTCAAAGGGATCAACGCGCTCCATAAAATTTCAGCGCCGCTGACGGTTTGTCAAATGGTTGTCCGATGCCAAAGAAGTGGCCAAGGAATGTAAAGGGTCGAGAGTGGGCATGGGTCTGCTCCGACCCAGTGGGGCCCACCAGGTCTGGGTCAACCCAGTCAGACCAATTGGGTCTGGCCCGACCCATTGGGCCGACCCGCCTATTAGGTTCGACCTGGCCTACTGGGCGTAGCCCAATAGGCTGCGTGGGCGGTTCGGCCTGGGCTCGGGGATGGTTCGTCCTGGAGCATCCTTAGGGTGCGTCTCGGCCCGAAGGTCGTGGTCGGGATGGTTCGGCCAGGGCACCACAAGGAGGGATATGGGCCAGCTTGGGAGGCCGGCACGACATGGGCGCTGGTTCGGTCGGGTGGTGTCTGGACATGCCGGGCTGGCTGGGAGGCGGCCAGGCCGGGGGTGGCCGGGCAGGGTGGCAGGCGGGCCGGCGGGCGGCAGGCGGGGCACGGGCCGACTCGGGGCAATGGATCGGTGCAGCGAGCAGCGCATCTGGTTGGGGCTCAGCCGAGGCCGGTTCGGCCAATGGTGGTGCGAGATTCCATGGGGGTGACATGGATCATGGAGGCCGTAGGTAGTGCGGCCTTTGTCTTCGCCTCCTTCGTCGCATTGTTGCTTCGTCGCCATGAAGAAGAATATCATAAAAGAGATTGACTGAGGGAGTTGGGCCATGTTAGTTTGGCCTGCACCCTCCTCGATTAGGGTGATAACAATCAGTTCATCAGGGTAATAGAATGATGAAAAAAAAATCACCCATCAAAGGAAACATATCCTCATTTTCCCTTTTGAAAGAAAAGAGGATCACGACACATAAAAGAAAACAACCCCTACCTTTGTCCATTGATCACCGATGAAGTCGCGGAAAGAATAAGAAGGTGACCATTGTTCATCACGTCTGCCACACACTTTCAATACCGAGTTCGTGCATCGGCTAGTTGATGATGGTGCGGAGGGAAGGTCGGTTGAAGACGTCCCACATCCGTAGAAGCTCCGAGGAAGAAGTCGAATAAGGTTGGCGTTCTTCGTAGTCGAAGGCGTTCTTTGTTGGGAGCTTTCTTCCAATAATCCTCCTCTCAAAGCATCCACCAAAATTAACAATTCCAACCAAAATAATAATAGATTGTGTGAATCTATTATTAATTCGTTGGCACAAAATTCAAAATGGTCAATTAATTAACTTGGCTCCCCCTTAATTATTGTGGAGGATTTAACACCATTAAATTAGGGGAGTTGGCACCAATAAAGGAGGGGGTGTAGAGAGACACTCAATCATTAATGATGGGAGTTGAGAGGTTTTCCTCTCCCACCATTAATATAGGGGTTTAGACCCGTGCAGTCCCCACATCGTAACATCTCACGGGAGGTTAGGTTCGGGTGGGACCCACCACCATAACCACTCATGGGAGGTTAAGGTGTAGTGGTCTCACCTCCAAATTCCATGAGGTGGTTTTAACCATTAAATAAAAATTAAGCCACACACTTTATTTTTATTTAATTTATTCTCTAAAAACCCAAAGACTATCTTTTATTCTCGAACCACTGTCGTCGATGTGAAAGTATCCTTATGTGAATATCGGCACTGTGAGTTCAACGGTGTCCTAAGATTTCAATTATGATCACCAGTTCAAAATTTATAAAAACCCACTCGTACGTTTACTGAACGTACCCAAACAAAACTTCAAAAATTGATTCTGGGCACACCGAGCCTCGGAATCTTGCGCCGTCAATTTTCTCAGACTCTTAAAATTCCCATGTATTTAAGGGAAAAAAATATCCACGGAATTTTGGGGTCTTTTCATTCTCCCCACCCCAGGTATTTACATCCCCGTAAGCTATAACTCAAACTAGTGGAAAAAGTGGGGGTACTGAGCATGTATCTGAGCCTCCTGCTCCCGTGTACTCTCTTGGAAGTCCCCGTGCTGCCAGCGAACACACACCAGAGGTATCGACTGTCCTCGTAGGACCTAATCCTGTCAATCCTCAATCTCTACTAGAACCTCCATGAAATTCACCCCATCGTCGAAATCCATCTCTCTATGGTCGATGATGTGAGAAGGGACATGCACGTATCTCCTCATTTGAGATAAGGGGAAGACTTCATGCACCCGATGCAACTGAGGTGGAAGAGCGAGGTGGTTAGCCATCTTTCCTACATAGATGAGGACCTGGAAAGGTCTGAATACACACTGTTTTGTTTTCATTTTGGAAAGGAAATGAAAAATAAGTACATTTTGTGTATTAATTATTACACGACGTGTAGTTTTTCTAGTCGAGATTTTGAGGATATTATAATGTTTTATTAAATGATATTTATTATAATCAGCATGGGTGCATGTCAAAGAATTAATTATTTGACATGGGGGTTTTTAATAAGAGTTAATTAAATAAATAAAATGCATAAAAAATTTATTTATTTTCATAAAACTATTACCTCAAACCCGATTATAAATATCCTCACAACCCCAACACTTTTCCCCAATCGTTGTGCACAAAAATTCTAGAGAATTCCCTCAAGGCCGAGAAAACTCCTTCCTAAAATAACACTCTCAAGACTGATAGAGATCGTCCTCCATCGGATCAAAACGATCTAAGGTGGACAGTGGAAGAAAAGGTTTCTCTATGCTAGCACGGAGAGAATCCTTTGGTGACGTCCAGAGATACATGGTGCATGTGTGGATCACCGCTAGAGGAAGTATACCATTGGCTTCTACGATGCAATGATGAATCACATCAAAACATGATAAAGAATATAAATGAATAAAGAACATCCAAAAGGTAATTCTTGTCAATTAATTAAATTAATTATAATCAACCTGGGACGGTCCTCATTTGTGGTTCCGTGACTATTCTTATTCTTTGTCTATTTCTGTGATTCGATCTGTAGAGTCTGGCGGTTATCGTCGCATTGATCCCGGATTGATCATTGTTAATGACAAAAAGCCAAGTGGGAACCTGCACCCAAGAGATTCCACTCTGGAACCTCTAAAGGATGAACTAATCCTGTTAGTACCTGGTGCTCTACCTTCACTTGCTGACACGTGTGGAACCGAGAGAAAAACTATGCAACTGCCTTCTTCATCCCCGGCCACCAGTGCTGTCGCTGGAGATCCGGGTTCATCATTTCAACTATTGGATGTATCGCTACAGGGGATGTGTGAAACACCTTCAACAATTCCTCTTGATGTGACACTGGCACTATAGTATTCCCTCTGAATAGGATAACCTACTCCCCACCTTCATAAAATCAATCAGGTGCCTACTGTAACGACTCGGACCTGGCCAGCCACCCGAACAGTGCCAAACGGGTCGGGTGTTACTACCTTAGGCGCACCTCCCCTGAACGTCAAAGGCTGCCGACTAGAAGCGAGGGTCTGAATAGGTATAGTGGGGAGGCTATACCCTCTAGGAGGAATTAAAGGTGCTGGTCCAAGTAATAAACTAAAATATGCAGCGGAAATAAATGACTCAGCAGACTCGAACCAGACCCGCAGAGTAGAAGCACATTCAGTAACAATAAACAGTGGAAGCAATATATAAGCAACAATAGTGGTGAGTAAACAAAACATCATTACTGGAATCAACTACTATAACTTCCAAAACAACCAAGCATGCATCCAAGCAAGTCATACAAATCAATACATATATAATGGCGCCAATGGATAACCAGTAGTAGCAACAATATAAAGTAAACATGCTGATGCAAGAAAAAGAATACTGAACAAGTAACTCTAGTATGGTACGACCTCAAGGTCCATGCTAGTATCCAAGTCAATAGCACTAAAGTCCAGCTCCTGGGGCTGACCCCCTACCTGCATGCAATTTTATAAAGTCTACACGCATCCCGAAGGTCCCGTGTAGGGTGTGAGACAAGTATCAGTAGGATACCACCCAGAGGTGCATACCTAATATAATTGTTTAGGCAGACATGCTTATATAAGAAAAATAGTAAACAGTGCAATTCCCAAAAGTAAACAAGGACTTCACTAGTGCTCAGCAGCCACCAAAAAGTGTCACCTGCTTCGACCAATGCCGGAAAGTCTGATCTGCAGCCAGGCACCTCGTGCCACCTGACACCATGTGTCTCAAGTACCGATGTCCCGAAGGCACGCCCAACCGTTATAACCCATCTCGAAAGCTCAACCTTCCCATAGCACATCATCCGGAGGAACAATGATACCTATCCTCAAAAGATAAACGGAGGGACAATGATTTCTGCCCTCAAATCACGGAGAGCCTCTACCCCCAACCTGACCGCCTCAAAGCTATCTCTCAAAGGCTCCTCACCATCCACGTGGCTTCCTATGGCAAGCACCCCCAAACCAAATTTACATAACTACATCTACCGGGGGTCTCTACCCAACGAGTGGATGTACCACCTCATCTCAGAGTCTATCTGTGTGCACACTACTCAAAAGTACCCGGTGAGCGGTAATCACCTCAGTATGTCCCAAGCCACAACACCTCTGACACCTCGTGTCCCTGCGAACATGTCGTTCATGTCAGATGGCCTTGCCATCCAATTAACCCGGGCCAAAGACCGACCTGACAGTCCAACTGCCTCAAATGACGTCCATGATGCCCAATACCGTGGTAGCAACCACCCAAAGTATCCTGAGCCAAAGCCCCAACCTGTGATCCCTATCACTCAACAATATATCCGGGCCACACCCAAAACAACAAGAAGTTCAACACAGGCAATAACAGACATTGTATATTCATACTCGGAAGCATCATTTTAAACACGCAATTACTAAATAGTAAAATTACACTAACCTGTGATATCCCATACCATCACCTAACTCATTCACGATTCAACAATTAAACTAAATAGTTTAACTCGAGACATTCAATAAGCAGTATAAATACAGCGGTTTAAACAATGGTCCAATTCACATGCATTTCGGCACCCCCAGCCAAAATGCCCCAAACGAGCAATGACCTCTAACCCGGTCTCGCTCAATTGCAATAGGGTTAGGGAATACCCAGAGGCATTCCACAATGCATATGATTAAATAAAAACAAATAAACAGGGTCTCGCTCAACACCCGACGTCGTGCCCGAAGGTCGCAACCCCTAGAAGTCTACAAAAACACGAAAGAAGGTATGCACCTCCTACATCATACTCGTACGATGATACTCCTTTGACTTCAGCCACTGAATCGGGCTGAGTCGCGATAGATATGCGTTTCTGTAAAATCCGTAAATTCTGTTCGGATGGAATCTGTGGAGAAACAAGTGAGGAATCAAGGACGAAGAAGGGTGCGCGGGGTTAGCCTTTTTGATGTGGTCCCGTTTCCACTGACGGATCGAAGAACGGAGGTCGTACAGAGATTCTGGAAGGGTTTGAGTTTTTCGGACGTTCTCGGACGAACTCTCCGTCCAAAAGGGAAGAAGAAGAAATTTATGGAAATAAGACGCGACGGCGCTATGAACGATCAAATAAAAAAGAGTACACATTGTGTATTTCAAAAGTACACGCCATGTAGATGTGTTTCTGTACTCCGACTTCAGCGGAGTCCAGCACACGGCTTGGACTGGGTACACGGTTAGCACACAGCCAGGGTCTCGGCCTCTACAAGGGGAAAGGGTACATGGCGTGTCAAGGAAGGCTACACGTCGTGTAGATGGAAATTTACACACAGGAACAACATGACATGTACCTGGCCTCACACGGGTACGAGATACATGACGTGTCTATAAATACATGCCTTGTAGTAGGAATTTTCTACACGGTCATCACACGGCATGTACTCGGCGAGTACACGGCCGGTCACTCCGGCAACTCATACACCGCGTGTACTTAAAGTACACGACGTGTAGTTTAGAAATTTCCAGAAACTACCCAGATTTTCCAGACATCTCAAAAACCAGTCAAAAGTTTAAACAGGGCCGGGTTTTGACCCATTTCTAAAAATTCAGGTTCTTACAAACTCCCCACCTTAATGTAGCTCGTCCCTGAGCTGCCAAACGAAACCAAGAGATGGCACCAAACACACCCATCCTGGTTAAACAACCCAGACTACCCCAGTCTCAGGGTTCTGGCTAAATTCCTAAAAAGGGATCCCCACCGTTGGAATAACCTACTCGGTCTCAACCCGAATAAAGCTCAAAGAAAACAAATAAACAATCAAGTTCCAATGACCAATTTCCCGGACCCATGGTCCTACGGGGACACATCGTCACCCATGCACCTCCTCAGTGCTCACGTGTCACTTCCGACACCCAACGTAACTCTCACCGCATCGGCGTCCGCCTCCCTGAGGTCCTGCATATAATAGATGGTCAATTAAAACCCGGTGCCATGCACCTCAAGTAACCCACACCCACGATGCCCCGATGCCCACGACACCTCAAGTATCCTACATCCTTGATGCTCCTAATGCCACACATCTCAAATATATAAATAAATCATAAAACGCATCTGATATGATGACAATCCCACTAACTAGAATCTAGTCAGTCCACAAGTATCCTATGCAGCCTGTGCACTCAACCAGACGTGCCTCAAGAGGCCATACCAAAAGAAATTAAAGAAACTCACGGCCACACCCGCGGTGTACCTAGCACCGTCGTCAGCTCTCCAACCTGCTCAATCCTTGGAAGCTCCACAACGTGCACTTGGACTGAATCCCGACTGCCTGATGCCTTACCTCCCTGCGGTGCTGCTCTAGTAACCGGCCACTAGCCCCTTAGCTGAATCCTGTTATCCCGGTCACGTCTTCCACGTGAAGCTGAACCTCGACTACCCTCTCCTTGTACCGAAACTGAACCAGCTCCTGATGCCACAGTCTATCCTGGTCCCTGCCTGCCGACTGTCTGAGAAGGCTGCCTGCAAAACCTCTCCAGATGCCAGACCTGTCCACAGGCCCGACACTCCTTTGGGGGCCTATCTCACTGAGCCCGAACATGCCCCAGTTGTCCGCACTGAAATCAAACCACTGCTGAACTGCCATGAGGTGGTCTAGCTGAGCCCTTGGCCTTCCCAACCTGCTGGAACTCATCTCTCCCTCGCTTCTTGTTGTTCGAACCTTCACCTGGGGTTGTCACCCTGCAAAAACGATGTTTCTCTCTCTCGTTTCCCTCAGCTATGAGCGCCTGATTCACCACCTCAGAGAAAGAACCCAGCCTGAAGATGTTCACCTAGACTCGAATGGCGTGTCGTAAGCCATCCTCGAAGTGTCTCACCCTAGCTGCATCATCGCTCACCATACCAGGTGCAAAGCGAGACAACTCCGTGAAAGTAGCTACGTAGTACATGACGGACATATCTCCCTGCTGAAGACCCAAGAACTCCCATGCTCTCTCTGCCCTCAGCGTCTCTGGAAATAAGTGCTCAAAGAACCTGTCCTCAAAGTCCTTCCATACCAGTCCCTCATTCCTACGAGCCTGTACCTGCACATCCCACCAACGTTTTGCCGGTCCTCTCAGCATGTTCGTCGCCAGTTTGACCCTCCACCCTGGAGGCATCTCGAGCTGCTCAAAGATCATGTGCATACTCTATATCCAGTTCTCTGCCGCCTGTGGACCACCCTCACCTTGAAAAAGCGATGGGTGCTGTGACTGGAACTCCCGTGTCAGATACGCCATAGAAGGATCTATACCCTGCATGCCTCTGTCAATCCCCTGCAAGACGCGTACTAGGCTAGCTCAGAGCTGCTCGTCAGGCCACTGTCTGAAAACTGTCAAACCCGGCTGCTACCCTGCCTGCACTGGATCCTGAACCTGATCCTATCCCTGAGCCTGTACCTGCGGCTCATGCTCTGCCTACACCGGATTCTGAACCTGATCCTGCGGTACCATATCCTCTCCTACATGTCGCTCCATCATGTCATGAAGAAGTAACCCGATGAATACCATAAATGGTCAGACAACCCACATAAATCTATATAACAATATATTCTATGCAGATAAGGAAAGTAATAAAAGGCAGTGCATAACAACTACCCTTACTCCCCCTCACCGCAACCCATGACCCATGGCATCCTGGCCTCATGGCCTCCTTACCCGCCCTCAACATAGCCAAGTATCAAAAGTACCTCAAGCCATGCCCGTCCCGAAAACTCACATTGCCTCAAACCAATGACCATGTCACCCAATCCTGACAGTTACACTGCCTCAATCATAGTACATGTGTGCTCTCATAAGAGCTAGACCCAAATATCATGCAAAATGCAATTCTACAAAAATACAAAGCATGGCATATACATTGCCATAAATAAGCAATTCTATCCAGAGTTTTACCTATCCACATTTCAGAGCATACATAGCATGGAAATTGATTTTATTCACATGGTATTATCACATCACAAAGCATACGTGCAGTTATGAAATTGAAATACCCTAAAATGTGCCTATCAAAATCCAAGCAATCAACCCGTGCCATACCAGCCAAGGTTTACATATCATAATCAATAACATCACACAACAAGTAATCCACCGAGGTGGAAATCATATCAACTGTAATCTGAGAAAAAATCAAACAGCAATTCCCACCCCCGGCAACTCAACCCATCCCTCGTACATGGGGCTGTAGGCACCCAAGAACAAGTTCAAAAATCCAGTTCCAACAACAACCTACATCCAATCTACCATATCCCAAATAGTAAAACCAGAAGAAAATAAAAAGAGAAGTCTCAAACTCATTAGTATCCAGCAAAGCAACGCTACTAAATCCATGTCATGAAGACTCCCTCTGATACCACTTTGTAACGACCCGGACCCGACCAACCACCCGAACAGTGCCAAATGGGTCAGGTGTTACTACCTTAGGCGCACCTCCCCTGAACGCGAAAGGCTGCCAACTTGCAGAGAGGGTCTAAATAGGTATATTGGGGAGGATATACCCTCTTGGAGGAATTAAAGGTATGGTCCAAGTAATAAACTAAAATATGCAGTGGAAATAAATGACTCATCAAACTCAAACTAGACCCACAGAGTAGAATCACATTCAATAACAATAAACATCGGAAGAAATATAGAAGCAATAGCTATGGAAAGTAAACAAAACATCATGATAGTAATCAACTACAATAACTACCAAAACAACCAAGCATGCATCCAAGCAAGTCATACAAATCAATACATATATAATGGTGTCAATGGCTAACTAGTAGTAGCTACAATCTAAAGTAAACATGCTGATGCAAGAAAAATAATACTGAACAAGTAACTCCAGTATGAAACACCTCAAGGTCCATGACAGTCTCCAAGTCAATAGCACTAAAGTCCATCTCCTGGGGTTGACCACCTACCTGAACACAATTTCATAAAGTCAACACGCATCCTAAAGGGCCCGTGTAGGGTGTGAGACAAGTCTCAGTAGGATACCACCCAGAGGTGCGTACCTAATATAAGTGTTTATAAAGACATGCTTATATAATAAAAACAGTAAACAGTGGAATGCCCAAAAGTAAACAAGGACTTCATTGGTGCTCAGTAGCCACCAAAAAGTGTCACCTGCTTCGGCCAACGCCGGAAAGTCTGATCTGCAGCCTGGCACCTCATGCCACCTGGCACCCTGTGTCTCAAGTACCGACGTCCCGAAGGCACTCCCAACTGTCATAACCCAGCTTGAAATCTCAACCTGCCCATAGCACAACATCCGGAGGAACAACGATAACTGTCCTCAAAAGATAACCGGAGGGACAGCGATGTCTGCCCTCAAATCAAGGCAAGCCCCTGCCCCCAACCTGACCACCTCAAAGCTATCTCTCGAAGGCTCCTCACCTTCCACATGGCTTACTATTTCATGAACCCCCAAACCAAATATACCTAACCGCATCTACCAGGGGTCTCTACCCAGTGAGTGGCCGTACCACCTCATCTCGGAGTCTATCTATGTGCACACTACTAAAAAGTACCCGGTAAGCGGTAATCACCTCAGTATGTCCCATGCCACAACACCTCTGACACCTCATGTCCCTCCGAACCTGTCGCTCAAGTCAGATGGCCTTGCCATCCAAGTAACCCGGGCCAAAGCCCAACCTGACAGTCCAACTGCCTCAACCGATGTCCCTGACGCCCAATCCCGTGGTAGCAACCACCCAAAGTATCCCTAGCCAATGCCCCAACCTGTGATCCCCATCACTCAATAATATATCCGGGCCACACCCACCACAAAAAGCAGTTCAACACAGGAAATAAAACACACTGTATATTCATACTCAGAAGCATCACTTTAAATAAGAAATTACTAAACAGTCAAATTCCACTAACATGTGATAACCCATACCAGCACCTAACTCATTCACGATTCAATAATTAAACTAAACAGTTTAACTCGATACATTCAATAAGCAGTATAAACACAACAGTTTAAACAATGGTCCAATTCACACGCATTTCGGCACCCACGGTCGAAATTCCCCAAACGAGCAACGACCTCTAATCCGGTCTCGCTCAATCGCAACAGGGTTAGGGAATACCCAGAGGCATTCCACAATGCATATGATTAAATAAAAACAAATAAAAAGGGTCTCTCTCAACACCCGACTTCATGCCTGAAGGTCGAAACCCCCAAAAGTCTACGAAAACACGAAAGAAGGTATGCACCACCTACCTCGTACTCTTACAGTGACACTCCTTTTATTTTAGCCTCTGAATCGGGCTGAGTCGCGGTAGATCTTCGTTTCCGTCAAATCCGGCAATTCTATTCAGATGGAATCTGCGGAGAAACAAGTGAATAAACAAGGACGAAGAAGGGTGTGCGGGGTTAGCCTTTCCGATGTGGTCCTGCTGCCACTCACGGATTGAAGAACGGAGGCCGTACGGAGATTCTTGAAGGGTTTGAGTTTTTCAGAGGTTCTCGGACGAACTGTCCGTCCAAAAGGGAAGAAGAAGAAATTTATGGAAATAAGACATGACAATGCTCCGAACGATAAAATAAAAAAAGTACACGACATGTATTTCCAAAGTACACACCGTGTAGATGTGTTTTCGTACTCTGACTTAAGCGGAGTCCAGCACACGGCTTGGACTGGGTACACGGTCAGCACACAACCAGGGTCTCAGCCGCTACATGGGGAAAGGGTACATGATGTGTAATGGAAGGCTACACACCGTGTAGATCAAAATTTACACCTGGGAACCACACGACATGTACCTGGCCTCGCACGGGAAAGTGATACATGGCGTGTCTATAAATACACGCCGTGTAGTTGGAATGTTCTACACGGTCTTCACACGGCATGTACTCGACGAGCACATGCCCGGTCACTCGCGCAACTCATACACGGCGTGTACTTAATGTTCACGGCGTGTAGTTTGGAAATTTCCAGAAACTGCCCATATTTTCCAGACATCTCAAAACGAGTCAAAAGTTTAAACAGGGCCGGGTTTTGACCCGTTTCTAAAAACTCGGGTTCTTACACCTGCCCTGTGGATATCTGAGCACGTCATTTCTCGCAGTTAGCGTCTCCATGATTTGCCTCCCTAACTCACTGAATAAGTGGAGGAGTTACTGTAAGAGACTAAAGGAAAGATTCTTTATCTCTATCCAGAAATAATATCGAAAAATCGGCTAGATGATCTGTCGCTTCGCCTAACAGTTGTATAGCATATCTCATGCTGAGTACATCTACTACAATGTTCCCCTGTCTAGGAGTATAGACTATCTTGAAGTCATAGTCATGGAGGAACTCAAGCCATCCCCGCGGTCTTAGGTTCAGGTCCTTCTGATAGAAGATATACCTGAGACTCTTGTGATCAGAGTACACTGTAAAATGCTCTCCCATCAGATAGTTTCACCACATCTTGAATGCGAAGACAACTACTACTAACTCTAGGTCATGGTTAGAATAGTTCTGTTCATTCTGCCTCAGCTACAGAGAACCATACATGATCACTGCTCTCTCCTATATCAGGACACACCTGAGTCTGGTCCCTGATGCGTAGTAGTAGACTAAGTACCCTAAAACATTCTCTATAATCCAAAATATGGGGGCACTCGTCAACCTCTACCTCAGCTCCTGAAAGCTCTACTAGCATCTCTCCAACCACACGAAGGGTTTCCCTTTCTTCGTCAAGGATGATAGTGGTGTTGCAACTCTACAGAAGTCTGGAATGAATCTATGATAGTAACCAGCCAATCCCAGGAAACTCTGTACCTCCATCAAACTCCTAAGCGGCTCCCAAGAAAGTACCTCCTCAATCTTCACTGGATCCACTACAAATCTAGCCTCTGACATGACAAGTACCAAAAAGTGAACCTCTCTTATCCAAAAATGGATCTTCAAGAGCTTACCCTAAATATGGTGCTCTCGAATTTTGTCCAGTACTACCTGCAAATGGTAGGCATTCTCCTCCTCAGTAGTCAAGTAGATCAGAATTTTGTCGATGAAGACTACGACAAAGTGGTTGAGGTATGGCTGGAAGATCATGTTCATGAGACCCATGAACACTACTAAAGTGTTGGTTATTCCAAAAAGCACAACCAATAACTCTTAGTGTCCATATCGATATCTGAAATCCGTCTTTGGCACATCCTCATCTCAAACTCTTAGCTCGTGATAGCCTGATTTGAGGTCTATCTTTGAGAACCACTGTACTCCCTCTAGCTGGTCAAAGAGGTCGTCGATCCTCGAGAGTGGATAACTACTCTTCACGGTCACCTGATTCAAGCGACGGTAGTTGACACAATGCCTCATGCACCTATCCTCCTTCTTGGCGAATAGAATTGGTGATTCCTATGGAGAAACACTAGGATGGATGAATCCCTTCTTCTTCAAGTCATCTAGCAGTACCTATAGCTCGCGAAGCTCCACAGGAGCCATCCGATATGCTGGTGTAGATATCAGTGCCGTCCCGGGTAATAGGTCAATGTAGAAGTCCACCACTCTGCGAGGAGGTGGTCCTGGAACATCATGAGGGAAAACATCCGCATACGGGTCCCCCACTACAGGATATCTTGGACTCTCCACATCAACTGCTCTGAGGGTAAGGTAGACCAACAGATGAGTGATCGGCTATACCCTCCTTTGAGTAAGTCCATCATGTGCTGCAAAGGCTCCCTTCTATCCAGTGAAGATAAACCTGGTCCCATCCATGAGGACACACCACACTATGCTTCTAATACAGTCAATATGATCAGGGACTGTAGATAACCAGTCCATTCACAAGATGACATCGTAATGCCTCGACGGCATTACTAGGATATCCCAGACAAAGCTCTCGCCTCCTAGAGTAAGCTCACACTACCAGAACCAGTGCGTAATCATCCAATCTGCTTCTGTAAGAGTCCTTATCTGTATAGATCGAGCCAATGACTCCGTCATAATCTCCAACCACCGAATGAGGGATGTGATAATGAAAGAGTGGCTGGAACCTGTGTCTATAAGAACTGCAGCTATGGTGGAGTAGACACAGATTGTATCTCTAATCATCTTCAGAGTGCCATGATCATAAGCCTCAGCTTCCTGCAGCTGAGCTATCCCTTTTCCACCTCCTCCCTGCGGTCGGGGTGGACCCCTTGGTGGTACCTGGCGGGCCAGGACCCGACCGTCATGTTAAGGCGGGGTGTATGTGCTGTCACTGGGACCTGGTTGATACATTTGGTATCAAAGGTGGTACCCAACCCTAAGTGCAGTGCACTGCCTGGGTTGAGATGTATGGCCCACAATGAGGATGTTGTGCTCTGGGGGTGGGGGTGATTGTAACACCCCAAAATGTAAAGGGTTAAATGACTAAATGATATGACTCATGTCAATAAGGTGCACCTTCCTTTTCGAGAGCCTGTCTGATTAGAACTCCATAGTTAAGCGTGCTTGTCCTGGAGTAGTGATCTTGATGGGTGACCTTCTGGGATGTTTTCCAGGGTGTGTGAGAGTGAGGACAAAGCACACTAGAAAGGACATGTGTTTGCCGGTGGGGCAGTCATTAGCCAGATGACGCATTCAGGCATGTGGTGGGCCTCAGGGTGGGGACCACGTGCTTGCGGGGCAACTAGTTGGTGGAGCCTAGTTGTTAAAAATAATCAAATAAGTAATCAGAACAAAAATAACAAGTCAAAACATACTTGAAAAACTACACAATTAACACATGAAATATTAAACATAATGAAGATTGTAAGAGAATGGGTAATGAGATATTAGAAGAAGTTAATATATGATATTATAAATATACGTATAGTTATGTTATAAGTTAATATCAAGCTTAAAAAAGTTATATAGGATCTTAAATGACGTTCACCCAAAAGGGAACACAAGGTAATATATTTATGTATCACTTTTTACATCCATGTGATAAAAGTCATATTCCCCACTTACATATTTTTTTGTATCTAATGAACATTTTGATTTATTATATAATGAATTATATTACCTTCATGGGATTGAAATATATCAATGTTTTCTGAGACAATTTTATTTAAAAATATTATATAAATCGATTATTCGATATATAAGAACTGTTTGGACATGCACTATATGGGTTAGGGATCAGTTAATGCAAGCCCCTTGAGGCATCAATAGTCTTTTGAGACGAATCAGTTGGCCAAATCAGAATATATTTAAATGTCTTGGAAATAAATCTTGATGGTAAATATATTATGATCCTAGGTAACATGATATTCAATAATTAAGCATTTCCTTTAATGAGCAGTTACTTACTATTATTATGTATGAGATTTTTTCTTTTAAATATTTATGGAAGAATTTAATTCATATTTTATAGATTAAATTGAATGGGTTTCAGATATCAACCATTCCATATTAGTTATGTCTTATCGAGATATTTATAAGGCATGTGCGCTCATTTATTTACAATTCTTTATTGATTATACTCATAGATTCATTATTGCTTCTGTCGTACTTACCCTTACTTAGAATTTGAGATCTCCCTTATTTTTGTTCCTTTCCTCAGTTTATAAAGTTAAATCCTTTGAATGTGTTTAATGGATTATGAAGATTTATTATGGTTATGCTTTATTTTGTTTTCCCAATGAAATAAGTTTATCATGTAAGTAATCTAGTTTTCCAAAACTAATAAACTATTCGGTCCCTTGGGATTTTAATTTTGTATCAATACCAATTTAATAAAGTAAGTTAATGATTACGGAATTCTATGGAAAGGGTTTTACAATCATTTATAAGTATCTCAAAGACTTATTATTTTTGATGTATCCTAATAGCAGGAGAGTCACCCAATTCTTAGTTAAGACCTCTTATTACACAACAATCAACTAGAATATTTTTTAAAGGTGAGAGAGAAATGAGAACTAGATAGAATTGTACTTGATAGATTTCTATGACAGAATCACCCACAAAAATCATAAACTAAGAGACTTATGATATATTTTATTCCCATGACCACATAAGAATCTCAACAATTTGGTTTGATAAATGAAATATTCATAAAAACCTTTCAGTTACAACTCCTTATAACTAATGGATCATTAATGTTTAACACCAATACATTTTCATAGGAAGTTAAATATCTACATAATAATCATATCATAATGAAAAACTATATACAATATCTATTGTAGATAAATTGGAATGATTCATGTATGTTATCATATAATGCTTTTGAATATGAACCACACTATGGTGTGGTGAAACATACCACATTGTGTCACATCCCAAGGTAGTCCATGACATGATACAAACAACCACACTATGGTTGTGAATTTAGATAAAAATTATATCAAACTCTCATATGAACTAAAGCCTTATAGACTTACAAAACATTTACCTTATATTAAATCATATAAAATAACATCTAAAACCTTATAAAACATTTATTAGTTATAAAAAAATATTTTTGGGAAAGTTGTAATTAATTTTTAACACATGTTACATAAAATGTAACAACTAGTGAAAATATATCCTAATATTATTCAAAGTATACTCTACAAGGCTTTTGGGGCATCTCTAAGAGTTTCATAAACATGATCCTCATTTGCACAACCAAAATGTGTAACCCGATGGGCATTTGTATCATTGAAAAAATTATAAATTCTTGAATAATAAGTATAAGATAATATTGGACTCTTTGCAAATGTTAATGTCACTCTAGTTACAAAGAGATCTAACATGATATATATCAAACACATGTATCTTTATACTCATTTCCATTAATTGAATCATATCAATGTTTGAATAATAATATAACCACTTTTTCTAAGACATTAAGCAACCATAAGAGATTGGGTATGTTAGTCCCATATTATTGTACATATATTCTCAATTATCTTAGTATAAAATATAAATGGTGATGAACACATCACATGTCATTTATCATAGTAAATGAAGAAATCAAGTGCCCCTCACTCAAATAAATAATAACATTATATGTACTATTTTTTTATTGTTTTAGACTTAGTATTTTATCTCATTCAGGGTTCAAAATTTCATACTCTTTATAGAAGAAGGAAAATATCATCTCTCTTAAGATCCAACAGACGACATGATCAGCAACATAATATACCACACCCTAATTGGATAATCCTCAATATGTCTGTAAGAAAGATATCAATGTATAAAGGTTATCATTCTAGGTATCTCTCCATCCTTTGGTATGGGAACTCAATATAAAAAATATACCACTATGATACTAAATACATTATGTATGAATCTCCATGTAGTATATACATGGAGGTTTCATCTAGCACACAAATATAAATTTCTAACTTATGAGTATATTCTATATCTCTATAAGAAATAATCTTCATTCTAACCTTAACATTTCATCATAACATACAATAATCTATGATGAACATTGAGTATGGATAACATTACTTTTGTGAGGTTAATTAGGATTTCAATAAATGAAATATATAAAATCTATAACAACCAAAGGATTTACAGTTTTTTTATTTTTGAATAAATTTAATTTCGTTTCTTGCTTTATTTATACGCATTACCATGTTAAGCTTATGATGCACAAGGCAGTGAATTTTCTTAAATTACACGTAAGGTGGAGTTTTACCGAACAACAATATATTTTAAAAATATTATTATTTAATATAATAAGATATAACCTAACTATTAAGTTGGAGGTTATTAATAGTATTAGCTATCCTATGAATCTATATGGTTGAATTCATTGGTTACAAATTAATTAGAAATGAATATTGGAACCAACTGAATATATAGGAAATGTTTTTATAAATAACTATTTTTATGCTCAAAAAGATGTTTTATCATAATAAGTTATATTAATTACAATTATTGAATGATATTAATGTAATCTGTATATTATATATTCAATAGTTTTTCTACATTCATCCAATATATTTAATATGAATAATATTAGAACAAATCCAATAGTACAAATAGAAACCAATTTTTTATAAAATATATTTTACTAACTTTTGATTGATTACTTTTTTTAAATGTAGTATTTGAAACAATAATAATTTATATTTGAAAAAATAAAATTATTATTTTTTAATATTAATATAATTTATTTTGAAGGATTTTTGGGTTATTTTCTGATATGTTTCATGTCTTATTGAATAGTGATAAAATATTGAGTTTTAATTGAAAACAACTTTTTCCTCTAAATAAGTTATAGTGTAAAATTATATATTTAATTGGTTTTAAAGTAAAATTAGATCATTATTATAATTTAATAAATTAAATTTAATTTTAATAATTTTCACATTGAATATGGATATAAAAACATTTAATTATTTTGAATGTTTTCACATTAAACCCCATTTCTCTTATTCCATCAACAAGATTAATTTTAAATCAATTACTCCAACTTATATATTTTTTTAATTTTCAAAAATGGACTCAATATTGGGAATCATTGGGTATAAATTACGTAAATATGTTCCTTTTATTTTTGGAAATTATGAATACTATCTCTAGTAAATTTTATTAACATGGTTATAGGTAAATAGAGTAATTAATGGTAAAAATAATATTATAAATATTAGAAAACTACCTTAACACTTATCCAAATTTAATTTAATGATTTTATGCAGACAAAAAAATTATTGGGCCAATTTTTATGCCTCTATGATCCATTTAGATGATTTAAATAATTTCTTAGTATTTTATTTTTTGGGAAGTCCAATATGCCACACTCATGTTTTTTAAAAGTATTACATTTTTTATATATGTTTATTAAGAATATATATTAAAATATAAATAGTCACTGGAAATATAAATTTTTTATATTCATCATGTTTTTTTTAATTTTTAGTACATAAAAAATTAAATTAAATTCTTTTATAATGATGGTGTAGTAATTGTTTAATTAATGGACATATGAAATAAATTTTCTTAAAATTATTAAAATAAATCTAATTTGGAATAATTAATGTCATACATGAATTTGTTTGGATGAAAAATACATATTAGGGATGCATTAAAGGTTTTTATTAAAAATTATGTTTTGGTTATGATATTGTTAAAAAGTCAAGTAATGAATAGGGTAAAAGTTGACATAAATGAATTTTTAAAATATATAATATTTTATTAAATGATATAATATTCATAAAAAACTAAAAATTTATTAAATTAATGGGATAATGGTTAAATTTTTATACATGACTCATTTATGTTTCCTTAGGAATTTTATAGAAACTATATTAACCCTTAATGTGTAAAAAACCAAGTTGTCGCGATAGGAGTTAAGGGTTTAAGTAGGGTTTAAATACAAAAGATAAAGGTAATTATGTGACCCAAACATGTCTAAATATTATTATTTTGGATTATTTCAAACCATACACATATTATTTTTTGAATAACTCACTTTGGATATATTTTTAATCGTAAATAATTTATTTTAATTTAATAGTTTTGGAGTTTCTGAAAGTTCCTCTCACCTTAATAATAAAACGGAACCTCATACCTGACATCCTCACACCACATTGGTCGTAATATATAGACTACAACCTGACCATTTATCCTCTTAAAATCCCTATATTAATCCTATAATCCTTAATATTTTCATAAATCCAATAATATTATTCCTTTTTTTAAAATAAAAAAATGATACCCCAACAAAGAAGTAACATTATTTAATGATCATTTTTATTTAATTTATTTATATACCTATTAAATTATTATTATTCCATGATTATATAAAATAATAATTATCCAAAATATAATTACTTTATTTTAATCTCAGGGTTATACCTACACTTAAACACAATTCCATCTAATGGGTAATGAACTTACCATTTCTGTATAGTGAACTACCACCTCATGAAACGATGCCGTTCATTTTTCCATTACCACCTCTTATGGTTGGGAATTTTGATTGAATTTTTTTATATGATATATTAATTTTTTTGTGTCCTTATTATTATTTAATGAATAAATAACACATACCTTTATACTTTCTATTTTCTATAAATATAATAACATAGTTTGTGGAAGTGTGGGCTACCACCTTCTCAAAGGGACATGATTCGTTAACACTATACCTGGAACATATAAAGGATGTTTTTAATAAGAATATGTGATATATATGACATATATATGATTGTAAAATTATAATATACATAGATATCATTTACTTTTCATTATTTGAATATGAACAAAATGAGAGTAGCATTCATGAGTACGTATAGCCTACCATCTCCAGGAACGATGCATTTCATTTACTATATAAGGATATTATTGATTATTATAAATACATATATACTGAATATATATTATAATTCAATCATAGATTAAATTATTTAGATGATTAAATCATGATTTAATTAATATTAAAGACAAATATAAAGTCAAAACTTACTCGAGAAACTAGGAAGTTAACACCCGAAATAGTGAAACAAATGAAAGATTATTAACGAATGGGTAATAAGATATTATAATTAGATAATATATGATGTAATAAATATTAATATGGTTCTTTAAAAAGTTATTAATATTCTTAAAACCATTATAAATGAGGTTAAAGGATGTCCAAACAAAAATAAAATAAAATGTAAAGGATTTCCTCTCAATTTAAATTTTCTTGAGACATATTCGTTGTTATGCACCAATTAAATTTAATGTGTTGTATATACTACCCCTTTAATAACATGAATCAATAATAAACCATATATTTTTTTTTATATATGGTGTATAATTTTATTTTTATTTGACTATCCAGGGGAATATTGATACATCTTTATTCATTATCCTATATAGTTATTTGATAAAGCATATTATTTATTTCGATTATTCAATATGAGAAATGATTTTGAAAATAAATGAAGAGTTGGGCCCCATATTTATATATCTAATTGATTCATATAAATTTTATAATTATAAAAATAGTTTTTCCAAATTAAATGGGTTTATACCTTTGTTTTTAAACCTTCGTTCGAATGTTCTTGACGGTATAAGTTTTAATGTGCCTTAGTCATAACATCCAATAATTAAGAATTTACATTATACTAATTTTAGTTATTATTATTATTATTATCTATTATATAATCATATTATAAAATCCATGGATTAATTTAATTCTTAGTTTATTGATTAAATGGAATGTTTTCTCAGTTATTTACCAATCCAAATAGATTTATTCTTTCTTTCAATTTACATACCCTTACTAATCATTTGAGATTACCATTATTATGTTTAATTTAAATATGTTATGAAGATGAATCCTTTTAATTATTTTCAATGATGTCATGATTTTACTTATTTTATTCTTTATTTTCTATTCCCAATGTAATATGTGTATCATGTATAAAATCTGGTTTTCCAAAACTGTAAAATTATTTGGTCCTTCTAGATTTATTTACCTATAAACATGAAAATGTAACAAATAATTAATTGGATCTAGGATTATGGAGTTTTGGAATTATTGATGGAATTAAATTAATTTTAGTAGAAACCATAGAAACTAGATTTATAGTTCTTAGATTTGGGATCATAACCCTCTGATAGACATTGAGGATAAATATAGATAAATATCCTAGAATTTTGGTATGTTAGAGATTATATGGGTCTTCCAGAGAATACATCACCGTATATATAATAAAAGTGGATGTGTTTATGGACATATTTACTTAGGGGTAACAACTTCAAAAAGGTTAATTAGTCTTGACACGAGTGTAACCTGGTACATGACAACATGCCTTACTACGCACCCGATTTGACACTCCTCAAGGACATGCTTAGGATAATTCACATTTTCTTACAACCCATTACGTAGTATTTGAAAGTAAATATATTTATAAAGAAAACATTATTACTATTATGAGATTATATGAACACAAAATTATAAATTTATGATAAGTATTTCACTATATGTGTGATTATACATTATGTTTCATAATGATATGATCTAATATAGTGTATGTCATAGTTTATAAACGGTGCATGGAACGATGAATGATATTAATATTCATGGAAAATGTAGAGATTTCTATACTGATGAAACCAATATAGCTAGTTTTATAACGAAGCAAATTATGACTATACTAGAGAAGCTTAAACTGGTTACAGAAAATAACCTTATCCGAATTGAGAAACCAATTCCACAATTAGATTATTTGACATTGTATCACTTTATGTGAAAGAGGCCACCATTGTTTAGTGGGACATCTGGACCAATTTTAGATAAGAATTGGATAATGTATTTTTTGAATATATTTATGGAATTTTGATGTGGTGAGAAGTAAAAAATCACACACGGATTGTGTTTTCTCAATGGAGATATAGATACATGGTGGTCATTGATCCAAAATACTAGTGTGGAAGAATATATAGAACACATTTAATGAGGAACCATTAAGGATACATTATTTGATAAATCCTTCTCTAATGATATATAAACTATCATTAAGAGAAAGGTCATTTGTTTAAAAGAAAAGGAGGATGAAATTGTTATAAATTATGACGCTACCTTTACTAGGTTAGAAAGGTATGATATAGATTTCATACATAAAACAAAATGTAAGATTGATTATTTAATTGAAGTAATTAACCCAATTATCCAAAGGGAACAAGTGTCTCAACCATTTTCTTCATGCATTGAAATAGTATTATGTATAATCAAAAGAGATAAATAATTCTTAATGTATTATGGCTTCAAAGGAAATCTAGAGAATAAGGGAAAGGGAGAGAAAATTTTAGACAAAGGGTATAAGGGAAATAAAGATTTTCCCACATGTGATAATTGTGGAAAGAGAAGCCATGGTAAATGCTTGGAAGTATTGGGAGTATGTTATATGTGTATAGATAAAGGTCGCTAGAAAAAAGAATGAAAAGGGAAGAAGGAAAATTTTACTATTCAGTGTTACAACTATAAGGATATAGATACTATGAAAATGAATTCCCCAAGCATCAAGGTAATATACCTCATAAAAATATAAGGGATCGAGGTTGATCATATGTTATTAACATAACCAAAGTTGAATGATTAAAATGATTCTAAATTTATATCTAATAAATATTTTTTCAAAGAATTTTATTAATGATGTTGTCATCATATGAATTATGAAATATATAAGGATTGTAATATAATAATTTTTTGGTTAAGGATTTGAGATCAAATGTTAAATAGTACCAAGAAAAGTTATTCAATATCAAGTTAATTTTTTTTGGAAGATACATGGTTAAGGGAACGATAACCCTTAATATGTTCCTTATGATGAGATAATGATGTTGGATAAAGAGATAAATGATATGGATAGAATGAGTTGGATACTACTAACTACCATAAAAATGTTTCTAAAGTGTTGGATCATGATCTTTTGGAAAGAATAAACATTTGTGAAATGGTATAATTTTATCTTTGGTTGTGGTTTTAGATATTTTTGTATTAAATCAACCTATGATGCTGTTATTATAAGAGATAACGTAGAAATAATTCAAGGCACAACCAAACGATAATATTGTTTTTATAAAAATATACATTTTCTTATATTCATAGGGAATGAAAGAATTCATAAACTATAGGAGAAAAAAACCTTAATTTTTTCCCTTATTATCATAATTTTTATGATTCAAATGAAGTTTACTCAAATATTTGGTGTAGGGTTTTGTGGTCAATATCTTTCACCTGGATATGTTTTGTATTACTCTTTGTCATAACAACACACTTAGATTTCTCTTCCATGTCTATGTTTTCTATAATGTTATCCTATTCAAATGCCTTGTTTTTTGGGGACATTCACAATTAATTTTACTTTTTATTAGGAATATTTTTCATTAACTCTATTTATTATATGGTTTTCCAAACAATTTTTTATTTTCAAATATCAAACCCAAGACCACTGAGATCAATTTTAAATTACGAGGATGCAATATATTTAATGTGGGGAGAATGTAACACCCCATGGATTTATGATATTTTCATTATTCAATAAATTTAATTTTTTTCTATATTTTATTTCACACAACTCCATTTTAAGCTTATGCTACACACAATAATGAGTTGCCTTGCAATACACGAAAGGTTATGTTTTACCGAACAAAAATATATTGATAAATTATTATTATTTAATGAAATAAGATATAATGTAGCAATTAAGTTGGAGGTTATGAATAGTATTAAATATATTATGAAAATATATGGTTTAATTCATTAGTTTCAAATTAATTATAAATTATTAAAGGAACAAACTGAATATATAAATAATGTTTTTATAAAAGATTATTTTTATGCTAACAAAGTGGTTCTATCATAATAATTTAAATTTTTCACGACCCGTCCTCGAGGCCCGTGCCTTGACTACCCCAAGCCCGCCTTCCATAGGCCAGGGGCTGGAGACTAGCACCAATGCGTAAATCTCGGAAAAAGGGAAGGCATTGCCTTTGAAAAGTAAACAAGCACCACAGAGTAAGTAAGCAGAAAGGTAAACACTAAGTAAAAACTATAACAAGCTGTGCTGAAAGTAAAACGGGCCGGAAATACAAGCCCAACTGTAAAGTACAACTGAAGGGAAAAATAGCAACTGAAAAGAAAAGCCACAGCGCCGAGCCGTCCTCTGGAAGTCCCACCTGAAGGGTGGGTACAGATAGCCTCCACTACTCCTCGGGCCCACCTGACTACCCCGTGTATGTCCCGCCCAGTGGTCCACCTCCAGGTACCGTCCTGCTCCACAAGCCTTCACCACGATCAGCGTTGTTCGTCGTCTGCAACCAACACAACGTAGTGTGGGCAAAACCCGTGCAGGGGTGAGTATAAGCTACTCAGTAGGTACCCCGAGACCCCCGAAGGTATCCCGAGATCCACAAAGGATGAACCACAACGGAAAGATACAATCACGAAGTAACAACCGACTCTACTTAGGTATATGCCCATACATATACCTAAGTCATCAATTCCCGTTCGGCTCCAACGTCTGAGCCCAAGCACAACCCAGTCCACACAGGAAAGAAAAACGTATACCCACACAGGATAGCAAAACACAATCCACAAAAGAGAGTAAATAGTAAATCCACACAGGATAGCTCAACACAATCCACAAAGGAGAGTAACACA
The DNA here is from genome assembly GCA_963277665.1 of Viscum album. NCBI lineage: Eukaryota > Viridiplantae > Streptophyta > Magnoliopsida > Santalales > Viscaceae > Viscum > Viscum album. The sequence continues at coordinate 1,994,520,926 of OY728143.1, read as the reverse complement.
GGATTCAGCTCACACAGGTATACTTCTTCGGATGACGATAAAGATGATCACTGATCCATCTAAGTCGTCGGACCCACAAAGTATCGATAGGTATTATCCCTCGCAATGACCCACGTAGGATCGATCATGAAGTTGAACCCAAAGCTATTGGAAAACTCATTCTCCATTAAGTACAGTGGTTATGCCGCTACAACCAAGCACTTCCCTATTACCTTAGACTACTGTAGTTCTCCACCTATCAGGTACTGTGGGCCTGCTGCTACAACCAAGCGCTACCACGTGCCGCTACAACCAAGCGCTCCTCCGTCGTGGGTCTGCCGCTACAACCAAGCGCTCCCCTATGCTGCTACAACCAAGCACACCTCTATCATGGGTCTGCCGCTACAACCAAGCGCTCCCCTGTGTCGCTACAACCAAGCGCACCTCTGTCTTGGGTCTGCCCCTATAACCAAGCGCTCCCATGTGATGCTACAACCAAGCGCACCTCTATCGTGAGTCTACCGCTACAACCAAGTGCTCCCCTGCGCCACTACAACCAAGAGAACCTCTGTCGTGTTATCCATAACACACCGAGTCGTTCGATCAGCAGTCGTCAAGTCTCAACCATCTCTAGGGTTTCCACCCATGGCATTCTCGTTCCAGGAGGGTCCACTCCACGAGCTAAGAGGTCGATGTAGTCCGGAGTTGACGTATCCCAAGATGTACCATAGTAGTCACTGCCGAAAACAAGGAGGATTCCCGTACGGTTTTCATCATCGTCGCAGTCGAATCCACTGAGGATCTCTGTACAGTCATCGTCATCACAGCAGTAGTAGCAACCAGCTCTAGGGTTCCCACACACAGGAAGCTCGTTCGGGAGGGTCTGGTCCACGAGCCGAGAGGCTGATACATCAACTGACACAAAGTACGAAGTTGATGTATCCAAAAGTTCTGTATCGTCAACAGGAACTCAACGTTGCAGACGACGCGTCAATCAGACGCCCGGTCTGAGAGTTATTGGCTTTTTCGTCCCAGGGGCCTGGTTGATTTGTAAGGAAACATCAACCACACCAACTCCACCTTTATCCAAACCTCAAGAAGAGTGAGCCAAAAGATCCTTCTCACTTAGAGGAATCCACCAAAGCTAACAGCACGTCAATCGGACGTCCGTAGCTCAAGATATGAGTGTTTCCTCTCCGAGGGCCCGGTTGGTTTCATGTACGAACTAACCCGGACAAACAAAAAGTAATCTGAAACCTTAAGTGCGATATATCGAAATGACCGTATCGATCTAAGGATTGCATTGCCGCTGACGGTGCGTCGTTTGGAGGCCCGTAGCTCATGTTACGGGCAAAAGACCAAAAATGGTCCGAAGACGGGGGGTCTGGGCCCGTGCCGACCCGGCCCGACCCCCCCGCCCTTGGGTCGACCGAACCGGGTCGACCCAAACTGGGTCGACCCGACCCGGTCCGGCCCGGCCGGTCGGCTCGGCCGAGCGGCCGAGCAGCGGGACGCCGCGGGGCATTGCCCCCGCGGCCTGGAGGTGTCGCGCCCCCCCCCCCCCGCGTGGGGCCGCGCTGGATCAAAGGAAGCAGCTTTGCCGCGTCCGAGTGCGCCGGACCCGCGCGGCCGCGGGCGCCGCCGCCGCGGCTTCAGTGGCGGCGGCCTTGTTGGGCGGTGCGCCGGGGCGCCGCCGCGCCGGCAACCCACACCGCCGGCGGCTTCCGCGGGCGGCCGGAGTCACTCCGGTGGTCTGATTCTGTTCCCGTCTGCACCGCTGCTCCTCCCGGGACTCGTTCTTCACTGCAGAACCAACAAACTTTTGTTGCGGCACGTTCCGTCTTCACCCGTCAAATCCGCACAACAACAAAGAACGGCAGAGGGTTGTCGGGCCGTGTTCGTTTGGCCCGCACCCTCCGCGTTAGATAAAAACAACGGGAGAAATATAATCAACACATGAATCAACAATTTTAATGGAATAAAATTGTTCTTTTTGTCCGGGTTCTTTACTTTTAAAAGAAACGATCACGGGAAAAAAGAATTATTCACAATAACCCCTACCTCGTCAAGTCGTCATCCATGGGTTCTTTGCGGAATTGGAGATCGCCGCGTCGTCGCGGTATCCGGCGTCGCGTCGTCGAGGAAGGGTGTCGCGTCGATGAACTCCGAGGTTCAAGAACAAAAAGATTTAATTAATAATAATTAAATCCTTCTGAGTTAAAAACCACAAAGGAAAAATTTAAAAGAAATCTAAAACCCTCACCTCAACGGATGATCAAAGGTTTTTGTTGCGGATTAAGGAACGTCGCCGAAGAACGTCGCAGAAGAGGAAACATCGGAATTGCGGCACACGGCGTCGCGTCGTCGATTTCCGTGGGTTCGGCGTTCTTCGTCAGAGGCCGGCGTTCTTCGCGTTCTTCGCGTTCTTCGTGAAGAAGGGTGAAGGCACAAGAACTTCTGTCAAAACCTCTCAAGGTGTAATCCTTCAAATGTCGTGTAGGTCTTATTTTATTATTATGCCACCAAACGAATAAGAGGAAGTAACAATCCATTAAATCATAGAATAAATTAAACGAAAGAAACTGCCCATTTAATTCATGAATAAAACCGCCCAATTAAATGGTGCGTTATGAATTTAAGAAAACGCGTCAGTTGACTTTCATAAAGACGGGTTTTCGCGGGTGCATTACTTAGCGGAAAAGAAACAGCGGGGCTCGTGAGGGCCCCACCTCAAAAATATCCTACCAAGAGGGTAGGATATTTATGGATAACATCCTATCCGGATCAACTCAGCTTAAGCCTCTTTTAAGGGGCTTCAAGTGGCTTCCAAGTGGCTTAAGTAAAATAAAATAACGTTTGTCGTACAATTATTTTATTTCTTAACTTTAAGCCCGAAAATTAAAAACCACCACCGAGCCAACGCAACTCCGGAAGAGGAATTTCTAAGCAAATACCGGTGCTGCGATTCCATCGGTGCCCTCAGAATTCGATTCCAGGCACCAGTTCAAAAGTTAGAAAAACCCGCTCGTCCATTCACTGAACGTACCCGAGCCAAACTTCAGAAAATGATTCTGGGCACACCGGGCCTCGGAATCAGGTGCCGTCAGAAATTGCGTTCTTGTAAAATTCCAAAGAAAATTAAGAAAAAAATTTCCTTGAAATTTATGGGTCTTTACATTACTCCCACCACATGGCTTTACGTCCCCATAAAGCTTCACTACAAACTTAGGGATACAAAGGCGGTACTGAGCACGCATCGGAGCCTCCTGCTCCCAAGTGCTCTCCTGGAGGTTCTCGAGCTGCCATATGAAGCACACTAGAGGAATCGATCGTCCACGTAGGACCCACTCCTGTTGATCCTCGATCTCCACTGGGACCTCCGCAAAAGTCGTCCCATCATCAGAGACGAGCTCTCCATGGTCAAAGATCTGCATCGGGTCGTGCACGTATCTCCTCAGCTGAGATACGTGGAAGACGTCGTGCACCCGGTGCAATTGAGGTGGTAGAACCAGGCGATAAGCCACCTCTCCAATCCTGCTGAGGACCTGGAATGGTCCAATGAAGCGTGGAGAAAACTTGCTGCCTCGGCCAAATCTCTGCAAACCACTTTGAGGTGAGACACGCAAGAAGACGTGGTCGCCATCCTCGAACTCTAGTGGCCTCCGCCTCCTATCAGCAAAAGACTTATGCCGGCTCTGAGCTGTCCTCATCCACTCCTAGATGACCTGGACCTTCTCTGTCGTGGCATGGACCATCTCCAGCCCCACAAGAGCTACTAAGATTTCTTCTTTGCTGATAAGAGAAATCTGGTTTCATCCCCGGGATGAACCACTTCCTTTGCCTAATACAGTCAATTTCGACATGGATGTTACTAATCCATACCAAGGATGATGTCGTAAGTCCTAGACGCTACTAGCAAGAGATCCAACCGTTACTCTCGCCTCCAAGGGTTGAGTCACACTGTTGGCATCAGTTTGTGATAACTAGGTCTCCTCCAGTAGATGTCTCACAAGTGAGGGTCAAGTCAACCGTCTAAACTGGAACCTCTTAGTAACAACACAAAAGAGGACAGGAAAGTAAATGTCATAAGAAAAGGTGTCTATTATTACTGCAGCTCAAGTACAAAGACACAAAGCATCTACAAACATTCATCAACAAAACTAGAAGAAACATGAACAAAAGTCTCCAGGTCTGGAGATAGTCCCCCTCCTATCCCTCTGCTCCCGGAGCTCCATGGTCGTAGGTCTCAGCTGCCTGAAGCTGAGCTCTCCCATGTCCTCATGTCCCCTGTAGTCGGAGTCGACCTCCTGGTGGTGGTGGTGGCAACACCCCGAAGCGTCATCCACCTCCAGCTGCATGGCCAACTCCCCTGCCATGGCCGCCTGCTCCTTGCGGCCCGCCCTGATCGAACCTCTGCCTCTGCCTGGGGGGTTCTCCGTTCATTTGCTGGTCATCCGTATGGCGGGTCGGAAAGTCACGATCCATGTGACCAATCCCGCCGCATGAGTAACACTGCCCTCTCATGGCAAGTCGTTGTCCACCATGAGTGCCTCACAGAAATGATCCAGAGTCTTGCTGTCGACCACCTGAAGGTCTAGTCCTCTTGGACCCCTGCGTCATCTATCTACTGCCCACTACAGAAGACTCTGTCGCATGCCGGCAAGTGGTGGGTCCTGCTTCTAGAGACTGCTCAGCAAGGAAACTCTCCACTAAAGGGCTCTCTCCAACACCTCCGCCTGTGTCGGAATGTTGAGGGAGATCATCGAAGCCCTGATCTCGTGCCTCAGTCCCTGCTCGAAGGTCCGGGCCCGGAAGAACGGGCCGCGTACCATATCTGTGGAGTAGCGCGAGAGATCAGTAAATCTCACCGAGTACTGGGCCACTGTCATGCTGCCCTGCCGCAGCTGTAGTAACTCCTAAATGCGCACCGCACGGAGGGTGGCCGAGATGAACTCTGAGCGGAAGAGGCTCTCGAAGTCTGTCCGTCCAGAGAAGAGATGTCTCGTCGTGCACCTGGAGCATCAAGCTCCACCATCTGCCTGCTGCCGCGTGCAGGAGGCTCGCTGCAAGCATCACCATGAGGTCTGCTGGTGTCCTCATAATCTGAAAACCCATACGACCGCCTCCAACCAGTCCTCGGCTGCCTGGGGGTCCGTCTCCCCACGAAACCTGGGTGGTCGCTGGCGCTGGAACTCATGCAGAGCTCCAAGGCGACGCGCATTGTCAGTGGTCGTGGCGGGAAGCATCAGTGGCTCGGCGGGTAAAGGTACCGTCAGTGCCTCTGCTGACAAGGAACCCCGCACCGAGGCCCCGTCGCTCGGTGGGCTGTCATCCTGCTCCACTCTCGGAACCCTAGCTGGCTGCCATCGTGGGGCCATACTGGAAAGAAATAGGTGCGCCATGGTCAGAACAGTATACCTGGTGAGCTGACACAAGTAATCACAAGGAAAACTTGAAACACACATGCAATCAATGTTTTCGTGCACTAAGTCAGAAATCAGAAGTCAGGGTCCTGGTGTACGGATACGTCGGCCGCCGCACCAACACTGGACTCCCTAGACTGATAACCACACCCAATACGCTAAACAATATTGCTTCACATAGAAGAAAGATCAGAGTCTGTGGTAGAACCGACCACCTCTGATACCAATTTGTCATGACCCGTCCTCGGGGCCCGTGCCGTGACTACCCCAAGCCCGCCTTCCATAGGCCAGGGGCTGACGACTAGCACCAAGGCGCAAATCCTGGAAAAAGGGAAGGCATTGCCTATGAAAAGTAAACAAGAACCACAGAGTAAGAAAGCGGAAAGGTAAACACTAAGTAAAAACTGTAACAACCTGTGCTGAAAGTAAAAGGGGCCGAAAATACAAGCACAGCTGTAAAGTACAACTGAAGGGAAAAACAACAACTAAAAAGAAAAGCCACAGCGCTGAGCCGTCCTCTGGAAGTCCCACCTGAAGGGTGGGTACCGATAGCCTCCACTGCTCCTCAGGTCCACCTGACTGCTCCGTGTACGTCCCGCCCAGTGGTCCACCTCCAGGTACCATCCTGCTCCGCAAGCCTCCACCACGATCAGCACTGTCCGTCGTCTGCAACCAACACAACGTAGTGCGGGCAAAGCCCGTGTAGGGGTGAGTATAAGCTACTCAGTAGGGACCCCGAGACCCCCGAAGGTCTCCCAAGATACACAAAGGATGAACCACAATGGAAAGATACAATCACGAAGTAACAACCGACTCTGCTTAGGTATATGACCATACCTATACCTAAGACATCAATTCCCGTTCAGCACCAATGTCCGAGCCCAAGCACAACCTAGTCCACACAGGAAATCAAAACGTATACCCACACAGGATAGAAAAACACAATCCACAAAGGAGAGTAAATAGTAAATCCACACAGGATAGCTCAACGCAATCCACAAAGGAGAGTAACACAACATTCAGATCACAAAGGTATACTTCTTCGGATGATGATAAAGATGATCACTGATCCATCTAAGTCGTCGGACCCACAAAGGATCGATAGGTACTAACCCTCGCAATGACCCACATAGGATCGATCATGAAGTTGAACCCAAAGCTATTGGGAAACTCCTTCTCCATCAAGTACAGTGGTTATGCCACTACAACCAACCACTTCCCTCTTACCTTAGACTGCTGTAGTTCTCCACCTATCGGGTACTGTGGGCCTGCTACTACAACCAAGCGCTCCCACGCACCGCTACAACCAAGCTATCCTCCGTCGTGGGTCTGCCGCTACAACCAAGTGCTCCCCTGTGCCACTAAAACCAAGCGCACCTCTGTTGTGGGTCTGCCGCTACAACCAAGCGCTCCCCTATGCCGGTACAACCAAGTGCACCTCTGTCGTGGGTCTGCCGCTACAACCAAGCGCTCCCCTGTGCCACTACAACCAAGCGCACCTCTGTCGTGGGTCGGCCGCTACAACCAAGCGCTCCCATGTGCCGCTACAACCATGCACACATCTATCGTGTTATCCGTAACACACCGAGTCGTTCAATCAGCAGTCGTCAAGTCTCAACCGTCTCTAGGGTTTCCGCCCATGGCATGCTCGTTCCGGGAGGGTCCACTCCACGAGATAAGAGGTCGATGTAGTCCGGAGTTGACGTATCCCAAGATGTACCGTAGTAGTCACTACCGAAAACACGGAGGATTCCCGTACGGTTTTCATCATCGTCGCAGTCGAATCCACTGAGGATCTCTGTACAGTCATCGTCGTCACAGTAGTAGTAGCAGCCAGGTCTAGGGTTCCCGCACACAGAAAACTCGTTCGGGAGGGTCCGCTCCACGAGCCGAGTGGCTGATACATCAACTAACACAAAGTCCGAAGTTGATGTATCCAAAAGTTCCGTATCGTCAACAGGAACTCAACGTCGCAGACGGCGCGTCAATCGGACGCCCGGTCTGAGAGTTATAGGCCTTTTCGTCCCAGGGGACCGGTTGAATTTTAAGGCAAAATCAACCCGACCGTACTCCACCTGCATCCAAACCTTGGGCAGAGTGAGCCAAAAGATTCGTCTCACTTAGAGGAATCCACCAAAGCTGACAGCACGTCTATCAGACGTCCGTAGCTCAAGATATGAGTGTTTCCGCTCCGAGGGCCCGGTTGGTTTCATGTACGAACTAACCCGGCCGAACCCAAAGTAATCCGAAACATTGAGTGCGATATACCGAAACGACCTTCTCGATCCAAGGATCGCGTTTCCGCTGACGGTGCGTTGTTTGTAGGCCCGTAGCTCAAGTTACGGGCAAAAGACTGAAAATGGTCCGAAGACGGGGGGTCCGGGCCCGGGCCGACCCGGCCCGACCCCCCCCCCCCCTTGGGGCGACCGAACCTGGTCGACCCGACCCGTTCTGACCCGGCCGGACCCGGTCCGGCCCGGAAAGGGCGCGGCCCGGCCGGTCGGACCGGCCTGGCCCGGCTCGGCCGCGCGGCCGAGCAGCTGGACGCCGCGGGGCGCTGCCCCCGCGGCCTGGAGGTGCCCCCCCCCCCCCCCCCGCGTGGGGCCGCGCTGGATCAAAGGACGCGGCTTTGCCGCGTCTAAGTGCACCGGACCCGCGCGGCCGCGGGTCTGCGGGCGCCGCCGCCCCCGGCTACCGGCGCCGCCGCGCCGGCGACCCCTGCCGCCGGCGGCTTCCGCAGGCCACCGGAGTCGTTCCGGTGGACCGATTCCATTCCCGTCTGCGCCGCTGCTCCTCCCGGGACTCGTTCTTCACTGTGGAACCAAAAAACTTCCATTACGGCACGTTCCATCGTCGCCCGTCAAATCCGCACAACAACGAAGAACAGCGGAGGGTTGTCGGGCCGTGTTCGTTTGGCCTGCACCCTCCGCGTTAGATAAAAACAATGGGAGAAATATAATCAACACATGAATCAATAATTTTAATGGATTAAAATTGTTCTTATTGTCCGGGTTCTTTACTTTTAAAAGAAACGATCACGGGGAAAAGGAATTATTCACAACAACCCCTACCTCGTCAAGTCGTCATCCGTGGGTTCAGTGCGGAATTGGGGATCGTCGCATCGTCGCGGTATCCGACGTCGCGTCGTCGCGGAAGGGTGTCGCGTCGACGAAATCCGAGGTTCAAGAACAAAAACATTTAATTAATAATAATTAAATCCTTCTGAGTTAAAAACCACAAAGGAAAAATTTAAAAGAAATCTGAAACCCTCACCTCAACAGATGATCAAAGGTTTTTGTTGCGGATTAAGGAACGTCACCGAAGAACGTCGCGGAAGAGGAAATGTCGGCGTCGCGGCACACGGCGTCGCGTCTTCGATTTCCGTGGGTTCGGCGTTCTTTGTCGGAGGCCGGTGTTCTTCGCGTTATTCGCGTTCTTTGTGAAGATGGGTGAAGGCACAAGAACTTCTGTCAAAACCTCTCAAGGTGTAATCCTTCAAATGTCGTATTGGTCTTATTTTATTATTATGCCAACAAACGAATAAGAGGTAAGTAACGACCCATTAAATTGTAGAATTAATTCAACGAAAGAAACTTCCCATTTAATACATGAATAAAACCGCCCAATTAAATGGTGCCTTAAGAATTTAAGAAAACGCATCAGTTGACTTTCATAAAGACGGGTTTTCGCGGGTGCGTTACTTAGCGGAAAAGAAATGGCGGGGCTCGTGCGGGCCCCACCTCACAAATATTCTACCAAGAGGGTAGGATATTTCTGGATAGCATCCTATCCGGATCAACTCAGCTTAAGCCGCTTTTAAGTGGCTTCAAGTGGCTTCCAAGTGGCTTAAGTGAAATAAAATAAATTTTGTCGTACAATTATTTTACTTCTTAACATTAAGCCCGAAAAATAAAAACCACCACCGAGCCAACGCAACTCCGGAAGAGGCATTTCTAAGCAAATACCGGCGTTGCGATTCCATCGGTGCCCTCAGAATTCGATTCCAGGCACCGGTTCAAAATTTAGGAAAACCCGCGTGTTCGTTCACTGAACGTACCCAAGCCAAACTTCGGAAACTGATTCCGGGCCCACCGGGCCTCGGAATCAGGTGCCGTCAGAAACTGCGTTCTTGTAAAATTTCAAAGAAAATTAAGAAAAAAATTTCCTTGAAATTTACGGGTCTTTGCAAAATTAATTATAATTACTGAATTATTTTAATGTAATATATATATATATATTCAATAAAATATATTTTACATTAATATAATAGACTTAATAAGAATGAGATAAGAACAAATCCAACATTAGACATAAAAACTTATATTTTAATAAAACTAGTATTACCACCTTTTGATGGCACACTTGTTTCAAAGATAGTTTTGACAATTTTATAAATTATTTTCAAAAGAATAAACTTATTATTTTAAATAATAATATAAAAATTTAATTTGGTTGATTTTTTGGTATTTTCTGATAAGTTTCTAGTTTTAATGAATATTGATAAAATATTGCATTCAAATTAAAACCATATTTCTCATCTAAATAATTTATACTGTTAAATGATATTTTTAATTGATTTTAAATTAGAAATAGATAAATTTCTTATCATTTAATATAATATAGGTCGTAAGAATCAATTTCATATTGAATTTGGATATAAAAACATTTCAATATTTTGAACATTTTCACTTTAAAAACATGTTTTCTTATTCCTCCTATGGGATTAATTTTAAATTAATTACCGCAACTTATGTTTTTAGAATATTGAATAATATATTATATATTTTTAATCATTTTTTTCTAAATTATTTAAACATTTTACTTTTTTTAGGGAATTATGAATAGTATCTTTAGTAAATTGTATTAAGATGATTAAAGGTAAAACTAGTAATCAAGGGTAAAAATAATATTATCAATATTATAAAAATACCACAATAATAATAATTTAATTTAATGAGGTAGTTTCTACCAAAAACATCCTTGGGAGTATTTAATGGAATCTTGGATCCACTTGGGTTGTTTTAAGAGTTATTTAGTATTTTATTCTAAGGGAAGGCCAATATGTGACCCTCGTGTTTTTAAAAAGTATTACATTTTTTATATATGGGAATTAAGAAGATATCTTCGAATATAAATCATAATTGGAAATATAAAATGTATTTATTATTAATGATAATTTATTTTTAATTTTCAGGTAATAAATAATTAAATTAAAATCTTTCACAATGATGATGCAATAATGTTTTAATCAATAAACATATAGAATAAATGTTATTAAAAATATTAAAGTAAATATAATTTGACATAATTAATGTCTTACATTATTTTTTTGATGGAATTGACATATTAAGCATTAATTAAAGGTTTTTTTAAGTTATATTGTTTTTATAATATTTTTAAAAAGTCAAGTAATGAATAGTGTCAAAATTGACATTAGAGATATTTTAAAATAAATAATATTTTATGAAGTGATAAAAAATTCAGAAAAAGATTTTATTCACCCAAATAATTAAGATAATTTTTAAAGTTTCATCCATGACTCATTTATGGTTCTTTTAAAATTTTATAGTAACTACATTAACCCTTAATGTGTTAAAAATCCTTGTTGTCACAATAATAGTTAAAGGGTTTAATTAAGTGTTAAAGCCAAACGATAAGGTTAAAAATGTATCAAAAAATTGTATAAAAATTATTAATTGAAAGTATTTATATCCTTAAAAATATTTTATTATAAATAAATGAATTTTTAGCTATTTTGAATTTAAAATTCATTTAATAGGTTTCGAGTTTCCAAAAGTGCCCCTCACCTCAATTATAAAAGGGTACCTCCTCTATCACTTATTCACACCACATTGGGCCTTATAGATCATCCAAAACCTGACCATTTCTCCTCCAAAAATCTATATATTAATTAAATAACCCTTAATTTGGGAAAAAATAGATAAAATAAGTTCTTTTGTGAAAATCAAGAGGAGATACCCAAAAATATTAGTAACATTCTTCAACGATCAATTAAATATTATTTCATTATATACCCATTAAATTATTCTTATTTAATGATTATATAAAAAAACAAGTATTATAAATATACTAATATGTTATTAATATATTTTTTACATAAAATTGTGCACACTTTTATCTAATGGGTAACACACTTACCGTTTGGTACGAAGAACTACCACCTCGCGAAACAATATCGTTCATTTTTCCTTTACCACCTATCATGGATAAGAATTATGATGGACACACTTTTTTTATATGATATATATATATATATATTATTTATATATTTATTCTTCTTGAATTAGTTTATAACACATACCTTTATTATTTTCATTTTGTGTGAATATGATAACATCGTTTTTGGAAGTGTGGGATACCACCCCCTGAAAGTGACATGATTCATTAAAACTATATATAGACGATATAAAGTATGGTTTTAATCTAGATGTGTGATATATATTACATATATATGATACTAAAATTATAATATACCTATATATCATTTACTTTTCAATCTTTTATTATGAAAAATAAATGAAAGTAGCGTTCATGCGTACGTATGACCAACCATCTCCTTAAACAATTCATTAAATTTCTTATATAAATATTTTGTGGATTAATATAAATAAATATATACCAAATATATATATATATGAAAATTAAATCATGTTTTAGATAATAGATATGATGAAATAATTATCTAAGTAATAGGAACGACAAATAACATGTCAAAACATACTAAAAAAACTAGGCAATTAACAACCAAAATAGTGAAAATAATGAAAGATAATTAACAAATGGGTAATAATATATTATAAAATAATCATATATGTTACTAAAAATAATAATGTTGTTCGACAATAAGTTATTAACATGATTAAAAATATTATATAAGAGGTCAAAGGATTTTCGCACAAAAAGTAAACACAAGGTAATAGATTTATTCTCAATTTACATTCCATTGAGACTTATTCGTTGTTATGAACTATAACATCCCAAGCTTCCACGATACTCTTATTTCTGAATAATATAGTAGCGTGTGTTGTACGCAACATCAAGTTCTAACACACACCACAAATAATAAAACTAGCCGTTATGAATAGTAATACCCACTTTTTGAAATTTTATAAATTTTATCTTTCAAAATTGACTTCATTTTTGGATTAGTAATATGAAAATTAACCTAGGGTAAAATTTTGGTACTTGTCGGATAACTTTAATATTTTGATGAATAGTGAAAATTACTAAATTTTTATTAAAAACAACATTTTTAGTCGAAATACTTAATAGTGATAAATTATTAATTTGAGTGGTTTTAAAGTATATTTAGAATATATTTTTACCATTTAGTACAATTTTGGTCAGTAGACATGATTTCACATTTAAACCGAACATAAACAAGTGTAAATCTTTTGATAGTTATTATCTCTTAAAAAACGCTTTTTGTTTTGACAGCGGGAATTAATTTGAAATTAATTTCTACCACTTGTGTGTTTTGAATTTGGAAAAATGGACTCCATATTTTGAATTACTATGTCAAAATTCTGTAAATTGGTAACTCTTATTTTTAGACATATTGAATAATTACTTTGGTAAATATTATATTTACTATGGTTAAAGGGTAAATCCGGTAAATAAGGGTAAAAAAATAATATTATAATAATATGAATTTACCCTAAAACGTGTCCTAACATTATTGGTTGATATATTTCCAACCATGGGCATCTTTGGGTCTATTTTGGGACCCCATGGATCCACTTGAAAGTGATAAGGACAATTTATATTAAATAAGTTAAAATAAATACAAAAATGACATAAGCATATATCTTTTAGAAAAATAATTTTTACATACAGTTATATATGTTGGATTTTATACTATAAATATTCATTATAAATATAAACATATTTCCTACATAATGGTATTTTATTTATAATTTTTAGACATATAATAATTAAATTTATTTATGACACAATAATGATGCAGTATTTTCCTTATTAATGAAATAATCAAATAATTGATATTATAAATATCAAAATAAATGTAATTTGAATCTTTTTATGAATTAAACTAATTTTAGAGGTACATATGACATATTAGGATTGGTTATATTAATTGTTTTTGAATTAATAATCCTGTTGTGAATTTATCAAAAAAAAATACCCAATAATGTCAAAATTGACATAAAAGAGTTTTTAAAACAAATATTATATTATTAATTGATATCCAATTCCTAAAAAACTAAGGTTCGGCCAAACTACTTATATCATTATAGGTGTATCATTAATTGAACCCTTGGGAGTCTCTTGGATGTATATAGTAAGTTTATTAACTATATAATAAAAAAAATCAAGTGACATGGTAAATGTCAAACTAATTAACTAAGAGTTAAAACTAAATGATAAGGTAAATATAATGAACCAACCATATCCAAAATCTATTGGTTGAATGGTTTTCGACCTATACCCACCTGAAAATTTAAATAATCCACTTTGGAGCCATTCTAAACCGAATATGAATTTATTATGAAATAATATTTCTAGTTTTTTCTAAGGTGCCCCTCACCCCTCTTATAAAAGGGTACTCCCACTTCTCACTAATTCACACATTCAAAGTCTTTTGGATCAGCCAAAACCAACACAAATGCTCTATCAAATTCCCTCACTTTAACCTAGGGGCCTTTGTTTTATCAGAAATCCAACCTAAGGATCCCTTTTGATCAAATCAAATGGAAGAACCCGAAGAAGATGTATTGTTTTCACCACCCTTTTTCAAGTTCATTTCTTCTTCAACTTCTTCTTTCTTTGTTATTACCATTCTAAAATAAAAACTCCAGTATCTCCTATATACTGTGATATTATTATAAATATGGTACAACCATATTCAGTATTCTCTCCCTCCTTTGAATGACATGTCACCATATGTGCGTACGTACGGCTTACCGTCTCCACGTCATGGTCTAATTGTTATTCAATATATTATTATTTGGATGGGTATAATAATGATGTTTAATTCATGTAAATAATATATATAACATGATAATAATTCTATATATATGATATACCATCCCATTATATTTTATTTTAATATCAAAATAATGATATTGTCACTCGTGCGTACGTATGGATTACAGTCTCCATGAACGCGATGAGATTAATTCCCCATCATATCCATTCAAGAATAAATTTCATTTCATGAATAAAAATTATTTTTAGAGACATTATATCATTCTGGATATGAATAAGATAAATCCAATCCATAACAAATATGTCTCAAAAAATAAATAATATAAAGGAAAATGAATCTGTTAACACTCGAAACGACGATGATACTAAGATATTATTAACAAATCAATGTTAAAAGATCATATATGGTATCATATTAATGTAAATGATTTTTTTATAATTCAATAACAATTATTTCACCATTATGTATGAGTTTGACCTACCATCAACCAAGTAAAAATTACAAAGTAAGGGGTTTCTTATCTCACTTTTAATTCTGTGAGATTTCTATTGTTCACCACTTATTTATTTTATGTGCTATGTGTACTGCCCATGTTTGTAATAATTGTTTAATATACTTTAATTCATGTATATTTACATCATAATTGTATTATCCTTCTTTAATTGGTGTATTTTTAGTAAGTTACCAAATCAATAAGGTAATTTGAAATTTCAATTTCCACTCATTCGGCTTTACGCATTCTTCATTGATTATTTTACTCCAAGATTATGTGTTGAATCACTATTCATTTTATTATGTCATAAATTCCACTCCCCTTTCTGTGGATATACTTTTTATAAACATAATAACTCCATTTATAAATTCTGAATTCATTGGCATGATCTTGATAGAAGTAATTTTTACTCAATCTCGATTTGTTAAGTTAAACATCCAATTCATTGGTGTTGTTTTTACAAGAATATGTGTGAATTTCCTTTGATTTTTTTACACTGAATATCCAATCCTGTTGAGTGTATTTATATTTTTCACACATAATTATGTTGTTGGTTTATCCTTAACCTAATAATATGACTTTTATGAGAGATTTCATCTCAATTTACATTCCATTGAGACTACTTTGTTGTTATACACCAAATCACTTTTATATGGTGTATATAATGTACTTTGACATAGTATATCATGAATCCATTTATTCTCATTATATTAAAAAGTTTTATTACCTCAATTATTTTTATTCAAGTGTCTCTCTTTTGGTTAAGAACTCTAACTAAAATATAATTTTAAAATGTTTTGAAGATTTATTATTCTAAATCTTTCTAATTAATGTCTATGTTTTAAAAATGGTTTTAAGGATTTATTTATATGGCAATTAAAGTTTTCAAATAAAAATTAATTTTAAAAGTTTCAAAGTGGTATGGGACACTTTGATTCAAAAATCTATTTTTAAATGTCTTCTTGACAAATAGTGTGATTTTTAAATGTTTTCAAGAAAAAGGGGGATATTTCTTTCAAATAGTTTTGATCATTATTTTCATCTATGTCATTATCCTTCATTATTCTCTATTGAGGTTAATATGTTACAATACAATCTTCCTTATTGTATTGAATGAGTTATGTTTGACTGTGGATGTGCTATTTTTATACCATTCATGGTTTATGGATAAAGTATTGACATTTCGTATGCTAGTTTTAATATGAATGTTTATGTTATATTTCAAAATTTTCATATGAGGAATGCATTGGACTTAGTAAATGATGGGTGGTGCCCGCTATAGCTCCTCGATGCATCAGTCGGTCTCATGAGACAAACTAGTGTCTTGGCAGGAGGCCTTGAAAAAATCATATTTGTAGTCTCAGCACGAGGCCTTGGCTATGTGGTTATGATAGCTTGGAATTATGCATTCCATCATTATGAAAGTGGTTATTGATAATGCAAGTGATTATTCAACTAGTAGAATATCGATGTGAATAAGTAAATGACATTATTTCATTTTATCTTTTCCATATTATGCTGAAGTTCATGTTTAAAAGGCTTTTGTTTTAGTTATACATTTCCTTATGTGTTTATGATTATCTATGAATGCTCTTGCTATATTGTTATCCTTACTAAGCACCTGAGCTCACCCCTTTCAATGTCTTATTTTTCCCAGGATGTGAAGAAGTAATTTATGAATGACCTACAGGGGTATTATGAGGGGATATGAAGAAAATATGTTGTTGTAGTTTTTTTACCTTATGATGTAATGTAAGACTTATGAATATATCTAGTGTTTCCAAGACTACTAAACTAATTGGTCTTTAGAGACTTGATACTTTGTGATCATGCCACTGTTATGTAATAATGCAGCGACTCTGAGTAACTGGGGTTGGGGTGTTACAGTTGGTATCAGAGGAAGTTTAGTAAAAACCTTGGAAGCTAGATTTAGATAAACTCTGATTAGAGCACATAGACCTGATATAGACATTGAGGATTAGTATAGAAGAAATTCCTAGAATTTTGGTATTTTATAGATTTTGTGAGTTTTCCAAGCAATACATCCCTGTCTGGATACGAGCAGGTAGAGGTGGATCTGGCACAGATGTACCAAGGGGTAAAACCCGAAAACACAACTTTGAGCTAGACTAGAACAGGAACTGGTGCATGACAACGGGCCTTGCTGCACTCTTGGTTACCACACTCCCGGGGGATATTATTAGGATAATTTACATTTTCTTTACAAACCGATTTGAAGTATTATATATAAGATGATAGTAAATGACCTTAGTTAATCCTAATGTGTTTCAAATTGAGAATATGTTGACATGATATTCTCTAAATTATTTTATGACTACTCTTACTCACACAATGCTTTCTAGTTTTAGTCAATGGATGGATTCCAAGGAAGTCATAGGGACATTGAGAATGATGTACAAGGTGGGAATGGTGGTGGAAATGAGAAAAAAATGGAATATTGATAAGCATAAAAGATATCATCTTCATGCCAAATAAATTTTCCAAAAATATAATCAACAATATATATATTATCCAATACCCAGACTCAAAAAAGTAGAGTAAGGTGATGAATGATGAGAGCTCCAATAGTAGAGACCATGGAGAAAGAAATCCTCAATTTCCATTATGCAGGAAATGTGGAAGGAGACACCCAGGATAGTGTCTTAATGGGACAAATAGATGCTTTACGTGCAGGAAGGAAGGACATAAATTGAAGAATTTCCGAAGAAAAATGAATAGTACTATGGAAGAAGATAAAAATAGTCCCAAAAATCTATTTACAGTCATTTTCCATAAATGTAGGGGACCTGGCCATTACCTGAGTGAATGCCCTATTTTATAGGATATTTTCTTGGTCAAATAAGAAGTTATGTGGAAATAAATGGTTGTAGAAATGTTTAAAAAGTATTAGTACTCCTTGTTGATGGGTTTACATTGGAAAAATTTTCTCTTGTATTTGTAACCCTGTAGTTTTCCATGTGATAATGATATTTGAGGAATAATTTTCTTTTCTCTTGTGGATATAGTTATAAATAACCATTTGGTTTTATATGATCATTGGGTTTGAGGAAATTGAAAGTTATTATAATTTGGGAAGAAAATGCAAGGTATGAGATAACATTTGTGGGTAAATTATGTTATGGTTATTTTGAAGAATTTATCTCATTTTGGTAATGTTATAAAATATAGTTTTTGAAAAAGGACAACATGCAGACCGTGTGACAACCCGTCGCATCAGACAAAGCTGTGGGAATTGAACCCACAACCAAAGTGCGATTGGGATTTATCGCCTACCACTGGACTACGTGAAGTCCCTGGTTAGTGTGACTATTATTTTTTAGTTAAATAATTTTATTGACCAATAATAATTTTATTTTGGATCTTATGTCTTATCAAATTAATACCCTTAGTATAGGAAAATGATTTGGTGATTATGTGATAAATGTTATTTTGGGAGATGTTCGCTTGGTTGGGAACACTATATGCCGAAGGAAAATCGAATAGTATGGGATTTCATTTGAGGAGTAATGGTGGATTTTTATTTATGTTTTTACTGTGGATTTATAGTGATTTGGGTTATTTATGGATATGATTAACCTATAATAGGGAATATGTGATTAGGTTAATTAATTTTAAGTATGTGACTTTAAGAGTAATTGATGTCAGTTGGAGATACCATTTAAGGTGGAAGACTAAATAATCAAATTCTTCTATGTTTTGAGTTTCAATATTATTTTGGCTTTTATTAAAGTATTTTAAGGACAATTCTTTATTGAATTATATTTATTTAACTTTGGGGTATTGTTTGTTTAATTTTAGAAATTAAGATTAGTGTTTATTTCTATAATAAAATAACCTTTCGGGGGATCATCAGATCTTATACTAACCATTTTGGTTTTGATTAATCTCTAAAGACAAGGTAAATATATAGTTTATTCTTCGTGGATCATGTGATTTTATAAGAATTTTATTGTAGCTCTTCTAGTGTGACCAAGTCTTCTGGAATACTCATCGTTTAAAAATGAGTTAGTAGTAGAAATTTATTAAAAAATTAAACTTTACATAAAAAATAAGTATATCTCTTTATGTTCTTAGTCAATCTCAGAAATTAATTCCTCATCTTTATGTAATGTAACTTAAAAAAAATGTTTTCCGTTTACTTTTCCTACTGGGAAACTAATGACCGTTTGTCCCATCACAAGTTTGTGGTTTTCTTGTTGTTAAAATTCTCCTGATCGTGTTCTCTATCCCTCTCCATCAGAACTTGAAACTTAGTTTATCATACATATCCATGTTTTTCTATATTGAATCCTAGTATAGTTTATCTCGAGTGACCTTCGTACTTCTCTTTCTTGCTTTTAAAGTGATAATTTTATTGACTCTTTTTCCGATGTGCGACTTTCCATTATATTTCCAAGACCAATTTTAAAAATTGCAAGGATTAAATTTATTCAATAATGGGAGAATGTAACACCCCAAGCTTCCATGGTACGCTTCTCGCTGAATAATATAGTAGCGTGTGTTGTACGCAACTTCAAGTTCTAACACACACCACAACTAATAAAACTAGCTGTTATGAATAGTAATAACCACTTGTTGAAATTTTATACAATTTATCTTTCAAAATGTAATTCATTTTTAGATTCGGAATATAAAATTATCCTAGGGTAAAAGTTTGGTACTTTTCGGATAACTTTCATATTTTGATGAATAGTGAAAATTACTAAATTTTTATTAAAATCAACTTTTTTTAATAAAAATAATTAATAGTGATAAATTATGAATTTGAGTTGTTTAAAAGTATATTTAGAATATATTTTTACCATTTAGTACAATTTTGGTAATTGGAAATGATTTCACAATTAAACCGGACATAAACAAGTGTCAATCTTTTGATAGTTATTATCTCTTAAAAACACGCTTTTTGTTTTGACAACGGAAAATAATTTTAAATTAATTTCTGCCACTTCTGTGTTTTGAATTTGGAAAAATGGAATCCATATTTGTAATCAGGATTTCCAAATTGTGTAAATAGGTAACTCTTATTTTAAGACATTTTGACTAATTACTTCGGTAAATATTTTATTTACCATGGTTAGAGGGTAAATCTGGTAAATAAGGGTAAAAACATATTATTATAATAATATTAATTTACCCTAAAACGTTTCCTAAACTTATGGGTTGATACATTTCTGACCATGGGAATCTTCGGGTTGATTTTGGGACCCCATGGATCCACTTGTAAGTGATACAGACACTTTATATTAAATATGTTAAAATAAATACAAAAAAGACACAAACATATATCCTTTAGAAAAACAATTTTTACATAAGGTTATATATGTTGGATTTTAGACTATAAATATTCCTCTTAAATATAAAAATATTTCCTATATAATGGTATTTTCTTTAAAAAAATTAGACATATAATAATTAAATTTATTTATGACAATATAATGATGTAGTATTTCCCTTATTAATTAAAGAATCAAATAATTGATATGATAAATATCAAAATAAATTTAATTTGTATATTTTTATGAATTAAACTAATTTTATAGGTTAATATGACATATTCGGACTGGTTATATGAATTTTTTTCGAAGTAATAAACCTGTTGTGAATTTATCAAAAACAAAATACCCAATAGTGTCAAAATTGACAAAAAAGAGTTTTTAAATAAAATAAAATATTATTAATTGATATTAAATTCCTAAAAATCTAAGGTTCTTCCAAGAGACTAATATCATGATATTGGTATCATTAATGGACCACTTGGGGGTCTCTTGGATTTATATAGTATGTTTATTAACTATATAATATAAAAATACAAGTGACCTCGTAAATGTCAAACTAATTAACTAAGAGTTAAAACTAAAAGATAAGGTTAATATAATGACCCAAACCTGTCTAAAACCTATTGGTTGAATGTTTTTCAACATATTCACACCTTTAAATTTATATAATCTAGTTTTTAACCATTAGAAACCGAATATTAATTTATTATAAAATAATATTTCTAGTTTTTCCTAAGGTGCCCCTCACCACTCTTATAAAAAGGAACTCCCCCTTCTCACTAATTCACACATTCAAAGCCTTTTGGCTCGGCCAAAACCTACCCAAATACTCTCTCAACTTCCCTCAATTCAACCTAGAGGCATTAGTTTTATCATAAATCCAGCCTAAGGAGCCCTTTTGATCAGATCAAAAGGAAGAACCCGAAGAAGTGGTAATGTTTTCACCACCCTTTTTCAAGTTCATTTCTTCTTCAACTTCTTCTTTATTTATTATTCCCATTATAAAATAATAACTCCAGTATATCCTATATACTGTGATATTATATTAAATATGGTACAACCATATTCAGTATTCTATCTATCCTTTGAATGACATGTCACCATACGTGTGTACGTATGGCTTACCGTCTCCACGTCGTGGTCTAATTGTTATTCAATATATTTTTATTTGGATGGGTATAATAATGATGTGTAATTCATGTAAATAATAAATATAACATGATAATAATTCTGTATATATGATATACCATACAATTATATATTATTTTAATATCAAAATAATGATATTGTCGCTCGTGCGTCTATACTGGTTATCATCTCCACGAACGCGATGAGATTCATTCCCCATCATATCCATTCAAGACTAAATTTCATTTGAGGAATAAAAATGATTTTAAGAGACATTATATAATTCTGGATATGAATAAGATACATCCCATCCATAAAAAATATGGGTCACATAACAAATAATATAAAGGAAAATGAATCCGTTAACACCCGAAATGAAGATAATACTAAGATATTATTAACAAATCAATGTTAAAAGATCATATATGATATCATATTAATGTAAATGATTTTTTATAATTAAATAACAATTACTTCACCATTATAATGGAGTTTAAACTACCACCAAGCATGGAAAAAGTACAATGTAAGGGGTTTCTTATCTCACTTTTAATTCCATGAGATTTCCATTGTTCACCACTTATTTATTGCATGTCCTATGTGTACTGCCCATGTTTGTATTAATTGTGTAATATACTTTAATTCATGTATATTTACATCATCATTGTATTATCCTTCTTTCATGGGTGTATGTTTATTCGGTTACCAAATCCATAAGGTAATTTGAAATTTCAATTTCCACTCATTCGACTTTACACATCTTTTATTGATTATTTTAATCCAAGATTTTGTGTGGAATCACTATTAATTTGATTATGTCATAAATTCCACTCCCATTTCTATGGATATACTTTTGATACGCTTAATCACTCCATTGATAAATTCTCAATTCATTAGTATGAGCTTGATAAGAGTAATTTTTACTCAATCTCGATTTGTTGGGTTAAACATCAAATTCATTGGTGTTGTTTTGACAAGAATGTGTGTGAATGTCCTTTGATTGTTTTACACTTAATATCCAATCATATTGAGTGTATTTATATTTGTCACACATAATTATTTCTTTGGTTTATCTTTAACCTAAGTATACGACCTTTAAAATAGATTTCATATCAATTTACATTCCATTGAGACTACTTTGTTGTTATACACCAAATCACTTTTATATGGTGTATATAATGTACTTTGACATAGTATATCATGAATCCCTTTATTCTCATGATATTAAAAAAATTTATTACGTCAATTATGTTTATTCAAGTGTCTCTCTTTTGGTTTGGAACTCTAATTAAAATATCATTTTAAAATGTTTTAACAATTTATTAGTCTAAATCTTTCTAATTAATGTCCATGTTTTAAAAATAGTTTTAAGGATTTATTTATATAGACATTAATGTTTTCAAATCAAAATTTCTTTTAAAAGTTTCAAAGTGGTATGGGACACTTTTATTCAAAAATCTATTTTTAAATGGATTCTTGACAAATAGTGTGACTTTTAAATGTTTTCAAGAAAATGGGGGATATTTCTCTCAAATAGTTTTGATGATTATTTTCATCTATGTCAATATACATCATTATTATTGATTGTGGTTAATATGTTACAATAAAATCTTCATTATTGTATTGAATGAGTTATGTTTGACTGTGGATGTGCTATTTTTATACCATTCATGATTTATGGATAAAGTATTGACATTTCGTATTCTAGTTTTAATACGAATGTTTTTGTTATGTTTCAATCTTTTCATATGAGGAATTAATTGGACATAGTAAGTGATGGGTGGAGACTGCTATAGCTCCTCGATGCATCAGTAGGTCTCATGAGACAAACTAATGTCTTGGCACGAGGCCTTGATAAAATCGTATTTGTAGTCTCGGCACGAGGCCTTGGCTACGTGGTTATGATAGTCTGTCATTATGCATTCCATCATTATGAAAGTGGTTATTGATATTGTAAGTGATTATTCAACTAGTAGAATATCCATTTAAATAAGTAAATAGCATTATTTCATTTTATCTTTTCCATACTTTGCTAAAGTTCAAGTTTAAAATGATTTTGTTTTAGTTATACATTGCCTTAAGTGTTTATGCTTGTCTATAAAAGCTCCTGCTATATTGTTATCCTTACTGGGAACCTGAGCTCACCCCTTTCAATGTCTTTTTTTCCCAGGATGTGAAGAAGTAATTTATGAATGACCTGTAGGGGTAGTATGATGGGATATGAAGACAAGATGTTGTTGTAGTTTTTTTACCTTATGATGTAATGTAAGACTTATCAATATATGTATTGTTTCCAAGACTACTATACTAATCGGTCTTTCAAGACTTGATCCTTTGTGATCGTGCCAATGTTATGTAATAATGCACCGACTCTGGGTAAATGGGTATGGGGCGTTACATGAAACAATTAACTTTAATGTGTAGTATATACTATCACTTTAATATCATGATAAAATCATAAACCATATTCCATTTTTTTCATATGATGTATAATTTCATATTTATTTGATTATCGGGTGAAATATCGATAATTCTGTAGTCATTATTTAATATGTTTATTTGATAAGACACATTATTTATTTTGTTTATTCAATATGAGAAATGATTTGGATTAGAAATGATAGTATGAGCTTGGAATTTATATATCCTCTTGATGCATCAAAATGTTCTCATGATACAAATAGGATGGCCAAATTAATTGGGTTTCTACTTGTTGTTATAAACTATCTTTTAAATTATCCTAATAGTATAGGTTTTCATGTGACTCAAAAAAAACATTCAAAAATTATGCATTTCCTTCATAGGTAATTTAGTTATTGTTATTATTATTTTCCATAATATTTTCATATAATAAAATCAATGTATACATTCATTCTCATTTTATTGATTAAATTACATGTGTTCTAAGGTATTTACCTTTCCATATAGATTTATTATCATTAATTCGTTATATTTTCGAATTAAAAAACCTTTACTGAGAATTTGAGATCAAACTTATTAATATTCATTTCCCTAGGTTATCAATAGTAATCCATTGAATGTGTTTCAAGGATGTTGATAATTTACATATGATATGATTTATTTTCTTTTCCCAATGTATTATTGGTATCATGTATGTTAATTAGTTTTCTAAAGCTGCTAAATTGTTTAGTCCTTCAAAATTTGTCTCTTATAAACATACCAATGTACTAAATATTGCACTAACTCTAAGATTTTGGGGTTTGGGTGTTACAAAATCGACATGAAATAGTGATAATATATAGTTTTCATTTTGAATGACATTATACAATTTATATAACTAAAATCTGTTATGATGGTTAATAATACCAAAAACAATCTTCTATACAATCATATTACATATGATCAAACATCATAAAAGCCTTAAAAGTTTTATTTTTTTGGGTCTTGCTAAACTCATTTCATCTCCACGTGATTCCTACCATATTTCTATCTTAAAACATTCTAAAATACTCCAAATAAACTCCCCTAGTGAGTAACATATATAAACACTACTGTATAAATGATTTTCATACAGGGTTTTTATTCCTTTTGACATTGGTTATTAAGAGAAATTATTAGATTAGAAGTAGTAAATAACCTTTTCATATCAGGTAACTAAAGCTGATGTGATATATTAATATATGTTATCCATTTTTCGCATAATTCATTCTATAAATGATAGGGAAAATCAATTTTTATTTTTTTTATTGGATAACTGACATGAGAACCAATTTTTTTTAAAAACAAATTGGCCATTGATTTATTCTACACCACAACAGCATCCAAAAGAAACAAAAAAATTGAAAAGGTAGTAGGAAACTAGAAAAGTACACTTACAAGTTAACTTTCAACATTAAAATGTATATTAAAAATAAACTAAAAACAATCGAACCATTAAAATGATTATCCCAATCAAATTTTAAATGTCTAAACTCCTATACACAATAGGACTATGGGTCATCAAAGAGATACAAAATTATATAGAAATTTTTTAACATTAATTTTCAATTAAACATATGAAATATTAAGGAATGATTTATAAAAAAATATATCCTCATGAAACTTTTTAATTGTACCGGTTGAAATTATTTCATACATAAATCCTAAACCATAATACCGACATTCTTTTCCATATTCTTGTTTATGAAACTATTTAAATGGTATTTCAATTCAAAATAACATTTTTAAGTAATATTTCCAAAATTTAGTAATTGTAAATAATAATTCACCTCATCTATTATAAATTTGATTTCGGATCTCATCTTTCTTTTTGTCAATCAAAATATATTTTATGATCTAATTGAAAATATTGTGAAATAAATAAAATTTATTCATTAGAGTATACAAAATTATCAAAATAATCATAATTACATGTTCAATACATTCTGAATATTTTCTCTCACTTTACCATGGATAGATCACAGCCAGTACAATGTCTTTTCTCTTGAAAAAAAAATGAAACACTTCCAATGAAAAATAATATATAATAAAGTTTAATATGACTTTTTAATATGTTAGGTGATATATAAAACTTTATGAGAAAAAAAATATTTCATTCTCTTTAAGATATAGAATCATCAAACACTGAATGATGACATTTTTCTAAAACATATTATCTATATAAACTGTTCTTTCTACATCCGTTATTGTCAAATTTATAGGAGAAATAAACTATCTGATCATAAATATGTATACATATGTCTTTTCAGGATATGTACAAATTTTATATAGATACCTAATACAAATAATAATTAATTATAAAATTTTAATATATTAAAGGAACTAAAATTTTTCTAATCGACTCAGAAGGGATTTTTTTTGTTGATGCCAAATTGATTTATAGATACAAGCTTCATGATATCATAATTCAAAATACCCATTGTCATTTCTTTCCCACAAATAGTATCATCAATTTAAATCTTATATACCCCCAATAAAAAATTATTGTATACTAAAAATATATCTAGACTAGTAGAATTTGTATCTGATGTCATGTAACATTAATTTTTTATTTCCTATATAATTTTATCCTTAATATTAATGTATTCCAATAAATAAATAAATAAAATTTAAAAAGATAAAACAAATTTATAACAACATGAAATAAAATATAACATATATTCGTACCTCTAAAGTAATATGTTGAAGTAGTTTTTCTAACCAAACCTAAAAATGATAGATACTTTGTCCAACTGTACTCAACTCATCAGTAAGATATGGCATTTTTGCTGATCTATCCATAATATCATGTACAATGATCATATGATTCTCTATCTCAATCTTCTAATGATGAATGGTATCATTGATATAATATATCAACCAATATGTAACAATATGATGAGGATCATAAACATATAACTCACAATAGCATAGAATCTATGAAGTAGGGGTGTAGGGGTAGGATAAGAAGGTGTGGGTATTGAAACAGATATGTGTGGGTAGGATATGTAGGAGTGAGATCTTCTCAAGGAGGTGGAGGAGTCAGATCGACAAGCTAAAATTATCCTTGCATGTCTGTAAACATTAAGTCTACTGAAGATTTGATCTTTTCCCCCATTATCACTTGAATATCCTAAACCTTGTCTTCCAAACATTCTATTTTTATTATAAACATAATTATTTGAAGAAGCTTCCAAACATAAAAACACTTTTCATACCAATACACCAAGAAGGTATCCCTGTACATGACCTGGGTGTTCTGGTTTTCCCAATGTTATAGCAAAAATATCTTTTCTACCCTCTACAATAAAGACCTGATGTGTGATTTTCTCCTAAATATAATTTTTTATTTAAAATTTGATAAAATATACAATGAATCACAATATATAAATAGTTTATTTAACTAAAATAAATAAATAAAGTAAAAATCTTATAATCTTATCAGCTACATCTCTTGGATCTTTCGTAATATTTTTTCATTGTTTCTCATCTAATACCCCTTCCTTTTTTTCATGTTCAGTAGGGGGGACCTGTAGAACCTTCAAGCTCAGATCTCATATTTTTATGTTTTTTTACTACCATGTGTTCTTCCAATATCATATACCCTCCATGAGATAAATATTAGGGTATAAATTTCTAGCTTGAATTGTATGGTGATATCTTTTTTATTTCTATAAATTACGAATCATGAATAATGAAATCATTAACATGCTCATTAATATAAAAGATTCTTAAAAGGTAACATTGAAGTTAGAAAAAACTATTCTCATCATTTAATTAAAAAAAACTAGATTTAACATCATCTATAAATGGATTTATAACACATGGATTTACATGTTGTCTATTCCAAAAAATTAACTGTGATGTGAGAAATTATTCAAAATCCCTCCATCTCCTAGGAACCAATGATAAAACTTTCATCCTGAATCCTTCAGTAACATGTATATCATATTTCATCTGATAAGAATTCGAATAACATATATTACTGTAAAAATTTAAGATAAGTAAAATAATAACAAACAAGATAACCAAAATGGTCTCCCACAATTGTGATATAGTTCATTTCTCAACACTTTTCCAATCATCAAACAAAATACTAACTTTCATTAACTATGTATTGATACGAAATTATTGAATAGTTTTGAATTTGGACCTCTTGGAATATCATTTTCATCCAAGCATATTGGTATCATTTGTTCCTAGCTATGAGTAACTAATTATTTTGGTAAAAATGTGGTGCCATATTATCCTACCCTCAAAATCTTTCCCCCCTGTGGAAGTATATGTGTCATCTAAATAAAAAAGAAGAGGATCACAAATAAGAGCATGTGTACATTCCTCACCATAGGTATGGGTATGATCATCTCTAGAAATAAGTGGTATATCGAAGGTTTTGTCTATCATTATCCTACAAATCAAAGCAACATTAGTTAGTATAAAAAATTCAAAACCCAAAAATTACATAAAAATGTAAATAAAAATTTAACAATTATCAAACAGAAAGTAAAGTAAACTAAAAATAAAACATTTTTATTGATATTTTTTATAGTTATCTGAAATGATAAAAATATTAATGAGATATGAAAAGGCATAAATGAATCAAAACTACACATTATTAATGATAGATGAAATGACATAGTGAAAATTCACCATCCTGATAAGCCATTTTTACAATAAAAAGTTATTTTTTAGTATACTCTTTTAAAAATATATTTTCTTATTTAATATATTAAATTTAAAATAATTTGTTTCCAACAATATCAATTAATAGATAATTTACATAACGTTAAACATGGAAAACTAGATAAAACTAAAGTAATATATAAAAAAATTCAACATATTGGTTATAATAAATTTATAATAAAAAGAATTAAAATATATAGATTATGAAAATTTAAAAAGTAAACCATAATTAAAAATATGTTACCTATAATATGATGATTTTACTAAAGACTGGTTTCTCAAATTCCTTGACCATGATCATTCCGTGTGGCCCAAACCATACCTTCGATGTTTTCATCAATATTATCTATTAATCATTATGTGGAAGTAGGGATATCACAAAAAACTATATCTTTTTCCATTTTATCTTCATCAAAATACAATTTTTTACTTATAAAAAATCTACCACTTCATATCATATTGATCAAGAACACATATTTTTTCATGTGTTTCTTTGATAAAATTATCATTTGTGTTTTCCAATTATTCAGATTAACTAGTGTCATTCCAAATTCATCGTGTCCAATAGTGTTGCTACTAATGAACCATTTACTTCTATACATTAGAATGTGAAATTTATTGTAATCATCCTCCCATATTTCTTCAACAACTCCATAATACACATTTGATGTAGAGATTGGGTTTTTTTATTTGGCACTCGAAAAATGCATTGCTTCTGCGAACACCAACACACTACTATTCTGAAATGCACTTTTATTGTCCTGATCTTTCAAATGAAATGTATATCCATTAATGCTAAACCAAAATAATTTTAGAAAATTTAAACTTGTACTTTCCACTATCCAAATAAATGTTTCTAAGGCATCCGGTTTACCAAGCATAATATCTTTAAACCATGTAAAAAGGTTTTTATGCTCTTTAAAAATACACATATCATTTTTCTATGGTTATATTTGTTTCAACAGATTAATATGAAATGTTTTATATGGTTGAGAATCATATATTTTATTCAAGATATATAAATGTACCTTCTTTATCTATTCACCTATCAACGATTTGACTTTCAAGACATGAATCCCCTTTACCCCGTAATTAACTCATTCATAGAGATATTTAGTCAAACTGATGTTCTCCACTATAGAAAAATAGGTTTTAAAAAAATATACAACATCATCATAAATATAGTTGTCAACAATGGATTCTTTAAGTCAATATTTATTTTTAATAAACCATTTCAATATCAACATATACCTTTCGATGGGATACATCCAACATAGATATAACGGTACACAAATATTTATTTCTAGCACAAAATTAATCATTAAATTCACATGATATCAAAAAAATATGGAGGAAAATGCATTTCCCATTGAAAAATAATAGAAACCACTTATTTCTCCAAAGTGTTCAAATAATTCGAATTAATAACCTTATTCAAAATCGAATTAAAAAAATAATACACCTTTACGATTTTTATTATGACATGGGTGGGAAATATTCTGTGCAATGAAACTAGTAGGATTTGTTGCATCATGATTTGACATTCTTGAAATTTTATACTTATCAACATAAAATATTTTAAAGACAAAACTTATTTTACATTTGAATAATAACAAAGTGGTACTTTGATATCATGAACACATTGAAACAAATCTAATTTTCTCCCTATTGTATAAGGTTTGACATGTTGGGGGTGGGAATGTTCACCATCCATCAGCAGTGGGAGTCAACTCCAAAAGTATTCCAATTGAGAGTAAATCTATTCTTTCATTCAAACCATATGTATTCTTTTATTTAATATTTTACAATGTTCCAATCATGTTTTCATAGATATTATTCTCCACATGCATGAAATCATTGATATGTTTCCACTCATGATATCTCTAATATAATATATCAAAAAATATTTAGTGTTTTTCCAATTTTTTTATCATTAAAAGAGTTGTGTATGTTTTTGAATGTCACATAATTGTTTTTCACCCTCTCAAAAAAATGATCTGTGGATAAAGGTTTTGAATCAATATAAAATTCATGTGAGCTTTTGAAATACTTTTATAATCTTCTATATAAGTGATCCATAATCAAAATATTTTGATGACCCATGTATACTATTTTTCTCCACTGAAATAGTTGACAATATGAAGTTTGTTGTTCACAAATTGGATAATATTTATTCCCCTAAACCCTATATCCAGGAAAATTTCCATATGATGGGAAGTCATTTATAGTGAACATTATCATTGAATGAATTAGTAAATATTCCATTTTATAAGAAACATACAACCTTATACCTTTCTCCTATAACAATTTTAAATCATCCATTAATGGTGATGATAAAACATCAATATCATTTTTGGGGTATTTTAGTCCATATATCATTAAAGTCAACATGACATATTTTTTTATCTTATAAAATTTTGGAGATAATTTGTAAATTACTAATAATATATTCCATGGACCATGTGTTCTAATAAGGTTTAAATATCGATTAATTCTATCTATGCACAGTCCAAGTCCAATATTTGTAAATTTATTTCCAAATGTAGGTAACTGGTGATCAATTTTATTCCACTATAGAAAATCAGTTGGATGAGATATTTTTTCATGACATATCCACTCATCAGTATTCCATTGTAACCTTTTTTCATCATGTTAATTAAAAAATACACATTTTAATTGAGGAATTTTTGGAAGATACCAGAATTCCTTGGTAGGGGTCTCTCTAACTTCTAAATCATACTGTGATTTTTCTTTCAACATATATCTTGATGTCCTATATTTTGGACACTGGCATAGAAATTCGTATTCGTTCCTATATAACACATAATAATTTAGTCATAAAATTTATTTTCTTTTATCCCAATACTATCATGAATTAAATTTTATTGGCCTTATAATGTGAATCTATTAGATCATTTTCTTTAGGAATAATTTCTTTCAAAAATTATTGATGCTCCATAAAACTCTCATCACTCCATACCTATTTTGCTTTCTAGTTTATCAATCATAATACCATCAATAAAATTTTATATTCCTTACAACCTGGATACAATTATTTTTTGGTAACTATATATAAACATTAAATTTTTTGTTTTTTCTCTATTACCTCTACTTCAATATCGTGAATCATTTCATCAAGATTATCCTATTTATCATATGAAAAATCACCATCATCAAGAGATGTGAAATTCCACCCAGTTTCATCATACTTAATCCCAGGTCTATAACATGAATTAAAACTATGAAAAATAAAAATATATTTGATCTCCATTTTTTTGAAATTCTTCAAATTTAAAAATCTTAGGCATGGATAGAAAAAAATTTCACTATTTAGAACATTTCCTTTAGAAAATTCCCAAAAATCATCAACACGATATCTATATTAATCACCTATTCTAGGTTAATTATTCCAACATTGATTTATTATTATCTATAAATTTTTTAAAAATAAATATAAAAAATAAAGGGAGTAATTTATAAAATATAGCGATTATAATTGACATAGAAAAATATTGAAAACCTTGAATGGAAACATTAGAGGAAAAATAGAAAATTTTGTTGTTCAAATTCATTCACATAGAAGGAATTTAAAAATAAATTCATTTAAAAATATTCCCAAGTAAAAATAAATAAATATAAAATTATGATACTATTAAATAATATTTACAATGATATCCATAAAATGATATTCATAATGAAAAATATTTAATGATAACAACTAATTCAAAGTTGATTATTTATAAAAGTAAAAAATGTATTCTCTTTTTTAATTAATTATATATTAAAATACAAAATTGGGTATTAGTATTAGATAATATCACATTAAACCATGATTCATGGGACTTTATATTGTACATAATATTCCCTAATTGGGTACCCAGTTGGCATGATACTTTAAAATGTAGACCCATCACCCATTCAACTCTTTTGAAATGCCTTAGAGCACCATTGAAACACATGACCATGAATAAAATCATCCCCTAAAGATGCTCATAGTCTCAAAATTCTCATATGAGTACCATTTTTCAAATCAACCTTACTTCAATATGAGTAATTAAATCTCCCACTAAATTGATTAATGTGTAATGTCTCACGCCATAATAAACACTAGACCATAGGTTTTATAATCAATAAGAATCATTTATGATGATCCCCTTACACTTGATCATCCATTAGAAATGGTTTTCACTACTAATTAACAATCTCAAACTCTTTATATCTCAATCAAACTCATGGTAGGTCCATCCCCATAGGTTTTTAACAAAAGTTCCCATTCTATTATACATTACTCACATGAAATATTTTAAACAAAACATCCATTATAAAACCATTTATAAAACTTATCCCATGATATGAAATTACCAGAATTGTTTTACAAATCTTTCAGGCACAAACTTTGTCATAATTGAAATGAATCCATTGTGTTACGAACATCTAATTAATTAAAAAACAAACTTATTTATCAGAATTTCAATGTACAAACACACAATATCAACCTATATTATCTCCTAAATAATACTCCATAGCATTACATGTTCTACAAAATAATTTTAATATAATCCAAACAAGGAAACATATATTGAGTGAGAAAAAAATAATTCATACCAAAAATAAAATCAGGCACAAATAATTATCACTTTCTAAAATATATTCAAACATTTCAATGAGATAGTTGTAGATGATGAGATCTAGAATCAAATGCGGAATGATGATGATTAAAAACCAGAGTGTATGAATATTATAATACATTAATGAATTCCCCCTGATCGAACAATCTCTAATTAGTGACTCCATGACAAAGAATGACCGAAAAAAAGAAACAAAAATGTGTAAGTCTTAATTTATATCTATCATCGATGTGTATTAGATGGATGATGAAACCTGAGGGTTAATTAAGATTTTACTATGATATTGGACTACCAGATCGAAGAAACAAGAGAGTTAAAGCTTGGAAGAGAGAGAAAGAAGACCTGCACTATGATAAGGGAAGTCCATACAATGAACCCTCCAACAAATAATAAAATTTTAAAATATTTTTAATGTTGGATATAATTTAACTAAAATAAAAATATAGTTTTTCTTATTTTATATATTATAACTAATTTAAAAAAATTGATTTTCACATGGGTTTTACCATTTAACTAATGTGAAAGAACAGTGGATATGAATTTTTCATTTCGTTTTTTATATATCTGATGTAAAAAATGTATTTTCCAAGTTATTTAATGGAAAAATGACATAATAAATTGTCATTCCTAGATTTTTTCATTTATTCTAAATAACTAAAGTGAAATCTTTAATGTTATAAATATTATTTCTACTAGTGAATGGATTCCAGTTTGAATAATGATGAGACTTAGGATTCGTATTCCTTATTTTTAACGATTTGATAAAAGGTATGTAAATTATTAAATTCATAATATTAAATGTTATGATATCTATATATTCTACTATATACATATAACTCTTTTATAAGTTCATTATTATCATCATTCTTTAAGCTTTTCATCAGTATATTTTCATTAAAAAACATTTGCATCTAATATAAAAATTTTCATTATTTATTTACTAACACATTCAAAAAACCATTTAGCATATAAAGTGACATTCACTTAATTATTGTAAGTAAATCTAACCATTTATATTTCTCATTAATAATATGGACAAAAAAATTTTATGATATTAATTGAAATTCACTTTTAAAATTTTGGTAACATAAGTTTTATATATTGTATTATAACTTCATTAAGTCCAAAAAAACTACCACCACACTTTTAAAGACTATATCCTCTATAGAATATCATGTAATGATATAGAATCTTTTTTGAGAATAATAAATAACACTTATTTCATTTATTAATACTGTTTAACAAAAAAATAATCAATATCATATAGGGTATGTTATGTGTTTAACAATTTTTTTAGAAAAATAATATTATTTAAAATATTCCACTATTAGAGGTGTGATAAAATCCATAGTAATTTAAAAAATATATAGATAAACACTTTTATCCTATATAGAAATGTTTTAACCTTTATATTTTTCTTGTGTATGTTTTTGAATATTATAAATCACACACCATGTATATTAAATCCGTCATCTGATATTATTCATAACAACTATTTATCAACAAAAAACATATATTTTCTGATAAGATAATGAAAATAAATATCATTTATTAAGACCCATATGATAATGAATTATAAATTTTAATTCAATACATGAAATAGAAAAACCCTTTGCCTCATCATTTAAATACATACCACAATCTATATCAATTATTTGATGGATTTTGAACTCCGGTATACTCACTAAATTTTTAAAGAATATATTTGGTTTCATATACATTTAAAAATATATTAATGGATTTATATAACATATTTACATGACATGGAATATTTATAGAGCTTCAAAAACCACTTCAGGTATCCTAGAAAATTTTTATCATATTGAAACATTTCATTAACTTTATAACACCACCTTTTGGTTTCAATGATTGAGTCTGACTATTAGGCATGCAAAATATTATTTATCTATATTAAACATTTACTCTAATGTATTTCTCATATATTAATAGATATTATATTCCATATTTCAATATCATATATCCTCAAAACATTGATAAAAATGGTTAATCATTTATTTAACTCATTGTCATTGTCTAAACACTTCAAATAGAATGAATTTTATATCCAGAACATTCCTTAAAAAAATATTCACTATAACCAAGTAAATTAAAATAAACAATCATATTGAATATATGAGTGGATAAAAAATTATCATTTGTTCATTTAGTGTCGAATAATCTCAATATTAAGTTACTTAGTAAAGTGTTTCATTTTTGAAACAAATATTTTGTAGCTTTAACTTAATAATTATTCTTACATTTGTGTACCAATCATGGAAGTTTATTATATTGATCTTATACTTTTTATGAGATTTTTATTTAAGTAAGTTATTATGATGATGACTTATATCTATAACTGAATCGTTTTTCATATGATCATCATGTTTTACATTTATTTAAGAAAGATTTTTTAAATGTACTCCCACTAAAATGGTGACCCCATTTTAAAAACATCCTATACTTTAGTGGGAAAAGATCTACTTTTCACTACGTAATATGTAAACATTATTTTTACTCTAACCACTTATTTATTTTGGTAGGATATTACTCTATTCATATCATATATGAATCTTGGAGGGTTGAGCACAAAAATCCCTGCCTGGTCCATCATATTCACCAGTATCATAGCTCTTATGTTTTTTTTGTTAGGTGTAACCCAAATATCGTTGTGCTATTTGGATACCTAAAACTTATGTTTATCCATATCCTAAATTCCGTATAAAATAGAATCCATGGGTACCTAACATTAACATGAAAATATCTAGATTGATGATCGAGGTTTGGATATTTGTTTTCTTTGGATGTAATCTAACACTTAATATTATTTTGAAGGGGATTTAACCTAAAAATATTATATAATGTTATTAAATTTAAATTTATTCATGATTATATCGAATTACTTTGGAATCCTATTTCAGTTAAAATATCAATATGTTCAAATTATATTTATGTGAAACTCTTCACAAAAATCCTAACATCTATTTCTAACCCAAACTAAAATCCAACAATATTCATATATATCTAAATTGATATCACGAATAAGGTGAATTAAAACATTTAATATATATTATTATAATTATATGAAATAAAAAATACACATAATAGTAATCTTAATGTAACATATAGTCAACCCCCACTTTTCTAGACAGGGCATAGGCCTCTAACAAAATAAGTAGTCTGACTAAAAATTCCTTTACCCTAAAATACTTTAATTAATACATATTTCAATCCCAAAATAACACCAACTATTTATAAACTATAATAAAACATAAAATTAATTTTTATAACTCAATATAAAATAATTATTATATAGAAGAAAACTAAATGATTTACCATACCTAATATGTGTCTCGAGTGATTAATGTATGATAATTTATAAGTAGTTTTACACTTTATACTAAATAAATCATCACAATTCATAATATATCACTTCTTATCAGTGAATAAATTATGCAATAAGATAAATAAATGAATTATTCACAAATTTAAACAAGATATTAGTAATTTAGTAATTCATTAATAGAACAATTGTAAACAATTTTAATTTTGGTATGGATAAACATAAACAATTAAATTTTATCTAATATGAAAAATTTAATATTACCATCTCTATGTTATTAGTATGAACTATTTGATATTGAAATAATGATTTATTTTATGAATATAATTTATTTTTGATTAATAATTATTTAATATTTATGTAAAAAATTTAAATAAATTAAATATCACATATTTAATTTTTTTAATCCACTAATCATGTCAACATATAAAACTCATTTAGGATTGGTTGAAATATATTTTAAAAAATATCCATAATATAATCATTTGATATTTATATTTAAGAATAATTCATAAATAAATATTAATTTTTTTTCATATTACATTATTCTATGATTTATAAACACTTTATGAATTATTTGAATATATAAATATACTTTAATACTTGATTAAATATGAAACGTCCTTGGTTTTCATGATGGTATGAACCCTTTTTATTTGGGGATAAATAATTATTTTATCTATAAGAAAGTTCTTAAGAGTTAAAGGAAGGGTTCGGGAGGGTCTGATGCTTATTTTATGCCTGGAGATTCTATTTTTGGGAGAAACAGATGAGGCGTATGGTTACCACACAATTAGTGATAACCACACCCCTCAACGACATGGTCCATGGTAGGTGTTGTATAGTTCATCAAACAATGTAAACCAGAATACATGGATAAGAAAATTAGTGTATTTAGGTTGTAAAGGTTATCTTCATGGTGTGGTAATGGTTTTCTAACATTGTGAAAACTGTGCATGGGGGGCATGGGAGAGTGTTGGGGCATGTTTGGCGCAACATTTGGACAACCGTGTGACCAAATCATGTGACCCATAAAAATGGATGGAATTCCATTTTTATAGTTCCTTAATGTTTATACTCTGTTTTCATTTCCTCTCCACATAGATCATACTTTCCATTCTATCTACCCCATGGATTTCCTCTAGAAATTGATCCATCTCCATCATATGCTGTCAGAATCACTCATCATTTTTCAAATTTGATCTATCTCACTAATGGATTCAGTCATATTTAATATTTTATTCTATTAAATCTTTGTATGGAATAATAAATCCATGAGAGATAATATTCCTAATTTTAATTTAATGTTCTATATCTCTAATTTCTTTCATTCTATCCTAAATCATAAGATGATATCAGATGAGGATTTTAATACCAAGATAAGTGAGGTGCTCTCATGGTTTTCTATATTTTTGTGTGTGCTTATACTATGTTTTATTTATTCCACATGATATACATTCCATCTGTTTCTCCTAAAATTGATAAACCCTGAAATTAATTATAAATGTATAATTTTATGCATGTTAAGAAAAACTAATAACTGGTTGGATGTTGATGACCTCAACCCAAACCACCCCTTGCTAGAGTTTTTTTAAATGCCTTATTGACATGTGTTTCCATTATGACCAAAACAACTATGGTGTGTTTTTCCCTACATTGGATAATGAGATTGTATTATGTGAGTTAATGAAATAATGTAATGTTTCAAATTGTACACCTTGTCCCATTTATACTTTTTATTTATTTCATGGATAAAATGATAAAATGAATTTAATAGTTGTAAGAACATATCACTTTATCCTTGAATATAATTTGATATGAATTGGATTAAATCATTTTAAACATTTGTACTAAGCACAATGTTCTTTATTGTTCTTTATGATTATGGAAATAGTGTTCCTTATTGTTCATTTAGACTTTATGTACATGATTTTCATTATAATAAAGTTGGATAAATGGACATGAAATTAGGCATTATTTATTTAGAATCATAGGACATTACAATAACTCTTATTCATTTATAATTAATGGTCATGATGTTTTATATTTTCTATGACTAACTACTGGTAATGAAATTACACATTGTTTATTTATTATTGTAGGAAATGATATTCAATATTAACTATGAACAATTAATTATCGTAACAATAATTATTGTTTTTAATATAACAAATTTTTAGAGACATCCTAGTATAGGCTGAAGTAGGTAGTGTCTTATGGGTCTCCCAAGAAGGACTCAGACCACTGTGGTTTATTTAATCACTACTTTTAATTTATTATTTATTGTAAACTATTCATAGTATGTTCACATATTAAATAGTACTAGAAACCGTTTGTGGTCACCTACCGAGTTTATCACATAGCCTGTTTGGGCTTTCTATTGTTACCCAAACAATCTTCAGGGATACTGGTAGGGAAAAGGGAGAAAATATGATTATGGATGCCATATTTTAAATCCTAGTATGAAGTAAGGTATAAGAGTACCGAGTGTATGCTCATGATGCTATTGGAGATATATTTTGGACCTTTTTATTCTTTTTTTATAGGATGTTTTCTATGTATGCTGATTGTTTTCCAATGTATTCCCCATTTTTTATAGCATAGAAACTCAAAATCATTGTTTATATGTTTCTAGATATGTAAAAAATTTATTAATGATGTTTTCATATTGATAATTATTATTTTAGATGTTATGCTTCCTCTGTTGTACTATCTTTCTTCTTTTTTTTTGTTATCTACCACTATGATCCACTATGACCTAAGAGTATATTTTCCCAACTATACCATCATAGGACCTCACTACTATTCATAATTCTCTGGTGTATGGGGAGGCTTTCTTGAGGAAATGGGGCTAACTGAGTCAAGTTACTTATGAGTGAGTCAGTCTCGAGGTCACTACAAAGTGGTATCATAGATGATTTTTTCTATTTTTATTAATATTTAATGTTGGTAGATAGGATATTATGAAAGTGTTAAAAATGGAATCAAGCCATTTATTCGGAGTAGCTAGTTCTATTTATATGAAAAACACAAACTACCTGGGATGAGAATGGTTATTCTGTATTATTTATATAATTATTGACTAATATCACTAATGGGTGAAAAAAATGATTTTTGGGTTTATTAGTAATATTATTATAATTTTGGAATATCTTTTACCCTTGGCCTAGTGTTGTAAGAATGTATTTGTTAATGCATATTTATTAGTACCTTAGGATTCAAAAATCAGGCAAATTCCATGATATATTTTTTATTGTGTGAATTTCCTGAATAACGTTGTAGTACCTTTATCAAGATATATTTTATCTCACTAATGTTTATATAGAAGAAGTGTGATATATAATTGGTTTTCAAAGTGTCTTCCTCAACCTAAATACTTCTTTCCTACATATTATAAGGGAGGAACCTTAATTAACTAATTATCACATGTTTGTGCTATGTAATAATGGTTATACAAGATGAAATGTTAGTTGATTTTGATTACATGAATTCCAATTGTAATTTATAAATAATGTAATTATAAAAATTGATAATATCAATTAATCTAATCAAATCATCATTTATATGTTTTTACATCCCGATACCAGATGTAAGATTCTGGCTATAATTTTATAACATACCAATTTGAACTTCTAAAGTCTATGCCAACATAACATGGGAATGATGAATCATATAATTAGACTATGATATATATATAAATAAGTATGAACATAAATAAATATATATTCTCAATGGAAATAGTTGTTGGTAAATGGGGATACCAATTGATACTTAATAAGTTCTTTCCATTATAAAATTTAATTGACACCACATAAACCTGATCGCCTAATGTGTTATCTAAACATTGACCCCAACCCATCATTATTAGTGGGTATTTTGGAGTGACTCTTGGGTATGAAATCACTATACAAATCCTATTAATTTAATCTACGATCTATCATGTTATTAAATATGCATCTAAGGTGCATGTTTATAATTTTACAAATATTCCCCCATTATAGTATCGAGTCATGAACCAAGAGTGTAACGATGACCATGCTCTGGAGGTGGTGGGCCATAAACCAACAATATTACCTCTAATAGTTCCACTCGAAACTCCCCTATTATTCCTGATCTAGGCACTGATCCTCAATTTTGAGAGGTTTTTTTTGTCTCGTTAAGACAATATAGGGGGATCCATGATCTTTCATTTTCATGGAAGAATTTATTGGGGAATTCCAGTAGCAAAACACCCTAACCATTAAGGGGAAGATCGTACTTAGGCTATTGATTCATTAATAGAATCCATTATATCTATCTTTTAGCACCATGAGAGACCTCGTAAGAGGAAGATAAATATTTCTACGTACATTTCACGAAACAAGTCGGGTCACCATCAAACCGATGCCTGACTCGGTCCGCGGTAAGGCCCGAAGGGTGTTCCCGATCCCCACGGGCTAGAAGAAGTGCCCATGTACCAAAAAAACTTGGTAATGATTTACCCAAATAAATAAATATAAAAAACATTAATAGGAATAAATTGAAGAAAAAATCAAACAAATAAATAGACCCTTACACTAAGATCTGATTTGAAGTTTACAACTTGTACAAAAAACACAAAAGGTAATATAACAAAGGAAAACCAGAGCCCCAACTTAATCCTCCATGTGACAAGATGAGTCGCATCCTTGAGCCACTGCCACCAAACCAACACAGGAATGCCACTAAAAACCCGAACCTCCAATGCTATGCACAAAGACTCAACCTGAAATACAAAAGAAACAGGATCTACATACACCCAATGGTGTATGTAGGATGTTATCCAAAAGCCCAGTAGGATTCCTCCCATAAAAGGTTTGAAAAAAATTATTAAATGACTAATAAATTTGAAATTTAATAGACAAAAAATAAATAAATTCTTAAACAATTTTAATGAAAACGGTTTTATGGAAAACTAATGTAATGAAAAATAACTTAAATTAAAACACACACACACACACACACAATTTCATGGTAACCCCAAACTTCACACCATGTGCCGACGATGAGCACAAAGAAAAAGAGGAGTAAAAAACATGGGGGATGCCCTAAAGATATTAGCGAGAAGTGGGACCCTAGAACATCACATCTTGGTGAAAATTGGTATAGGAACACAACAATATACATTCTTATGCATGATCCACAAGTAGGAAAATAGATCTATAACCTAGTGGTCTCCAAACATCATCCAAAAGTTTAGTTAGTGTGGAAGTTGTCAACTGTGCTATGTGAATACAGGCTAATACCAGTTCCATGTCACTAGAGAACTAGTCCTAGTCCACCCACCTACTACCCAAGCATCCCATTTCTGCTCAAGTGGATCAGATTTCATGTCACATGTAAAACATAAATAAAAAAAATGAGTCACTTCCTCTACCCAACACCAGAATTGAACACACAAAAACCATTTAAAAATTTTAATAATTATACACACACTTAAAATCTCTCAAACTAAATCTGCATAACTTACACAATTAAAGAAACCATTTGCACAATTTAAACATCCATTTTCACGGTCGGACAAAGAAAAAAAAACATTATTAACCATTTTGAAATATTCCACTTGTCTTTAAGAATATGAACCTTATTTTTTATCTAAATGAAACATGAAAACAAAACTAAAACACCACTTCATCCCTTACACATTTTATTAATGTTACTACACAGTTAATAAAATAGTAAACAACTCGACATGGGTTTTTTCACAAAAAAACATCAAACTCATATGGTATAAAAATTCTACTAGTAATTAAATGAAAAATGTCCATTATGGAATGATGTGCACCCCAAGATAGTTTTTAAAACCAATTCACAACATCCATATCATTTAATAAAACATTAAGAAATTCTATAAAACAATTCCAAGCGACATCACATGATTTTTTACACATAAAAATCACAAGAAAACTCTTTTTACTAAAAAATGCACATCATCACCACTTCATAATCCAATTCATATCTCTTCATAAATTAAATAAACATATTTAAAAACTCATATAACACAATAAAGTGACTCGATAAGGGTTTTCACAAAAATGCACTAGGCGGTATACTAAAATGCTACAAAAAAAATCAATGCATGTTAATTTTTTTAATAAACTATGTTCGTACCCAAGTAATTAATGGAAGACCAAGCTAAATTAATCAAAAAAGGAAATTAATCCATCAAGAAATAGTTATATGTGGAACCACCTACCTCAGTGTAGATAATTATCACAACATGGTTAAAAAAATCCAGAGCATGTTAATTGAACCTCAAACGACTCGGCTAGTCCCTAAAATCAAAACATCAAATCACATATACCAAAAATCGAACCAAAGAAACACCAAAACCTAACCCGGGAACCTAAAAACTGAAGACATAACCAAATGAAGAAAATCACACCTTCGATGAGGGTGTATATGGCTTGAAGAACGAGATGGGGTGGTGCTGGAGGTGCGTCGTGCCGGCTGGAGGCTTGTCGGAAGGGGGGGATAATGGAGTGAGGTGTCCAATGGTCTCAAACTGGAAGGGAGGGCTATGTGTGGTGGTTCGGTGCATTGGAGGAGGCTATCCTAGGAAGCGGCACAGTTCAGTGGTGGTCAGTCCGATGAGGAGGAGCGAAGGGGATGGGGCGGTCTGCGTCGGAGGAGGTCACGTCGAAGGAGGCCACACTGTAGGGGAAAGCAAGGGTAGGGGGTGGTTTGCACCAGAGTATATCGCGCCAAAGTAGGTCATGCCATAGGAGGAAGGAAAGGAGAGGGGGATTTGCCGCTATAGGTAGGGTTAGAAGGGAGCCACTGTGCAAAAACCAGGGGGGTGGGGGGTCTTGTGCGACGAGAAGAGAGAGGTGAGGAAGTATGAGAGAAAAAGAAAAAAAGGGAAAAAGGGAAAAAAGGAAAAGAAAACAAAAAAAGCAAATAAAACCTAAATAAAATCTTCACTAATTAAAATCAATAATAATAATAATAATAATAACATGCTACTAATTTTATAATTATGGAAAATATTTTATACTAACAACTTAATTGAAATAATGATGATAATAATAATAATTACAATAATATTAATAATAATATAATTTTTATCATAATGCTGACACTAAAATAATTT
Source organism: Viscum album (assembly GCA_963277665.1). Taxonomy (NCBI): domain Eukaryota; kingdom Viridiplantae; phylum Streptophyta; class Magnoliopsida; order Santalales; family Viscaceae; genus Viscum; species Viscum album. The sequence goes on along the minus strand of OY728143.1, from coordinate 1,994,477,437 downwards.
TCTAATTATACTAATTTAATAATACATTTTCACTAATAATTGCAATCATAATAATTAGTAATTTTTTAAAAAAAATTACATTAATGAACTTATAATGATAACAATGACTTATGAAAAAAGAAACCTAATTAAACTTTTAACCAAGACCATAATAATAATAATAATAACCTTACTCCTATTATTATTATTATTGTTATTTTGAATAGTCCTAAAATAATTGTATTTTTAGCGTTCACCTAAATTTCTATCCAACCATCTAATTAATCAGTTATGTACAAGGCAAGCCACATGGTGGTCTGGCGAATCCACACAGCTTCAATAGTTCCTTGAGCACATGCCAAACATTACCATGCCAAAACACTCGCTTATTAGCAAAATGAAAAAACTCACGTCGAGTTCATCCCACACCTCAACAAATAAAATTTAAAGCCAAATAAATAATTTTTTAAAAATAAAATAAAAATTAATATAGATGATAGGGCGTGACAGTACATTATCTATGGATCCTCCATGATATGGTGGGATGTTATCATACATGTAATCCAAAATCATATTATGGTCTGGAGATAATATCATATGGTCTTTTATGATTACTTCTATCGTTACTCTTTGAGGGATGACTGATCAAAGAAGTTTATTCACCGAAAAATAAGGAAATATATTTGTTATAGAATATCTATATTTCTTTATTGAGATTCATTGCTCCAAACTAAATATTTTTAGTGAAAAATTATCCAAATATATGGTGATGGAGTATGGGCTCATGTATAACATCCATGGATATGTGAATTTATTCTTTTTGACTACCATATTGGAAATTGTGAATTAGGACATCATCATTGAATGTAATATGATATAGGCTATGGGTGTGGTCTATGGTAGTTCATTAGCTAGACTAGATAATACTTCAACTAGTGGAAGGAAGTGTATCCTAAAGAGTTATCATAAGATAAGTGTTGGTCGGAGAATCTATTCCAATAGTAAAGTATTATGCCATCAGAGGGGTAAGCTAGGTCACTTAAAACCTTAGTGAGATAGAGACTACACTGAGTGATGAAATTGTTTCCATATGGGTCATATTCAATGGTTTTATATGATCTTTCAATAAGTTATTAGTGGGAGTGGATCTTCAACTGCTCCAACATCAGGAGCAGGATTGGTGGCTCATGTCCTGATAGACAACAGAACTACTGTTGGTCATTCAAGTTGAGGTGGTGGTCATGACCAAGGGATACAGAAACAATACATTCAATGCTAACAGAGTAGAGATTCCCAATGTATTTAGGTTTTATATTAGGTCCTTGGATCAGTCTGATTATATTCAGTGTATCCGACCCTAGAGGAGTTGAGCATCATGTATTTTACAGTTCGAGGTATAATTTTAGTATACTCGACATCAGTGATTGATTTATTCAACATAGTTGTTTCACAATTCATTTATATGTATGGAAATTTTTAAATGTATTTTACTAAAGATGAATAATTTATTTGGAGTAATGAATCTCAATACTCCATTGGAAATTCAATTGGATAGTGCATGACAATGTAATGAATTCTCACATGAAATAGGCTATTATCATTTCTTGTGGTTCCCTATTGTTCTTGACATAATAGGGTTTGATGTAACTGTTGGGATGGATTGTAAAGTACCATATCATTACCATAATAATTGTTTTCATAGATGATTGTCCTATATATAACTTGAGGGATGTAATTATATTTAAAAGGGTGAGTAAGATATCCATGAGAGTCGAGCTGGACCTGAGCATCGTGGGATGCGTGGAGTGATAACACAAATTCTCAATATTTATTTAAATAATCATGGAACAAGAAATATTTATTTCCCTCATGAAGTTTATAATTTTAAGGACATCTTCCTGGAGTACATTAATGGGTAAACTCCCATGAGAGAGGAAGAGTTTATTATTGAACTTATTCTGAGAGTAGCACTACACTATAATGAAAACAAAAATCAGCGACATTTTTTTTTGAATTAGCATCATTTAAAAACATATCTAACCATTCACTGAATTTTTTTATAAATGTCAATAAACGTGTTATTAAAAATCCATGTTTTCTATAAACATGGTAATTGTTGTGAAATTCACAATTTTTTGGATTTGTATTAAAATAATTTTTTTAAATACCCAACCACCCATATTCCATCCTGGTCTCAATTACCTCACTCCCAAATCCCTCTAGTCGACGAGCCCCCCAGATTCCTGCATGCCTTCCCCACTACTATGCATTACTGCTCCTTCCCCTATTTTTTTTTACAGAAATTCGCAGCTAAAGGAATTTGAACCCTACATTTGGAAACTCCTAATGAACAACTAGACCTACCCACCTAAAAACAATTATTTGTGTAATTATATTATGATATATTTGTATATATTAGTAGATTATATCATTAATGAAATTAATATATTATATATATATTTTTATACATCAATATACATGTATATATATATATTTATATTATATATATGTATGTTTATATATGTGTGTGTCTGTTTATATGTATATATATTAGTGTGTGTGTAAAAATATATATTTTTATGTATACAAATATAAATAATTATAATTATACATTTTTATTTTAATATATATATATATTAATATAATTAGAATTATATATATATAATTAATGATGTTTTCTTAAAAACGTGAAAAAACTAAAATATTTGTGTTTATATATATAATTAAATTACATATACATATCGGAACTATAAAAAATGGTCATTAGCTATGTTTTTTAGTGGAATGGATATAGTTTAAGCCACCACCTAATAATATAGTAGATTTTGTTAAATATACCATGTATTTCATGGTCGCTAGTCTTTTAGCAGCGATTTCCTTTATTTAGAGGTGGTTTTTTATGTGTAATTTTTGGAGAATTTCAAGGAGTTTTCCTGTTTATTTAGTAGTTTTTTATAAAACATATATTCTGGGGGAATATAAATAAAATGAAACTGACCATCACTGAACATAATAGCGGTAGTTATTTTTAACCAGTGATAAAAATATTTTAGTTAATGTCTTTAGTGGCAGTTACTAAAAACATACGCTAAATTAGAATTTATTTTTTAAATAATATATATTAAAAAACTGAAATATAAAAACACTAACATGAAATAAACTAAAATATAAATGTATGATAAATCCCTCAAACATAAATCATTCATCGACAATCATATATACAAACATCCATAGTCATCATAATCTCAATATGAGTCATACATCTATCAACAAATACCTAAATCATCAATATATACATATAACATATGTACAATAAAATCCAATGCTCGATATACATCCACTTCAGAATCTCCACTACATCTATCTACCTATAAATCATCTCATCAACTAAAATTGATCATATCAACTCATAAAATTTAACAAAAATGAAAACAAAAATTAAAATTAAACACGATTAAACAGAATTACAATACAATAATTGATAGCATGAAAACATTATAATGAAGCTAAGAACCATCAAGACTGTCGTATGAATATTTTCATGGATTGGTATGGTAAAGCTTCATCCTACTACTGGAATCATCCACCTATAATAAAGCACAAAACATTTAAGAAAATAAATGAAAAAGAGAAAAGACACAAAATTTATTCATAATGTTTGACATAAAATTAATTATTTTTTAATCAAACATTATAAATTTTAATAAAAAATTAATATATAATGAAGAACATCTTGAAAATATTGAATTTCCTATTTAAGATATGATTCAACACTTAAAACTGAATAGGTATGACTAAATATTCTAATTAATGTTTAAATAGACATGCGATGTGCTTGAAATTAAATTAATTTTTTTAAATACTTCGATATCACAACATGTACTCTATTTCAAAAAGAACTCATTGGTTGTTGTCACATCGTTTCATATTAATATGATGTCATTTTTTATCCGTTTGACCATTCTACACACATTTTAGAAATTGAAAACATAAAAAAGAAATTTACGACCATCTTCATAAAACCATAATTAAGAATAATGCGTCATGATTTCCTACATTCCACAATTAAATATATGTCCACTATACCTTGATTTCAAGGAAATTTGATTTCTTTTTCCTAATTTTGACCCCCAAAACATGTTTTGAAAATATTTTGTACCTATACAAATTTTTTATCGAGTAATTTCAACCACACCACACATCAAATTTATGTTCTTTATGTTGATACAAATCAATAATATCTCATAAATGGTTTTCATATGATTAAAACCAATATCATTTTTTATATGGTTTTGACTACACTATACCTGTTTTAGTCTTTTAAAACACTAAAAATGAATTTATAGACATCCTGAGAATACCATAATTTAAAATGATGTTCCATCAATTAGTAAATTTTAAAATTCAATTTATGATCATTTTCATCTAATTTCATAGTGATATGACATCGTTTTTTTATTTTTTACCCCTAGACCTTGTTTTTAAAATCTTTTATACCTTTAAGAAGTATTTATTGAGTCATTTTGACCACACTGAATAGTTTATTTTAATTTTTTCTATGCGTACATGTAAAAAGTAAACCACCAGTGGTTATAAAAATATATAACATCAATATATGGTCGTTTTATATAATTTTAACCATTCTATGCATATTTTAGTTTTTTAAACACTAAAAAACCATTTACAGACATCCCAGGAAAACCATAATTCAAAATGTCATTCCATCAGTTCCTATATTTCTAAATTCAATATATAGTTATTTTACTCTGATGTGATTGAAATTTAATATTGTTTTTTTATTTTTTACCCCCCCTGGCACATGTTTTTAAAGGCTTTTATACCTTTAATTAGTGTTTACCGAGTCATTCTGACCACACCACATGTAAGATTGATGTGTTGTCTTTGTGAAAACATAAAAAACAACATATCATTGATTTTATCATGATTTCACATGAATTTAAGATCTTTTTCAAATTTTTTTACCATTCTACACACATTTTAGTCGTTTAAAACACTAAAAACGTATTTACAACCATCCTGGAAAAAATGTAACTCAGAATGAAATTATGTCAGTTTCAAACATTCAAAAATCAATATATGAACTTCATTTAGTGATATTAGAACAATCCTATGACTTTTTCCCAGTGTTTCCCCTGACACATTTTTTAAAGGCTTTGTACCTTAAAAGGTGATTACTTTATAATTCTAACCACACCACACATCGGATTGACATGTTTTTTATGTGTAAATATCAAAAATAACTCATTAGTGGTTTTACAATGATTCCATGTCAATATTAGGTATTTTATATGGTTTTGACCATTTCATACACGTTTAAGTGTTTTAAAACACTAAAAATAAATTTATGGTCATCATAGGAAAACATTAACACACAATGGCGTGATGTGAGTTCTTATATATCAAGATTAAATATATAGTCATTTCCCCTAACTTCAGGGAAATATGACATCGTTTTCCTTATTTTTACCCCCCAACACTTGTTTTTAAAGGATTTTGTAACTTTCAGATATGGTTTCCAAGTTATTTTGTCCACGCTGCATGTTATATTGACATTTTTTCTATATGTGCAAGTAAAAATAACTTATTGATGATTTTAAAATGATTTAATGTTAATATGAGGTCGTTTTATATGGTTCTTACTGTTCCCCACATGTTCTAATGTGTTTACATCCATATCACGAAACTCAAAATTTGGAATGACATATCATTAGGTCCTAAATTTTAAAATAAAATCTATAATAGATTTTCTCTTCATTTTAGGGCAATTGGACATCATATTTCTAGTTTTGACCCCCCACCCCAAAAAACTTTTTAAACGATTTTGTACCTTTAATAATTATCTACTGAGTCATTCCAACCACACTGCATGTCATATTAATTTGTTTTCTATGCATACATATAAGAAATATCTCAATGATGATTTTCATATGATTTCACATGAATCTGAGATAGTTTGATATGGTTTTGATCGTTACACACGTGTTTTAGTGTTTTAAAACACTATAAACACATTTAAAATCATTTTAGTTAAATTGTAACTTAGAATGATGTGTCGTTAGTTCCTACATTTAAAAATTCAACATACACTCCTTTTACCTATATTTTAGGGAATTATGGCATCTTTTTACTGGTTTTGACCACCAACTCATATTTTTAAGGCTTTTGTACCTTTAAAAAGTGTTTACTGAGTCAAAACAAAGCAAATAAGACCGTATAGTTTTCAAACATATGGATAATGATCTATAATTAATTTTTGATGTGTAAGAATAAACCACACCTCAATATAAAAAAATATGTGGTTGCTATGACTCAAAATGTGTGTTTCTATTTAAAATTGTATTTTTAGTTTTATTTATGAATTCTAGTATGTGATCTATGAAAATATGTTTGGTTTTATTCTTAATTGATGTGAATAAAAGAAAAAAATAGAAGAAGGTAAAAGAAACAAACTAAATACTATAAGTATAATTATTGAACCCTATTTAGTGACCCAAAAATCTTCTTCCAATATTTATAATTAATGGGAAATCTCACCATCTAATAAGAAATATTCCCATGAATAATCCCATAGATTATTGAAGAATCACAAATAGAACCTTGAACTCATCAAATGGAATGATAATCATGAAGTCATTCAGGTCCCTCCATCCACCATGTTCATAATTATATACCTTCTATTTTTTTCTTTTTTTGTTTGAAAAATTCATTAAACGACTAAGAAAATATAATTTATAAAAAAAATAAATACATACTATTAATGGTAAATCACTAATACCCACTAGATAGAGGGGTAACCAAAAACAACATCACCAGTGGTGAATTGGATGGTGGGCTACCAACAACATTTGATTAAACTATTGGGTCACTATTAGTCTCGGGTATAGTGGAATAACTAGGATCCAAAAAAGATGATGGTAGTGGTGGCGAGATCCGAGTTGTTGATCAGCTATGATTTGTAATTTTTTTGTTATCATAATTCTTGCATTTAAAATGGTTAATCTACATTAAATGTATAAAAAATTCTAAAGTAAAATATATTTACAAAAAATAAAAATAACAATGAATATATATAACACTTATTGATGATAAATTATTATATATTTTTATAACTAATTTATAGATTCAATTATATTTATCTTAGTTATATTCTTTTTAATTAACCTACATTGCAAAAACTCTTTAATTTTCACCCTCCCTTGAAGTATCAATAGTTTTAATATTTCCATGAAAAAACATTTCAATTTTTTTTGATTGATGAGGTTTACTATCAGAAATCAAAAATTTATCTTCATCACCTATATCATATATTTCTATCTACATTAAGTTTACAATAACACTAAAAACTTCATGTATTTCATAATCTACATAATATTACATATTTTATTATGTATCCAAGATTAATGGATCATGATCTGCATGCTCACCAGTATCAATGAAGTGAGGGAAGTGGAAAAAAGTAAAATGTAATGAATCTCTCATTATACCCCCATCAATGTTGATGCCCTTGAATTTGAGTAAGATAACTAAACACTAAACCTGATAATTTAATTATATTATATCATTCTACATCCCATAGTATCTGATATCGACAAATGTAAATACACCACTATTTTCATTTTCATGTCATTTTCATGATAAATTGTTCAAAACCTGAATCAATTAATATTGTAGGCATTTAATCTCATAGAATTCTGTAGTGGACCTCAAACCAAAATCATAAAATCATTGGATATTTTATATTGATTATAAAGATTTATTATCTATAAAAATGATATAATGTGTTACTTTTATCATAGATAAAATTAATACACATAAATAATATAAATACGAGTATATAAATACACAACGGGTGAACCATTCCACATTCTGCATATTAACAGTTTTGTTTAATTCCATATCATTTCATACTTGATCCATTAGTTTCATCTTTGTTTTCTATAACAGTTATTCCATAAATGGATATGGAATAAACAAATTTAGTATCACATATTTATGTACTTATAGAAACTCTAATTTGGTTCGTGTCAAATTTAAACCCCTCCCTATTGGTCGTCCAATTTTCAGAACTAATGTTGACTGATTTTTAAAATGATAATTAGTAGATAGGTCGTAATTAGGTCCATAATTATTGAATCTAGTATCAATCCCATAAAAATACCTATAAAGAAGACCAAACACTCTTAAGCTATGTAACCATGTGAAATAGAACCTTATGGTTGAGATTTATTTCTCACATATGATTCCAAATGTCCTAAGTACATAAAGAACAAAATAAAAACATATAAAAAGATTGTTCAATGATTTTATAAAATCAATTTTACTAATGAAAATAAAAATAATTTTAGCAAACCTCTCAATTGAATAAATCCATTTATAGTGTACTGGTCCACCAAGTTTAGCTTCTTTAGCCAAATGAACTCTCAAATGAATCATGACTATAATGAATAAAGGTGGAAAAAATATCTCCAAATGACATTGTGTAAAATAAATTATCTATTTAAGTATATGAACCTCAATATTATTTAATGTTTTTTAATAAATATATTTGAAAAAGGTACAAAACTCAACTATAACTACAATGAATTTTTAGGTAACTTATTACCCGATACCAATAACAACAATTGGTCCATCAAAATATCTGAGTCATGGCTTTTCAATCCATGTAACTTTTGGTGTTTTATTTCAATGTACCTTGATATGTTACTTTAATTTTCATATAACACTTTTACATTATTTAATGTTTGAAGGAATACACCTTCCTCATAACTTTTAATTGTAAAAATAGCCAAAAAATGTTTTACATTCTAATTTTTCAGAAAACATGTTTTATTTTCCTCAACTCCAAATCCTTGAGCATTAATGTGATCTTTCATCTTACCTTGCTCATTATACAATGTAAAAATTACATTATCAAAATTTTTCTTCTAAATATGTATTATATCAAGATTATGAACTATCAAATTAACCTCCCTATAGGTATGTCTAAAAAAATAGACTCCATTTCTTCTATTGTTTCATTTTAGCCGCTCTGGATAATGTAGCTCATACCCTTTTCCCCCATTCTTTAAACTGATGAAATTTTCCAAATTATTCAGTGACATTGATTATTTGTTCCAAAGTTTCTGAACTTGATAACACATTTGGTAACTTTTTCATTTCAATATCTCTACTGAATCATGTCTTATTAAACCTGAATTTATGAGAAGATTTAAGAAATCGATGAAGACACAAAAAAACACCATTTTGTTCTATGAGGATATCATTGTGGTTCAAAATAAAAATTACACATTACACAAGATAAACAAGTATTAGTGTTCCAACCAGATAAATTTTCTTGTCAATGAAAGTCACTATTTTCTACATTAAAGTAGCATGAATTTTGAATAGTTGTCTCATTGAATCATAATATGTTTCCACACCATCATCTGAATATTCTCACAATTTTTTTCTTATAGGTTGATGGTATACATCAATTTAATTTTCATTAATTTTTATTCTAGGAATTATCATCTAAATAATGAAAGATATATATTTCATACACATCCCTTTAGGTAGAATATAGGGGATCAAAACAACATTCAAAATGCTATAATTAGTACGTAATGTAACAAATGGTTTAAAAACGTCTAATAAAAATCCAAGATTCACATTCCAAGGATCTGAAGAAAAATATAGATATAGAGAATAAAAAATCTTCTATGATGATGAATCTTTTGAAAGTCTTATCATGCTTTCATTAATATCCTAAAAAATCAACGTAAATTATTATGTAGTCTAGGAAACATAAATAATCTTTGTAAGCATGGTTTTATAGGAATGTAATGAAATACCTTTAGTGGATTTTTCTTCTACTTTTTCTTCCTAGGGTTTCATTGATTAATACTCTCAGTTTTTTTCATTGACTTATATAAGATTTTATTAAATATTATTCTTTATTATTTATCAATCTATTCTCCCATTTAAAGTATTCAATCATTATGGCTTGCATGTATCTTGGTATAATCATGTCCATGTTTGTTGACGAGTTTCTTCAAATCATAGAATGATTCAGAGATCTTAGAAATATTAAATGTTTCATGAAGAATCAATAAAATTGTGGAAATTTTGTTCTTAGTAATTCCATAGTGACACTTGATAGGATATAACTTAATTAGAAAATACAAATTTGAATACCTGGAACACCTTTCTTACAATTCATGTTGTCCGGCTTCAACTAATTCAAAAAAATAATTTTCTTTTCACTGAAGTTATAAGAAACATTAACCTTCCCAAGTTCAATTATAGGTTATATTGATCTATTAAATTCTTGGACATTGTATTCTAAAAAACCAAATGTTTCATTAAAAAAATTTCAAATTAAATTATTCATAATTAGGTAACTTAGTTTTTTATTGACAATATTTTCATTATTTTTACCCTCCATAACATTTGATTCACCGTGCCAAATGCAAAATACATATCTAGAATTAAACTATTTAAATATCAAATTATCATATATTTAATTTATATCCAACTATATCCTAAATTTACAATTAGGACACAAACATTTCATACTATCATCCACTGATCATTTGTCTATTAAAAAATATAAATATTCTTCCAATCCCTTGGCATACAGAGGCGTGTTTTGAGGTCAATTAATCCAAATTTTATCTATATGTATTAGTTTGTCACTATTATCCATATATATTTATATATAAATATATTTATGGTTAATCAAACATCTATAATAGAAATTTAATATCACCCACCTTCATCATTGAATCTTTCATTAAAACTATAAAGGGAAATGGGATGAATCACTTGATCAAATTTTTTAATAATAAACTTCCAATATAAAAACATGTATCAAAAAAATTATTATTTCTCACCAAAATATATGAATAATGACATAAATTACATGACCAACACATTTTTATCATCTAAGATGGATTTAACCATAAATAATTTATCCACCAAGCTCATAAATATAGTGATATTTTTTCATGAAATAGATATCCACCTCATTCTTATCATCCAATAGGGATCACTATAATAATTGGAAAATCATGAATTTATCACTAGAAAAGAGGAAAAATTTCATGATATATATAACCTACAATTTCATTTCATCCATGATGGATATGTAAATAATTTCTTTAACCTCTTCATGCAGACTACCATAGAGGGATAATGGAAAAAATATTCCCATTTCATTGAATATTTAGAGCTCACTAATGGCCATCAATAAAATAATTTAAAAAATTATCATAATTAGTCTTGTAAATATAATAAAAAAATATAACAAAAAAATAATTTAAATCATAATAAACTAATAATCAAATTAAATATAAATCCTCAACATTAAAAAAGAGAATAATAATTTCATTAAAGAGAACTAAAATCAATTAAATGTAATTTAATTAAATGTAGTGCATGAAACAAAAAATTAATTTCATATCAAAATTGAGGATAATAGTATATCATGAATTCATAAAATATTAATGAATGTTTTTATAGAATAGAAAAAACCATATCGGGGGTTGGGGTCATAGTGGTAACTAACAGGGGGTCAAAGCCATGGTAGTAGCCGACAGGGTGTTCGAGGTCACAAAGATCATCAGATGTAAGTTCTCAGTCAGAATAGTAGATTAAAGGGTGGGTTGAGGTCATAGAGTGTTTTGACAAGGGGAAACCATGTCATAAATTTCATCTAAAATGGTTACCGGGTTCATGACAATAGAAGACAGGGGTGTCGAGTGATGGCGGTCTCTGGTAAGGGATTTGGGGTTAGGGCGGTCACCGAAAGGGTATCTCTATGGATGACAGTAGATGGAGAGAATGGTTGGATGGGATTAGGGGACACCATAAAGAGAGTTCTAGGGAGAGGAATGTTGGAGGGGTGGGGGTCGTGGGTCACCATAGAGGTCGGGGCGAGGGGTCGTCATCATCATTGAGGTGGGGTTTTGAGCCCGGGAGAGGGTGGTTGGAGGTGGGTTTTGGGTTGCTGCCATGGTGTGGGGGTCGGTGTATTCTCTAAGAATGGAGGTGGTAGGTCAGTGTGGGGGGATTAACTTTCTTTAATGAGGTGGTGGGGTGGGGGTTTCTATTGGGGAGGGCACATGAGGAGGTCGGGGAGGGGGGGTCGTAGATAGGATCGCATAGAGGGAGAAAGGGAGGGGTTGAATTTAGGTATTTTTTAAAACTATTTTTATAAATTTAATTGAAACTACCAATAATTCTAAAAAGATAACATCAATTTCATTAAAACCACCTATAATAAACTACCTTTACGAAGTTATTTTTTAATGACTTTTTTATATATTTATATGTCTGTGTGCTTATATATAAATATATATATATTTAAATATATGTGTGTTTTTTTATATATGGAAATATATATGCATATATATATATATTTATATCGATGTTGTAAAATAAAATATATTACCAATAAAAACCTGTAACACACAAATATAGGGAAGAACTCCGTGAGTATTGATCTCAAGATCTCATTGTGACCCACAAGAGAATCAACCAATGAGTTTCACCCTAAGGTATATATATATATATATATATATATATATATATATATTTTCAAGTTTGTGTGTTCATATATATATATATTATAATATTTAAATATATATTAATGACTTTGTATATAAATATCAATTTAAAAATATAAATATAATATGATTATAATATTGTATATATATGTGTGTGTGTGTGTGTGTGTATGTTTAAATTAATAGAATTGTAATTATATATAAATATCAATGTTTTAAAATAGTGGTATAAAATGTTAATAAAATAGCCACATTTTCCAAAAAATCCTTAGTAAATTTAAGATCTTCATGTTTCCTAAAAAATGTTGCTAAATTAGTGACGTTTTCAAGAAAAGTCACTAAATTTAAAATTATCCATTTTTTTAAATGTTTTAAAAATCATTACTAATTTAGAATTTTTTTTTGGTAAACATCGCTAAATTGTAGATATTTTGTTCAAGAATGAATTCATTACTAAATGATGGTTATTAGTAAGCTACATAATATCAAGAGGCTGCTAAAGTATTTTTATGTCAATGGTTTTATACAACCCACTGCTTCACCATGGGGTTCGCCAATAATTCTCACTAAGAAGGTGAATGAGGCCCTTAGGAGTATCCTGGATTATTTATAGTTGAATCAGATTATGGTTAAGAACCAATATCCACTACCTCATATAAATGACCTTTTTGATCATCTCTGAGGAACTTGGGTTTTCTCAAAGATCAATTTGTGGAAATTTTATCATTTATTAAAGGTTAAAACATCATACATACCATGTAACAAATTCCATATTAGATATGGCTTGTAAGATTATTCCATGATGTTTTTTGATATTATTAATGCTTTATAATTTTTATGGATTTTATGAATGGGGTTATCCACTCATACCAAGATTATATCATTGTAGTTTTCTTGGAAGATATTCCAGTGTATTATCATACTCAAAATGACCATGAAAAACAACTTGACATCATATGGGGTACACTAAGAAATAATAGGTTGTATTCCAAGCTCATGTAACTTCAATTAAGGATTGATAAAGTCCACTTCTCGGATCAAATTACTTTAGAGGAAGGAGTATATATTAACCCATAGAAGAAGATTGTGGTTATTTATTGGGTGTATCCCAAGAACATATTTAATATATGTAGTTTCTTAAGGCTACCTAGTTATTACGTAATATCTATTTTGCATTTCTCAAGAATTGCAGTACCTCTAATGGAATTGACCAATATGGGGGTGAAATTTTAATGATGTGAATATTATGAGAAATAATTTTAGTAGTCTAAAGGATGACCAAATTCATCATTAATATGGATTATTTCAGAGCCCTGAAGAAGCTATATAGTATATTACGATAGATCATGAATCTTGTAAGAATTAGTTTTGATGAAGGGAGATTGATTCATGGTGTACGATTCCCACAAGTTGAGACCTCGGGACAAGAATTACCTGATAAATTATCTCTATCTAGCATCTGCCTTTCATGCCTTGCACATTTGATGGCATTATTTTGTTGGATAATGGTTTGTTTTATACATGAAACAAAAAATCCTCAAATAAAATTTCACACATCCAGAAATGAACTCAAACAATGAATATTTTTTGAATACCCATATTCATTTGAATTCGAGCTTCCTTATGTGCTTGGAAAATGCAATGCGATGATAGATTCTCTAAGTTGGGAGAATAATATATAAGTAGCATAAGAGGTCAATAGTGAATGATAGTTGAAGGCCTTATTTTCTAATATGCACTTGGAGGTCTAAGACCATCTTGGGAAACTTGTACATACTTTGTTATCAATGACCTCTTCACTTATGGATATAGTGAATATGATAGCACTATTAGATCCAAAGGTCTTAGTAATGAGGGAGAGTGTTTCAAGAGAGGACCCACCACCTATTTGGGGCCATTACATGGATGTGATTTTTTCATTCACAGTCATGCCTGGGTTTTTGTATACATACAGGAGAAGTTGATGAGAGATTCTCATTCCTCTAATTGGTAAATTATTCCGAGTCTCATAGAGATGTGCTATGACATATAGAACTAGTATTGGTGGCATAGAATGAAAATGGAGGTAGCAATTTTCATTACTTTGTGTTCTACCTATCAATAATTAAAGGTCGAATACCAGTGACCATTGAAAATTTCACAGTTGTTTCCCTATTACAGAGTGTAAATGGGACAACATCATTACGGATTTTTTAATAGGATTACCAAGATCCCATCAAGGTAGTGACAGAGTAGGGCTAATCATTCATATACTAACAAAGGTCACCTATTTATTACCTATTCATGATATATTTTATATGTAACAGACAAGGTGTTTATATATCAGGGAGATCATACTCCATAATGTAGCACCATGTACCATCATCTTGGGTAATGATTAACATTTTTTATCAGGTTTATGTAATGTGTTGTAAAAGGCACTGTGTTCAAAAGTGATTTTGAGTACATAATATCACCCTCTGATCGAAGAGCAGCTCGAGTGTATTAAATGGATGTTATAGAACATTATCTGAGCATGCGTCCTTGATTTTAAAGGTTATTGGGAGAAATAATTACTACTTTCTAAGATCATATATAATTAAAGATTCTAATACACTATTTAAAATGTCTCTTTAAAGTCTATATACAGTAGGTCATTCAATTCACCCATGTGCTAGTTAGAGGCATGTGAGGTAGCACTACTAGGAAGTTGTCTTGTATAAGAGACATACAAGTAGGTATAACATATCAGGATGTGGATGGATATATACAATTCTCGTAATATTTCTTTTACTAATCAATGTCACTGATCTAGGTAGTTTATGGTTGGGCATCATTTCTTCTTTTTAGTTTTTCCATGATTCCATCAAAGATGGATTTGAAGGCTGGAAAAGTTGTCACCTCAATTATTTAGAAATTTAAATATCTTAGAGAGGGTTAGACCATTGGATTATTCGTTAGTAATTCCACATATACACTGGGGAAATAATTACTCAATCCATGTATCTTGAATTTTTTATAATCATTCGGACACATATATTTATATTCATCCTGAGGAAATTCAGTTGGATTATGATAATTCTGTTAAGGAGAATCTATTTAATATCATTTATCATAGAATGATGGATATTCAAGGTAGGTTAGTTCCTTTGGTTTTGGTTCTATGGTATAATTTATATTTATAGTATGAAACCTAGGATATATAGGTCAACATATGTGTTCATCATTTATAACTAATCTCAGATGATTACTACCACTCATAAATGAAACTATGGGATGAGTTGTTTTGAAGATGGACTGTTATAACATCACAATTTTACATGATGGTATGGAACCTTTAAATTTGTTTATAATCCTTTTTACCTATATGAATTTTATTAATATTTAATAGAAGGGTTTAGGGGTTTCAGGGTCTTGTTCGGTGCCTGGAGCCCTGGTTTTGGAAAAAATAAGACCGAAACCTAATTGTCAAATTGTTAGAACTAAAATTTCCCCTAAAACAATGGGCCATAGAGGGTTTCAGATGGTTTATGAAACCATGAAACCTAGTATGAATTTCCATATGAATTGGTATAGGTGGGTTTCATAGGTTATTCATGCAACGTATGTACAGTTTGTCTAACTGTGTAAAACTCATGCAAAGGGGTGTGTCATGGGATAGTAATGGTGCATGGTTGGCTCACAGTTTGTCCAAAAATATGAACAAACCATGTTCCCTTTTAAAAATGGTTGAAATTCACATTTTCTACCTACCTTCATTAATGTTTAAGCCCTCTTTCTTTTCCTATCCATGTACATCATCCCTCTCATTTGACCTCCACGATGGTTATCCTATAGGATTTGTTTATTATCCCTTATATGATGTTAGAATAACCAAACATTCATCATGTTGGATCTATATAAGATTGTTTTATTATAATATTACTTATTTTATTAATTTTAATTTTTGTATGGAATGCTAAATTTGTGTGAGCTAATATTCCCTATTCTCAAGGTATTTGTCTATTTATATTATTTCTTCTATTCTATCTTGAATTAAAAGATGACATCAGATGAAGAGTCTACTAAAAATCTATGTTAGGTGGTATAGTACTTTTCCAAAAATGTTTTTTGTATTTATATTATGTTGTCATCGTGTCGCACATCGTAATTTCATAGCTTTGCTTAAAAAATTGACAACTGCCGAAATTAATTTTTGAATATTAATTATAGATAGGTTAAGAGAACCTAAAAACTAGTTGGAGGTTGATGGACTAAACCCAAACTACCCATTTGGTGAGTTTTATTAAATTCATTATTGAATTTTGTTTTCCTACTAACCAAAACACCACTGATGTGTGTTTGGAAATATTTTGACTAGTGGAATATTATTAATTGAGTTTATGAATTGATGTAGTGTCATGGAATGTATACATTATCCTCTTCATATTAATTATCAATTATATGGATCCAGTTATACAAAAAATTTTATAGTAGAAAGAGATATTCACTTTAGCCTTGAATATAATTTCCCATGGATGTTGTTACATCATTCTAGACTTCTTCCCTGGACATGATATTCCTTATTGTTATTTATGATTATGGACACAATGTTCCATATATTTCACTTGTAATTTATGGACATGATGTTCCTTATAATTAAATGGGATAAATGAACATGAAATTATATATAATTAATTTGGAATCAAATCAAACATGATCCTTCATGTTTATTTACAATTAGTAGAAATTATGTTTTTCATTGGCAATGCCAAAATAATGGACATGATCTTTTACAAATTTTAATTTTTAATTCAATGAAATGATATTCTCTATTTATTACATCTAGTTAATAGAAAAAATTCCCATTATTGTTTTTAATATAATAACTATTCATGGACATCTCATTTTAGTCTAAAATTGGTAGTGTCGGTTGGGTGTCCCAAGAAGGACCAATTACGATGTGGTTTGTTTTATTACTACTTTACATTTACTATTACATGAATTCAGTATGCCAATTAGTTACCAGATACAATTAATAGATGAAGGTAGGGATATGGGAAAGCATCTAGCTATGGACATGTCATATCTTATACTATGATAGAGTATGGGATCAGAGGACCGAGTGTATTCTCTTGATTCTATTAGAGAATGATTTTGGAATTTTTTATTATTTTTATATAGAATGTTGTATATGTCTGCTATTATGTTTCCTTTGTATCCCCCATTTTTATTTCATACAAACAAATCATGATTTTGTATAAATTATTGTATATATAACTATTCATTATTTTTATTTTCCTACTAATTATTATTATTCTGGATGTCATGCTTATGTTGTTGTATTATCTTGATTCAACAAATTATTTGTTATTTGCTATTGTTCAATATTATTATATGAGGGTATAATATCCCCCCCCATTCCATCATATACCCTCACTTTTAATCGGTACACAATGGTGTATGAGGAGGTGTTCTTGAGGTTATGTGGATAATTATGTTTGATTACTTGTGAGTAATCCAGGATATGGATTCTATAAAATCTATATATAATTTTTTGTATGGATGATATCCCCATCCAAGATAATAAAAGATTTTACTAATTCTAACAAAATCAAAATTTTATTAAAATTCTATCCAAAATATCCTGAACAGTAATGTAATGCATTCCATTTTGGTCCTTTGGGAACACCGTAAAATATTGCATTTTTCCATGAAATTATGGGTGAAATTTTTATTTGATAAGGACATAAATGGTTTAAAATTTCTTGGTCTATGTCTTGAAAAGTCCTTATGATGGAGCGTGAGTATGGGAATGAAACCCCTAGACCAAGACATAGAGAATTTTATTATGATTCTATGTTTTCCATGACATTCTATTAATGCTCAACATTCTCATTTTCCTAGAATTATTCATGGTATTTTAGTATTATGAATTGAAACATCCATTTTTATAAGGAACATGATGTGCTCATCAATTCTGAAGAATAGAAACATTCCTTTTGGATTTGGCCCTACCATTGAACTTATATGACCTTTTTTTTGTTTTCCTCATCTATTAAAAATTCATACCAAACATTGATATATTATATATGACACCAAAAAAGGATTTTGGAGGGATGAAAAAAAATAAAAATTGTATCATATTAATAATCCAAAACCCTATTAATAATAGAATCCATATATATATTTATAGTGAATATAAAGAAATAACAATAACATCACAGACTACACCAATTGATTCATCCTATAAAATATTATCATAATAATTAAATTAAGATCCCATAAAAGTATCCCTAATGAACGGTTTTAAAAAAATATAATAACACTTATTAGAACATGAAGATGTTTTTTAACCCTAGTTTCATGATATCTACATAATAAATATGAAATTGTGTATAATAAAAATTAAAGAATACTAATATATAATTTATACCACACAATGTAGAATCCACCACATCATCTTTGAACACTATCACATGGGTTTGATAAAGATCATTATGTGGAATCAAAATAACATCCCACTTCAATAATGTATTAATGGGATATGTTGAATCATCTGAAAATATGATGATATTGTTCTTTCAATCATGAGGTACTAACATATTATATGAAAATAATGAAATAGAATATAGGTTTGGGTTTTAGGGGGTTTTAAACAAGAAATATAGAATCACCAAAACACTATTATTTCATGGAAGTAGTTTATATTGGATATTGAACATGATCCTTAACAATTTTAATTTATTTAGGCATTAAAATGCATGAATTAATACTCTGTCTAGTATATGTATTGATCACATGAATTCATCACCTCCAATTTGTTACATCTCATTAAATGGTGTAACAAGTTATTGTTTATGTGGAATAAAAAATTGAATCATCTCATGAAAAACATTGAAACAAAGTGATACATCCCATGAATGAAAACAACATGTATATATATCTTAAATATAACATACATTAGCGAATATATCCATCAATCTATCAATTTCATTAAATCCTTGTAGCCTTTTTTTATTTCTTCATATATTATAGAATATAAAATAACTTGTGAAGTCATATCCAAATATCATTTTGGATATTTTCTAACACTCTTTTAGAAATATATCTTCATATTCACCTCACAACACATCATATGTAATACCTTGTGAATACCCTTCTAAAACACTTTTTCATTAACTATAAAACATTTTAAGAGTGTCTCTATGAGTCAAACACAATCTTATTTAGTTAACCAAAAGGTGTTATTCCATAGGAATTTAAAAATTTGAGAAAATAAAAATATGTAGATCCATATAAGTAGTCAAAGACTGGACTATGTAAAAGTGTAAATTTTACTCAAGTGATAAAGGGATCTAGCGTGATCTCCATCAAAAAACCATATCTCTATACATGTTTCCACCAGTATTTATAATATAAAATTATAAACTTTCATAATTTTTACGTTTTCCATTACATTTAGTGACCATGAGACACAAAATATGTCAATCCTATATAGTATACTCATCTTTTATTGATTCTTAAATTATAGACTGATCTGATTGATGAATACATTACATGTCATTAATCCTTATTCCGAAACACATCACCTGTCCATCATCTAGATAAATATAAAATATTTAGCTGTGACCACACACTATCACAATATTTATCAATCAAGGGAACATATGTCTTACTCATCATACAGGAGGAAAATGTCCAATATTGGATATGATGAAATCGAGCACATAAGAAACAACATTCCCAACCTCTCTATATTACCTATGTTAATATAAAGACTTTCATATGTAGGGTATTTAAGCAGGAATATTCTCATGATAGGCATCTTACCAATGTTAGGTAATGGGGACTCAAATATGATCCATGGACCCATAGAATTCTAAATAAATCTATATAAAACTCTATGGGATATACTTTATCAGTCATCCATCACACAGATAAAATCCCATTCTTTATCATATGACTCAAAATAAGATTTTTTATCTCTGACAAGAATCCTACTCACACAATGCATAAAATTTCATAAAAACCTATAATATTACATGACAAACATCGATTAGGGATAAAATCAAAGTCATACTTTTATAGGTCAATTATCATTATAGTTTAACATATATACATATACACATTTATGTAATTGATGTGTAATAATGATAATGTGGATTTTTTTTAATATGATATATTTCATACTCTTAAAAACTATATAGAACATATAACAAATATAACATAATCACTAGTTTGAAATATCATATATGTGATACTACTAGAACAACGTTATGCTTATTGAAAATTCGGGGTTTTTTGTTATCTCATTATAATATATGCAATTTTTATAACATATATATGTGGTTATTTAACAAAACCCTCCAACATTTTTTGGGAAACATATATGATGTAACATAGTTTCAATAATAGATAGAATTACAAATCAAATATCTAATTATTCAACTACTTGAATATATTCAAACATTTAAACTACAAAATTCAAATTTTATGATTTCAAATTATATTATCTACTTAGAAATATTTATAAGGTTATAATAATCATCATTGGAACTCTATTTTATCAAATGTTTTCTTTAAAATTATAAAACTAATTTCATTATTGTTAACCAATACTCAAAAAACTTTTAGGATAAAGTGAAAATTAAATTAATATGATGACTAATTATGTCTCTTATATTTCACATTACCTTCACACCCAAAAATTATTTATGATAAACTGAAAATAAATTTTTTATTGAAAATAAGATAACTATTTACATTTCTCTTTATCGTCATACCATAAACTATTTCAGGATATCTGTGTAATTCAATTTTCATTTTATCTAGTACAATCCTTTAAAAAATACTTCCATTAAATTTTCTAGATAACTAAATTTAACTCTTACATTTTTCATTATCTTCACATATCCTAAAAAATATTATGGTATTTATTAAAAAACCACTCTAAGGAAGGGATGAGCCCGTAAGGGGCATCAAATCTCTAGGGTTTCCCCTACCGCTGCCGTCGGTATCCTCCTCCTCCGGTTGGCCTCAACCCCCCTTCGGTGATCCTTCTTGATGGTCTCGTTGTGGCGGCTCTTCTCTCGGTGGAGGCGTCATGGTGACTTTGTGGTCTCGGCCGCCTTTCCCACCGTTTACTGGCCTTTCCTCATACGGTGGCACGGTTATGCCTATAGCCGATGACCCAATGTTTTCTATCTGAGAGTCATTGTCACGAATTCTTTGTCAGATCGGTGTGTGTGGGGGATCATTGTGGTCTCCAGGAGAGATCGTGATGGTGGTGATGGGATTTGATTCTGGTTTGAGAATGTTTATTCTGGTGCGATTTGGCATTCGAGATCCTTCTTCAGGGTGATGCCTTTTACTTCCTTTTTTCGATTCTCGTGATTTGGTTTTGGGTGCGGATAAATTCTATTACATTTTGCTCACAGAATGGGGTTGGGCTCTGACGGATGTATTTCTTGGTAGTGGACAAGGCATCTGAGGGATGTTTTCTTGTGGTTATATTTATTATAGTTGATGTTATCTTGAAATATGGAGGTTTTTGATTGCTGGTTGTTTTTTTGAATGTTTGGTGTTGTTTGTGAGAGCTGCAGGCGGTAGAGTTTCAACCTGAGATGGAGGTACTTTGGTTTTCTGGTTTATTTGGAGTGGCTATTATGGGTTTTGGTTTTTTGGGTGGAGTCTTTTGACAGTGTTGGAAAGATGATGTTTTCTGTCTGGAATGGACTTTTGTGGAAAACGTTGGCAATGGCTGGTTTCATGATTTTCCATTATTGCGTTTGAAGGTTTGTTTTTTGATGACTGTTTGGTCCAGAATTTCTACTGTAAATGCTTCAAATGTGGATTCAGAGCTTGTTGATTTCTCTATGTATGGCTCTCGTATTTAGAAGATTGAGAGGGTATGTCCTATCCATCGGTACCAGGCCCATGATTTTTTTCATGGGATAGCTTGCTGAGTAGCCAATGTTTTGATGAAGGCATGCCACAACAATGTTGATGCAAGGGTGGGGAATTTTTAGTAGTCTTGTTTTTGGATCAGGTTATGTTTATGTATGTTTCTCTTTGAAGTCATGTGAGGTCTCCCCCTTTATCGTTAAAGGGGGGGGTTATCTTAAAATAAATAAAAATCAAGGCTTTTGGTCCATTCAGTAACTCTAATTTTAGAATGGTATAACCCATTATGAAATAGTGATATTCACATTAAAAATGGAAAGTAAATTTATTACATTATATTTTTTCATATAATCATATATCCTAAAAAAATTAGGAATTTAATAGGTAATCACTTTATATTGAGATTCAGGTTATCTGTTTTTTTAATTTGAACTTCAAATTTCAAACATACTCCCACTATCTTCTTAGATGCTATATTGTTTTAATAATATATTGCAAAGAAGAAAAACATTTTGTGATAGAATATAAGATTTATTTATTTTAGTATAAACATTAAAAAAACTTTTATATCTGTATGTTATATTTTATGTTATTAGATCATTTTTATATTTATAAGAAACCCTTATTAAAATATATTGTTGATTGGTGGGGGAACACATTTCATCTTATTTTAACAAAAATTAGAATAAAACCATATATATATATATATATATATTCTTCTTCGATCATGTTATAGAACCAAATGAATCATATACAATGTGTGTACCAATAATCATATCATTTTGTTAAAAGCAAATCATTATTATCAAACAGATTCACTTATCACAAATGAGAATTGAGATAATGATGCACATAATTTAATTATATTAATTTTATCTTGGAAAAATAATTTATATTCAAATACTCGATATAGTAACTATTCAATCCATCTCTTGAATATAAACTACAAGATCAATCAATTATTCCATTGAGTTTTATCTCTTATATATTTACAATACTTTTTACAATATACATTCAGTATCACATAACTATGAAAATTGAAGAATTAATTTCTATAACATCCATGTATTATATGGAACATCCATGGAGTTTCACAATATTTGTTTGGTATTTCTTGGATAATCCAATCATATTGAATTATTAATCTCTCTTCCAAATAACCCTAGTATTAAATAAACAAGATTATATATTTTTAGAAACGTAGTTAAAATATTCAAAAAAATTATTTTCTCCTAATTTGAACTTTATCCAACTTGTAAAGCCTATATAATAATTATTAACCTAAAAATCATATTCCTAGTGCATATATCAACCCATAAAATTTTTAATATAAGGTAAATGTTCTTTAAATTAAATCATATTGTTATAAAATTTCCATAAATGAAAATACCAAACCAGAAAATGTCATTTTTTTTAGTCTACCCTTAATTGATGTTATGGAATTAAATATTTAAAAAAATTCTTTTCATTTAATTTAAACAAATATTTTTGCATTATATTTAAATTATATAAATGAGAAAAAAATAAAAATATTATGATATGTTTATCAATGGTTAAAGATTATAATTTAAATCAGTAACTCTTTTTACTCTATATATGTAAAGAAAACATTACGATTTAATTCTTTTCAACATATAACCTTCTTTATTTTTAAAAAACTTTGGAAAACTTATGTTTGATATCATATATATATTTGAATAATGGTTTTTTATTCTATTTCCTAAAATGTTATAAGGAAATATTTTGTCAGATCATATCTTCAACATTGTCAATCATATTGAATATCATTTTCCATATGTAATAATATTGAGTATATGAGATTAAAAATCCTTAAATCATTAATGTACCCAATAATATTGAGTACATAGGTGGATAATAAGATTCATTTGGTAATTATTTCATGGAATATCTATGAAACGTTAAATTAATGACTTTATTATTCGATAATCATCATGAATCATTTTTCTAATAATTTTATCACTTGGTTACTAAGGAAGGAAATGATCTGACACATATAATTTTCCTTAAGAATTTTTCATAGAACATATATCATTCTTAAGAACATTTAATATGTTATCAATACTAATAGATACCAACATTAAGATTCTATTTATAATATATTTATCAAACATATTATATTTATAATGATTGTAACACCTTAATATTTTATGATATGTCTTTCTTTAAAATAAATTCAATCTCTTCTATATTTAGGGTTTCATGTATCACTGAGTTTAAATGAATAATGATCAATTATTATAGAACCATATAAACTAAAATTTATATTATAGGGTATAAATGTGACTAAAAATATTTTAAAAAATATATGGTTTATACATTTATAAAATAAATTCATTAGTTATCGTCTAATTAGAAATAAAAATTTAAAAAAACTAAAGAAGTGTTTTTCTGAAAAAACTAATTTTTTCTCACAATATATTTTTCATAATAAATTAAATTAGTCACTAATTATGAATTATTTTATCGAAATGTATGTATTTTATATTCAATAAAATGTTTTAACTATCATATACTATTTGAATTATTCATGAGATAAGAATAAATTCAATTATATTATTAAAAATCTCATTTTTTAAATGCAATTTTTTCGTGTTTTTCACACTAAATTTAAAATTATTTTATTCAATTTATAGGCATTAAATTTAATAAAATCAATTAAATATTTATAAAAAGAGGTTCAAATTTGGTAACTGGGACACATTTGGTGAAAATAAAAAGTAACCATGGTAAAATGTATCACGTTGGTAAAGGGTAAATTGGGTTAATTTTTGATAAAAATAAGTGATAAGGCCACACTAATAAAAAATAGGCCTTTAATAGTTCTAAAAAAGGTCTTTATCATCACTAGAGAAGCACTTGTTACTGGAGCAAGATTAAAATCCCAAGTCATTTATCAGCGCTAAAAAGTGACAATAAAGGGATCATTTATCAGTGATTTTAAAAGAAATTATAAAGGGATCCTTCATAAGAAGATTTTAAATCTATTCTAAAGGAAATATTTATCATTTCATATAGAAGAACTGATAAATGGAACATTATTAGTTATTTTTTCATCACTTATAAAGAAACATTTTATCCAGTCTATTATAAGGGATGATAAGGGGCATACTGTATTGTGATGTAACATCACAATGCAGCACCAGTATAGTGTGTTGTAGCAATATACTATAACACAAAAAAGACCAAGAAATTAGAAAAATTAAGTACGAATAAATAATTTTTTAAAAATAATATTTACAATAAAAATATTAATAAAACACTATATTATATACATTTCAAACATTGGTTTACACAATTAATGAACTAAAAATTATTACATATATTAAAAAACCAAATTCTTATTTTTTCTTTTTACCCTAAACCCGGCATAAGAAAAAAATATCACATGTATAACATAAAATGTATTATTTTAAAAATAATATAAAGTATCAAATCAATAGAATTTTTTAATTTTAATGTGAAATTTGTGTCATACAAGGAACCATGTGTATCAGATTGAGTTGCATGAATCTTGGACACCACAACATTTCTTGTTAATCTTCAAGTATTATATCTGTGAAAATTAACTAAATAAGTATAAGATTAAAATTATAAGGAAATTAATTAAGTAATAGTCGATATAATGATTAGAAAACAATATATACTCTTTTGCTCGTTTTTGGAGATGTGATTCATGTTTTAAACTAAAATTACACTTATATATTGAAAAGATTCACTTGGATTCATTCCATTCACACCAAGAATCTTATTGAAGTTTGTCTGATTCTTACACATCTCAAATGACTTATGAATCATTTTATTAATGTATCAAAATAATCCAAATTTGTTTTCTTGGTTTTGAGTATTTTTCTTTTATTTTTTTCACAAAAAATGAAATTTAAACTTGAAACAAAAAACTTTGACTCATATCAGTCACATCGTGTGTCATTTTGACATGAAAAAAATTCCTACACATCACAAATTATGTATGAATTATTTTCCTAAATTATAAAGAAAATATGTGTGTGTTATTTTGAATTTTATGTATTGGCATTATTTGAACTAAAATGTCAATGTTAAATTGATAACCGACAAATTTAGTCATACCAGACACATCCTATATCAAATTGTGGTGTGAATGATTCCTACAAAACAAAAATTAATTATGGATCTTTTTAATAAAGTATAAAAATAATCCGAATGTTTTTTCTCATTATTGAGTGAGTCAATTGTCCTTTTTACTAAAATTAATATCAATTTTAAATTAATATGCACTTGGAGTCATATCGATCACACCATACATCATATTGAGGAGAGACTAATTCCTTCCACTACTAGAAATTTAGGCTATAGCCACGGTTTAAAACTGTGGCTATAGGCCCAAAACTGTGGCTATAGGATATAGCCACGGTTTCATGAACTTTGGTTGGTAATGGCATGGCTATAGGTCGGAGCCTATAGCCACGGTTTGAAACTGTGGCTATATCCCTATAGCTACGGTGAACCGTGCTACTTTTTTTATGCAGTGGAAAGGCCTATAGCCACGGTTTAAAACTGTATCTATAAGGCTTTAGCCACGGTTTGAACCGGGGCTATAGGGAATTATCCACAGTTTGAACCGTGGATATAGGGATTTAGCAACGGTTTGAACCATGGCTATAGAGATTTATCCACAGTTTAAAACCATGGTTATAGGCCTTTCCACTGTAAAAAAACTAGCACGATTCACCATGCTGGCAGTTAGGAGGACACTACCAACTCCCCCCTCCCCCCACCCACTGCTCCCCCACCCAACACCAGCACCCCCATACCCTATTCCCAGGGTTCCAATAAAACCGTTGGAATATGTTTTAAGCAACAGTTTAGTAAAACCGTTGCAGTAGAGTCACTTTAACATGCCTTTACCAACGGTTTGTCAATCCTTTGGAATATCACAGCATTCCCTCTACCGATCACAGCTGAATTACAGAACCAGGATACCAATCACAACTTCCCTCACTGATTCCAGAACCAGTACTGCCTGATTCTAGCACCAGTACTGCCCTATAAAATAAAAAATCACCTAATAAAAAATCAACAAACATGTATACTGGTATCTTATTCCTAATACATGGAGAATAAAAAGTAAAATATCTTACATTTTCCCATTTATTAGAAGTCTTAAGAATTATAAGAGACACATTGTCAATGTCAAGAATTCATTACATTACCTCAACCTTATAAAAATAGGGGTCATTCCTGCTCCTTGAACTATACTGATCACAGTTTGGATAAAAAACTACACCCCCCATGACCGAACAAGATGGACCCTTTACAATTACCTACAATGGATCCTTCCCTCTACAATACATCCTTCAACAGCCTCCAACAGCCTCCAATGCAGCCTCCCACAGCCTCCAACAGCCTCCAACAGCCTCCAATGCAGCCTCCAACAGCCTTCCCTTTATACAATACAACATACGGAATTCAAACTAGAAATTGAAATTACATTGCAGATAATAAAATGCACAGAATTCAAAGCTACAATTTAAATGTGACCCTTTACATTTCAATTAGGTTCAATTTCAATTTATTAGTTTTTATAATATTTTAATTCACATAACAATTGTGACAATTCAGATTCACATAACTAATAAGCCTAATTATCATTTCACATTTCATTATATCATTTTATTCCATCATTCCATTATGCCAACTGCATGATAGAGAACATCCTAAAGAAAATATCATAATGGTCAAAACACAACCCAAGAATAGGATCATATCCCTAGTCTAATATTAATGTTATCAAGAAAATTCAATAGCTCTTGATAGTGTCCAAGAATATATCAACTCATCATTAGAAAGTGAAATAAGTTTTAGTTATAGAGTCCCTTCCCATTCCAATATAAAGATTGATCATGGGATATCTTCTCACGCTACATGGTATGAAAAATTCTTATACCATTATATCAAATTTAACTGAGTATATCATTTGAAGAATGTATAATTAAAAATCATTCCCCTTTGAGACACTAATTAATAAACCATAAGTACAATTAATTTCTTACTTAATGAAATGAAAACATACCTAATGTATCCCTCACATATCTCATACACATGAAGAATTCAGCAATTTCCTTCAAGTATAACACATAATTCATAATTTAATTAAATACATACAGAATTGAATTCAGAATTGAATTCAGAATTCAGAAGTCAATTACCCTACACAAAAATGTCTCATAGAAAAAGGTAGAAAACAATTTGACGAGTGAACTCTTTACATTGTATAATGTTATTCAATATACATACATGAGTTGGGTCTAGGGTACCCACTCACAACACCACACTCATTTAAGTAACCCACACAGAATGGCACCCTAAAACAGCCTTCTTACTCTTTAAATATGAAGTGATTTCATGTAATTAACCTCAAAGAACAAGGGTTTTAAAGAAACAAAATTTTAAACTGTGGCAACCTATCATGGGATACGAGGGTTTCTACTAGTTTAACAAATTTTCAAATGTAGGGGGGCCCCTACTGGACAACAGCCCCACCCTGTTTTGGACCCCCCTGGACAGCAGCCCCCCCCTGCTGGACCCCCTGGACAGCAGCCCCCCCGGACAGCCCCCTGGACATGAAGCCCCCCCCCCCCGAACAGAACCCCCCCTGCTGGAGCCCCCTGGACAGCCCCCCTTGTTGGACTGTAGCCCCCCTGCTGGACCCCCTGGATAGCCCCCCTGCTGGACATCATCCCCTCCTGCCGTAGCCCCCTGGACTGCCCCCCTACTGGACAACAACCCCCCCTGCTGATGATTTTTATGTTGAATGTACAAAATTATTTTTGGAAATAACTTGTTAAACTAATATGTTCTTAGTGGAGATGTAATTGATATACTAAAATAAAAATCTGTTTGAAACATGATGAAATAATAAAAACTTACCCAACATTAGTGCTGCAACTAATTTGTAAAGATGCACAGCTCCAAAATGAGTCACTACTCCCCTTTCCATGATGGTGTATTTCTCTAAATTGTAGTGTGACTCCACCTTATGATCCTGTATGTAGGATCAAGAACATCCCAACACAGTTAATGTTTACTAATGATTCATCACCCATTCTCATTCTAAAGCAGTTGTAATGCTCAAATCATATGTCCAAATTTTAAATTTTCATCAAAACAAATAACATATAAATGAACAGACTATTGAAATAATTACTAATAGTTGTAGAAGTTTCTAAGACATCATCACAATATTAGTAAACATTAATTTTATATGAAAAGGAATAAATATTTATTTGTACCATTGAGAAATCAAATATATGATGTAACGTACTGTTCAAATAATAACATATAGTAATGAACTTTGAAACCGGAACACTGTAATTTTGAATGTCAACATAATGGATATTGTTTGGAAACCAATAAAATATAATGAAATATATACAGAAAAAAAATTGTGAAAAGAAGGATGTGTGAGGTTACAAAATCTGCAGTTTATTAAATGATAATCACATTGTACATTCCACGATGGTGTATTTCTCCAAAATATAGTGTTACTCCACCATGTCCCCATGTATTCTATATCTAAACATTGCATTAATATTGATTATATTGAATATATTGAATGCATAAATTAGTGGTACAAAATATTTCAATAAAAGTGTATTAAATATGGATACAGTTAAAATAGAAGAAAGCATAAATGATAATCACATTGTACCTTTGTACTGATGTTCATCTAACACATTGAACAATATCTATACATAATAATTGAAAAATTAGAAATATAATGTATAAAATTATAATAAATAACATATCATATAAATTGTATCATATTCAATTAGTCAAAACAACTAAACCATAACCAAGGAAAATCTGACAATAAAGAAGACAATAAATTGAAACCAATAAATCATACCAAATTCAAATGAGAGGAGGCTAACAATCTGTAATAATAAACCACCTGCACACCCCCCTTCCCCCTCCCCTTCCCCCCCACCTACACATACCTCCCCCCAGCAACCCCACTCTCCCTGCCCCCTGCCCCCCACCTGCACACCCCATGCCCCCTCCCATGCCCCCCCACCTGCCCCCCCCCCCCACCTGCACACACACCTCCCCCTACCCTCAGCACACCACCTTCCCCCTTCCCTACCCCCTCCCCCACCTGCACATCCCTCCCCCCACCAACCCCCCTCTCCCTTCCCCCTTCCCCCCACCTGCACACCCCCTCCCCCTCCCCTTCCCCCACCTGAACACCCCTCCCCCCAACAACCCCCTACTCCCTGCCCCCCACCTGCCCACCACCCTCCCCTGCCCCCAACACACCCCCTGCCCCTCCCCCCCCCCCTACACACCCCCTGCCACCTCCCCTACCCACCCCCACCTACACACCCCTCCCCCCAGCAATCTTGAATTTGGAATGAGTATTTAATAAATCTTGATTTGTTGGATAATCCAGAATACTTTCCATGGATGTGTATCCATTTCGTGGGGAGTTTATAATTACCTATATCGTTATGAGTCAGATAATTAAAATGAAATTGAATTTGTAGTCTCCAAGTAGTGAAAGTTTCAAGAAGTGGTATTTAGAAGAAAAAAATCTGAGTTTTGGGATGTCTCTTGAGGAGTTTTTATGCATATTTAGGTGTTCAGGTGGTTCATGGGGTAATAAAGTAGAAGTTAGAGGGTTTCTAGTCCATTCCACTTAATTTTAAGACCCATCAATTACCATGTATAGGTACACTGGGTACCAAGTCTAATAAAGGAAAAAATAGTTGATTATGAGTTTTATAGTGTGGTATCCTCTAGTGGGGAACTAGGTATGGCTAATCAGATATCCATATGCTAGTTTTATGGTTGTGTTCTCTATGTATTTCATACTCCCTTACTGTATTCATGTAGGCCATGTCTTGAATGAAATAGTGGTGGTACAAGATATGATAAGATACATGACCTAAAGAATATATTGGTGATATGAGCTGAGATATGGGACCTCAACCTATGTGAGTGGGAGATATAATGAGATGATAATCAATCTGAAATGGGAATCCCTAGTTCTGAAAATAAACCTTTTTTATGTAATCCTCAATATGGGTTGGAGGATATGTCCTAAGAAAGAAGACCTTGAAATAAAAAAGAGGAATGGTCATGTTTTCAAGACATTATAATATCTAAATAAAAAATACACCATGCCTACTAGGTTGATAATTTGACAAGGTAATCGTGGGAAAAAATTAATTCTCTCCATGATGGGAATGAAATTTTCATTCTGCATTCTATATAAACTATTCATAAATAGAAAAGGATAATAAAATTACCAAGTCATATATTATATAACTGGGAGGCCTGAGAAAAGGCCAAATTCGTATCCTTATCACATGAAAACCGTATCAGATACATTAGTATAGAATATCTTATCCTTGAGAATTCATTAGGGTTTCTTAAGAAAAATATATTGAGATTTAAGCATTCAAATACAAAAATTCAGTTTTAATTTCTATTATGAAATGGATTGGTATCATTAATGATATATGAAACATTAGATCAAATAATTATAATGTACATCATAAATAAAATAAATCTGGACAAAGATATGAAATGATTAGAAGCACCAGCCTATCCTGGACTCCACCCAGGTACGCTTCCACCCATACATGATAATAATAATAATATAGATATAAAAGGGTTCTAATATGCAGAAGTATAATCTCATTATTTGTGTCCTCATGTGAAAATATAATCCTAAATTGGTGAATACTCCTATGGTGTATTTCTTTCCACACACGAGATGACGAGAGGAGAGAAACCATTTAAATGAAAATGAAATGGATGGAAAAATGGTAAGGGGAATATGAATCTAAAATAATCAAATCATCTAAACATGCCATAAAAACCCCACCATTAAGAGAGATTCTATATGAATGTTTATTAAAAGAACCCCAACCATTTTTGACAATTCACCTAGTTAGTGTGGGATAAGGCATAAAGATGAAACAATCATACCAGAACAACAATTCAGTAAATTTATTAGGGCCTAACAACATTTACTCAACCTTAAAAAAGTTTATTAGTCTGGTGAAGAATGAGGCACCAGGGATCCAAGTAGTGTTGTGTTATTTGTAGTAGTGTAAATGCTTGCATATATAGTTGAATAAGAAATTATAAAAACCCCTAATCCTATAGGGGATTTTTCTTATCGGATATATCTTAGGAGCCTATATAGTAATGAAATAATCCTCATTGATAGATTATATAGTCACCACTCGGCTAATCAATCTTACATCACCGACATGCTAACTTGTATTCTCAAGCATGAATCCATTACCGGGAAAAGAAACCCATTCAAGAACATGGCCATGAAACACAACATCCTATGTCTTAAGGAACTCATCATACATTACCAATCCAAAAATACAATTTACATCAAAAGTGAGTCTCAATATTAGTATCATCAGAATCATGATAACCCTCATCCACACCTCCTCCAGAAACACCATCACCACCTCTCACACCACCAACATCATCATCAGCATCTGCATCCGAACCGTCACCAGCATTGGGTCCAGCACTAGGTCCGGCTTCGGCTCCAACAGAAAAATATACATTAGCAGAATGCATCGACCTCAAAAAGGCACCAACCATTGTAGCTGATTCTGGTGGATGTGTAGAAGAAAGGGCAAACATAAAATTTCATCATATTTGTAGTTATCGCCTGTTCTTATTTTTGACATGCTTTTTTGATTACGACACTCATATGTTCCACTATGAAAAAACCAGAACTGGTTCTCGAAGAAACATTAGTAGACCAGTATCGAGATGGTACAATCTTCTTCCCAGGTCGACAATGCACTCTACCCTGATGCTCATCTCCTAATACCTGATGTAGATGATCGTTTGGGCCCAAATTGTCAGGTTCTTTTTCTGCCAATGCCTCTAAATCATTCTGTTGATTGATATATAACATAAATTAAAATGATAAAATAATATAAGGAATTAAATTCAGTAAAAATCAAATAAATTTAAATATACATACAATTGCATTCTCGGTGTCGGTATTTGGCAAAATAATATCTTTGTTTTTCCGGTTTGTAAAAAAAAAGTTGAGTGAGGAACGCGACCCTCAATATTTAATGCCTTTTTCTGAAAAATAACAAAGAAATAAATAAAAATTGGAAGGTAAAAAAATTACACTAAACAAAGCTATGTATTTTAAATGTTAAATTACCTTCGTGTGCTCATGATCGGGTAATGAAGTGTGTCTGCGAGTATAAATGTGTTTCATTGCACTATTGTTTGTTTTATTTCTATTTGATTTCTCCTATAAACAAATAATTATATAAATTCATTAACATAAATAAAACAAGTAATTTAAAATCATTTTCAAATAAATAAATTAATATATATATATATATATATAAATTTAACAAACACATTAAACGTTGGACTCTTCTAATAGCTGATCATCTCTTTATATTGTGATATTTGGAAATCTTGAATCACTGTTACTTCGTTAATCTCTGTACCAACTCTCTTTTTCCAACCAAGATATAAATCATACTTGTAGGATCACCACATTTCACCTAAATCCATTATCCTTGCAGCCCTTTCATTTTGTCTATCAGGAAAATTATATCGAAGCTGCAATGGAAAAAATATTTGTTAAGAAAATATTATAAATATATATATATAAAAGGGGATTAAAATTACTTACCCATATATCTACCTAGGCTTTGTCTTTTATTTGTTGTCCAACTACCTTCCAACTTATTGGTTGAACCAGAATGATATTGTTGTGTCCAGTAAGTGTTCCCATAAAACTGTTACATTCCATGCCATTATTATTAATTATAGCATTGTCTTCATTGTAATAATCTATGATTTTTATGTTTCTATTCCAAACCTCACACATTTTTGTGCGGCCTCGTCATCTAGTAGAGGCTGGAGCTAATCATGAAACCAAAAATAATAGAAAATAATATATATGAATTTATCATTAATTAGTAACAGTAATGTTTAATCAAATACCAGTAGATGGGGGATCTGCTGACCCCTGAAGTGCTACGTCTGGAGGGGGTATCCTCCATGGTAGGTGAGATATCTACAAGAGTACTATCTATAGTAGATGCAAAGTGTACTGATGGAGGTAGAAAACCTGATGGATAACCCTGTACAGATGGGGGTGGATATGGATATGGATATGGCGGTGGGATATATGAGGGCACAGTACCCTGTACAGTGGATGGTGGGAATGGAAAATGAGTGATGGGAGTATGAGAACTACCATACGATGTGGGTGCGGAAAAAAGGGATATGGAAGAGGTTGTATGGATAATATGGAGGTGGCATAATGGGTGGATGGCCTCCTGGTGTCTCAAGCGGCTTAGTAGTAGGTTGACATGTAGAATTAGTACCCCCAGCCACAATATCATCCTCAGTGGTATAATCTAAGCATCTCCTCAATGATGCAGCCTAAAATAACATAGATGATAAAATAAAATGAACGATAACAAGATAAATAATATGAAAACCATAATATTCAAACATAATTTATACTTACATTGTTTCCAGGAGGAGACCTACGTTGTTCGTTTCTCGGTATTCTTCTACTCCTTCTAGTATCATCATAATCAGACATTTTTTCCTGTAAATTTAAAATAATATTTTCAAATAAATATAAATAATGAAAATTGTTAAATAATAAAATTGTATCATAAAACAACGAGATACGTTTTCATGTGTGATATTTATATTGATAAAATATCAAGACTTTTCTATGTTCAAGATTTACGAGAGAAGTGTTTAAACATAAATTGGTCATGATATTAAAAGTTTTATATTCTATAATGGTATAAAATATACAAGTTATTTTGATATCATGTATGAAAGTTAAAAAAAACACATACAATATTGTGATAATATCATGTAAATACTTACAAATGTGTCAACCCTATGTGGGGTCTATGACAATTTCTGGTTCACAATCTGTTCTAACAATTGCATAATTCGTATCATCAAATGCAACATTAGAATAAATACCAACAGGTTCATCCACAACATCATTTTCATCCATTCCTCCATGAAAAATATGTCTAGGAATAACATCAACAATAATAGAAAATTGTGGTTGTAATGGGTCACTTACATAAAACACCTGTTTATCTTGTGATGCAAGAATATAAGGTTCATCGGTACGAAGCTGGCAGATCATATCAATCACTCTAAATCCATAGTTATCAATATGCATTCCTTGTCATGTCATTGAATCAAACCACTTGTATTTCATCATTTCGACATGACCATGTTTATAGTAATCTAATAAAATGATTCTTTCAACAACACTGTAATATGATATATTTTCAGATCAAGGCTGCCTGTCCGATGCACTCGCATAACAATCGGTTGTGGCACTTATCATGACACCATCATGCTGTGTTGACAATTTTTTGCATATCTATTTATAACAAATTTAAATCCATTAAGAACCATTGACTTATAATCACATACGACATCATTTGGACCAAAGGACAATTCTTTTATTTCATCTGATAATTCAATCATTGGTAGAGTTAAAACCTAAAAGATACCATCATATAATATTAAACATAGACATGTGATTATGTTATGAGTAGAAGAAAAAGAAATCTATTACCTTTTACTTTAACCAGGACTCAAATTCTTTGTTGTGCAACAATTCCTTCCTCTTAAAAGATAGAGAGAGATGTATCTTTTTTATAATTTCTAAATGTTCTCTACAGATATGAAAGCATTAAAATGTAAGACGATATAAAGAAATCACACAATGAAAAAAATACACATTTATTAGTTTACTTACTTGATATAATCATCAATCACACCACAGTTGAATAATACTGTGTGATGTTCCATTTCCCACTCTTCCCTGCTTAAAGTACACAACAGGTACGATCTAGATATCCCTCATATTTGGGGCAGTGAAGGAAATGCAGGCTCAATGGGATCATATTGCTCATCTTCAATTCTCAGTAGTTGATGAGACCTCGTAGTGAAGTTATCCAAGTATGATGAACAGAAATCAATTAATTCTTTTGCTAAATAGCATTTCCCAATAGATCCTTTAGGATGATATTTATTTCTCACATAAGATTTCAATGTAAACATCATTCTTTAAGTAGGATACATCCACCGACTCGAAATAGGACCACCAAAGAAAACTTTTGTGGGAATATGCACAGTCAAATTTAACATACATGTGAAAAAAGACGATGGGAAAATTTTCTCCAAGTCGCAAAGAATAATCAGTGCATCTCTCAGCAATTTTTGAACAACACTTCTGCTCAATATTTTGGCACAAAGATCTTGATAAAATTGACCTAAATTAATCACCCTAACTCTAACATTATGTGAAAGTAAATGGAAAATGGCAATGGGAATCAAATCATGTAACAAGACATGGAAATCATGGGTTTTAAGAGATTTGAGTTTCACATATTGTGTATTCACCCATTTTAAAATATTACTTGAGTAACCATCCGGAACCTTCAAACATTCCAAGACCTGAAGAAGTTGTTTTCTCTCCACATTTTTCATCAAATAACAGGCAATAAGGACTTTCCACTTATTTTGACCAATTAACTCAGGATGAAGTCTTGCTCTTATACCCCAATCCATCAAATCATGAAGACACCGCAAATCATCTTTTGTTTTGCCTTTGAAATTTAAAATAGCAGCAAGTAACATCTCAAAAATGTTTTTCTCGATATGCATTACATCCAAACAATGACATAATAAATTTGATGACCAATACAGAAACTCAAAGAATATGATTTTATTTCTCCAATTGCTATTGGAATTTGAATTAGCTTGCTTTCACTTTCTGATATTTGATTGACTTTTGACAAGAACATAATTCAAATCATCAAGTTAATTAACAATATTAGTCCCTGACATTCATTGAGGTGTCTCATCTATCTCGATGGAATTATCGAAATGTCTCCGATTTTTCCTCTATGGATGATGCATTGGTAGAAAACATTGATGCCCTATGAAGCTGAAAGTTCGTTGAAAATTTAATCTTCAGAAATGCATATTTTTCATACAAATAGGACATGATAATTTCCCTTTATCACTCCTACTAGACATCATTCCGTAGACAGGGAAATCATTTATCATCCATAATAAAGTTGCATGAAACATAAATTACTCCTTTCTGAATGCATCATACTCTTGTGCACCAACAATACAAAGCTCATTTAAATCATCTATTAATAGCTGGAAGTATATATCAATATCATTTCTAGGATCAGTGGGTCCAGATATCAATATACTCAGGATAGTGAAAGGCTTCTTCATACAGATCCTTGAAGGAAAGTTATAAATGATAATGAAAATAGTCCAAGTATTGTGTGCAGTATGCATTTGGTGAAATGGGTTGAAACCATCACAGGATAATCCCAATCTAACATTTAGTGGGTCGGCTGCAAAATCAGGATGTAACCTATCAAATTTCTTCCACTGCAGGCCATCTACAGGATACACTATTTAATCATTATCCTTATTTCTATCATCTGCATGAAATATCATATTCTTTGTTATTTGTTCTCACATAAATTTTTTTGAAGGCTGGGAATTAAAGGGCAGTGCCACATCACTTTCTGTGGTATGCAAGATTGAGATCCGTCTTTATTAGTCTTCCACCTTGATGTGCCACACTATTTTCACTGACTCAAGTCTGTATTCTCCTTCCAGAACAAACAATAGTCTTTGAGACAAGAAAGAATCTTACTAAATGAAAATCCAAATTTGTCAACCAACTTTGATTCCATGTAATCATTTTCTGGAATACATGCATCATCTGGCAGTAAATACTTAATAAATTTACGGAGATAGTCGAGTGCAGTATTACTAAATCCATACATTATTTTCCTATGATATAATCGCATTAAAAACTCAAGTTTCCTCATTTTTTCCACATGATTGATATACTGGGGTATTTGCATCTTCCATTATCTTTCTAACACTCTCAACGTCATCATCCTGATTAATAGATGAGAACTGTGTTCCAGTATTCATTTCCTCTTTCAATGTTCTACATGAGGTTCTAGCTTTAGAAACAAAAGGAAACCGATCTGAAATCATATTTTTTAAACCAATATTTTCCGCTCAATAGATGTCATTCAACACTTGAGGTTTTTATCCATTGTGATACCACACATGATAATTTTTTTGGAAACCACTTTTAGTGATATAGTAACTCACTTCATCGCGATTTAACCAAGGTCTTTCAACACAATCAAAACACAGGCATCAAATCAATCCACTATCTGAATCATTAGTGAATGAAAAGTCCAAAAAATATTGTAACACCTTCTGAAATTCATCAGTTATCTGATCAATGTTGTACATCTAGTATCAATCCATTCTAAGGCAGATAATCATACATTAAATAAATAATCTATAAAATGACTTAACATAATATTTATTGTTTCATAAGATATTAAGTAATCATCAATAACAAGTTAATAAAAAAATCATAACAAATATATTAAAATTATGGTTTAAGAAATTCATAAATGTTTTAAATTATAAAAATTCATGAATAGTCATACATAAGTTCCAAGAATGAGGATTGATTATAGTAAAAAGAGTTTATATGAAATCGAAGAGATAATAATAATAAATTCCCAAAAGTGTTTGGGTTAATTCATAATGAGTTGTGATGTTTTGTATTAAATCTACAAAGATTTTTTGAAATTTAGAGACATTTTGAAAATATAAACCATATCATATACCAAGAATTAATATTAAAGAATTGGCTGATAATTACAATGTTAATAAGATGAGAATAATAACTAGAAGAAAGAATATATTTATACATTATTGTTAGAATATTAAGATTATATAATTGGAAGGAAGATTAAATATATAAAGATGAGATACAACAATGGACTATCTTAACTTGTGTGTGTTCCCCTTGGTCGTCCCCATGAGGGTAAATTTTGGTATTACATCCTAATAATAGGACTGTGATATCCTCTATGGGATTAGTTTTAGATAGTGTTTGGGAATCCCTCTGTGTGACCCGGGGTGTGATCCTATATAATTTTTTCTATTTCCTTAGGTGCGTTTTGTGGAATCATTATTACCAACATATCTGTGTGTACAATCCTGTACATAGTGGGATATTATATGTATGGTATGGTATACCACAGATTCCCTTGTAGAGATCCTCTATCTATGTATCGAGATCTTCAGAGTTACATTGAGTACATCTTTGGTGAGGTCTGATGAGCATGACCTCTTGGGAATGAACCATCAGTGAAAGCATAGATCATGTTGTGAGTGCAACCAGAAGAGTGTTAAATTGTATCCTTGAGTAGAATCTTAGGGATAAAATAATGGTTAATATTCCATTGAGTCATGTTTTATGTTATGAGTATATCTAGTTTATTGTTCCTATTACTATATCTCATATTTGTAATGATGTGTCTATGTGATGATGAGATAACTACTCTCCAAATTCCCATTGTTTAGGGATTTTGGAGTGTCCTATTGAGCATTGTTATACCAAACACTGCATGGGATCTACCCATATTTCTCATGTCTTATGTAGACAATATTCCTTTTGAAGGAATCCTAGGAGGACCAAGAGAAGATATAAGATAGTGATCTATATAGACCATGGTTCATTCTAGGTTGTTGAATATGTCAATAGTATCGTCCCTCATAACAAGTTAGTCTTTTTTATCTGTTTTTGTAGGATTTTATTTTCCCCTTTATTTTTTTCAAGTGTACAGGTACCATAAGCTAAGGATAACCGTGTGTGTGTTATGCCTACTCAGGGATGGTCACTAACCCATAACCAATTAGAGGTGGTCTTGTGGTGTCACACTCAGCTTACCACTAGACAGGTGGGCCCTAGTGAGTTAGTTCATAAACGAATTCCACCCTAATGTTAATGAATTCAAAAAAATTATTTTACATGAATGAAGTAAAATTCAAAATCATGGAAGAGTTATTTTACTAGTTTTTAAAATTTGGTCTCACCTTCTTTGTTCATTCCCTATTTTTCCCAAATAATGAAAAAATATTACAACTTCCATTAAACTAGCTGACTCAAAAAAATGTATGTTACTATTTGCGAGCTCTCCATGCTATTTTATCAAATAAAATAATTTATTAACTCATTAACAGTTTAGTCACTATCCAATGGAATAATGAATTTAAGATTAATAACATTTATCAAATTAAATCCAATCAATAGACTGTTAAAATTATTATTATCTAAATACCTCTAATGATTCCATATATCGATGGTGTAAACAACATGTAAGTCCCATAAAGAAATTAAGAAATAAAACAAGCTCTAGTAAAATAGTGAGTTGTATTTCTCAATAAAACTTCATGGACATTTTGGAAAAGATGGCGGTTGAAACAGGGAATAATTTGTGGGCTATAAAAAAATTAAAATAATTGAAAGAATAAATTTTAAAATGGGTGAACTGATGATAGTATCTTTGATTTAAATATTCAAAACTCTAGATAGTCATTGTAATTATGAAGAATAATGTGGAAAATAATTAAAATTATGGAAGGATTCCAATTTAAGTTACAAAGGATGAAATCATGTAATTTAATTGACACATTAATTTAACACCTAAAAATTCCATAAAAGCATCATATTTTATGGTCCCTAATCATGATATTGTAGATCCCTCTCTAAAAGTAATGGTGGGGTGGGAATGAACCTTTTTTCTTGAAGGAAATAATTATGTGGGGCTGATGATCTAGAACGCTAATAGTCTATGGAAAAAAATAGAAATCACCCTAGGATTTATCAGCTACATTAAGAATGTCCTTCATGCTTTGAAAAACATTATGATGATCTATTATCACTTTCCATGAGTTATTATTGGTGTTTCCACTATATAACTACAATTATATTCTCTCAAGAATCTAACGGGTTAATTATAAGGTATAAAATTCACAAATTTAGTTTATTAATGTGATGAATAATTAAGGATAAAAAATATAGTAAATTTGAAGATGTTAATAGTGGTAATATGGCATGTATATTCATATTTCCAAATATATGTGTTCAAGGTGAAAATTAGCAGACACTGAGTAAAAGATAATAAGAATCCAAAATAAAACAATACAGGTATTGATCAAATTGAAAACTAAATTCAAAGTTATAATTTAAAAGAGGTAAAACCTATAGAAATGAGAAACGAGAGACTGCTTGAATGTTCTTCTCACTCTCTTCTTCCCTTGTTCTCTTTCTTCCTCCTCCTACAATTCCAATTGTTCACAGCTACTGTATAAAAATATATAATGTCGTCGTTATCCAGTTTATAACTTAAGTATGACAATTCATGTTGGTTTTGTGTTCTTTTTTATTGAAACTAACACAAATCCCACTGAATTTGGAGACTCTAAGGAGAATATGATTTTCAAAACTCTGCACCGGTCACATTATAGGAGGTTGATGTGGTCAAGTCCCAAATTAGTGGTTACTGTGTGGTAAATTGAGGGGTTATAGCAGTGCATATCAGTGTGGAAATGGGAGTAAGTGAAGAATAATATTATAAATACTTAATGTTGAAAAAATTTAACAAGAATGGTGGACG
This sequence comes from Viscum album, assembly GCA_963277665.1. NCBI lineage: Eukaryota > Viridiplantae > Streptophyta > Magnoliopsida > Santalales > Viscaceae > Viscum > Viscum album. Next base: position 1,994,435,433 of record OY728143.1, on the reverse strand, counting down.
GGGATGAAGGAAGAGACAGGGGATTACCTCTAGTGTTGATGGTTTTGGTGGAGAAGTTTCGGGAATAGAGGAGGAGGGGAGGCAGCTCAGAGCAGCTTCGCTGGAGGAAGGTCGGGGTGAGGAGGGTCACGATGAGGAGGGGTCGAGGGTTTTGAGGGTTGATGGAGAAAAGGTGTCGGGGAGGGTGATGGGGGTGTCGACCTCAGCATCAGAAGAGAGGCGTCAGGGAGGAGGTGTCCGAGAGGAGGGTCGTGGTGAGGAGGAGGGTCGCGGCAAGGAGGCATCGGAAGAGCGACGTCGAGGAGGAGGGTTGCGGTGAGGAGGCCTCGGGGAGGAGGGTCGCGGCGATGATGAGGGCGCGACGAGGAGGCGTCGGGAAGGAGGGTTGCGGTGATGAGGAGGGCGCGGTGAGGAGGCGTCGAAGAGGTGGAGGGCGCAGTGAGGAGGAGGTCGTGGCGAGGAGGAGGGCGCGACGAGGAGGAGATCACGGCGGAGGAGGAATCGCGAGGGCGGGAGGGGTTCGTCAGAGAATGGGAGGGTTTGAGGAAGGGTTTCCAATAAATAGCCACGATCATCCTTTTAAACCATTTCTATAAACAAGCTATAGGCACGGTCTGATAGAACCGTAGCTATAGTTCCATGGATATATCCTGAATTTCTAGTAGTGTTCATGTCAAAAATTGATTATGGATCATTTTCCTAATGTATCACAATAATAAGAATGTGTTTAATAAGTTTTGTGTACATCACTTTCCTTTTTCACTAAAATGTCATTTTAAACAAGAAACATGCACTTTGACTCAGACCGATCACATCGTGTATCAGTTTAAAATGAGAATAATTACTACAAGTCATAAATTATTTAGGAATAAATTTCATAAATTATCAAAATAATTGAGTGTGTTTTATTGGTTTTTAGTGAGTGAGATTTTTGAATTAGAATATCAATATTAAATTGATATCATACACATTGAGTCATACTGGGTACATCATGTATCATATTGTGGGGATACTGATTCCTACAAATCAAAAATGATTTATAAATAATTTTACCAAATTATTAAAATAATATGAATGTCTTTTCTCAGTTTTTGAATAGGTTGGTTTTTCTTTTCACTAAAATTGATGTCTATTTTAAATAAAAATATACAACTAGAGTCATACCGGTTACACCGTTCATTATATTGAGGTGCAGATTATTCCTAAACATCAAAAATGACTTATAGATCATATTCATAATGTATAAAACTATCCAAATACATTTTCTTGGTTTTGAGTTAGTTAGTTGTCTTGTTTAAAATGTTATTTTAAACTAGAAACGCACACTTTTACACATATTGATCACAACCTGAATTGGACTGACATGATACCAATTTCTTAATGTCATAAGTTACATATGAACAAATGCACAAAAATATCAATAAAATACAAAAATAATTTTCTTGGATTTCAGTGAGTGATAATTTTTTAACTAAACTGTTGATTTTAAACTAATAACATATATGTTGACTAATACTGGGAACGTCGTATATCTGATTGTGGTTTATATTATTCATACACATAAAAAATTACATTTAGATCATTTACATAGTGTATAAAATCAATCCAAATTCATTTTCTCTATTTTGAGTTGGTCAGTTGTCCATTTTAGAAAAAATGATGTCAATTTTAAATAAAAAGATGGACTCGGAGTCATACTGGTCACACCGTGTGTCGTATTGAGGTTAAACTGATTCATGCACGTCAAACATTACTTACGGGTCATTTTACTAAAGTATCAAAACAATATGAATGTGTTTTGTTAGTTTTTGAGTAGGTCAGTTGTCCTTTTTACTAAAATTGATGTCAATTTTAAATAGAAATTCAGACTTGGTGTCATATTATTCACAACATGCATTATATTGATGTGAAACTAATTCCTACACATCCCAAATATCTTATTCATCATTTTGATAAAGTATCAAAAAAATACAAATGAATTTATTCAGTTGTTGAGTAGATCACTTTTCTTTTTTTACTAAAATAACATTTTAATCTGGAAACATGCATTTTGACTCATACTTGTAAAATCGTGTATCATTTTGATGTGATACTTATTCCTAGACAACAAAAATGAACTATGTATCAATTTTTTTAATTATAAATAAAATACAATATTTTTTTCATTATTTTTAGGGTGTGGAATTTTTTAACTAAACTACTGATTCTGATGTGATAACGGACTCATTGAGTCATACCAAGAACATCATGTATCATAGTAGGGTGTGATTTATTACTACATGTAAAAAATGACTTATGTTTCATTTACCTGAATTATTCAAAAAATATGAATGTTTTTATTTGGTTTGAGTATATCATTTTTTCCTTTTACAAAAAAATTGTCAATTATAAATAAAAAGATGTACATAGATTCATACCAGTCACACTGTGCATCAGATATAGGTGCATCTAATTACTATAAATGTAAAAGTCTCAAAATAATCTTAAGTACCAATGTTACCATGTTTCCATTATATATATATGTCAAACTACCAACATTTCATATTGACTTTAGGTTCCTAGCTAAAAACTTTTCTCATTTTTGAAATTCATAAGATCAGAGGAAGCTCATGTTTCCATTATATCATGAGAAGTCACTATATTGAGCACATGAGCTTCCTCTACTTTTCTGGATTTAAAATGAAAAAAATGGGTTTTTGGCGAAAAACATTGAATCAATATGAAGTGGTGGAAGCTTTACAATGAAAGGAAATGAAAATGGAAAACATGGTAACATTGGTAGAAAAAAAATAATTTTAACTCTTTTTTTTGGATTGTTTTAGATATTTGAAAGAAAAATATGACTTCCCAAATGATCTGTTAAATAAACTAAGATAGTATTAGATAAATATTATAAAGAACATAACATAAATATAGTATATAAAATACTGACAAAATTAATTAAATAAGAATTTTGAAATCACCTTTTCCCAAAGGTTGTATGCATTCTTGAAACATTTCATTATTTTCACTATCTCAATTATAGGCTCGATGTCCAATCCCTCATGAGCATGAGAATATTTTAATAAAACACCCCAACTCAAATAAAATAGTCCAATAATACAAGAAAATAATTATTATATGAGTAATACAAAAAAGAAATAAATTAATCATAAATATTAAATAGTAAATTAAATCTAGAGATAATTAATTTACTGTATAAACATTGTTGACCACATGGATATGTCAGTGGTAAAGAAAGAATGATGATAAAAATGAAAATATAAATTTTCAAAAAATAAATCAATGAGTGAGAATGATGAGGAAAAAATAAGATACCTTGGATTGAAGTTTTAAATCATCCAATAGAAAGTAACTATATCCTATTAAATTTATAAACCAAAAATTATGTATAATAAATTAGTAAATAAAAAAAAATATTCATTATGAAAGGTGAATGTTATAGATAACTGTAATAAGGGAAACTCAATATTTGATTGTTTCAAATATTTTCAGTATGCCTTGACGAAAATGGGAAATTGAATTTAAGAAAAGAATTACTCCACAATAGCATCATCTGAATTCATCCAAAGGTAAAATTTATAGAAAATTTTCATCCACATCAGCTCATCATCCAAATAGTTAACATTGCGTTTTGTTGTTTGGAACTCTTCCTCAACATCTTAAAGACATTCACATATTTTGATTTAAATACTCAAATATTTTTCATCCATATGATGAATACTACTCCTAGTAGTAAATAAATAAAAGATTTGGGGGATGAGTTCCATGAAAAAATAGTAATAGTAACTATTCGGGAGATGAAATGGGTGAGGATGACAGTTTAACTCCATTGTGTTCACTAAAATGGTTAATTCCTCCCATTTATAATAATTGCTAGGATGGTAATCATATATTCCGAAGGGTGGAACCAAAAGGCAATGTTAAAGAATAATAAACTTTTAGATGGATTATTGTAAAGCATACATAGTGTTTATTATAATTGTGATGAATGAAATGAAATTATTTTTAAGATGTATTAATTAGTGGGTTATCATTTTAAAGATGAAAATATTTATATCAACTACAAAAATACCTGAAATAATGAAATTAGTGAATAAAGTATCATCTATGATCAGAATGTTGTGGTGAAAACTCAAGGGCTTAAGAATATACAAAATAAAAATTTTCTACCATGTAGATCCTAAATAATTTGGAGATTCTGACACGGATGATAATTAGATCAATTTTATGCATGAAGAGATTGATCAAAATAAGAACAATGTGCATGTGAAACTGATCTAAGGCTGGAAGATATAAATGTTATCAGAACCAAGTGGATATTCAGAAATAAACCAACTGACTCTAGAAAATTGTCTCAAAATAAATAATAGATATTATGCAAGAGGGAATCTTATATATAAAATATAAGTCCTTATATACTGATAAATCATTTACTTTAAATAACTTATTCTTAATAAATAATTAATCAAAGATAATTTTTATAATTAGAATGAAATATAAATTTTATAAGAAATGTTGTTAGAATAAAAATTTTACATATAAAAATAAATTCCCTTCAAAAAAATAAATCATGTTTAAATAAATAAACAATTTATCTATTTAAAGTATTATTCAATTAAAAAATTCATCTTTATAATAAATCAACATAATAAAAATAAATTTCATTACTATAAAAATATGAATATAAAAATAAAATGTATAATATACCATTCATGATTGTAGAATATTTCTTATTCTTCTTCAAGGAAAATAATCACATTCAATCCCTAATAATTGTGTGTATCAAACTATTAAGATGAAAGTAGTAAATCCAAGATATAAAATAATAGGGGGATGTCCGAGCAAAAATGACGAGCAAGACTCCAATTTATAGTATACTGATAAAAAATAACATATTATATTTTATTCCTTCATTCAACATGAATCTTGCCAGGCAAGCTATTATTGGGACGACTTATATGCATTTTTATTTTTCTTTGATGGTTGTATAATAGAAACAATGATGAAAACCTAAAAGAGAAAAAACTGGATATAGATATCAACTGAAAGTGTAAATATTTTCTACTTTCTTTTTATCTAAACCGTAGAGGATTCTTAAAGAAGCTATGACCTCATTCAGTACAAAAAACTATGAATTTTGGTTTGTTTTAATATATGATAGTGAAGCTGGACATGTTGAAATACACAGATGTGGGATGAGATGGTTTAGTGGATAACCGAGGGAAAATAGAGATATCGAAATACCTAGATTTTTTTGAGCATTGGTTTCATTCCAACCTTGAATCACTCAAACCTTGGACTCAAGCCTTAGAATAGTTTGAGCCCTAATTCTATCCTAGATTTGTGCATGGATTCGATAATAAGTAGCAATTTCAGTAGGTTGCTTCTGTGAAGATATTTAGATATCACAAACCAGTTCGTGATAGTCAGGGTTCTTAAAATAGATCGAGACACTTTTATCATCATTTTCAAAAAGCATTGATAATGATACCATTTATCAGCACTAAGTTAAAAAGATATAATAAAATAAATCTTTATCAATTCTAACATAAGCATTGATAAATACTTAAAATATTTTTTTAGATAAAATTATACTTAAAAAACTATAATTATTAAATATAATTAGAATACTTATAATAATACTTTTTATAAAATAATAATTTTATAATTACTTGAATATATAATTATTTATTTATTATTTTATGAATACATTAAAAATAATATTTATATCATTATATATATTTGTATAATTATATATATAATAAATATATTCATTATTTAGTGAAATATACTATAATTATAAACTATTTATTTATAATTATTTATATATCATTATTTATAAATAATTATATAAATAATTTCTCAACAATTATTCATTTATTTATAATTTTAAATGTATAAAAATAGAATATATACTTATATATATATATAAATAATTTTTCAAAATCTATTTTCAACATTAATAATTAATAATTATTATTAAATTCATGTATGTAAAAAATGAGTACAATGGAATAAATAAAAATGAGTACAATATTGAATATTTGGATATTTTTTATTAATAAAAATCATTAAAAAATAGATATATATTTAAATAAAGAATAATACATATTGAAAATATTAAAATATAGTAAAAAATATAAATAAAATGAAAATTATAAATTGATTAAATTTCCCAAAAACATATTTGTGTCTGTGCATATGTATATAAAACTAAATTAATTAAATATATGTAGAATCAATATAATATGTTTGTTCTATGTTTAATTGAAAAATAAAACAACATTCAATTATGTCTATTACTCGATGCAAATAGTTAGTATTTTTAATTCATATTATTTTTTAATTATAAACCATTATTCATTAAATATATTACTATTTCATGTAAAATATAAATAATATTTTTGAATTATATAAATCATATATATTTATATATTAATATATATCATTAAATTTAATATATACTTCTTTTTAAGATAGTCCATAAATTTTTAAGTAATATTTTTTTTAATATTTTTTACAATTTACCTATTTCTAATTTTTTAGATTAATTTTAATTTTAAATATATCAATATATTTAATATATAATATTTATAATATACATATAGTATAATCAATTTATTCATTTTTTATCAATAATTATTTTATTAATAAACATTTTAATATTATTTTAATAAACTCAATTCTATTTTTTACTTAATTATTTCATTTTATTCATAATTTTATTAGTGTTAAAAAAGCGCTGATAAATGAATCCATTTTGGGCATTAAAAATAAAGTGATAATAAAGGGTTTCCTTTGTCAGTGCTAAAACAAATGTGTAACATCCCGACATGGCTCACCACTAAACCAATGGCCGGATCGGTCGCCACATGACCTCAAGCGCGTCTCCTCGTACGCCAGAGGCTTCCGACTAGGATAGAGGTTATATGGATAATCAGTGGGGAGAATATACCCTATTATCATAGTTGCACTATGTTATATCAAAGTAAATAACAAACAATGGAAAAAATAGCGGAAGTAGTCTAATAAATGATAAAGCAGCGGAAGGTAGATTTTATAAATTTTGTACAAAGAAATGGCCAACATCAATTATATAGAAGATACATGCATGACATGATAATGATACAAAAATGAAAAATAGTAAACAAACCATCATTCTGAACATTCCATTAAAAAATAAATAAACAATGACTCCAAGCCCTGAGGGTAGTCTCCTCAAGCATCATGAGCTTCTTCTCGGTCCTTTGCTCCTATCTTCCATGTAAGTGAAAACAATGCAATCCTGCAACCAAATAGAATCTACATGGGTACCCCATTGAAATGGCAGCCCAAGTAGGGTGTGAGATACAAATCTCAGTAGGCCGGGACCACCGGTGTCTACCCCAAATCCTAACATTCAATAAATAATTTAAACAGTGCAAGCATGCATAAGTAAGGTAAGCAGTACAGTGTAACTATATACCCAACTACATGCTTCAGCTCTCAGCTGGTGTCTGAACCTGTATTATACATTTTTCATCACTACAAAATATTCATTAAATAATCATTTTCATTTATCATTTATTGAAACCTCATCAAACAACATAATTCTCGTGATCTGGACTGAGCCCGATATTCCCTGTATAAGTCACTCACCACGGATGTCTCTAGAGACCATCTATGTAGTCAAAGTTAAGACCAAATCCAATCTTTTACTTTGGATTGGATAATGCATCATAAGATTTACAATTTAATTTTTCATATACTATATCTAAGCCCGTCCACTATAAAAAATAGTGATTCGCTCCTAGGTCCATCCCCTAATAGTGATTCACCTAATTCATTGATATATATGAACCCTTTCTCATATTCAAATCACAAATCATAAATATCACAATAGTTTTCATTAAACAATAAATTCATTTCATATACAACCATATGGATCCACAGTCCAATGTCAATTAATGGGTGTAGATCATCATGTCTAGAACCCTTGTGAGTATTTGGAGCACCAGTCCTTGTCTCACAACCCATGGGTATTTGGAGCATCTATCCCTAAAAAAAAATTTCTTGCAAGCTGGGTGTATAACGCCATGTCTAGAACCCCATGAGTATTTGGAGCATCAATCCATGTCTTGCAACCCGTTTATAAATAATACATATATATTTATCATTGGTGTATAAATCCATGTCTAATTCCCCAAAAACACCCGTTAATTAATTCATAAATTAATTAATCCAATCTGTTAAATAATTCTACAACTAATTAACAACATAAATCACCCATCAAAAGTCAACCATTAATTAACCGTTCAACATCTCAATAGTAAATAAATAATTAACAATTAATTATTCTTAGGAATCCAAATAAATAATTAACTCAACATTTAATTATACAAATTCTTTAACAAGTATGAACCCATCTACTCAAATAGTGATTTGTCTAGGACATTAACAAATTACATGCACATCTTAATCATCAGAAAAAATGCTAAACAAATCCCATATATTTAGCAACCATCTCACACAGCATCTCATAATATAAAACAACTCCATCCCAGAAAACTTAATGCATGGAAATCTAACATTCATCAAAATGTACCCATGGCCAACTGTCATAAAAAACAATTAATTCACAATCTTAATTTAATTCATTAAAAATTAATTAATTAAATATTATCTCATTAACAGATTATCAATTAATTAAAATTTTTTCATTTATCATGTAATAATTAATCCATCTATTAATTTTTACTAGTTTCCAATTTATATTCTAAACATTTCAAATATTCTATATTTTCAATAATCTATAATAGCCACAATTTTTATTTTAACCCATTACATGATAATTAATTCTACAATTAATTACCCTATTACTCATTCCACCCATTCAAATCATTGAACAATTTAATCATATCACATTGAAAAAATTAGAACAACATGCTTAAAATAATCACATGTTCAAGCCCTCATTTATCACACATGGGCATCATCATTTAATAACATCAAACGTTTCATGCATAGACATATCATAATCAATGAAACTCAAATTCTCAATTTATTTAAAGAAGATATATTTCTTAAATAATGTGATATGGATTTGGGACCCTACCTCAGGATGGCTCCATTTTAAATCTGAATAACTTTAATATACTTGGTGGCAACCAGTCCTCAACTGGTCCGCAATCTCATGCGTTTGCACTATAACAATATAAAAAAATTCAAAAAAATCTGTATTTTAACCTGGTTCAATAACATGGGACTTTACAATATACCCACCTTAAAAACATCTCGTCCCCGAGAAGACATCAGGAACCACTACTAAAACAACCGACCTACCAAGGTCATTTAATCTTGTTAAAAGTGACATGTTGTGTTTTCAATTCCATACACACCTTTAACACTTCACAATACATATGTATAAGCCCTTAAAATCAGATACAATGATCATTTTATTGATTAAACATCGAAACGGTTATTATATCTTACGTCATTAGAAGGAAAACGTCAATGAAAACTGTTGAATCTCGATCAATCAACAGAACATGTTTCACATACTTCCTTTGAAATACGCTATGGACCCAAAACCCCATTTTCCCTTTATCTGATGATGTTCCTTTTAAACAATAAAAAACTATCCACATGTAAAATGAAGTACTTACCTGACCTCTGGTGAAATTTCCATGTCAATCCATTTCAAGGATATTTTAAAATAACCATTTCCCAACACAAAAAGAAAAGTAGCCCAAAGAATCAACACATCCCATGTACTACCCAGATAACAACCACTCATCAATCCCAACAACATTTAAACAGTAGCGCGGTTGTTGGCGCCAAAATTCGTGAAAAGAAGAGGTTCTAAGAAGGCACCATTTACAACCTCGTGAAGCCACTTCGCGGAGTTCCCCAGCACCGAACCCGCTGTGAAGCAAGGTGGCGGGCCACTCCACAAAATCATTTGATGATCACGAGCCAACTATGAAGCAATGAGGTAGGACACTCCGTGAATGAATTTGATGTTCTCGAGCCTATCGTGAAGCAAGGAGGCGGGATTCTCCATGAGCATATTTGACGTTGGCGAGCTCGTCATGAAGCAAGGAGGAGGGATGCTCCGCGAATGCATTTGGTGTTTGCGAGCCCACCGCGAAGCAACCAATTTACTATTTGCACCGCGTATGCCCCGTTTCAAGGTGCCTATTGCCTATAAATACCAGGATCCCCCAGATCCCAAGAGATGGACAATCCAACCTTCCGACTTCCAAGCTCCTGAATCACGAAGCATCTTTCTACTCTGTGAACCATGAGCTGTGCGAGGAACTTCCTCTCCATGATGTGACTCCCCATCATATCTCTTTGATCCCCTCTTTCAATAGGGATGCATTTAGCAAAGCCTAAGGGCTTTCGCGAAGGAAAGGGATTCCCAAGGGGACCCGGGTCGTCGCGAAGTGTTTATGGTTTGCGAAACACCCTTCATGTACACATGATCCACATGCTAGGCGGGTTCACTATACTTTTCGAAGAACATTGCTCCATGACACTTTACTTCATGGGGAACCTTTTCCCCATGAGGCAGTTCTCCACGAATGCCTCTCCACTTCACGAAGCACCTCCCATATTCCCCTCTTCCCCATACTTAGGCTAAGGCACCCACTTCACGAAGCACACTCCTTCGCAATTTCCCTCTGCCACATGGAACAGCCGAGCATCACAAGGCCCTCTCCTATGAACCCCTATGCTTTAATATTTTTTTTCCTATGTGACCCACCAAGTTTTCACGATGTGATTTAAAATTCCCTTGGAGATACTACTCGTTGTGTTTCTTCCCATCGTGATTCTTCGAATAGACACGCTAATGGATATTTATTCTTCGCATATCCACACTAACATGGACCCCTCTATGGATCACTCCATGACACCCCCTTACCATGGTGTTGCCGATGTCTTCCCTCCCACAAGGAGTAGAGGGTACTAGTTATGTAAGCCCTAGGGGTGTAGAGCGCATGCACCTCGTCCAAGCTGCAGAAGGTTAAACTTCCAAGAGCCATCGTCCTTATCACATGACGTCAAACTGTGACCTGGCCACGTGCCTCGCATACAGGCCCCCCCTGCCTTGGAAATTCTCCACACCCACTTGTCTACACGGGGATGAGATCACCCCTCACAGGGGATGATATCCTCCTTATTTGAGTGGATTCTGTCCGCAGAAGAGGGTATCCACCTTGGTGAAAGCCCCTAGACTTTCTTGTATGAGGTAGCATCCCTGATCCTCCTCACTTCCTCATCACCAAAGACAAATAGGGGAGATGGGGACATGGGTTATTTCCACCCTTTCCCTCTCCTACTGAGATTTGTCACAATCAGACCTTCATCATGGAGTAATCCTCGACTTCTTGGGCTGATAACCACGCATAAGCAACGGTTTCCTCTTTGGGTCGCTCCATGCATAAGCCCCACTCCATCTCCAATGGACGCACCTTTCACGACGTGATCATCAGGTCTCTACTACCTCTTGTTTCTCACACCGATCATGGCTCATGTGAGCTTAGAGAAATCACCGACCATGACAACACCTTAGGCCACCTTAGAGTGTAAGTCCCAGTCGATCATGAACTATGAGGACTTTGATCCATGTCAAGGCATGGTACATAGGAAGCCTCTATGAGGTTCAAGTCCCACCACACAGTCATTCCGACCATGTCAGTTCACCAACACCATTGGCCACCTCAGATTGTAAGCCCCAAATTCCCCCGTCCCGCATGATGTTAAACTATATTCACCACATGAAATGTGTGGACTTTGATCCTTGATAAGGTAGGGTATGTGGGAAGCCTTCATGAGGATCAAGCCCACCATCGACCTGGACCTTAGGTCCTCCTTCACATTAGTTCACCGACACCATGGAAATCATAGAGTTTAAACCCCATGCCACCTGAACTACGAGGAATTTTATCCGTGTCAAATCATGGTACGTAGGAAGCCTCCACAGGGTTAAAGCCCAACACCCAGTCACTCCGACCCCCCTTCACATTGGTCCACGCAAACAATTCTAAACTACATGGTCTTTGATACATGTCATGGCATGGTACGTAGGAAGCCTCAATGAGGTCCAAGCCCAACAACCATCGGACCCTAGGACCACCTTCACGTCGGTTCACCCCTGTCCCGCATGATTTTAAACTATATCCTCCATCCTAAACTACGCGGACTTTGATCCATTTCAAGGCATGATACGTAGGAAGCCTCTATAAGGATCAGGCCCCAAACACCTTGGGCCGCCTCAGAGTGTAAGCCCCAATCCACCCTGAACTACGAGTACTATGATTCCTTTCCACAGGAATATGTAGGAATCCCCTCCAAGGATCAAACCCAAAACCATCATCATCCTCATGATGGTTCCATCCCATTCACCATCCCTTTCACATAACCTTCCATTATCCATCCTGATTCTTACCCGGGTTGCCACATCCTGGTGGAATCACCACACCCCATTCCTAATTCCGCTTGACATCATCCAAGAATCCACCCACGTGTCGGATCCAATATTGGTGTTCCCTCCAGGGGGTTCCTCCATCTGATCCACTCTATTTAGTGTTCTGATCAGTCTGATCCATCTCTACCAGATGTTAAACTAGCGACACACGTTGTGTTAAACATAGGAAGCTGAGGAAAACCTCAGATACATGCCCATGGAATATGATTCCCCACATTCAATGCGGGATGCCTCAGGATTCCACACCCTCGAGAAGCCCTATAATAAGGGATATAAGACAGACACAAAAATCCCTAGCGTCCAGACACACCTGTGATGCCCAGCATGACTACTCCCCTAACCGAAGGTTGCTGCCATGACCAGACGGCTTGGAATGTCCCAACAGAAGCAGCGTAATTAACTGGTTTATGTGAAGATAAGGCACTAGGAAGAGTTTCACGAACAACGTCTTATGTCTATAAGGGAGACCCGGATGCACGCGCCCCTGGAAAAAGCGTTGAAAATAGAAATGGTGAACCCGATGTGAAATTCTTCTCCTCAATATGGAAATTTGTAGTTCTCGAGACATTAATGGATGGAAGTGTCACCGGATCCAGACAACCGGCATTGGTTCCGCCAAGAAAATAGCGGGCCTGGTGTGAAACTCACCAGAAGTAGGGGCAGTAGAACGTTGGACATCCCGTTCTGCGATGTTGTCAGTGTGGACCCATCATTCTGATCATAGAAGACTAGATGACGCTGGGGTATTGGTCATCGATTCCCTTTTATTTCTGAACTAATGATTTTATCTCCCTGCTTTTTAGGAATCAGGCTTCTGCCTCAAGAAGGCGATCATCGCCCGCCCGTCCATGCAGGGGCAGGGGAAATGCCAGCATAGCCGCTCCTCATGGCTTCACCACTTCTTCGAGGACCTCTACATCCATGACCATGGAGCACCCACACCCCATCTCCCCATTGGAATTTATCCAATGAAGGGTAATTAATGACCTCGTACATAGGTAATAGGAGGATGTAATCATCCATTTTTGGGATATAGCCCACCTAGATCTAGAGGCGGTCACGCCTCGATGTCAACGCCTCCCCCATGGGCCGCGCAGGGAGCCACTACTCCCAACCCCAGCATTCAACCACTTCGAGAGCCTGTCCCCTTAGCGCTTGGACGACTCCCTATATTATGCTGATGAGGTAGGTGATGTCCGGTCCAGCGTGATCAGAGTCCGGATCTAGGGGTTCCCATCAAGGGCCCCACCCTACCGCATCAACGCCACCGCTTGGCCTTGCCGGAGGAGCAGGTAACTATGAAACTTCGTCACCAACACTGGCTTGTCTGAACCGATGCCAGTGTTAGGCACGAGCTGTGGATGCCTACCAATAGGAGTCAACGTTGATGGATACTGTGGCCCAAGCCACCGCTGACACATATCATCAAGTCCCTACATACACTGAATAGGGTTGCTTATACGCCCAACCGAGATCGAGGCCCCAACCACCCCACGAGCAGGATGGGTCGACTCTCCTGGTCACAGGCATGAGTAGGGGTCACCGTGAACCAACCCACAATGATTCCACCCCATAAGTAGTCCGTACCCATACCACTACCATAGAGAGCGTGGGTCTTCCCCGCTTCGAGGCTTGCAACGGAGGTCTACCCCATGCCACCCCCAATCTGAATGAGGGTCTGCCCAGCGGTAGTGATACTCAGTACGAAAGCCTCTCCCATGCCCATTACACTGGATATGGAGTCTCTTCACCTACTCCCGACCACCGGTGCAAGGACACGGCACATCTGGTCCCTATCCAATGTGGGGATCCTCCATACGTCTTCTTCGCAGTTGGTGAAGGTTCTCCTCGCCCCAGAAACCAGAGTGGTGAAGGCCAGCCTCGCTCCACCCGCACCAAGCATGGAGTTCCTCCCCATTCTCCTACTATTCCCAGCAGTGGTTTTTCCCACTCTAGCACTATTCATGGAGATCCTCCCCATGTACCCTTTGAAATTTTTCCCAGTGCTCCTCACACCTTGGTTTTCTGGGGTGGAAACCCTCTTCGCCACAGCACCAGTGTGGCCAAAGGACCCCGGGTCAGGAATCAGCCCTGTCCCGAGAATCCACCTAGGGGTAGAAAGGTGGGTCCCTGCCACCACAAGAAGAATTATGGGAAGGTCCGGACAGAGATTAAACTAGTCCGCTTCTCAGACTCTGAAGCGGAGTATGAATCAACTTTGGAACCCTCCCCTCGCTCATCCGAGTCAAGGGTTGGTGCAGGAACAAGGTGCATCATCCTGGTTCTACCGAAATGCGAGGTCCACAAGATTCACGCTTCCATCCATAGGTTTATCCAGGAGGATGAAAATATGACGACCCCATAGGTTACAGTCATGCAATCACCACCATCGTCACCGGAAGCGCTCTCTACCTCCATAAGAGATCACAGAGAGCTATTCTAGGGACCAATGGCAGGAGACCAGCATTGCAACCCACCACTAAAAGCCCTGGTCCCTAAGACAGGAACAATGTCCATAAGCCCCTCTTATCGCGATGTGGTAGCCAGGTCATTGCACTCTTCGGAGGACAGCCCGAGAATCGGCGGCCAGTCAACTCGTTCACCGTATTCTCCTCCAGACAGCCTGTCATCCGAATGGTCTGCCTCAGTACCAATGTCAGTTCCTCAACCACCCCCAGTTGATGAGTGGGGTAATGAGGGTCCAAACCCTGAATTTGAGCCGAGGAGCTTCTGGAACATCTTTGCAGCCGACCACTTCCTCGAGAATTTCTGGCCCGTGGCAGCGCTGAATTTCCAAATATCAGAATCCCTCTCCCCAGAGAAAGTTCAGTGTTTTTGCTACAACCTCTAGGCGACACATTTCGGTCTTCATCATCATCGCCTGGTTTATCCACGAGGCCAAGCGTGTTTCAAAGACATTAGTGAGAAGTGTCTTCTAGTCGATCTGGCCGCACTTCCTGTGGCCCTGCGCCCCGAGTCACCAGGCTGCCGTGAAGCTCTTCAGCAGTAATGCGTTCAGAGAATCAAGGTACTCTACAAAATTATTAGGGAGGATACCCCCATGTGAAAAACCATGGCTGGGGGAAGTATGTTGCAATCCGCTTCAATCCTATCTGGCGGCAGCCCGACCTACTGGGTGACATCGAGGAGATGCCCCCGGGAAAGGTCACAGTCAACATGGATAATATAGTGGACAAGGAGGATGAGATGGAGCTTCTCGATGGAGACTTACCCCCTGAGGGTGTGCCACTATTGTTGGACCCATCAGAGAGGATTACCCATCAGAAGAGGAACCTCCTAGGTCTCCTTGAACCCATTGAGGCATTTGTACTCGGAAGGAATGCTGGTAAGGGAAAAGAGCACATCGGAGCCATCAAGTACCCCAACCCGTCCGCCTCAATGCAGATGACAGAGGAGGACCCCTAGAAGGACACACTGAAATTGCAACTTTCTAAGCAGAAGAGGTTGGTCAAAAAACTCCTAGATGAATGCGTTGCAAAGTGACGACCCGAATACAGTGATCCTAGGCCAGGTCAGCAGGGGTAGAGACAACTACTCCATGGCGAGCTTCCCCAAGCAACCCTGATTATATCGCTCATGCGGAAAGGGGTGAATCCGTATATCATGACTAGAGGGCGTGATATGTATCACCAAACCCTCCTAAATGGTGCGACAGTCCATGGAATCCAGCCCAAGTTCCCCCAGCTGCCCCACAAGTCTCCCCACAAGCCGCTCCATGAGGCGCCGAGCTTGTCTACCGCATCGAAGAACCCGAAAACATGTCTGTGGTTAGGGATCCCCATCAAGACAGGTACCCAAATCCTGATGATCCAATGGAATCACTCATCGCCCGCCTGGAGGCATTGGAAACTTGATAGGTGGAATGTCCACCTGATGGCAATCCATAACCAGCATGGGTGGATGATATGCCGGAACCTCCGAGTTTTTGTAATCCCATATTCTCCCCTTCTAATGGGATAGGGGAACCAGCGCAACACCTAGCTCAATTCAACTGAAGGTTCGGGACTATGCTAGGGACCCCAGTGCAGCAGGAGGCCACCAAGCTCTACTGTTTTTTTCAGACACGATTGGGCCAACATTCATCTGGTACAGTCAGCTCCCTGTCAGATTCGTAACCAGCTGGGAGGACCTTTGCAGACAGTTCCTCTACCAGTTTAGCTCAACCACCCGGAAGACCAGCATCGCAGAACTCTTCATGTGCAAGCAAAGGCCTGATGAGTGAGTCACAGACTTTATCACCCGATGGAAAGGGATTACATACTCCATTGACATGCCACTAACTCCGGCGAAATTAATGATGATGTGCATAGGGAACATAAAGACGAAACCGGTTCCTTATCTGATCACCCAGAACTACCCTGGAGGATTCCGAGACTTCTCCAATAAGGCCCAGTGCCAGGAGGATGCCCTACAACAGGCCATCCAGGCACATCTGTTGCCCCATGTAATTCCAGTGAGGAGTGATTCTAGATCTGAGACCACCACAATGGCCCAAATAGAAGCCCCTATGCGACTAGAGTTGCTACCAGTAGCACCGGCACCGCTGCCTCATAGAGGTCCTCCCCCTCAGGCACAGCCTCCGTCTCAACATCGTCCTCAAAATCGGCAAGAACCTCCACAGAATGAACCACTGCCAACTAAGTGAGATAATCAGGGCCTACCTCCTCAATAGGCCCCTCCAGCTCCTATTCATGGATAGGCTCTAAGGGACCCCTTTCCGGAGAGAATAAATCAGACTTACTCGTTCAGTGAGAATCAGGATCCTAGTTACATTCGTAGCACTTTAGAGAAATGGATTTTACGCTTGCCTGAGTGCACAAGACCAAAAGAGGTGAGTCTCACTGATTTCCCCAACTACTACAAATATCATCTTATTCAGGGGAACAACCTCAAGTAGTACTATGTGTTCAATAACTAGCATCAAGACTGGGTTGATAACTACATAGTCAGGCTGGGTCCAGCCCCTACACAAGTGGCGGAAGTCTTTGTGAGGCCAGACAGTGGTAGAAACAGTGAAGGTGAGTGGTAGCTGGTTTCTAACTGTGCGTCCCAGATGTACGATAACTGGATGGATCATAAGATGGTTTCCCATGCCAATGGAATCATACAGGCATGCCTGAATTATCCAGAGCCTTCAAAAGCTGCTGCCACCACTTCTGCATCATCATCTCAGCCGGCCTCTTACCAGAAGAGAAAGCATCGGCGGCGCAAGAAAAAGCAACATGCCCCTCCAATGCCATCGTCGTCCTGCACTCTCAGCGACTTCATGCCCCCTGATATGGGGATCCCTCCCATAATTTTCCCAGTAGTTGAAGATTTTTTAAGTGATAGCAAAGGGTACGCTTTGGTTAATACTGTGGAGTTGGTAAATCCTTATATGACTTCCGACGAGGGGGAGCGGTAGGAGAACTTTCCCAACGTCCCTATCCTACACCAATGTTGGAAAATCTGTGACCATATGGGTCATCGTGGCACATCAGTTGGAACCTCCTGCCAGGCCATGCATGCCATTGAGACCAGACAGCAGGCCCAGTGCAGAGCCCAACATGCACAACCTCTTCACCCAATGTCGAGAGGCACGCCTCCACCGCCATTTGTGCTACTGGATCAGGTGGAACCACTTCGGCCGTGCCGCAACCAGCTTCGTCCCACTACAGTCCAATATCATTCGTCTGATCCTCACCCGGAATCTACTCTCCAGGCTTTGACTAGGTAACAACAGGATATGCCTAGTACCAGTCAGCCGCCGGTCCAGCCAGCAGGGCCCACCATGCCTCTGATCATAGAGCGGCCTCCTGTAGGCGGAAGTTCATTCCTAGTGTAGAAGTATGATGTCCTCAAGCACCTTGATGAAATCCCAGTGAGGCTTTCCATCATTTAAGATCTTCTCATATCATCTGATATACACAAAACCCTCACAGAGGCATTAAGAACCCCCTCCAGTTTGAGATGGAGGTAGCAGCTACGTAAACCATTCATACCGAAATAGTTGAGGATGTTGAATGTCAGGCCATCATTCCGTTCTTAAGAGAAGATGAAGGACCTCTTATATAGGGGGAACATCCGCCCGCTGTACATCACCCGACAATTTAATGGTGTCGAGGTTCGTCGGTGTCTCATTGACATCGGATCTTGGATAAACCTTATCCCGACGCGGGCACTGAAAAATCTAGGGCTATTCGAGGATGACCTGACTCCCACAGATTTAAAAATCCAGGGATAGGATAGGACATAGTAGACCCCAGTCGGCATGAACTTCTTGAAGACCTAGTTTGGTTACCTAGTTTCCAATACCGAGTTTATGGTTTTCTCCAAGGACACCACGTACAATGCATTGATGGGCAGGCCATGGCTCCACCTGCACACGGAGGTCCCCACATCATATCACCAGTGCCTTAAGTACTACCTAAATGATCGAGTAGGCATAATCCAAGGTGATTCATCTCCTTTCACCTATTGTGAATCCCGTTACCTGGACACTGCCTATTACAAGAGCATGGATAAGCAAATTCTGGAAAGGGAGGTTGAGCTCTCCACGATCACAACTGACCCCTGGGAAGGTCTGGATGATGCATATGTCTTCCCGATCCATAGATTGGAGGCCACAACCCTTGAAATGGGGCAATGCTTTGTTTTCTATGATACAAGAGGAAGGCATATTCCCAAGTCCAAGCGATGGCAGAAAATCACTTCATACTCCTACACAAACCAGGATCCGGTGATCCTAGAGCCTCCTACCCATGTAAGATATCAGGATGTCTGCCTCATGGAAACAATAGTACATCATATGTGTTTATTTCTCCATGATGGTATTAACCATCTCAATATGACTCACCACTATTGCTTTAATATCATCAAGTGTGGACCCTTGGGCTAGAGACCAGATGTGATTGGATCAACTGCCTTCATCGCTATGGTCTCCGCAGTGCATGAATCTCCTGATGCACTGTCCACTACTGTCCAGGCTGGTACCAGCCTCCCGTCTGGTTCTTCCAACCCTGGGAAAGCTTCACCCATTGGGAATACCTCCTCCGCAAGCAAAGAAGAGGATTTGGAGGATGCTCCCCCTGCCTTTGAATAAGGCGTTTCAACCATAGTCGATGAACTGGTACATGTGAACCATGGTAGCAAGGTAGATTCGAGACCCACATTGATAAGTGCATCCATGCCCCCCCAAGGAGCATCAAAGATACGTAGATTTTCTTAAACAGAACCGTGATGTGTTTTCCTGGAGGGACGATGAGATGCGAGGACTAGATCCTCAGGTAGTTGTCCACCGCCTCGGTCTT
Organism: Viscum album; assembly: GCA_963277665.1. NCBI lineage: Eukaryota > Viridiplantae > Streptophyta > Magnoliopsida > Santalales > Viscaceae > Viscum > Viscum album. The sequence continues at coordinate 1,994,415,648 of OY728143.1, read as the reverse complement.
TTGGAAAATCATCATGGGTTCAAGAAGCCTCCCAGGAAGACGAACCCTTCTCATGGTGCTATGTTCACGGTCGAATTTGACAAGCTCAACAGAGCCAACTTCATCATGGAGGTCTAGTACCCCAAGTGTCTAGCCAACATTGTGCCAGTCAGGAAGAAGAACGGGCATATCAGAGTCTATATCGACTTCTGCGATCTCAACTCTCACTATCCGAAGGATGATTTCCCCTTCCACTGATAGAATTGTTGATCGATGCTACGTCTTGGTTCCAAGCCCTCTCCTTCATGGATGGTTACTCTGGATACAATCATATCCAGATGTCCCCCAAGGATGAGGAGTCCACAGCCTTCAGGGCACCCCAAGGTACTTTTTGTTACCAGGTTATGCCCTTTGGACTGAAGAAATGAATGTGCCACCTATCAGCGGGCCATGCACCACATATTCAATCCAATCCTCAGGTTATTGTTGGAATACTATGTAGACGATCTGGTAGTCAAATCTCACCAGTGTCAGGACCATCTCAAGGACCTTGATAAAGTGTTCGGCTTCCTTCGTTCCATCCACTTAAATATGAACCTGTTGAAGTGTGCTTTCGTGATCACCTTTGGGAAATTCCTTAGCTTCGTTGTCAGGTATCGGGGCATCGAGATTGACCCAGAGAAGATCAAGGAAATCAGATAGATGCCTTTCCTGAGAAATATTCGTGAGCTTCGAGGTTTCCAAGGCGACATAGCTTACATACGTTGATTCATTGCAAATATAGCCGGCAAGTGTAATCCCTTATCTTGGCTAATGAATAAAGGCTATGCCTATGAATGAGACGAAGAGTGCCAGACCGCATTTGAGGAAATTAAGCAGTACTTGCTCCAGCCTCTGGTCTTGATGCCACCCATCTCTGGGAAGCCTCTAATCTTGTACGTGACTACCCTGGAATTATCTCTTGGTGCCCTTCTCACCCAGAAGAAGAACGAGGGGACAGAAAATAGTCTCTACTACCTTAGCAGCATGCTTCTCGATACAGAGACCAGATATTACCCCATCGAGAAGAGATTCCCTGCGCTCCTATATGATGTGTAGAAGTTGCGACATTACCTATAGCACCATCAGGTACAACTGGTCTCTCGGGTAGACCCGCTGAAGTATATTCTGATCCACCCCATGTTGACCAGCCGTCTAGCACGGTGGGCAGTAATCCTCTAGAAGTTCAACGTCAGGTTTGTCACCCTAAAGGCCATCAATGGGATAGGCATTGGAAAACTTTCTAGCTACGAATCCAACCCCCGCCGGCCTATCCCTGGACCTATATTTTCCTAATGAGGCAATCCTCTCAGTTGATCAATCTGTCCCATGTTGTCAAATTCACTTTGACGGTGCCTCCTGGATCCCCACCGGTAGGAGGCTCAATGATCCTCGACTCAATACAGTGGGCCTAGGTATCATCTTCATTACCCAGGCACAATCTGTTCTACCATACTCATTCCTATTGTCAAAAGGTTGTACCAACAACAAGGAAGAGTATCAGGCTCTTATCACTGGCCTCAATCTGGCCCTCGAGATCGATGTGCCCCATTTACACGTGAAAGGGGATTCCGAGATAGTCATCAAGAATGTCAATGGTGGATATGTTGTCAGAAAGCCAGATCTCGTACCGTTGTTGGAGCGCACCCTCCAACTAATGGCCTGATTTCCATCTGGGCCGGAGGTTACTCATATCCCCCGATCTCAGCATGGTCAAGCCAATTCCTAGGCCAGCCTAGCTACATCAATTGCAGAACCCGAACAGGATGATCTGATTATACACGTGGAACACTAGAGATTCATTACCCCTATCACCCAAAGGATTATGAGGACCTACGGGTAAGCCATCTTACTGCTGGGTCCCCTACGTCAGGAACCCCAAGTTCTTTAGATGTAGTGGTTGAATCGACCCCTGATTGTAGGGCCCCCTTTGTCGATTATCTCCAAAATGGTTGCCTCTCGGCTGAGCGGGTCGAGCATGAGCGAATCTAACACCGCACACTGCAGTTTACCCTCCATAGTGTTCCTAGTCATGTCCAGATCCTCTAGAAGCGTGGGTTTGATGGTGTTATCCTCCGTTGCATCCAAGGAGTAGAGATTTCTCAGGTCATGCATGATGTTCATGAAGGTTCCTACAGTGCCAACCAAGCGGGGCCAAAGCTGTCCCATTAGATCTGGAGGCTTCGGTACTTATGGCCCACTGTGATCCATGATTGTATCGTATTTTCCAAGAGATGTCACGCATTCCATGTTCATGCTAACTTCCGGCATGGGCCAACAAAACCTATCTGCTCCACCACGTACTCTTGGTCATTTGCAATATGGGGACTCGATGTCGTGGGACCATATCCATTGGCGACAGCTCGCCAATGCAGGTTTATCCTGACCACCACGGATTTCTTATTAAGTGGGCAGAAGCAGTTCTGCTCAAGGAGGTCAAGGCTCGTTCAATAATTTACTTCATGAGATCCAACAACATCTACCGATTTATAATCCCTCATGACATCCTCACCGATAACGACACCAACATCCGAGCGGCCGAACTGAAGAAATTGTACACCAAGTACAACATCCATTCGAACCATACCTCCCACTATCACGCACAGACGAATGGACAGATCGAGGTGTTCAATAAATCCCTCTCTAAAATTTTGCAGAAGATGGTGGGTTAGAGCAAAAAGAGTTGTCCGAACAAGCTCCCCAATACCCTATGGGCCTATCGGATGACGACTCATAATTCCACCCAGGTGACCCCATATTGCCTAGTGTACAGAGAAGAGGCCATCCTACCCATCAAGATCCAGCTGGCTTTGTTACGCACAACAGTCTATGAACAGTATGCACCAGATAAGGTAGCCAAAATTCATCTGGCAGAATTAGAAGCACATGAAGAGAATATGCTCTATGTCATGCACAATCTGGAAAGGCATCAGAATAAGATATCCAGGGCCTTCAACAACAAGGTTAGCCTCCGCTATTTTCTGCAAGGTGACTTGGTAATGGCCCTCCAAGAACCAATGATCCCTGGAAAGAAACGACCCATGTTGGAGCCCAAATGGGAAGGACCTTACATAGTCCACAGGGTCTACCCCAATGGAGCATACTCCCTGGTGACCATGGATGGTGAGCATATAACTCCTCCCACCAATGCCACGTTACTCAAGTAATACTTTGTCTGATCCTTATGGTCCTACATGACCTTAAACTGTATGGTCCCGCATAACCCTAAACTGCATGCTGGTCCAGCATGACCATAAATTGTCCAGTCCTGTATGTATTTAAACTGCGCATCGTCCAGCATGACGTTAAACTACATTTTGAGAACTACGTATGGCTTGATTCCCATCCACATGGGATATATAGGAACACTGAGACGTCTCATATTGAGACCAATCCCAAACTCTTTTCTTTGACTATCCCCACTGGTTATTAGTTCTCTCAGAGGATCGTTGCCCGATATGGTTAAGGCTTCCTTATCTCCACTCATACAGGGGTTATAGCGGTCGCACCATGTGCGCATCCTCGTTCTTCTATCCTCCCACATCTTCACTGCACGACGTTAAACTTCATGGCCTTCAAGAACTACATATGTCTTGATTCCCATCCTCATTGGATATGTAGGAACACCCAGACTTTTCGTCTGTTGGCCTGGCACAAATGCCAGAAGTTTCCACCCGGGTCAACACATATGATAGGGGTGCAGACTTTTTCCCTAATTCATGTCGATCTAACTTCGATCCAGCCATATGTCCCACTCCCTAGAGACTTATTCCTCTTTTAGAGATGGGTATAACTATACTTCACCCACTCCTTTGATTGGGACTCCACCACCTTCCCTATCTGGAAGTTCCCCTTAATGGTATGAATTCTAGGCCTAAGGTCTCTTTTACCACTTCGGGCCAATGCCCTCGAGGATATCGAGCAACAAGACAGTACATGTCCCGAATTTTGAATATAGTCATCTTTCGATGCTCGTTTGTTGCTCCCATTTCAGGTCACTATAGGAACGCTGTGTTCTGAATATGGTCAAAAGATGTCCTGGATTAGTAGAACCACCCCAATATGTCCCGAACATCGAGGGTAGTGGTTCATTCTGCCCCGTTGTATCTCCAAGCGAAGAAATCCCTCTGGGAAATACCAACTATCAGGCCCTATTTGATGGGGAGAGCCGAGACCGACTCCTTGTTTCCCACATCGAGCACCACTCATGTGGGATTAAGATCTGTGATGAGGTAGTAACCGTACAAGAGGTCGTATGGCCTTCCCATACAAGGCCCAACCTCATGCCCCTTGTCCTTTTCAGGCCCATGACCCGGGTTCTCTTTTCTGGGATTTTACGACATGGTATGGGATTATTTCCTCATTAACATTGGGTTTCTCACCGTGTCGTACACATCCCCGGATGAGACACCTTATCCTCCCCCCATTTCTCCTCACTGTAAGATGTTAAACTGCAAACCGTTCGGGCCTTCCAGAATAAGGCCCAGCCTCAGGCCCCTTGGCCTTTTCGGGCCCACAGCCTGGGCTCTCTCTTCTGGGATTGTACGGTGTGGTATAGAATTATGTCCTTATTCAAATTGGGTTATTATCCGTGCCATACACCTCCCTTTTGAGAGATACCTTACCCCCTTTTATCCTCACTGCAAAATGTTAAAATGCAAACCGGTCGGGCCTTCCTGACTGAGGCCCTGCCTCAGACCCCTTGGCCTTTTCGGGCCCCTGGCCCAAGTTCCTATATAGGGTCATACGATGTGGTATGGGATTATGTACTCATTCACGTCAGGTTATTCTCCGCACTGTACACCTCCCTTGTGATGGAAATCTAACTCCCCTTTTCATCCTCACTGCAAGACGTTAAACTGAAAACTGGTTGTGCCTTCCTGACCGAGGCCCAGCCTCCGACCCCTTAGCCTTTTTGGGCACCGACCCAAGATCATATTTAGGTTTTTATGGTGTGGTACAAGATTATGTCCTCCTTCACATCGGGTTTGTAACAACAACTCCATGTACCTATTTTCCCTAAGGGTTCTCTATCCCCATGTTCTATACTCATCTTTCAAATCATATACTCTCAAGATGAGCCCCTCGGTCCTCTTCGGTGATTCACTAATGTGCCTAAGGGTTCTCTAGTTTAATTCCTGGAATGTTGGACTCTACTCAGACATGTTTCCACCCATTTTTCTTGCTTTATGTTCCCCTTCATTAGGGCTTCTGTAACCTTTCACACCCAAAGGGACCCCCCTAGTGGCATGGATTTCAGGCCCAAGGGCTCTCCTACCATTATGGGCCAACATCCTTGAGGGTCGCAGACAAAAAGCCGATAAAAATACCGCATTTTGAATGTGTTCAGTGGTAGATGCTCAATTTTTGATCCCATATCTAGGCTAACACGATGTGGATACTATCTTTTGAACATGGTCAATAGTTATCCTCCATCTTCACGCCAACCCCATTAAGCCCAAAATGTCGTTTACTTAATTCACATCCTTCTCCACCACATCATGTCCAAGTAGAACGTCGAAAATATTGGAAATATTCCTCAGTGCACATTCGCACGTTAGGACAAAAGCCGAGATAAGGGCATCATTCAGGGCTCCACACTGATTCCCCTTTGCCATGCATTATAGGTATTGCAACAATCCTCTTCTGCCCTTGTTTCCCACACCGAGTTTTTCTCACATGGGATTAGGGATCGGGTTGAGTTCTGCACTTACATGGAGGTTTTTCACTTCTACATGGTCTGAGCTTTAAGACCATAAACTAATATCTCTTCCAGAACTATGTATGGACTCAGTCCCATTCTCATGGGATACGTAGGACCGCCCTAGCATCTCATCTTCGGGTCCAACCCCAGGAATCTAAAAATCATGCCCTCTATTTCAGCCCCTCGTCCTGAACTCTCTGTGGAAAATACGGTGTGGCGAGAACCTCACGGGTCCTCAATTATATTAGGTTTTGAAAGGACCACACTGTGTGCCCCCACAACTTCTCTCATCCATGGTCCGAGCTCTAAGACCACAAACTAAGATATCATTTTGAACTACATATAGCATGATTCCCATCCTCATGGGATATGTAGGACCACCCGGACATCCCGTTTTCAGGTCCATCTCAACTGGGAGCTAGTTTCTCTTGCCCCCTACCCTCTTACCTCTATTCAGCCCCCTCGACCTGAGGTTCCTTTCTCAGAATTGCATACAGTGTGGTATGGGATTACACCGTACACATTCCCCACATATCATCATATCTTCTACTTCTATGCCATGCAACGATAAAATGCACGCTCAGTCCTATCACATGACCCTAAACCATGAAATTATCATCCTTGCCGCAAGACAAAAAACGGAATTGCATCATGATGTTCTCAATCAAGGGGACACCATGTTTGGTATTGGGCACATGCCATACCATTTTTCAACACCTGCTACAGCTTGATTCTTGTGGAAATGCCAGTGCCTGATACCCTAGGCCTATCGATTCACAAAAAAAACTATTCACCTTAATGGAAAAACAAGATTTATCAAATACCGCTTCTCTTGGTGCGAGGGCCACGCCCGCATGCCCTTTTTATCCTTGGCACTACCGAGAATCCCTTTTCCCTAAAATTTTTCTTCTTGTGTTGGGATGTCCCCCATTACTTCCTGTTTCCCACATCAAGCATGAATCACATGAGCTTAGTAGTTTTGTTAGGATGTGCACCGACATAGATAGACTTTTCATCATCTCGTATGATGTTAAACTGTGCTTCTATAACTACGTACGGCTTCATTTCCATCCTCATGGGATATGTAGAGACACCTTGGTATTTTTCATAGGTTCTAGTCTCAGGAATCATAAATCTTATTCCCCCCCATTTACAGTCCCCTGACCTGACCTCTCGTGCGGAACCATGTAACTGCAATTTTGACCTGAACAAGTTCGGGATGCCCCACGATGACATTGGGAAGTGACAACCCCCCTCGCTAGAGAGGCTTTTTCTGAAAGAAGGAATGATCTGTGATCAAACTGATGCGTCCATCTATTGTGCTCCCACCACGGTGGCATAACATCGAGAGTATCAGATTCTATTTGAAAAAACCCTCACTCCATATTTCATGCTCAGTGTGCCCCTTATTCGGACCCTCTTCCTCTTTCACGTCTGGAGGAACCCCCTAACAGTATGAATGTTTGGCCTACGGCCCCCCTATTTTCCCGGGAGAATGTTCCAGAAGACTAACAGATGACATTTGGAGTCAGGCCCCGTGTTTAGAACATGGATAGTGGTCAGCTCTCATTTTCTATCCCCACTCCAGGATAATACAATATGAATACTGTGTTTCTAATGTGGTGAATAGTTATTAATTATTGTCACACCACCCCCACAACTTTCTGAATCATGGGTTTCATGATTCACACATCCCATTCCCATCTGTTCAGATTGATTTCAGTGCCCCTAGCGTTACCCCATTCGTGCACAAGAGAATGCTAGGAAAGAAGTAATTTGACAGTTCTGAGAGCTTCATTCTCCAGTCAGGTCCCTCCATTTTCCTCCAAGAAATACGGACCAGTTGTTCAAAACCTAGATTCTTGTAGCCTGGTTTACACTCTTACATTTGGATGTGGTGATAAGGTGGTCATCCCATGTTTCTCACATCGGGACTGACCCACGTGAGCTTAGGGAATGATCGCTGGATGCTCTGCGAACATCATAAGGATGAAATAAACCAATGTAAACAACAGAACTCATGCCCACTAAGACATCAAACAATTAAAGAATGAAAGTAAGTTTAAGGGTTTGTAATCATTACAGTAACCCGGGGTCAACTCCCCCCATGGACGGATTGACCACATCAAAGGAATGTTGCAGCTATTCCACCCTCCAGCTAGTGGCCTCCAGGAATTGCTGCCGCCTATTCACCTCCTGCTCCTCCTCGATAGTGAGAGGGTGTAGTTCGCCGGCCGTGACCCGAGCCCGCTCCACACCTGTTTAGATAACAACCATCTCCTCAGAGACTTGCCTCATGCTCTCTTTGGCCTCTACCAGCTGGGATTTCAGCTGCGAGGCGAGCTCTGATTGCACATATAAAGATGAGTAATGTTCATGTGCCTGAGCCTGCAACCGTTCGACCATGTTTTCAGTATCCTGGAGCCTCTTTATGTTCACCGCACTTCTCTATTTCTAGCCTAAACTGAGGCCCCAGTCATAATCTCAAATCATTTCTACCATAAGATATCTGATGAGCATGTGAGGGCACTGGGCTTCCACTCCCCCGGCGCACAGTTCCCGCAGTCACGAGGGAAGCCTGTCCATCTCACCCAAACATAGTGCTTGGGGGGTATCATTGATGAAGAGTGTGATCAGTTTCCATGATTGGCAACAGACTATTTTGTTTTCCTCCTCATCAGAGGCCATCTCATACCAGTCAGCATGATTTCCAGGCTCGTATGAAGGGAATGCCTCCATGAACTCCTTGGTCAGGTCCATGTCTGGCGTGGGATCAGGCGTGGTGGGGCCTAGACTGTCTGGTTTATCATCATCATCAGATCCCACCTCGATCACCTCAGGCATAGTCCCACTGGAATCCCCGTCAGTGATCAGTAGTGATACAGTATGGTTAGGTTGGATGTCCACCTCTATGACCATTGGCATGTCCCTGGGAAGGGCACTATCAGAAGCCCATGCCAACTTTACTGTAGTGGCCCAGGATAATTGAAGGACTGTACATGAAAAAAGGGGATGTGAACATCATTTAATGTGGTCAGGAGATAACAGTTGTGAATTCGGTATAGAATACTTACAGAGGTCAAATCCATACTCTTGCTCTTGGGTTGATGTCATCAGAACCCTAAGACGTGGCCCCTCGTATATGGTTGGTTGGTCTGGAGACTCCAGGGGAGCCGCCTCAATTGTCATAGACCCACAAAAAACGGAAGTTGATGTATCCATAGGTACATATCTCGAAGGTCCTGCGTCGTCACCCACTGAGGGGCGGGAATGAGGTCTATGCACAAGTGCATCCTGCACAGTGAAGACGCTGATAAAAAATCTAGATTAGCCTAAGGACAAACTCTGAAGAAGGAACTTGGGATTTTACCTCGAGGGCCTTTGTGAAATCATCAAGATCCGAGAACTGATCACCAAATTCACCCTTTTCTGGAAGGCTCTCTCTACCAGCCTCATCTCCAGCCTCATCTCCCTAGGAGGACTCGTCCGATTCTTTCGGCAGACGAAAGCACTCTCTCAGGTCAGCAGCTGACAGTTGCGGAGGGACCGTATGACCCAGCAACACCCTGACTTGGTCTGTCATAGGGTTTAGGGCACCCTGAGAGTGGATAAAGTCTTACAACTCAACTATGTATTGCTCCGCCTCTGCCTGGGATACTGCAAAACCATCTCTAATAGGGCTAACCCCCGACAAGTCCATACCGAGGTGGTTAAGGTGCTGCCATAACTCAGATGGGTTGTGGAATTTATGGTTGACTTCCCAGATGTCCTAGGCCTTCGAGAATACAATATTCTCTGGCATTTCAATATGGAACAACCATTTCCCTTGGGACTAAGTAGAAATACATCAGAATCATCTCGGTGGACACCCCTCTGGATGAATCTATTCTCCTAGGACCACCGACTCCGCTCCTGCTACTGGATCCACTACCACTACTCCCCCCACAACTAGTGCATTCGTTGCCTCTATAGTAGCCCCGCCACTGTGGGATTCCCTTATTGCCTTCCGGCCTCAGCCCCAAGATCGGAGAAGCTCACCCTCACCAACCAAGATGGTTGGCCACTTCAGCATCTCCCCTCGATAGGCCACCTCCCATCTCTGGGCATATTCTTGTACCAGCCCAAGGATGGTGTTCGGCGGAGGCAATAAATTCAAAATCTTCCCATATTCCCATGTGAACATGAGCCACATCTGCCTCATCACACAAGGGTGCTCCTCGTAGCACACCCCCAGGTAGACCTGTGGGGTCAGCCGCTGCAGGCACCGAAATTTCCTTGCAAATTGGTGTGGGGTGTATGGCTCATAGAGACGCTCGTGGTCCACCTTGTCCACCAAGACCCCCCTTGATATTCCAGGAGATAGGCCTGGTGCTCTTTTTTCCCCCGACCGTCGTCAGTTAATGCCTCCGTCAACAATGGAAACGGGTGGAAATTGAATTCATCCACCCTCCACACTAGGTTCAGAACCGATGGTGTGGTCATCTTGGTCGAAATCTCCCTGAGGAATTCAAGATTGAGGGATAGGTGTTTGACCCTGGAGGCAAGATGGGGTTCAGATAATCATAGATCCCCCTAATGTGTGCCGCCATCCACCCGTACAAGATATAGAACGACCCACATACCCTCTGTGGCCTTTTCCCCTAGCTGATGTGCCACAACATTTTGTACAACTTGGAAAGGATTGGGATCCCTAGGTTGACTCGCCCTCCTATCTCCAATGTGGATTCCATGATAAAATTTCTTGGTCACACTCCCCTATTTGTATCCATCACTGGAAGAATCCATCCAGAGATGAGAGCTACGATGAATGTCGCCTACCTGACTATTGGCCGTTGATTAGTACTGACACCGAACCCCGAGGTCTTCCACTAGATATTCTCCAATAGCTGCCAGTATGAGTTTTCCTTACTCCGGGCCCCCTTTGGGAAAGTTTGAGGCATCACCAGTAACATCCTATTTTCCGAGAAATTCAGGAATTTCTTGAACCACCACCTGATGTGGACATCCATCACAACCTCCTTGTCCTCCCTGGGCACGAGCTCCATAAATGCCATCACCAGACATGACAGCTTCTCCGGTTCCTCCCACACACCCATAGCTGGGAGGAATTCATCATAAATCACCCCAAGTATTGGGACCCATGAGATCTGATGCGCATCTCATAGGCTGATGCTGACCTCCCCATGATGCAGGTGGAAGGTATTGGTCCCCAGTGACCATCGGCTCAACATCTCTGGCATTACTTTCTTTGGTTGGTAGATATGGAACTAGGAAGCCCAAGATGTCTCATACAGTCCCACCCTTCTTAGCTCCGCTCCGAACTCCTCTCATGAGGTGCCTACCCAGTAGGCCTAGGCCCAATCGTCCGTAATGTTGCTGCCCCAGCGTAGGTCCCATTCCTCAGACCACCCCTTCTTCAGGTTCCCCAGCGCCACCTTGAGGATGTTTCGGTATAGAGGAGGGGAAGTATATGACTGGAATGCCCTCCCATTGACATTTTTCAGATGATTGTACAATAATTCGGCAATGAAAGGCATGAAGTCCTCCCGGGTATGACCATAGGGTGCCCTGAACCATCGGTGCTGACACGTCGTGCTTCTGAACCAGTAAGGTGGCTCATCCCTACCTGCTTCAGGGATGAAGATGTCATACCTCAGCCTAAACCCATACAAGGGATACCTTCTACATAAGAGGTAGTTCTTCTGGCTCTCCAACAGAAGCTCCACCAATGAACTATGGTCTGAGTGGCTTCGGACTAACTCTCCTAGCCCCAGGCTGTTCGCCATTTCATTCCTCCAGGTGGCATCCACATGGAACCCCTAAAAAGCTTCTTGGTGGGCCATTCGTTTCTAGAACATGGACGTTTTATGGCTGGTTCGCGAAGATCTTTCACAAATATTGTTCGCGTAGTCTGCTCGTGAAGACTGTTCGCAGAGCGCTGCCTAGGCGTTCAAAGCCAGATCGCAGAGCACAAACGTGGAGTCGAGGACTCGCTGTGCTCCATGAAGACTTGAGTCGCAGATAACACTCACAAAGTATGCAGAGCTTCGCGAATTGAGAGCATAAGAAGAAAAATTCACAAAGAAGGGAAAGGACAAAAGAGTGGTCACACCTTCTATTAATGGGAGACGACCTTTAAAGCTTTGTGGCGCATCCAGTTCATGCGGAGCTTCACTGCGCGCTCAACCTGCACATCCGCTATCCGCCTCACAGTCCTTCTTCATGAGACAGCACCGTGAGCGGTTGAGTAATTTAGTGATTTCTCTCAGACTCGACCCATGATCTCTTCGTGGCTCCAAGTATCACGGGGGGGGGGGGGAATTTGTTGGCACCAAAATTTGGGACAAAGAAGAGGTCCGAATAAGGCCCCATTGACTACCTCATGAAGACACTTCGCAAAGTTCCCCAACATTGGATCTGCTGCGAAGCAAGGAGGCATGCCACTCCGCAAAAGAATTTGATGTCCATGAGCCCACCACGAAGTAAGGAGGTGAGACGCTCCACAAACGCATTTGACGTTCGCGAGCCTTCCATAAAGCAAGGAGGCGTAAAGCTCCCCGAATACATTGGACATTGGCGAGCTCGCTGCGAAGCCACCAAGTCCCTCTTCGCACAGTGTAATCCTTGCTTCGTGTCTCCTATTTCCTATAAATACCAGGCTCCCCCTGAACCCAAGAGATAGACAATCCAACCTTCCGACTTCCCAGCTCTTGAATTGCGAAGCATCTTTCTACTCTGCAAACCATGAGCTGTGCGAGGTACTCCCGCTCTGCGAAGTGCCTCCCCTTCATCTCTCCTTGATACTCTCTTTCAATAAGGATTCCTTTAGCAAATACTAAGGGATTTTGAGAAGGAAGGGGATATCCAAAGGGACCTGGTCCATTGCGGAGCATTTATGATTTGTGAAACACCCTTCGTGTACACATGATCCACATGCTAAGCTAGGTTCATTGTACTTCGTGATGCACATTGCTTCACGACACCTTGCTTCGTGAGGCACATTTTCCTTGTGAGTAAGTTCTCTGTGAATGCCTCTCCACTTTGCAATGAACCTCCCATATGGACCTCTTCCCCATGCTTAGGCTTAGGCACCCCACTTCATAAAGCACACTCCTTTGCAAGTTCCCACCGCCACGCGAAACAATAGAGATTCACAAGGCCCTTGCCTATGAACCCCTCTACTTGGAAATTCCTTTTCCCGTGCGACTCTTCGGGTTTTCACGATGTGATTTTAAAGTCCCTTGTATGATAATTTCTATTTCCCTACTTCGCCTCATGCTTCTTCGCATAGGCATGCTAATGGATATTGATTTTTCACATAACCACGCTAACATGGACCCCTCAATGGTTCTCTCCGCAACACCCCCTCATCACGACATTGTCGATGCCTTCCCTCCCACAAGGTGTAGAGGGTTCCAGTTATGTAATCCCTAGGGGTGTGGAGCACACCGACCTCATCTGAGCTGCAAGATGTTAAACTTCCAAGTGACATCATCCTCAGCACATGATGTTAAAGTGTGACCCGGCCCCGTGTCTCGTACACAGGGTCCCCCGCCCTTGGAAATCCTCCATGCCCACACGTCTCCACAAAGATGGGATCACCCTTCATAGGGGATGATATCCTCTTTATTGGAGTGGCATTTTTCCACAGGAGAGGGTAGCCACCTTGGTGTAAGGCCCTAGCCTTTCTTGAAGGAGGTAGTATCCCTGCTCCTCCTCACTTCCTCGGTGTCAAAGACAAAGAGGGGAGATGGGGACATGGGTGTTCGCCACCCTTCCCTCTCACGTGGGGATTTTTCACCATTGAGGCTTCATCCTAGAGTAAGCCCTGACTTCTCGGGCTGCTAATTTTAAGGTTTGGTGTCCTCAGAACCAACTGTTTTGTACTTTGATTACATAAATGTTCACTTATTATATATAGTTCATTGTTCTGCATGACTATAATATAATAATGTCCTGAAATATTTGTTGCATTAATAAGGTCATAGCAGATCCCCACTATGATGAGAACCTTGAAATGCTATAACAATATTCTTAAATAAAGTTTTGCGGTTGGATGACATACTATGATAGGACACATAGTATACAGACCATCATGTGCGAGTACTCATAAGAAGACGAGACTCTCTCTCATGGAGTTCGCACTTGGTAATCTCCAAGATGGGAGATTATGAGAACAGACCTGCCAGTATTAATTCTTCATGTCTTGGTGTCATCGGATATTGCTATCTACGAGCGTGTGTAATGGTCCTTAGACTGGAAGATTATCATTAACTCATGTCATGACTCGTGCATTTAGATTTACTGACGAAAACCGTCACACGGACAGTTGGCGGGAAGTAGGGTACGTTGGGTGCGTCACGAGTGACATGTTGTTAATGGATAAGTCGAGGAAGGATTTGTCCCTTCCATTTATGGAAGTTGATATCTCAGCCCTTTGATTGAAATAGAACCGTCGCATTAAATTCCATGGCCATGGTGTAAACGATGAGTTTATTTCAAGTAGTCAAAGAACGACATATCAAGAATATAGGTTTATGACACTTCCATGAAACCTGCTTGATGATATATTGAGACAAAGGGATTAAATTACATAGTAAGCGTTCGTATGAGGTGATACGTCAATGCGGTGTCAACTTCTTTCTCTTGGGTGCCTTGACCCGTTGCTAGACAGTAATCTTGGACTTTAGGCAAGCCCGCCTAATGCCAACGAGAAAGAGGCCTAGAGGGTCACACACTAAGTGTATCCAAGTATCTCAAGTTGAATAAAGATTATTCTCGTACGTGGTTTAATAATTATTCAAGGAAGCCTAAGTTGTTTTAAATGATGGAGGAAAAAGAAAATAAAACAAGTACACGCTGTGTATTATTATTACATGCCGTGTAGTTTTATTTTGGAAAGGAAATGAATAAATGAAAACAAGATATACACGCTGTGTACATTTAATGTACATGCCATGTAGTTTTCAATGAAAAACAAGTACATGCCGTGTATTTATTAATACACGCCGTGTAGTTTTTTTCAGTTGGGATTTTGAGGATATAATATTATTTTAAATGATATTTATTATAATCAGCATGGGCGCATGTCAAGGAATTATTTATTCGACATGGGGTTTTAAATAAAGAGTCAATGAAATAAATAAAACACGTAATGCGTTTATTTATTGTCATAACTCTATAACCCCACACACCCGATTATAAATATCCTCACAACCCCAACTCTTTTCTGACGCACAAGAGAATCGTTGTGCACAACATCTCATGAGAATTCTTTCAAGGCCGAAAGAACCTCTTCCTCCAAGAACGCTCTCAAGACCGAGAGAGATCCTCTTCCATCGGATCAAGACAATCTAAGGCAGACAACGCAAGAAAAGGCTTCTCCACGCTAGCACCCGGAGAATCCTTTGGCGACCTCCAGAGATACGAGGTACATGTTTGGATCACCGCTAGAGGGAGTCTACACTTGGCTTCTACGACGCAACGACGGATCACATCGACAACGTGATTGAGAACATCAACGAAGAAAGAACACCCAAAAGGTATTTCTTTATAATTAATTAAATTAATTATAATCAACCTGTAACGATCCTTGTTTGTGGTTCCGGGACAAACCATCTTCTTTGTCTTTTTCTGTGATTCGATCCATGGAGACTGACGTTTATCATCGTATTGATCCCGGATTGATCATTGCTAATGACAAAAAGCCAAGTGGGCACATCCACCCACGCGCTTCCGCTGCACCTGGAACCTTCAAATGGTATCATAGGGAGGTTACAATGTTGATTATAGTTATTTAATTTTCGTTGATAATTTACGCATTCATATTTGATTCAATTCGAAATAAATTGTTCTATAAATCTGAATTAACGATATCTATTCTTCCTCCTTCGTTTCTCGATTCATATCACAAAAACGACCTTTTAATTTTAATTTTGATTAAAATAAAAATGGGGAACTCATCCGGAGGAGCCGCTCTTTCTGTCTGTACAACACGGGATTACACGGCGTGTAATTAAAACTACACACCGTGTACTTAGGTTCAACGAACCGGCACTGGTCTGCCAAACCACGCCGTGTGAATTGATTATGCCTAAGTTTTAATCACGCCATGTTGACTTGAATAGAACGGCGCATGGAAACCGGAATACACGATGTGTATGTTGGAACAACACGCCATGTAGTCCGTTCCAACCCAGGTGAAACCGTGTACAAAGATAAGTCACGTACCGCGTATACGAGATCGCTAGGCCGGTTACCGCATAACGAGGAAGTATATGCCGTGTATGATTCATCTACACGCCATGTACTCTAAAATTTCCAAAGTACAGAAAACACGCCAAAGCCCCGGCATGTACTTTGGACAAAGGGTGAAAAGAAAAATACACGCCGTGTAATTATAAACTACACGCCGTGTACTTTACAAAAATGGAATTTCACCAGGTTTCCTCCAATGTACAAAGACTCGTACAAGGAATATGGATGAGAAGAATCTCAAGGAAATTCAGAAAGGAATTTAAGATAAAGAATTGATTAATTATAAGATCATAATTAATTGAATTCGAGCGCGTCTTATCTTAAATAAAAGAACGATTAAAAGAATTTGAATTCTAAATATGTGTAAATGTCGTTGCATACTATGGATGATCATGAGCTTGACCAACGACCCTTTGTATGTGTATGGTTTCATTTAAATTTATTTAATTTAAATTTGTTGGCCTGCGAGCCTTCTTCCAATAAAATGTAGGGCCTGCGTGCCCATGGTTTCTTTAATGTAAACCCATGTAATGGAGGATCTCCCAAGCCGGAGGAGACGGTTCAAATCCCAAAGCCGAGGCAAAACCGACACAAGAAGATACAAAGGTGGAAAGGTGGGAGCTGCAAAACATGAACCATCAGGTTCAAGGTGTTTTCCCTAGGTCAGGGTTAGCTTATCAAAACCGCTAGATAAGCTAACCAAATAGAAGCTCATGATCATGCCATCTTATTTTATTTCTGTCTGATTGCATGGTTTATTTATTATGCATGTGTTGTCGCGATCACATAATTAATAAAAAGAACAAGCATGCAAAGATGGAATAAAATAAAAAAACCGGTCTATGCGTATACATTATCAGAACATGGTTAATCACTTAAGCAAGCATCACTTAATATTAACAAGCATGTGATAATGCAAAGATACGCATAAAGAATAAAATCCCTCAAATACCATATTAAGTCAGACCAAGCCTTCCATTACTTGATTAAGGGAAAGACTCAATAAAACAATGTGTTTGACCAACCCTTGTTGGGACACTTACTTTTATAAAGGAAGCCCTTATGAAAGGTTTCGGGTTGACATAACCATATTACATCAAGAGAAGTATCCCTTGCTAGACTTGATGTAATATTGGAGGCAAGAGTTGAGGAAATCCAAGTCAGGATTTCAGGATTGGGGATTCCACTCAATAGATCAAGGAACTGTAAGCTCACAGTTGGCAAAGACCCACCTACCTAAATACCTTCAAATAGCTTGACCAACCCTTGTTGGGGTTATGCGAAGGGAAATATGGATCCTTGCCATTAGAATGTCAAAGCAACTGGACATTCTGAGTTCAATGGTGAGGGCCATTGGGACTTGATAAAATAGTGGGAGACTTAATAAAATTTATTATTTCTCATAAAATGTAATCAAGAAAGTACTGATAAATCTGCTCTTTTAAATTGTAGAATCAATATGACAAACACATCAACCACATTTTCTCTGCGATCAATTCTGGATAAAGACAACATCCTCACCGGAAATAACTTTCAGGAATGGTTTAGGCGCCTTCGGGTTATCCTACGCCATGAACGGAAGTTTTATGTGCTGGAGTCCTCACTTCCTGATTCTCCTGCCCCAGGGGCAAGTGATGAAGATTTCCTAGTCTATGATCAATATTTGAACGATGCTCTCGACGTTCAATGTTTGATGCTGTCATCTATGTCTAGTGAGCTCATGAAGTCTCATGAAGACATGGATGCCTACAGCATGCTCGAGCACCTCCTTGGTTTATACCAGGAGAGAGCAAGACAGGAAAGGTTTGAGATATCCAAGGCTATGTTTCAGAGCAATCTTGGAGAGGGTGCCCCAGCTGGGCCTCATGTAGTCGAGCTCATTGGCTACATTGAGCGCTTGGAGGTTCTAGGGTTTAAACTCCCTGAAGAACTAGGTACCGATCTCATTCTCGCATCACTCCCCCAGAGCTTCTCAAACTTTGTTGTTAATTTCAACATGAACAATATTGAGAAGTCTCTATATGATCTTCTTATCCTTATTCGCCAAGTGGACAATGACATGAAGCGTGAAAAGCCTTCTGTCCTTATGGTGAATAAAATGAAAGGGAAGGCGAAGAGCTTTAAGCCCAAAGCTTCTTCAAGGCCTTCCAAGAAAAGGAAGATCAAAGGGGAGGCAAAGGAACAGGATGTTGTTTGTTTCGCATGTGGCAAGAAGGGCCACTGGAAGAAAAACTGCACCCAGCCAAGGAAGCAAGGGGAAGCTTCAGGTGCGTTTGTTATCGAATGCAATCTATCTGTTTCTACTAATTGGGTATTAGATACTGCTTGTGGTGCTCACATCTGTATCCAAATACATGAACCAAGTAGATTCAGGATGATTGATCGAGGGGAGATAGATCTACGAGCAGCCAACAGAGCCAGACTTGCTGCTGTAGCTGTTGGGGACTACCACCTCACATTGCCTACCGGGATGGTCTTGGTTTTGAAAGGATGTCATTATGTACCATCTGTAACCAAAAACATTATTTCAGTATCCAGATTAGACACTGATGGATTCATATTCAAGTTTGGAAATGAATGTTGCTACTTTTATAAAGATAGCATTTGTTTTGGTAGGGCACATTTATATAACGGCCTTTATGTGTTAGACTACACAAACCAAGTAATGACAATCGATAACAAAGTTAATTTACATGACTCATACCACACCCAACTTTGGCATCACCGGCTAGGTCATGTCAATGAGAAATGTTTGACAAAATTACATCAAGATGGGTATTTAGATTCTTTTGAACTAAAACCACTTGGTGTATGTCATGCGTGTCTACAAGGCAAAATGACCAAAGCCCCATTTAGTGGGAAAGGTGAAAGAGCTAAAGTGCTTCTAGAATTAGTTCACACAGATGTGTGTGGACCATTTCCAGTTGAAGCAAGGGGTGGGTTCTCGTACTTCATAACTTTTACTGATGATTTTACTAGATATGGATATATCTATTTAATGAGGTATAAGTCAGATTCTTTTGATCGGTTCAATGAATACAAGAATGAAGTTGAGAACCAGCTTGGTAAGAAGATTAAGAAACTCCGCTCAGACAGAAGAGGAGAATATCTTAATCAAGACTTCATTGATTTCTTACGGGAGTTTGGGATTCTATCTCAACTCACTCCTCCTTACACACCGCAGTGGAATGGTGTAAGTGAAAGGAGGAACCACACCCTGTTGGACATGGTGAGATCAATGATGATTCATGCGATTCTTCCATTATCCTTTTGGGGATATGCATTACAAACAGCAGCACACATACTAAACCAAGTACCAACTAAATCGATAAATGGTATTCCATACGAGTTATGGAGTGGACGCAAAGCCATGTTATCGAATTTACACGTGTGGGGTAGCTAAGCATTTGTTAAGGCCTCTTCAGGTAACAAACTTTCACCCCGAGGCACAAAGTGTATCTTTATAGGATATCCCAAGGAAACAAGGGGATATTACCTATACAACCCCTCAGACAAAAAGGTTACAGTGGCAAGACACGCCATATTCCTTGAGAGGGATCACATCTCCAGAAGAGATAGTGGGAGCGAGATAGACTTCGATGAAGTCGAGGCTCAAGATACACATGAGTTGGTACAAGAACAGATTCCACAAAGCCCCATGGAAGAACAATCTGTTCCAGAGACACAAGAACAGCGTAGGAGCACGAGAGAGGTGAGAGAACCAGAACGATATGGGTTTCTTGTCACTGAGGATGGTGACTCATTATTGGTTGACAATGATGATCCTATTACCTACAAGGAAGCAGTTGAAGGCACAGACGTTGCCAAGTGTCAAGAAACCATGAATTCTGAAATGGATTCCATGTACCAAAACCAAGTCTGGATTTTGGTAGATCCTCCAGTTGATGTAAAGCCTATTGGTAATAAATGGGTATTCAAGAAGAAACTGGACATGGAGGGGCAAGTCAGCACCTACAAGGCACGGCTGGTTGCAAAAGGTTTTAGACAGCGTCAAGGAATTGACTATGATGAAACCTTTTCACCGGTTGCAATGCTGAAGTCTATTAGAATCCTATTGGCCATTGTTGCTTACCATGACTATGAAATTTGGCAAATGGATGTCAAAACAGCTTTCCTTAACGGGAACCTCCAGGAAGATGTCTACATGACACAACCTGAAGGGTTTGTGACTTCAAAGGATGCCAACAAGGTATGAAAGTTGCAAAAATCCATTTATGGATTAAAGAAAGCATCAAGGTCATGGAACATTCGTTTTGATGAAGCTGTTACAGAATTTGTCTTTGTTAAGAACGAATGTGAGACTTGTGTCTACAAAAGGTTTAGTGGATGTGCAGTCGTTTTCCTAATAGTATATGTCGATGACATATTGCTAATTGGAAACGAAGTACCTGTCTTACAGTCAGTTAAGGCATGGTTGAATAAATGCTTCTCCATGAAAGACTTGGGCGAGGCGTCATATATTCTTGGGATCAAGATCCATCGTGATAGATCCAATAAAATGCTAGGCCTAAGTCAAAGTACATACATTGACAAGATACTGAAGAGATTTACTATGGAATAGTCCAAGAGGGGATTGTTTCCAGTGTCACATGGCATTCATCTTTCCAAGAAAATGTGTCCTCAGACACATGAGGAAAGAAAGAGAATGGCAAGGATCCCTTACGCATCCGCGATTGGGTCAGTCATGTATGGTATGCTATGTATGAGGCTAGATGTTGCTTATGCATTAAGTGCGGTAGGCAGATATCAAGCTGATCCAGGAGACCGCCATTGGATGGCAGTCAAGACTATCCTTAAGTATCTGAGGCGTACTAAGTATATGTTCTTGGTTTATGGAGGAGATGAGGAACTAGTCATCAGAGGACATGTAGATGCTAGTTTCCAGACTGATCAAGATGAAATGAAGTCGCAGACTAGATACATCTTCAGTTTGAATGGAGGTGTAGTGAGCTGGAAGAGCTCAAAACAAAGTGTGGTGGCAGATTCTACAGTGGAGTCCGATTATATCGCAGCTTCTGAGGCAGCTAAAGAAGCAGTATGGATGCGAAGCTTCGTCCAAGAGCTTGATGTTGTACCGAGCAGTAAAGATCCTATCACACTCTATTGTGATAATACTACAGCGATGGCACTTGCAAAAGAGCCAAGGTCACATCAGCGGACAAAGCACATACTTCAGAAGTATCATCTCTTGAGGGATTTTTCTCAGAGAGGTGAAGTTGCAGTGAGCAGTATTTCCACGGAAGACAACGTGGTAGACCCATTGACTAAAGCCTTGACTCAGCAGAAACATGATCATCATGTGAGGTCTAGCGGACTAAAAGTTGTAGGCAGTTGGCTCTAGTCCAAGTGGGAGTTTGTAAGGGTTTGTGTCCTCAGAACCAACTGTTTTTTACTTTGATTACATAAATGTTCACTTATTATATATTGTTCATTATTCTGCATGACTATAATATAATAATGTCCTGAAATATTTGTTGCATTAATAAGGTCATAGCAGATCCCCGCTATGATGAGAACCTTGAAATGCTATAACAATATTCTTAAATAAAGTTCTGCGGTTGGATGACATACTATGATAGGACACATAGTATACAGACCTTCATGTGCGAGTACTCATAAGAAGACGAGACTCTCTCTCATGGAGTTCGCACTTGGTAATCTCCAATATGGGAGATTATGAGAACAGACCCGCCAGTAGTAATTCTGCATGTCTTGGTGTCATCAGATATTGCTATCTACGAGCGTGTGTAATGGTCCTTAGACTGGAAGATTATCATTAACTCATGTCATGACTCGCACACTTAGATTTACTGACAAAAACCGTCACACAGACAGTTGGCGGGAAGTAGGGTATGTTGGGTGCGTCATGAGTGACATGTTGTTAATGGATAAGTCGAGGAAGGATTTTTCCCTTCCATTTATGGAAGTTGATATCTCGACCCTTTGATTGAAATAGAACTGTCACATTAAATTCCATGGCCATGGTGTAAATGATGAGTTTATTTCAGGTAGTCAAAGAACGACATATCAAGAATATAGGTTTATGACACTGCCATGCAACCTTCTTGATGAGATATTGAGACAAAGGGATTAAATTACACAGTAAGCGTTCGTATGAGGTGATACGTCAATGCGGCGTCAACTTCTTTCTCTTGGGTGCCTTGACCCGTTGCTAGATAGTAATCTTGGACATTAGGCAAGCCCGCCTAATGCCAACGAGAAAGAGGCCTAGAGGGTCACACACTAAGTGTATCCAAGTATCTCAAGTTGAATAAAGATTATTCTCGTACGTGGATTAATAATTATTCAAGGAAGCCTAAGTTATTTTAAATGATGGAGGAAAAAGAAAATAAAACAAGTACACGCCGTGTATTATTATTACATGCCGTGTAGTTTTATTTTGGAAAGGAAATGAATAAATGAAAACAAGATATACATTCCGTGTACATTTAATGTACATGCCGTGTAGTTTTCAATGAAAAACAAGTACACGCCGTGTATTTATTAATACACGCCGTGTAGTTTTTTTCAGTTGGGATTTTGAGGATATAATATTATTTAAATGATATTTATTATAATCAGCGTGGGCGCATGTAAAAGAATTATTTATTCGACATGGGGTTTTAAATAAAGAGTCAATGAAATAAATAAAACGCGTAATGCGTTTATTTATTTTCATAACTCTATAACCCCAAAAACCCGATTATAAATATCCTCACAACCCCAACTCTTTTCTGACGCACAAGAGAATCGTTGTGCACAACATCTCTGGAGAATTCTTTCAAGGCCGAAAGAACCTCTTCCTCCAAGAACGCTCTCAAGACCGAGAGATATCCTCTTCCATCGGATCAAGACAATCTAAGGAAGACAACGCAAGCAAAGGCTTCTCCACGCTAGCACCCGGAGAATCCTTTGGAGACGTCCAGAGATATGAGGTACATGTGTGGATCACCACTAGAGGGAGTCTACACTTGGCTTCTGCGACGCAACAACGGATCACATCGACAACGTGATTGAGAACATCAATGAAGAAAGAACACCCAAAAGGTATTTCTTTATAATTAATGAAATTAATTATAATCAACCTGTAACGATCCTTGTTTGTGGTTCTGGGACAAACCATCTTCTTTGTCTTTTTCTGTGATTCGATCCGTGGAGACTGGCGTTTATCGTCATATTGATCCCGGATTGATCATTGCTAATGACAAAAAGCCAAGTGGGCACATCCACCCACGTGCTTCCGCTGCGCCTGGAACCTTCACTAACCATGTGTAAGCCCCTGTTTTCTCTTTGGGCCGCTCCTTGCATAATCCCCACTCCATCTCTCATGGATGAACCTTTCACGAAGGGATCATCAGGTCTCTACTACCTCTTGTTTCTCACACCGAGCATGACTCACGTGAGCTTAGAGAAAGAACCGACCATGACAACACTTTGGGCTGCCTCCGAGTATAAGCCCTAAACTATCCTGAACTACGAGGACTTTGATCCATGTCAAGGCATGGTACGTAGGAAGCCTCCATGAGGTTCATGCCCCACCACACGGTCATTCTGACCCTGTCGGTTCACCAACACCATAGGCCGCTTTAGAGTGTAAGCCCCAAATGCCCCTGTCCCGTATGACGTTAAACTATATTCTCCACCTGAACTACGTGGACTTTGATCCTTGATAAGGCAGGGTATGTTGGAAGCCTCCCTGAGGTTCAAGCCCACCATCCACCTGGACCCTAGGTCCCCTTTCACGTTGGTTCACCGACACCCTGGGCAGCCTAGAGTATAAGCCCCATAGCACCCAAACTATGAGGACTTTGATCTGTGTCAAGGCATGGTATGTAGGAAGCCTCCACGAGGTTCAAGCCCAACACCCGGTCACTCCGACCCCCTTCACGTCGGTCCATCCATACCATTCTGAACAATGTAGTCTTTAATCCATGTCAAGGCATGGTACGTAGGAAGCCTCCACGGGGTCCAAGCCCAAGAACCATCGGACCCCAGGTACACCTTCACGTCGGTTCACCCCCGTCCCGCATGACATTAAACTGTATCCTCCATCCTGAACTACGAGGACTTTGATCCATGTCAACGCATGGTACATTGGAAGCCTCCACGAGGTTCAAGCCCCAAACACCTTGGGCCGCCTCAGAGTGTAAGCCCCAATCAACCATGAACTAAGGGGACTTTGATTCCCTACCACGAGGATACATAGGAATCCCCTTCAAGGATCAAGCCCAAAACCATCGTCATCCTCATGATAGTTCCATCCCATTTACCATCCCTTTCACAGAACCTTCCACTAGCCATCCTCATTCTTACCTGAGACACCACATCCCAGTGGAGTCACGCCGCCCCATTCCTTGTTCCACATGACAGCATCCAGAAAGCCACCCACGTGTCAACTCCAATATCGACATTCCCTCCAGGGGGTTCCTCCATCCGACCAACTCTAGTCAGTGTTCTCATCAGTCCGATCCATCTCCATCGGACGTTGAACTCGCGACACACTCTATGTTAAACAAAGGATGCTGAGGAAAACCTCAGATACATTCCCATGGTATACGATTCCCCGTGTTCAATGCAGGATGCCTCAGGCTTCCGCGCCCTCGAGAAGCCATATAATAAGGGAAAAAATATATACACACCAATCCCCAGCGTCCAAAAATGCCTATGATGCTTAGCATGACTACTCCCATAACCGAAGGTTTCTACCCTGACCAGACCCCTTATAATGTCCTGAAAGAAGCGGTGTAATTAACTGGTGTCCGTGAAGATATGGTGTCGGGAAGAGTTTCATGAACAACATCTTAACTCTAAAAGGGAGACCCAGACTAGGTGATGAGATCCGAGGAGGAATCCATGGAAGGAAGAGCCGACATCCCATCATCCTATTTCGATCAAGGAGAAAACGTCCCTAAACAAGGAACGGATGCTGGCCGCCTTTGGGAATAGGGAATGTGGGGAAACAGTCGCACGTCCTCTGTGTGACTGATGCGTGCGCCCCGGAGAAAGTGACAGAAATAGCATCGTAATACGAATTCTATCTTAGTGTCTCCATGAATATGTCAATATTAGGTACATGCTCATCATATTCAGAAGGGAGTACTAAGATAAAAATTAAGGTCATTAAGAAAATCAGTCAAACTATTACCGGACAACTCTGTTCTAAAATCTCGACATCACCTGCTGTCACGTTTATCGAAATGATGAAACAATACCCTCAGGATTTTACATGACATCGCAAGAAAAGATTATTCACTCACCAGTGTATGTTTTTAGAACACATTAACGTATTCATGTGAAATTCCTCAAACCAAAATCACCACATCAAAGATTGATCATAAAATCCGTAACATAAACCTATCGGCGTTCCATAGCAGTTGAGTCCCAATAAGTCCTCTCGAGTAGTGGGACAAACTTACATTAATAACCTAGAACATTCTATGGGTACTACCTACCAAGGGTTAGCCACTTACTATCATTAATTTCAACCCTCTCTCTTGGTCAGTCAAAACCAAAAACACAACATTCAAAAGCTCTTTTTTTCGTTTTATCCATTCTAATTAATTAATTTCAACATTTCATCAATTGAATGAATTTACACAAACACACAAGTGATTTTTCACAAAATGCCACTTGGTTTTCAAAACAATTCCCTACAGAAAAATAAGAATGATATAAAAAACATCCTCTGTAAACATTTTATATTCAGTGTTATTCAAATATAAATTGGAAATTTATTATCTAAATTCATTTTACCGAAAAGGAGACCTCCAAAAGTCCCATTTATTTAATCCGAGTTCATTAAAATAAACCCCAAAATGGTTAATTACAATCAAAACTCAGAATTATTACATCATAACCATTTTCAAAACATACTTTGGTTATATAGTTTCGTTACATGGGTGGCCGTCTACAAATCGATAAGGTGCCCACACACATTATTACTAGCAGTTGTCTCCCATTTATCACAATCAATATTAATTTAACATTTTAACATTTGATACCATTTAATATATCAAAACATAAATAGTATGTTAGCATAATAAGTAACACAACAACATGATATAACCAAAAAGCATTGCAAAAAAAGAAAGCTTTCTAATAGCTGAGGCAATATAGAATTTAATCACTCAAACATGTTAAATATATCACTGAAAAATGCTATCTAGAGTGGAATTCTAATGAAGATCAAAACATGGAATTTCACCCAAGGAACACAATAAAAATTAATAGGAATCATACTAAAGAAACTACATGGCATGTTATATGCCTGAAATTTGAATCTATAAGTGCCTAAGATGATGCATTTATGAAACTTCCTTACCATATCAGGCCAAGAAAATTATTTTTTTCAAGAATCTCAAAATAAATATATAGCGGAAAATACACCAATCACTCAAGGTGAAATCATATCAACGGTAACCTCTAATAGTACAAACATCAATTCCCATCCATATCTAATTGAGAATTTCTCATACATGAGCTGATTTGTCCCAAGCATAGTTATTATCCCAAGTGCCGACACATTCCTAGTCTAATATATACCTACCCCAAAATAGTAAGACAAAGGAAAAGAATCCCTATGATTCCACTTTGTAATGTCCCGACCCGGCTCAACACTAAACCCATGGTCGGATCAATCTCCACATGACCTCAAGAGCGTCTCCCCATATGCTAGAGGCAGTCAACTAGCAGCGAGGGTCTAAAGATAGTCAGTGGTGAGACTATACCCTCTTATCATAGTTTCACAGTGGTATATCAAAGTAAATAAAAAAAATGGCAATAAATATCGTAAGTAGTCTAAAAATGATAAAGCAGTGGTAGGTAGATTTTATAAACTTGTACAAACAATTGGCCGACATCAATTATATAGCAGATTCATGCATGACATGCTAATGATACAAAAATGTAAAATTGTGAACAAAACAACATTTTGAACATTCCATTACAAAAATAAATAAACAATGACTCCAAGACCTGAGGGAAGTCTCTTTGAGCATCCCGATCTTCTGATCGGTCCTTTTCTCATATATTCCAAGTAAATGCAAACAGCACAATCCTAGAACCAAATAGAATCTACTCGGGTACCCAAGTACAATGGAGTCTCGAGTAGAGTGTGAGATATAAATCTTAGAAGGCCGGGACCACTAGGGTCTACCCCAAATCTTGAAATTAAATAAATAATTTAAATAGTGACAACATGAATAATCAAGGTAAGCAGTACAATGTAACTATATACCCATGTACATGCTTCAGCTCTCAGCTGGTGTATGATCCTGTAATATATATTTGTCATGCATACACAATATTCATTACTCAATCATTTTCATTTATCAATTATTCAAACATCATCAAACAACATAATTCTCATGAACTGGACTGAGCCTGACATTCCCTATATAAGTCACTCACCAAAGATGTCTATAAAGACAGTCTAAGTAATCAAAGTTAAGAACAAATCAATGCTTATGCTTTGGATTGGATAATGAATCACAAGATATTCAATTTAATCTTTCATATACTATATCTAAGGTCATACACTAAAAAATATTGATTCTCTACTATGTTCTTACACTAATAGTGATTCAACCAATTCATTATTATGTATGAACCCTTTCTCATATTAAATTCACAAATCATAATGTCACATTTGTTTTCATTAACCAATTAATTCATTTAATGTACGACCAATTGGATCCACAGTCCAATGTCAATTTAGGGGTGTAGAAAATCATGTCTAGCACTTTCATGAGTATTTGGAGAGTCATTCCTTGTCTCACAACCGTTTGGTATTTGGAGCATTTGTCCATGACCCATAAAAGAATATTTTATTAAAAACTGGGTGTAGAACGCCATGTCTATAACCCCGTGAGTATTTGAAGAATCAACCCATGTCTCACACCCCTTTTATCAATAATACATATATATTTATCATTAGTGTAGAACTCCATGTCTAATACCCAACAACCATCCATTAATTAATTCATAAGTTAATTAATTCAATCCGTTAATTAATTCAACAACTAAATGAAAACATAAATCACCCATAAAAAGTCAACCATTAATTAACCATTCACCATATCAATAGTAAGTAATTAATTAACAATTAATTATTCATTTAAATCCAAATAAATAATTTACTCAAAATTTAATTATCCAAATATTTTGACATGTCTGAACCCGTTCACTCAAATAGTGATTCGTCTATGACTTTAGAAATTTACATGCACGTCATAATCATCAAAAATCATGTTGAACAAATCCCATATATTTAGAAACAATCTGACACCACATATCAGAATATAAAACAACTCCCTCCAGGACATCTTAATGCATGGAAATCTAACATGCATCAAAAGGTACACATGGCCAACAGTCATAACAAACAATTACTTCACAATCATAATTCAATGAATTTAAATTAATTAATTAAAAAATTAATTAATTAAATCTTATCAATTTAACCAATCATTAATTAATTAAAAAATTTCCATTTATCATGTAATAATTAATCCATCTATTAATTATTAAAAGTTTCCAATTTATATTTCAAACATTTCAAATATTCGATATTCTCAATAATCAGTAATAGTCACAATTTTTATTCCAACTCATGACATGATAATTAATTATACAATTAATTACTATATTAACCATTCTTCCCATTTAAATAATTTAACTATTCAATCATATCACTTTATCCATATTAGAAAAACATTCTTAAAATCAACACATGTTCAAGTCCTCATTTATCTCACGTGGGAAGCATCATTTAATAACATCAAAAGTTTCATGCATAGACATATCATAATCAATGAAACTCAAATTATTTATTTATTTAAAGAATCTATAATTCTTAAATAAAGTGATAGGGATTTGGGACCCTACCTCGGGGTGGCTCTATTTTAAATCCGAAGCGCTTTAATATACATAGAGACAACTAGTCCACAACTAGTCCGAAATCGTACGCGCATGAAACTTATATATATATATATATATATATTCACGTGTGTGCCCTGCAACAACATCAAAAAATTAAAAAACATTCATATTTTAACCTATTTTAATAACATGGGACTTTACAAAATTCACTGATAATGGTTTTCTTTTATCAGCTCCAAAAAATGTGCTTGAAAAGTATGAACTTTATCAACCCTTGAAAATAGTGTTGTTAAAAGAGACCCTTTATCAGTTCTTGTATTAGTAATGATAACGGGTACCTTTATCGTAACTTTTTTCAAGCACTAAAAAAGGACAGTGCTATTAAAGGCATATTTTTTTGTAGTTCTGTAATTGTTCCACATAATTCTTATTGGATGAAGATTATAATACACTTATCACCTTAGGAAATATTTTTTTTATTAATGGACACTAGTAAATTAAAATGACATATGTATTATTTTAATCAATGATAGTGACAAAATGCCATTTTCTTTGTTTTTAATATCATTTACATTCTAACACAGTTACAAAAGAAGGACATTAAAGAACCTAAATTCCTATTTTTAGATTAAATAAATTATATTAATTAAAAAATGTTATTTTTAGTTTTTTTAAATTATATAATTACCTTAAATGCTTGTGCAGTGCCCATACAATATTTATTTAATTAGCAGAAGAATGAAATAAGTTATTTTAAAATATTAATTTGGATATAATTTGAATTATTTAATGTTTCCAATGAATTTTATAGATCTATATTACATATTATTGAGGTTTTAAAGAAAATGTATTCAAATTCCCCTTTTATCACGATGTATTTGAAGTCAAATTAAATGAATATCCTCCAAATTGACAAAAATGAAATTTATCAATATAATATTTTACTAAATAATTTAAAAATAATAAAATATTGAAATAAGAAATTGTGCATATGATATGATAAAAAAATTTATAACTTGATAATTTATGGGCTAAATGTAACCTTATATGTAAAAATTACAACTCTTTATGATGGATAATGTAATGTCTAAATTTTTTTTGTAATATTTTCAAATTATATGAATTTATTTCGAGACTACATGGTCTAAAAGCACATTATTCTAAGGAACAATGAGCCCGGAATGGAATTTTAATTTTTTTAAGGTATGTTCAGTAAATATTCCAGTGGGTTTTTATAACTTTTGAATCAGTGCTCGGATGAAAAATACAAAGGCACAGTTGAACGTAGAACACTGTGATTCACCTAGAAAAGAATTAAAATCGGCCGGTAAGGGCTAAACCAAAGATAAAATTTTTAATACTTTTCAAGAAAAATAATAAAATAACAGAAAAAAGGTATTCTATTTCTTTTCTCAATGATGAGGGACAACAAGGAGACACTATGGTGTAGTGAATATGAAGCGATGAGATGCATTAATGAAGCTCATTAATGGATTGTTAACATGCCGCATAACAATGCTTTAATGACATGTAACAATGATGTTGTTTCATAATTG
Source organism: Viscum album (assembly GCA_963277665.1). Classification (NCBI taxonomy): domain Eukaryota; kingdom Viridiplantae; phylum Streptophyta; class Magnoliopsida; order Santalales; family Viscaceae; genus Viscum; species Viscum album. The sequence goes on along the minus strand of OY728143.1, from coordinate 1,994,385,213 downwards.
AAACAATCTAATGACAAGACGTCGAAGAGTAACAACAACAATGAGACATGTTTTCTTTTAAATAGTTTGAAATGTTGGTAGAATGATGATAAAACTATGAGGATTATCTAACAAAACTTTGACAGATATCCACCCAACCGAAGAATGATGAACAATAGAGGTACGTCATTTACTTCGACATACTTTGAAGAATGATGAACGTCATCGACTTCTTAGACCCTTAAGGATGACACACTATGACAATGTACATCAATGAGGCTGGGGTTTGTTTTATTTTGAAGTTCTTCACATTCTTAATCTATACAATGAGCGTGGATCAACCCAAAAATATGTTGATCTACAGACCGTGTGTTCTTGTAGTAGGGTGACATTTCAATTGGGTTTTATCCATCTATAATTAAGTTATTGCATGTTATGTTCGAACATCTACCCTGAACCACCCCATGTTTTGAAATCCTAATACGTAGGGTACGAGCCAACATAAACAAGGCCTGAGACCCTCCACGGTGTGTTTTGTTTGGGGATAAGCATCCAAATCAATGAAAATGTGATTTTGAGACCTTCACATTGAAGAGAATGCTCCTTAGAGGTCATAGGTGCAATCGGATCAAAGAGTGGTCCAACAAAGCACACCTAGTGGTCCGCTGAAGATTCTAATGGCGCTCCAGCACTGGCGGTGGTGCCGACTGTGTGATGGATTCCTTTCTGATGGTGGACATCAGGTCCCCAGCTGTGCTAGTGGCTGGGTGGAGTGGAGTGCCCTAGAGGCACATAGAGGTGGTGGAATCCATGACTGATGTGGGTCGTGGAGCCCTCCTGGCACAACGTTGATGGGTCAAATCCGCGGACCGAGTCCACAGGTGACATGGAGGGGGAGGTTTTGTCCAAGATGCACGGGCATGTTGGCAGCCATGGTAGCTCAACTGTAGTAGGATGGAGGCCCTGCTGATAAACCATAGGGAAGGCGGGGAGCCAGATGTGACAAAAAGCCTCATCCTGGCCTGGTGCACACCACAGGCCCGCTTCTAGTGGGCTGGGATCCAGCTACCAGGACATACCCCCAGACAGTAGGTCGGGCCAAACCCAAGCCAATGGGCCAGACTCCCTCTTAATGGGCTGGACCCACTTCTACAGATTGGACCCTGCCATTCATGTCGGGCCAAATGAGACTAGGTCATCATGTGACCCGACGGGCTAGACCCCTAGCCAAAGTGGGCCAGGCCTAGCGAGGCCCATTGGGCATGGCCCACTGGACAGGAAGAACCAAACTAACCTTGACCCAAACTATCTCACGTCATGACATTCAAATTAAATAGGGGTATGTGGGGCCCCTAGGTAGGGTTTTTATAGTCAGTCTGAACGGGTCAGACTGGGGCCAGACACAATCAGCCCCTGATTTCTAAAACAATAATAACTTGCATACTAACTATCCGAACAATGATCCATTTGTAGTGTTGGGACCCTCTCAACGAGGTGGATCTTTTTTTATTCTCCAAGGATACTTCCAAGAAAGTTTAATTTCAATTTATGTCTTAGAGAAGCGGTTCTACTAGGATCAAGTGCACAGATGAGCAACAGCCGTGTGGAAATTAGTGGATTGGAAGTCGAGCATTCATGTGGAACTTATTGGCCTAGAAGACCAGAAGCCATGTGGAAATCAATGTCTAGTAAGAGCCATTTGGACCTTAGTGGCCTGACAGATGAGTAGCAGCCGTGTGGAACTCAACGGCCTATTAGACATTAGTGACACATTAAGGATGAATCCCTCATTAGTATGAAACGTTAATCACTATACCTGATGAACCTTTCATACTTTAGAATATATCGAGTGTGATTTTTCCTTAATTTGTTGATTTTCTTTGTGATTGCTTTGTGGTATTTTTCCTTAGTGAACTAGGGTACCCTATTGAGTACTGTGTTACTCACCCCTGCATGGGCTTCACCCATACATGTTGTTTCTTCTAGAGATAACAAAAGTTTTGACAGAGGACATGGTGGACTAGGTGTATGATACTTCTAGTAGTATTAGGGTGACATGACGTACTACTTTGGATTCCAATAGCCACACTACTCTTACCATCAGGTGGGGGTTTTCAGCATATGGGTACCTGATTCCCTTTGTACATTACTTCTTTTCACTTCTTTTGTTGGGTTTGTATTTTGTCCCACTGTTTTTTAATTTTTACTTGTACTCAACACTTATTTTAGTATACTAGATTCCCATTTCGGTTTGTGGGATGTTCTTGGGTGTGTGTGTGTGCGTACATGTACTCAGAAATGAGCCTCCAACTAGCAGGTTGACTCCGTCAGTGTTAGTCGCCAACCCCTAGCCATTGGGAGGTGGGCTTGGGGTTTGTCACGACACAAACCCTAAGGGGAAAGTTGTGAAAATATTTTATCAGTGTTCATCGGTTCTACCAGAGAGTCCAAGAGTCTTTTGTTTTTGTTTTGGGGTAATAGTGTTAAATGTTGCGAGTCTTCCATTCTGATTTGGGGAGTCCAATGTTGGTGCGGCGACCGACATATCCACACACCAAGACCTCGAATTCTACATTTCGGATCAATTCACACAAAAAATGAGTTGAAAAATCATATACTTATCTTCTTCTATATAAGATTCATCTCCCCATGTATAATCTATTGACTGTGGCCCATCTTGATCTATTTTAGGATGCCTCCACCCGGATGACCGTCGAGGATTCCGATACGTGGTCACGAATACATTCCTATTAGTTAAGAGATGTCTATTCCGGGACCATTTCTCGAGATAGCCCCACCATGTGGTGCACCAGTGGTACAACCTCCCGTTTCTCATTATTTACTTTCAGGATTACTGGTAGAGGATGTACATAGACTCAATTCCTTTCACTAGTTTCAGAGATAAAGACCTGCCTGGTTTAGTGGAGAGATAGATCCTTAGGTCACTGAGGACTGGCTAGAGGTGGTGACGTGGGACATCCTCTTTGTGAGGAAATCGCTTTACTAGATGGAGATATTACCTATGAGCCTTCTTCAGCGGTCAGTAGAGAGATGGTGGAGTCTGATGATTCAGACCCATGATGAGGAAGCCCTCTCCTGGATGAACTTCGAATTAATTTTTAGTAGAATTTATTCCCAATAAATTTTTGATCTATTCACATTAAAAAGTTACCTCACCTTCACTAGGGAAGTACGACGGTATCTGAGTTATCAATGAGGTTTACTGAGCTTTCCCACTACTCTATAGACATGGTTTAAGACCCTTTAATTAGGGTTTGAGCCATTGTGCAGGGACTCATTTGGGATATCAAGGTGTAGATGGTGTCTCTTTGCATCCCCACACGGGATGGAGTGCTTGAGAAAGTTCTACTAGTAGAGATATTCCTCATAGAATAGGCACTGAATGTGGGTTCCCCCACCGGGCGACAGGTAGCCAAGCCATCCATGACAGGAAGCTGTTAGATGGAACTGTGGACCATGTGGTTCATATCATCTAGTGGACAACCCCATGACTCGAGATAGATGGTGCAAGACCACTAGGATAGCAGGAGATAGCAGAGGAGTATGGTGTGCAACTCGTGCGGTGGGCAGGGACACATGGCTCGTGACTGCCTGATCCACCGTACAGATGATCAGCATATGGTCGAGGGCCCACTGAGATAGAGGCATAAGATAGAACAAAGAGGGTTATAGGGTAGCGGATGTGTCAGGGGAGCATGCCGAGTAGTAGGTGATGGGTGATGGTTCGAGGTACTACTACCACCACCTCCAGGTGGTCCACCCCGACGTCAAGGAGCAAGAAGACTGGGGTGAGCTCAGTTTTATGTAGCATAGGTTTATGACCATGATGTTCCAAATTTTATTCTAGGTACCATCTATGTATTCTCCACCCTAGCTACAGTTCATATAGACACAGGCTCTAGTCACACTTTCCTTTCCATGACTCTCGTTTGGAGTTTAGATATTCTAAAGGATCCACTGTCTTGATCTTTACAGCTATAGACTCATATGGGAGAGGATTTGAAAATTACACACTAGTACTAACAGTGTGAGCTTACTCTAGATGGCGAGAGCTTCGGCTGGGATCTCTTAGTAGCAGCTTTGAGGCCTTAGGATGTCATCCTGGGTATGGACTAGTTATCTACCATTCATGATTAGATTTACTATTTTATTCATAAAGTGTGGTGTGTCCACAATGATGGGACCAATTTTTTCTTCACCGGTGAGAAAAAACCCTTTTAAAAAAGGACCAACTTTCTCAGAGGAGGGTACAACAAATCTCTAACCAGTGGCCTAGCCTCACCCTCGGTGGAGAGGATAAGAGAAGTCCAATATTTCTTATAGTGGTGGATGAGTACATGGATGTTTTTTCTGAGGATGTTCTAGGACTACCACCTTATAGAGAGGTAGAATTATTCATCGACTTGTACCCTGAGATGAAACTGATATCCATATTGACATAACATATGAATCCCGAAGAGCTTTGAAATGTGAGTGTATATCTGGAGGACTTACAGGATAATGTGTTCTTAAGCCCTAACATTTCCCCTTGGGAATCCCCTATGTTGTTTGACAAAAATGAGGAAGGGATTTTTGAGGCTGTTTGTGGACTTCTGATACCTGAACTAGGTGACTGTGAAGAAAAAGAATACACTGCAGAGGATTGATGACCTCTTCGATCAGTTGAAGAAGGCAATGTGGTTTTGGAATATCAACCATAGATCATGACATCACCAGCTTTGGGTAAGGTATGAAGATGTACCAAATACATCTTTTAGATTCAGGTATGGCTACCATGAGTTCTCAGTGATTACCATTGGCATGAACAATTCCCCAGCAGTGTTTATAGGACTCATTAACATGATATTCCAGCCTTACCTTGATCGTTTTGTAGTAGTCTTCATTGATGACATCTTGGGGTACTCCACGTCGGAGGAGAGAACACTACACACATATGGATAGTCGAAAATACACTCATAGAGAACCAGCTTTATGGTACGCTCTCGAAGTGCCAGTTTTGGATTCAGGAGGCCCACATTCTGGGACACATTATTATAGAGGCTAGAGTTACAGTGGATCCAGCAATGATAGTGGTAGTGATTTCATGAAAGCCACCCATGAGCGTGACTGAGGTGCGATGCTTCTTGGTGTTGGATTGTTACTATCGGATGTTTGTTCCTCATCACCCTTATCAGCTTTGACACGGAATGGATAACCCTTCATGTGGATGGAGAAATTCCAGAAGAGCTTCAAGGAGCTGATGTGATGAATAAATAGTTCCACCATCTTGAGACTACCAGAGGAGGGTGTTGAGTACGTATTATTCTTTGATTTATCAGGGACTGATCAATTTTTTGTACTAAGGTAGGAGCTAGTGGTGATCACCCATGGATCACAGAAATTGAGGAATCATGAGAATAACTATGTAACCCATGGGTTAGAGTTAACAGTAGTGGTCCTTTCCTAGAAGATGTGGTACACAACTTGATGGGTTAACGATTTATAGTTTACTTTGACCAGAAGAGTTTCAGGTATATATTCTCAAAGATGGACCTAAACATGAGATAACATTGATAGAAAGAGATCCTACTGGAATATGACTTTGAGATAGTCAATACTATGAGGAGGGGGAACATGTTAGTAGACGCACATAACAGGAGGTCCGATTTACAACTACTGAGTGAAGCAACATAGCAGCTAGACGTAATACCGATATCATTCATGGATGATGATGGAGAATCCTACCATCATTCGATGAATATTCCTCCCCCACTCAAATAGTTATTTTGGGAGGTATAACTGATAGATGTTGATTATGAGGCCTGACGTCCCTAGTTATCCTTTGTAAATTATCCTAATGGATTTTCAAAATTTGGGGAGCACATCAACCTTTTCAGAGGATGCACCATTGTACCAGTGATGTTGTAGGAGGGGCTGTTGAGGGAGTTCCTTATATCCCCTTTGGTAGTTCATCATTGGTTGGAGAAGATGTACCAGGACCTCCGACATCATTACTGGTGTCTAGGGATGAAGAAAGTGGTGGCATAGTTTGTTTCACAATGCATCACTTGTCAACAAGTGTAGGACGAGCATCAAGTCCCAACTGGCTTCACACAACCACATGAGGTATAGAAATGGAAGTGGGATGGTATCACCATGGACATTGTGATTTGTTAACATGAATATCTAGAGGCCATGATTTTATCTAGGTGAAACTTTACCGAATTACTTAGACGTATCACTTATACCCATCTGGGATTAGGGAACAGTAGAGGTATTGGTATGCCTTTCACGTCCAAGAGATAGTGAGGCTTCACGGGGTGACTTCGACAATCATCTCAAACTGTGATGCACGCTTTACATCCATGTTGTGGAAGGGATTACTGAAGGAGTTTGGGAGTTAACTACACTTGAGCACAACTTTTTTTCCCTAGATGGATGGTTAGATAGAGCGGACCACACAGAACTTGAAGGACATGCTTCATGCTTGTGTCCAGGATTTTGGTTGTAGTTGGGAGGACCACATGCCACTAGCGGAGTTTTCATAAAATAATCACTATAAATACAATATTGGCATGACACCATTTGAGACCCTATATGGGTGGCCTTGTAGATCACCTCTATGTAGAACAGTCCTAGTGGAGTTGGAACTATTGGGTCCAGAGTTGATACGAGATACCACTGAGAAGGTGCAGATCATCCAAGAGTGGATGAGGAATGCACCTAGTAGATAGAAGTCTTATGTCGACATAAGATGAATCCCATTGGAGTTCGAGGATGGAGACCATGTTTTATTTCAGGTGCCTCCTCAACGGGGATTGTAGAGATTTTTTTGGGGCGGAAAGCTATCTTGGAGCTTCATCAAACCTTTTTAGATCCTAAGTAGAGTTTTTGAGGTGTTATACCACCTAGAAATTTCCCCCACAGATGTACTCAGTGCACAATGTTTTCCACGTACTCTAGTAGAGGAGATACGTGAAAGATACATCACACATATTGGACTTGGGAGAGATGGATATTGGGGATGGGATGATGTTTGTGGAGTTCTCAGTTGAGATAGGGGATCAACAGGATCAGGTCTTTCATGGGCGTTTTATTCTAATGGTGTGAGTTCTGTGGCAGAACGAGAATCTTCAGCAGAGCACCTAGGAGTAGGACGCTCAGATTCATGCTTAATACCGCTATTTTTATTAGACCTTGTTTTTTATTTTGGGGAAATAAATACCTATTATGGGTAGAATGTAACATCCTATTATTTCCATGTAATCTTGTTTTGATTTATATGGCTTTATTTTGAGACTACACGCTCAGACAACACATGATTCCAATTCCTGTTGAGCCCGAAATGAAAATTTGAACTTTTTAAGGTACGTTTTGTAAACATGAAAGTGGGTTTGTCTAATATTTAAACCAATGCTTGGATAAAATATTTGAGGGCACTATTTAATTCAAAACAATGGTATACACCTAGAAATGAATTAACATTGACTGGAAAGTGCTGCACATAAAAGTTAATTTTTCAGACTTTTCCAGAAAAATAATAAAATAACTGAAATTTTATTTTATTTATTTTCTCACCAATGAGAGAAAACAGGACAACGATGTGGTGCAGCAACGAGACACATTAATGGAGCTCATTAATGGATCATTGACACCCATTGTAGCTATAATTTAATGACGTGTAATGGTGAATATGTTTCATAAATGAAACAATGTAACGACATGATGTTGCAGGGAAATATAAATATTGCAACATGTTTTCTTTTTAATAGTTTGACACATTTGTAGAATAAGGATTAAATTGTGATGATTCTCCCATGAACCTCTGATGGATTTCCTTCCCAATGAAGAATGATCAATGTCGGTGGGACGTCATCGACTTCAACGTACTTTGAAGTATGAAGAACGCCATTAACCTCTTGGACCTTCAACAATGAAAGGATGAAACAACGAAAGCCAACAAGGTAGGGGTTTGTTTTATTTAGAATTTCATCATCATTATTATTCTAAATGATGAACGTGGATCCACCCACAAATAGGTTGATTCAAGGACCATGCATTATTGTAGGAGGGTGATGATTCTTTTGGGTTTTCTCTATTAAGTATTAATTTATTACCTACTATATTTGAACATCTTCCACAAACCTCCCCATTGTTTAGAAATCTTAATGCAGAGGGTGAGAGTAGACAAAAACAAGGCCTGAGCCCCTCCTACATGTTTGTTCATCATGGACAAGCACCCATATTGATGTAAAGGCAAGTATTAGACCTTCATAGGGAAGAGGAGGTTTCCCAGAGGATGTAGGCATAGGTGGCATTGAGAATGGACCACCAGAGTATGCCCGATGGTCTGATGAATATTCTATCAGTACGATGGAAGCACGCCATGGATTTGACGGCATGTCGGATAGCGGGAGAGAAGGCCATCGGCTGGGCAGGTGGCTAACTGGAGTGACACACCCTAGCGGCATGCCGAGGTGGAGAAAGTCACGACCGACATGGGCCGCAATGTAAGAGACCAGCAACGACATCCTGTCACTGTGTTGATGGGTCAAACCCACAATCTGAGTTTGTGGGTGACATTGAGGGGGTGGACGTGTCCAGGCCGCCCAAGTGAGCTAGCAGCTACTGTCACTCGACCACATAGGATAGAGGCCCAAAGAACAAACTACTGGGCATGTGGGGAGCCGAACGCAGCAACCGGTTGTGTCCCTGCCTGACACATACCACCAGCCTGCTTCTAATGGGACGAGCTTCAATTAGATAGTCACGCCCCAAACCAGAAGGTCAGGAAGGACCCACTCCGGTGGTCCACAGCTGTGCTGGAAGACCGTACCAGCACCCTTCATGCTGGGTTGGATGAGATTGGGTCACCGGGCGACCCGGCGGGCTGCACCCCTGGCCAAACAGGGTCGTACCCAAAGAGGCCTATTGGGCCTGGCCTACTATCCAGGCCAGACCAAACATACCCTGACCCAAACCAGGTTAGGTTGGGCCAGTCAAATTTAAAAGGGGTATGTGGTACCCCTGGGCCTTGTTGGTCAGGTCGGTCCGACCGGGTCGGAACGGGCCCATACGCAACCGACCCCTGATAACTAAAATGCTAATAACTTGCAAATCAAGAATATGATTGACGAGAAGTTTATAGTATTGGTAACCTATTGAAAAGGAGTATATTTTGATATTATCTAACGAGACTTACAAGGAAGTTGACATTTAACTTATGTCTTGAGGGAGTGGATCACCCAGGATCATGCGCACAGACGAGCAACAACTGTGTGGACCTCAGTGGCCTAACAGATGAGAATCTGCATGGACCTCAGTGGCTAGGAAGAACAACAGCCATGTGGAACTAAATGGATTGGCAGAGATGTGTGGACCTTAGTGGCCCGACCGATGAGAATAAGTCATGTGGACGTCAGTTTCTCGAAAAAACATTAGTGACTCATCAGGGATGAGTCCCTCAATAGTAAAAAATGTTAACAAATAAAAATGATGAACCTTTCCTATTCTAGAATATACTGGTTGTGATCTATTTTTACTTTGTGTCTTTGGGATTTGCTTTGTGGTATTTCTATTTATTGGACTGGGGTCCCCTACTGAGTAATGTGTTACTCACCCCATGTACAGTCTTCGCCCGCACGTGTTCTGTCTTGTGCGGATGACAGATGTTCCAACAGAGGACTTGGTGGCTGAGGGGTAGGTGGGGCCTAGTAAGATCCGGGGGGCAGGATGTACTACTTCATCTTCTTGTAGATACACTACTATTACCATCAGGTGGGGGTTTTCAGTGGATGGATAACTGAGTCCTTTTATACTATTCTATTTATTAGTTCTTTTGTTGGGTTTTTATTCTGGCCCACTTGCTTTCAGTTATACTTGTAATCAGCACTTGTTTCAGTATACTTGTTTTACCCTTCCGGTTTGGGAGACTTGGTCGGTTGTGTGTGTGTTTGTGTAAAGGTACTTAGAAAAATCCATCCCACTTGCAGGTTCATGTATTTGGCTTTAGTTTCCAACACCTGGCCTTCAAGAGGCAGATTTGGGGTATGTCACAACACATGCCCTAGGGGATGGGTTGTGATAGAAAATATGTTACGATAATTAAAATTAATAATTTTTTAACTAAGGTTTAATAAAAATGATTAAGCATAAAATAACCCAAAACATTGTCTAAATTCTATAATTTTATCATACAAAAACCCTATAATATCTTATATTTTAATCCCTCTCAAATTTAGGTCATTTTTCATGGGAATGGATGTATTGTAATTTGATATTTTTAGAAATTCCAAAAGCATCCCACACCTCAATTATAAAATTGAACATGTCCCCTCACTTATTCACACCACATTAAGCCTTCTATCTTGACCAATAAATATATATTTATTTTATAAATGTCATTATTCATGTTCTGGAGGGTCTAGTATCCCAAAACAACATACCTTATGTCCCTTAAGAAATGATCTAAATGAGGTCTCCTGAAGTACAGGTAATTTTCTTACTCAACCTCTTTCAATTTATTCCCTCTTCGACCTCTTCTAAATATTTTGGAGTTTTCATAAAACAATAACTTCAATATACAAAATACTTTAAAATTTCATTATTATTATCAAACCTCTATTAAGGAACCTCTTTCCAATAAAATGATAAGTGAATATATCACTTATGCGTACGTACACCTTACCATTCCCACATGGTGATACAAATAAATTTTCATTACCATATTTTATTGATGTAAATTATGATGGTTTTTATGTTTATATATGATATTTATATTATTTTAAACATTATTGAGATGATTTATTCATGATAAATTTATAAATACCAAGACTACCAAACAAAAACATACGTGAATAATAAAGCAATCATTACCCGAAATAATGATTTTTAACTAGAAAATTGTAAATGAATGAGTGATTAAAGATTATTAGAATGTCATGAATGGTATGAAATATATAATTATAGTTTTGGAATATATTTATAATATATATATATAGTATACAATAGTTTTGAACATATATGAAGGATGTTGAACCTGTGGTAAGGGATTGTTTCATAGTCTCATCATTATTACAGATTCATTATGTTTGAGTTCCACTGGGGAATATTTCACTTACATTTCCATGTTTTCTAAAAAAACTAGAAAATGTTTTTACTTATTTAATATTTTTCATAAATTCATTTTTATAATTTTTTTAATTTTTACAAAATGGTTTAAAATTAACATTCTTGTCATTTTCCGAACATGATACTTTTCAACCTTTCCGACAAAAATATAAAAGGATTGTTTTTCTAACTTATATAGAATTAATTAATTTTATAACCATCAAATAAATATTCATTGAATACTGTTTTATAATATTACAAGGTTTTTATCAAGGAATTGTTTTTTGTTTATATGTTTGATGTTTTTTAGATATGTGATTTCAATGTGAAAAGGGAATTTTTATCAAAAGTATTCCATTGATATTTTTAAATTATTCTAATCTATGTGAGTATCCTTTTTTTTATTTTTATGATTTTAATATTTTATTTTAATATGATACCATATATGATATTCTATTTTATTTTTTATGATTAGTTTTATTGGAGATTTGAAATTTTATTACCATTCCTTATATTACATTTGATGGGTTATAATTATATTTTTTGATTGGGGTAATTACTATCATTAAAAATAATAGTTTCAATACAAATTTTTATGTTGATCATGTTTGACCCCTTTCATATAAGGAGTGAATAAGACACATTAATTGATAGTTGGGGCCCACTATAGCCCCTATACACTTTCACAGGTCTCTAGAGACAAACTAGCTTGGGTATTGGTAGGGGCCTTATCCATTTATTAAATATGTCTTAGCATGAGGCCTTGATGGTATGTTTATGATGTCTATTATTATTTATTTACATAATTATTAGATTATTTACTTATTTACTTATGGCTATTTGATTAGTAATGATATCCATGGATAATTTTCAGATCATTTGATTTTTTATATAGAATTATTATATTTCCATATATTTCCTACCATATTATTCATGCCTTATTCAGTTTCGACACTGTGCATACCCTTACTAAGCATCTGATCTCACCCTTTTTCTTTTGTTTATTTTTCCCCATAATGATAAAAAGTATATTATAATTAGCACGTAGGTATAATCTTGGAGAATAATAGTGTTATCAAGGGAATTAATATGTTTTATTTCATTTTTTCAATTTTAATTTATGATTCAGGTATGTGTCTAGTTTTCGGAGACTGGTAAACTATTCAGTCCTTTAGGAAAAAAATATTTTTTTATAATTTCAATGTAATAAAATAAAAATTTACTCTGGGATATTGGGGTTGAGGTTTTATAGTTGGTATTAGAGGATTTTTAGTAAAAACCTTGGGAACATGATCAGTGAAACATTATACTGTAATAGACATTGAGAATATTCCCATAGAAACCAAGATTATAATTTTGAGATTAGTTACACATAAATTCTCAATTTATGTTATGTTTTTCACAAGGTTCAAAATTATACATTTTGATTTATAATCTAACCAATTGTATTAAATTGGTATATAAATGGTTCCAAGTGGAAGGAACGAAAACTGTATCAATGAAAATAATCAATATAGGAATTACCCTACTAGGAGGGATATTTATGTTGGAGCTGGAGTTTCATCTAAAACTGAAAAATGTATAACTATATTAGGAAATATGACTCTGGTTATGATTATAAACCTTTCCCCTATTGATCTTCCTGCTAATCCACAATATGGTGTAATAATTTTAGACAGTTTCACGCATTAGAAACCTTCATCATTTTGTGGGTCTACAAATCTATTTCTAGATAGTAAATGGATAAGTTCCTTAGAGAATATATTTATTACTTTTTTAATTAAGGATATAGAGATGGTTTTCTTATAAATTTATCATCTATTAAGAGATATAGATTAAATGTGTTCATTGATTGAAAACACTGAAGAGGATGAGGAAATAACAATATGAAATTGAATGATTTCACGGTACTTTTTGTTGAAAAATATTTTCCTCTTGAATAATAAGAAGAGATGGGGAGAAAATTATAATGTTTGATAAAAAATAAAGATGCTAATTTTTCTAAGTGTGAATCCAACATTACAAGATTATCAAGGAATTTTCTAAACAATGTACGTAATCCAATGAGAAATATTGATTGTTTATTTGAAGTTATTAATAAAATTATTAAAAGGATAGTAGTCTCCCAAAAATTATAATCATATGAGGATATAATATCATGTGATATCAAGACACTGAATTAATTTTACACATCATATAGATTTTAAGGGAATAAAGAGAAGAAAAGGGTTGCTGAGTACATGAGGAAAGTAAATATGGTAAAAGGGAAGAGGGAATGGTGAAATCCCCAACATGAAATTAATGTGGAAATAAACATAATAAAGTATGCATATTGGGAATGAGAATTTGTCAAAATTTTATAAGAAAAGTCCATCAGGACCATGATTTAAATGGAATGAAATAAGATAACAATATGAAAATCGTCAAATATAAAGATATTAGATAGTAAAAAAATAATTTTCCAAGTCATCATGGGAATTTTACCAAATAAAAGTCCCCCCAAAATTTCCAAGGGAGCACGATCAAGATTATGCAACCACACCAGAAAAGGTTGAAGTTCATAATTATATGGTGTCTAGTACATTATTCATATCCTCAAATTTATCTACTAAAGTATTTGATTTTGGATCATCACATTCGATTATGTATTCTCATTTTAAAATAATTAATCATTTCTAGTTCACCTTAAGAAGGGACTTTTTAGTCAAAAATAAATTTTGAAACCACACTTCAACAAAGATGTTTCAAGTTGTTAATTTTATGCAATAAAAAGATTCTATATTTGTTGATTTTATTTTCGTACATATGGTTGAATTTGGTATAATCCTTGGTAAAGAATGGATTTCAAAATATGAAGAAAATATTTATTCCAATTAGAGAAAATTTATGATTCTTGATAAAGATATGAAATAAATTACCCTTATAGGGGAGAATTCCTCATCTTAGTAATGTCTAGATCCAACTCTAGAAGATCTTATAAATGATATTATTGGAGAAGAATAGAAGACACAACCAATGGATAAAAAATTAATCTTCAAATTGTGAATGTAATAATAAAAAAAATAAATCCATGTATTTTCTAAGCAATTACATACATATCCACTAGAGAGGGAAGTTGAGTTTTTCGTTGATTTAATCCAAGATACAAGAACTATGTCAATTAATCCCTATATAATAACCATTATTGAGTTAATAGAGTTTAATAAGAAACTATGTTATTTGAGTGGGATGATATTTATACTCCCTAGTGTATCACCTTGGGAGCCCCTACTATTTTTTAATAATAGATATGAGTTTATGAAGATGTGGATTGATTTTAGGAAAAACAATTTTATTTTGATAAATACAAAGTATCATTTATCTCACATTGATGTATTATTCAACCAAATTTATAGATATCAATATTTTTTAAACATTGAATTATGTTTTGGTTATCATAAATTTTAAGTAAATAAAGAAAATATGATGAAGAAAACATTTTGAATGAGTTATTTGGAGTGACTAATTCACCCCCTATTTTATGAATAAAAATAAAATAGTTTTCAATAAATATATTGATAATTTTGTATTGGTATTTAGTGATATATATATTTTCACTAAAATAACTATCAGGACCACGATAACCACTAGTAGATCATTATTGAGACTCTTATAAGAAAATAGTTATATGTGAAATTTAAAAATTTTGAATGATAACTTCAGAATGATTTTTTTCTTGGGAATATTAACTCCAAGGATAGAATCTCATTTGATCCCGTATAAAAAAGATAGTGCAAGAATAAAATATACCAACAAACATAACCAAGGTATTTAGTTTCATTGGTTTGGTAGGTTAATATTGATTTTTTGTTTAAAATATTTATTGATTAGCTAACCTGTTAACCAATATTACCCATAAAGCGGTGAAGATTTTTTCGAAAAAGGAATGTAGAGAATGTTTTGATGAATTGAATAGGTTACTGATGAATTATATGATATTGACTCTACTTCTAGGAAATGGTTGATTTGTGATATAAAGTAATTCATTGAGGAAGGGACTTATTTGTGTCCATATAATGAATTATAGATCTGTTTATCACAAATATATGAAGTTAAAAACACATGAATAGAACTATCCAACTCCTGATCTTGAGTTAGCATCTATAATATTTTATCAGATGATATGGTGACACAATATCTATTATGAAGGATGTGAGATATATACAGATCACAAGAGTTGAAAATTAATATTATCATAAAAAGAAATCAATGTGAATAAAATTCGATTTATCAAGATACTCAAAGATTACTATTTCTCAGTACAATACCACCCAATGAAGGAAAATAAGGTAGCATATGCATTGAGCTTGAAGGATCATGGAGTTCTAAAAAAAATAAGGACTGAAAGGGATCTTGTGTTGATCGATAGAGTAAATATTAGTATGGGAATTATTAAAGAAGGGAAAACATCACTAAAATTTTAAATTATTGTCAAACCATCATTAATGGAAAATATAAAAAAATTTAGTCTGATGATGAGAATTTTCAAAAGAAAATTATATCTGTGAATGATGGGAAATTAATAGAATTTTCATATTATGATGGAATTATGAAATTTTGAAATAGGATTTCTGGTCCCCTCAATACATGATCTAAAATAAAATTATTGGATTATCCTTAATGATATAATTTCTCTATACACTATATTATCACCATGATATATAGGATTTTTAAGGAACATTTTTGGTAGGATATTATGAAGGGGTAAATTAATGCTTATAAATCTAGATGTTTGGTCTTTTAACAAGTGAAATATGAGAGAAAATATATTATAGAAGTCACCAAACCTCTACCAATTCCTACATGGAAATGGCAATAAATTGAAATGGGGTTTTTCATTGGATTCCCAACGAATCTAAAAAAATGATGTGATATGGGTTATTATTGACTAGCATACCAAACCTACTTATTTCCTTATTTTAATAGAATATTATCAATTGTAGTGACCTGAAAAACTAAATATTAATGGTGTTTTAAGTCTTAATGGTTCACTTTTTTCAACTTGTTATGATCATAATGAATAATTTACATCAAATTTATGGATATGTATTCAAAAGTAAATTGATAGTAAGATTATTTTGGGCACTGCTTCTCACACTCAAATTGATTCCATGCGAGAAAAGGCTATCCAAAGTTTATAAGATATGTTAAGGTCCATCTCACTTCACTATCAAGGTATGTGGGAACAGTATTTACCCTTGGAGTAATTCACTTATAATAATAGCTTCCATTCAAATATTCAAATGGCACCATATGAAGAGTTATATTGAAGGAGATATTGTGTACCAACTTGTTGGAATGAAGTTGGTGAAAGGAAGCTTTTATTCCTAGAACATTTAGAAGAAAAATGTTAAATGTAGAAGTTATTTAAACCCATATCTAAGAAAATAAATGTTTGAAGAGGATCTATGTTGATAACAGAAAGAAGTATTTAATATTTTAAGTGGGATATCACGTATTCTTGAAGGTATCACCATGGAAGGGTGGTATAAGATTTTTTAAGAAAGAAAAATTAATCCCCAGTTATATCCAAAATTTTGAATTTCTAGAAATAATTGGAGTTGTGGTTTACCATTTGGAAATGCCACATAGCATTTCTAAAGTATATGATATGTTCTATATCTCTTTGTTAAAGAAGTACATGTCAAAATTGATGCATATTTTAACTAATTAAAAATATAATTGGAACATGATTTATCTTATTGTGAAGATCATAGACAGATCCCAAACATTATAAAACAAGTGTTGAGGGACTGGATAACTCATATGGTAATGGTAATTTGAAAAACAATCCAAGATATTAGTGAAAATATGAGATCCTGAGGAAATCATGAAGAAGAAAAATCCAAATATATTTATGAGATGACATTCTATAAATTTAGATATTGATTTTTTTGAAATAGTTATGAATGTAACACCACAAAATTTAGTTTTATGTCTCTTTTTAAATAAATTTAACCTTTTTGATAGTATTTGTTTCATGCAAAAACAAGTTCAAATGAATGACAATATGTTATTATGAGATCATCATAAACCAAAAGTTAAATTAGAGGTTATAAAAGGGAATTAAATTTATTTTAAAATTGTCTGGATCATACATTTATAGAATAAATTAATCGGTTACCAAATGATTAGAGATAACGTTTTTTTAAAATTAAAAGTAGTTTTTTTATGAAAAACTCTTTTTCTGTGTGCAATGAATTTTTCATAATAAATAGATTATGTCACTATTGGTGAATGTTTTAATGAAATTTATATATTAAATATTTAATAAAATATTTAATCATTAATATAAGATTTTTATTATGAATGAGATAAGAATAAATCTGGACATATTCTTAAAAGAAATATCTTTTAAAAAATGGGTATTTTTATAATTTTTTACTATTATAGTATAATAAATTTCAGAAACCTATAGCTATTTATTATGATAAATTTATTAAATATTTAAAATAATGGTGTTCATTTTTTGAAATTTTTTCCCTTTTGTTCAAAATTAATAATAACCTTGGAAAAATGTATCACCTCGGTAAATGGTTAATTGGTTTTATTTAGGTTAAAATAAGTGAAAAGACCATAATATTCATAATAATAATTATTAGATGAATATAATTTAACTATTATCACATTATTCTCTAATTTGGATGGATTAATTGACATATTTTCATGAAAATGACTTATATATTAATTAAATGAATGATATTTACAAAATACCACTCTCATTGTATTTAATATATTTAATGTGTCCAAATAGGGAAAAAAGAAATTTAAGAATAAAAATAATTATCTATTTTAAAATAATGATATTATTTTCATTATTTATATTTATTTTTAATTATTATAAATTATATAATTACGTTTAATGCTTGTGCAATGGAAATAAAATATTTCTTTAATTATAAGAAAAGAAATATATGATTCTAAAATGTAAATTTTGATATAATTTGAATTATATAATGAAAAAAAATATTTTTTAGATATATATTAAATATTATATTGGTTTTATATCATAATATTCTAATTTCCCCCTTTTATTTAAGTATTAGAAGTCAAATTAATGTAATAGTGTGAAAATTGGAAAAAATGATAATTTATCAAAATAAAATTTTATTAAATTATATAGAAATAATAAAATCCTCAAATAAGAAAAGGTTGATATTATATGGTTAGTCATATCCGAATTTGTCCATTTATAGTCCAATTATAACCTTATACATTAAAATTGAAACTCATTAATACGAAAAAACTTGTTACAATAGTTAAAATTATAATTAATAAACTAAGGGTCAATAAAACTGATAAGGTTTAAAATGACATTAAAAATCATATAAAATATAATTTTATCAGATTAAAACCCTATAATACATTATATTCAAATATATTTTCATTTGGATCCATTTTTCATGATAATTAATTTATTATAATTTAATCTTTTGAGAAATTCCAAACGTGGCCCTCACCTCAATTATAAAAGGGTACCTATTTCCTCACATATTCACATCACATTGAGACATCTATCTAGAAAAAAAACTATAAATTTATTTTATAAACATATTTATCCATGTTATGAAGGTAATGGTATCCCTAAAATACTTACATTAAGTACTTTAATAAAGGATCTTGTGAATGTCTCATGGAGAAGAGGTAATTGTATTACCCAAACTCTTTCAATTAGTTCCTTCTTCAATATCCTAAAAATAACTAGAAGTTATAAAATAATGATAAATATTGTATCCTAAATATAATGACACTTTATTATTATTTTGAATCCACAATACCTACCTTGTTTCTCATCATATGATAAGTGAAATTATCACTCTTTCATACATACAAATTACTATCTTCACATAGTGATACATTTAATTTTTCATTACCATCTTTTATGGATGAAAATTATGATTGTTTTAATTTTTATATATGATATTTATATCATTATTAAATATTTTGAGATTATTTAACACTGATAACTGTATAAGTATAAAATCTACTGAACTGAAACATACATGAAAATCGAAGCAGTCATTACCTGAAACTGTGATCTTGAATGAAGAATTATTATGAAATGAGTGATAAAAGATTAAAAATATGTTTTAAATGGTAATATATATATATATGTACATAGAATATATTTATAATAATTATATAATAAATATATATTAGGATTGAACACGTACAATGGAATTCAAACCTGAGGTAAGGGTTTATTTCATATGCTCATCATAATTCAGGATTGTTTATGTTTATGTCTACACATTGAAATATTTCTCTTCAATTTAAATATTATCAAAACATATTTTCTATATTTTTTACCATTATCACATGAATTTTTTAAATCATTTTTAACCATGTTTTAATTTTTCCAAATTTGGTAGAAACAAATATTCTTGTCATTTTTTGAATAAGGTACTTTTCTACCTTTTTGACAAAAATATGAAAGTGATATTTTTTTAATTTAAAATAATTGAACTGATTCTACCAACATCATGAATAATACAATACTTGAAGCTCCATTGACATATTTTCGAGGTTATTTTAAAATAAAATATTTTCTTTTATATGAACATTATTTTTTTAAAAAAGTGTTTTCTATGTAAAAATGTTATTTTTATCAAACGTTTTCCTATTATATTTTTAAATAATTTTCATTTATCTTACCTATATTATTAGACCAAATAAATTTATGTAATATGTGTTTTAATGATTCCTTAACAACATGTTTATGATGTATATTATTATGCATTGACCTAATTTTGTGATTACTTATTTATTTCTATGCGATTATTTTATGAATTATGATATCCACATATATTTTTTATATCATTTTATTTTTTATATGATGTTATTATATTCCTTTATATTTCCTACTATATTATTAATAAATTATTTAGTTTCTTTTGTATTTTTATCCTTAATAATCATCTGAGATCATACTTTTTATTATGTTTATTTTCCCCCTAAATTCCAATAATTATATTATAATTGAAATACATGGTTATGATAGGATAATAACAAGATTATCAAAGGAATTATAGTGTTATATTTTATTTTTTTTCTACTGTATTATAATATTCAAGTATATACATTGTTTTATAAGACTACTAAAATATTAGTTCCTTTGGGATGTGACTATTTGTATCTAATTCCAATGTTATAATGCAATGACAGTATCTAGGCTATGGGGGTTAGGGTTTTTACAATATTGATGATATTATCTACAACTGAATATTTTATCAAATGAGTATCAAGTGTTATAATCATTTAATAGGGAATTTTATTAAATGGGTTCCCACTAAAATAATGGACCCTTTTTAAATTAATCAAACCCATTTCTGAGATAAGTCCCATATTTTACTAAGTTAATGTTACCTCTTTGATGTGAAATCCATGACTTAGTAAATTAGGCAGGGCATCATCTCAATCATATCATATGTTACTCTTGGATTGTTGAATAGAAAACTCATTATCAAATCCATCATATGGATTTACCCAAATCTATTCCTCTACAATCCGAACCCTTGGGGTTTTTATTATTGTTTAACTAAAATAAAACATAAAAAATGAGATAATGATAAGAAATTATGGGGGTAAAATGTTTTGTAATGAAACTATATAGAGATGATATTATATTTTTCATTACTTACTTTCCTTTCACAATATAATCAGGATGCACTTCTCTTTTCCTTGAAACTCTGAAGTTGGATGATTGAGGACTTGAAAAGTGCCTCTTTGGATGGAATCTTAAACTATGTATTTGAAATGAGTATTTTTTTCTCATGACCTTGACTTATGTAATTAGTATTTATGTATTCATGCTTCTATTAATTTAGTTTTAATTTCTAATACCTCCACCAAACCATTATATTCAAACTATATCGATTTGAACACTTTTTAAAACTCATAGATTTATATTATTTAAAAAAATAGAAGTGAATTATATTCCTAAATATTTTAGTGAATTATATGAAAATGGAATATCAACACTTCATATAATGTAATATAGTTATATCATATTGATAATATCTACACAAGTATGCCTAAAGTGGTAGATGGATAACCCCATTCACTACCCTAAATAATGTATAATACTCTTGGTACGTAGGTAGTATGACCCCAAGTCCCTCTCCCCAGTGATACTTTAATGAATAAATAATTTAATTAATTATAACTCTAAAACCTACTATTTATAAATAATACCTAATAATGAAATTTAATTTCCTAACTTAAATTACATACCATGGTCAAGGTATATGAAAAACTAGATTCATCACCATACCAAAAACGTAATAAAAGGATCTATATTGAAGTAGTTTAATAATTAATCTAATTTACACCATATATTTTAATTTCTTATAAAAATTACTAAATATAAATATATAATGGGATAAAATTTTAAATAAAATAAAAAATCAAATATTTCAACATTAGAAAATTATTCATGAAAAATTCATAAATAAAATATTACTATAAAACTTTTTATAATTTCCAATATAACATTATGGATATTCTATAATTTTATATATAAATATTTTATATTCATTCTAATGTGACCTCTTTCATATTTATCTGACTGAATGGCCCGAAGGAGGCAATTTTTAATGATTTTGGAGAAGACCTCTTTTAAGGGTAAAGGGGGGAAAACCAAGACTTCAAGGACATTATGACATCAAAATAATTCAAAATACAAGAGGGTTGGGTTGGGACCATGTTGGATGGATAAGGAAGTAAGAAAAGTTTCCTATTACAAAGTGTTGTCTTTTGTTGTCAAAGAAGCTAAATCAATTCACTTTGTAAAGGACTTGTAAACTATGATGATGCTTTGCTGATTTTTATTTCACAAATATAATAAGTTTGGAGAACTTGTGATGCAAGGCTTGTGATGAGTATAGAGAGTAAAGAAGTGATTTTCTCAAAGGGAAGAAACTGGCACACAAGTCAAGAGTGGCTCACAATTATTGGTGCGCAAGTGTAAGTGGCACGCAAGTGATATTTCAAGATCATCCCATCAAAATATGACAAAGGAAATAAAGTGGCACACCAGTTAAAATTGGCACAGAAGTCATAAAATGATGCACAAGTCTAATGGGTGCGCAAGTGTGGCCCATAAGTGTATGTTATGTACAAATTCATATTTCAAAATTCATCATATCAAAATATGACAAAGGAAACAAAGTGTCATGCATGTTCTGGAGTGGCACGCAAGTGATAGAGGGGTGCACAAGTGCTAGAGCGGCGCACAAGTATATGTGGCGCACGAATCACCAAAATGCCTATAAATAGATGACTAGGCTCCACATTTTTTTTATTCTCAACACTTAAGAGAAAATTAAGGATCTTATCACGCAAGTAGTGGAGGGTGATCTGATCGTGCAAGTAGCAGATGGCGGCGCGCAAGCTGAAGTGGTGCACAAGTAGAGGGTTATTTATAAGGAGCGCATGTAGGGTGTCACACAATTTTTGTCACATAAGTTTTGATGAAAAAGTTACCATAGGCATGCAAGCCGTTTGGTGATTTCAATAAGTGGCTTGTGTATAAGCCAAAGGTGGTGCACAAGTTGTGAGCTGTGCTCAATGGTGGCGTGCATATAGTGAGTAGGCGTGCAAGCAGGTGGTGTGCAGGCAGTGAGGCGCGCAAGCAGGTGGCGCGCAGGAAGGGAGGCGCACAAGCAGGGAGTGGCACGTAAGATGTCTACACCAGTAGGTTCTTACCAACTTCATTGTAGGAATGTGAGGAATTGTTTTTAATGATTTGATTTGTGAAAGTTCCATAGGAAGCACAGAATCATTACATTACCCTATTTGTTCTAATAGGTAGAATACACACTATTGGATTAATTTCAAAGTGCTACACGAGAGTAAGGATATATCATACTCGTTGTATTCTACATCAAAGGATTGTTTTCTAGTGTATTGTGTAGTACTAGATTATTTCCATACCATACCAAGGATGTGGATACTCTTGTTGAGTAGTGAACCTTGTAAATATTGTGTTCTTATGGTTGTGTGTGTTCATTAGGGAAGAAAATCTTTAACAGGAGGTGAAGGTTGTTTCAAAAAATAAGAAACATAAAAAGAAAAAGATATCACTGATTCACCCCTCCCCCTCTCAGTGATTCTTAGATCCTAACTGGGAACTTCAATTGGTATCAGAGAGAAGGTTCCCTTCATTTATTCGTTGCTGAAGTGGTTGAATAGAATTTGTGATGGAGAATCTAAATTGTGTGAACAGTAAGAGGATTCTGATTTTGGGTGGAAAGAACTATCACATCTGGAAGGTCATAATGATTCCTTATATTATGTATCTTGGATATGAAGTTCTTGAAACTACAACAGATGGATTTACTTCTATTAATTACGATGTTCCTCTTACTTTTTTCGATAAGAATAACCTTCAGAATGATGGAAGAGCTAAAAATTTATTACTCTCATCTCTTTCTGGGAATGAATTTTTAAGAGTGAAAGTTGTTGCTACAGCCAATGGAATCTGGGACAAATTGAAGAACATATATCAAGGGAATACAAAAGTGAAAAAGGCTAAATTACAAATCTGGAGACTGAAGTATGAAGACTTGAAAATGGGAGAATCTGAATCTATTGGGGATTTTATTAGCATGGTAAATGATATTTCTAGTACAATCAGATGTCATGGTGAAATGTTGGAGGATTCTATAGTTGTCAAAAAGATCTTGAGAATTCTACCCGACAAGTTTGATACTAAATTGTATTCATTAAAAGATAGAGTCCCTGAAACATTATCTTTGGATTATTTTCATAGCACTCTCATTAATTATAAGATGAGAAGGGAGAAGACTCTGAAGGGAAAAACAAAAGATTATAGAGAAATGTCATTCAAGGCTACAAAGAGAGATAAGTCAAAGAAAACTCTTATTGAAGATGATGCTGGTGAAACTTATTCTAAAGGTGTGGTATGTAAACATTTTGATGAAATTTTATCCTTGTTTTCTAAGAATGTGAAAATATGTACCAGGAAATACAAGGGTAAACATCCCTTGAAATGTTTTGAGTGTGGATCTGTTGGTCACATTGTGGATAACTGTCCTCAAAAGAATAAATAAGAAGATAGTGATGATGATAATAGAAGGCCAAGAAGGTTGTGGAAGAAACAAGCTGACAAAGATATATATTTTTCAAAGGGGGAGGATAAGAAGTTATTCAAATAAAAAAGATGAAGCTTTTAATCTAAATATGAAGATGAAGAAGATAGCGAAGATGAATCTAAGAAATTATTTGATGAAAAAATAGAGAGAATACTATTATTTATGTAGTGAATAATGAAGAGTATGAGAGAAATAGTCCAATATAAGAAGAAGCTTAACTTGAAAATCATCTGAAAGAAGAGTTGAATGAATGCTTGAGGAAGATCAGAAGACTTGAGAAGGAAAAAAAGCAGATAAATGAAAATTCCACAATAAAAAATCAAGAAGGTTTTACTGATGAGAAAATCAAGATGTAAATGGATATTGATGATCTGAAAAATTCTCTTGAAAATACAAAAAATCATAATGATCATCTTTAGGTAAAGATAATGGAAAAAGAATAAGAGTTGGAACTTTTCCAACAAAAACATTATAATGATAATGATATGAATATCAGTTTCAAAAATTCTATCTTAGAAGTTGGTGAATGTTCCAGTAATAATGAACCAAACAAGGATCCACAAAAGATACCTTCAAAGGTTGAAATGAAATAAAGAACCGGTTCAAATAAGAACAGGGCTGGAAAGACCATATATGTGATCAAAGTTAGCAATGATGAAAAATCAGAAGTGCATAAAAATATTGAGTCAAGAAAGTCTTTGAATATATCTGGTGCTGTTAAATCTTAAATGAAAAAGGGAGTTGAAAATGAAAGCATAAAGTTTTATGGTTAGCATAGTTCTATTAAGAAGGTTGTTGAGAAGCATGTTCACAAATCTGGTCAGTATGGAAGTTTCAGAGGAAAATATTCTTTCTATGGTTATTGCTGGTATTGTGGTGGATTCAAACACATGGAAAATATGTGTTGGTTTAACCACCAACATTATAACTATTACACAAGTTTTGAAAGAAAAGGATTGAGGGGGAGTCAATCCTTTCAAAATATAATGTCTTTAAATAAATTTTAGAAGATATCTTAGAATAATGGTGTGAATGTTGAGAATAGGTTCCAACCACTAGAAACTATTTGTGAAAGATGTGATTGACCTGGACATCTTGCCATGGGCTGCCTTAGTGTGTTACTAGAGCAACAAAAGATTCATAAAAATTCTCAAAAGCCAAATTTTTTAGAAGATAAAAGGGACATGTCTGATAAGTCTGAAAATAAAGAGTGCATGGTTGTCTTTCCAGAACACATTGACCTGGCTAGGAAATTGGAGGTAGCATAACAAAAAGTGAAGAAACAGGAAGGACAAAAATCTATTATTGTTGGAACTGCTTTGAAATATACAAATGGAGAACATCCATGGATTCTTCATAGTGGGCATTCTTCTCATATGATATGAGACTTAAAGTTTCTGAAAAATTTTAAAGGCTTCAAAGAAGGAACCGTTACATTTGGAAATGATGAATCTCTTACAATAAAAGGTGTTGGATCAGCCGTCATCAGAAAAGAAAAAATGAAATCTAAGAAAACATTATATGTTGATGGGTTGAAAAATAATCTTCTAAGTGTTTAAAAACATTGTGGTGAGGGAAAAAATGTTATATTCAGAAAATATGGGTTCTTTTTGAAGTGAGAAAATGATGGAAATATAGTTACAAGAGCCCAACGTACAAAAGGAAACTTGTTCCAAGTTGGTGAATTACAAAATTCTTGTTACATGGGCATGGTGGATGAAAATTAGTTGTGGAATAATAGGATGGGACATATGTGTTAGAGAAACATGTGTATGTTATAAACGTGAGATAGTGTCTAAGATATATCTGATTTATCAAGAAGAAGAGATTGGTGTTTCACTATCTGTGAAAACGGGAAGATTACAAACTCTTTTCATAAGAGAGTTGAAATTCGTTCAAAAAAACCCTTGGAACTTATAAATTATGATATATGTGGACCAATGAGAATTCAATCAAAAAATGGAGAAAGTACTTCATTAATTTCATTGATGACTTTACTCGCATTACTTGTGTTATGTACATGAGACATAAGTCAGATGCTTTGAAAATGTTTAAGAGTTTTAGGAGGAGAGCAGAAAAGGAATGTGAGTATTCAGTGAATAAGTTGAGAATTGATAATGGTGGTGAGTATAAGAATTAAGAGTTTGAAATTTACCTTAAGAAACATGGAATTCGACATGAGTTCAGTTCACCATACACACCTCAACAAAATGGGGTTGCTGAAAGAATGAACCGAAGTCTGGTAGAGATGGGGAGAACTATGTTACTTGAACATAGAATTTCTCACTATTATTTGAGGAAATACATGAGCACTTCTATTTATATTTAGAAACAATGAATATATTGGAAAAACTCAGATATGAATCCATATGAAACGTTCTATGGAAAAACTCTAAGTCTGAAACATTTAAGAGTATTTGGGAGTCCATGCATTATAAATAAGAAAGGTGGAAACCCTGGAATGTTTGATCAAATAAGAGATGGAATAATTTTTCTTGGATATGCTCCATAAATAAGAGGATATATAAGTCTCAATAAAGAAACATGAAGAATTATTGATTCTTCATATGTAAAATTTGTTGAAAATGTTGAGAAAGAAAATAAGTCATATGTTGATGTGGAAGTTGAGAAATATAGAGAATATTTTTTTAATGATTATGATAATGCTATAGACTATGTAAATCCTACCAGTGAAGTGAAATATGACTTAGAAATATCGAGTGATGAGGATGAAGTGGGAACAACTCATCCTAGGTTGAGGAAACAAGTGGAGGCTCAAAATATTATTGGAGATAAACACCTGAGGGTTCAAACAAACAGAAAAACTAATGATATATCACATACTTCTGTTTATTCTAAAGATGAACTGAATGATGTAAATGAGTAATTTGAGCATCCATAATGGGTTCATGCAATGAATGAAGATCTTGATCAGAGAGAGGATAATGATACTTGGGAACTTGTACCCAAGCCGGACAACAAGAACATTATTGGTACAATGTGGGTTTTCTAGAAAAAGCTGAATAAATAAGGTAAATTAATAAGAAACAAAGAAAGATTGGTTTTCAAAGGGTTTTCAAAAATTAAGGGCATTGATATTGATGAAACCTTTTCTCCAGTGGAAATATTAGAAACAATAAGAATCTTTCTTGCTATTTTTTCACAATGAGGT
This sequence comes from Viscum album, assembly GCA_963277665.1. Lineage (NCBI taxonomy): Eukaryota > Viridiplantae > Streptophyta > Magnoliopsida > Santalales > Viscaceae > Viscum > Viscum album. The sequence continues at coordinate 1,994,357,799 of OY728143.1, read as the reverse complement.
TACAAAATATTTCAAATGGATGTAAAATCTACATTCTTGAATGGTGACCCTAACAAGGAAGTTTACATTGATCAAACTTGTGGATTTGTAATTTGAAAGGATGAACGTTATGTGTACAGATTGAATAAGGAATTGTATGGGCTAAAACAGGCTCTGAGAGAATGATATTCTAAATTAGATACTTTCTTAAAGAAGAAGAACTTTAAGAAAGGGAGAGTTGACAAAAATCTTTATATCAAGGAATGTAAAGAGCATTCACTTATTGTTATTGTTTATGTTGATGATATTATATTTGCTGGAAATGATGAATGATCATGGGAAAAATTTTCTGAGGTGATGAAGAAGTTATTTGAGATGTCCATGCTGGGAGAAATGAAGTACTTTCTTGGGCTACAAATTTCACAATAGAAGAATCACATTTTTCTGTCTCAAGAAAAGAATTCAAAAGAACTTTTGAAGAAGTTTGGAATGGAAAATTTGAAACCAGTTTCCACACCAATTTCAGTGGGAACCAAGTTTTCGAAAGATGTAGAAGGCAAAGAAGTTGATCAGAAAGAGTTTCAAAAGCTGATGGGAAGTCTGTTGTATTTGACTGCCTCAAGACCCGACATCGTCTATGCTTCTACTTTATGTGCAATATTTCAGAGTGATCCTATAAAATCACATTTGATTGCTGGAAAAATAATTCTAAGATATATCAAAGGCACAAATATTTTTGACTCAGTTATGATGGATTAAGAAATATCGATCTATTCGGGTATTCTAATGGGGATTTGGAAGGAAATGTTGATGATCGATGATCCACATCTAGTGGAGTTTTTTTGGGGAAAAGTTGTGTTAGTTGACATATGAAGAAATAGAATTCAGTAACTCTTAGCCTAGATGAATCTGAGTATGTTGCTGCTACACAAGCTACAACTTAACTAATGTGGATGAAGATTCAGCTGGAAGATCTACTTGTTGAAGTAAAGCTACCATTTCTCTTGGGTTGTGATAATCTGAGTGTAGTCAATCATACAAGAAATCCAATACAAAATTATTATTAAAAATGCATTGATATAAAGTACCACTTCATCAAATAGTAGGTGGAGAAGAATGAATTGAGGATGGAGTATGTTCCTACATCTGAACAAGTTTCTAATATATTCACAGAACCGTTACCGAAGGGACCATTTACAAAATTGAGGTTAAACATGGGTGTCCAACCTCCTTCTCATCAAGGATAAGAAACATGTTTTTTGTCCCCTCTCTCATTTTACCTTTGGATATTGTTGTCAAGATGGATAATTATTTCATAATCTATCCTTATGGAATCATGCATAATGGGGGATTTGTGGGTAAGCTGTGAATCCAACAAGTATGTGTGTGAACTATTTTAACTCTTTGTTGGAGTGGTTGTAGGAAACAATGTTTTTTTCTTGTAAAGTTGATGAAGTGAAGAATGTTGATGTAGAAGCTTGAATGATGATCTGAAGAAGGTTGAGGAGGTACTCTCATGAGATTTCATAGTCACTGCTTTTGGAAATCATGGTTTTGGCTGTCAATAATTCTTTTTTCCTATAATGAGTTATCCCACATAAGCTTATAATTGTTGATAAGTAATCCATTTCATAAGGTTACAATTTTTAGTGATTTATGAATCATTGTTGACAACAAAATCCAAAGGGGGGGATTGTTGGGACCAAGTTGGATGGATAGGGAAGTAAGAAAAGTTTGCTGTTACAGAGTGTTGTCTTTTGTTTTCAATGAATCCAAATTAGTTCACTTTGTAAAGGATATGTAAACTATGATGATTCTTTTCTGATTTTTATTTCAAAAATATCATAAGTTTGGAGAACTTTTGATGCATGTTTTGTGAAGAGTAGAGAGAGTAAAGAAGTGATTTTGGAAAAGGAAAGAAAGTGGAGTGCAAGTCAAGAGTGCCGCGCAAGTATTGGTCCGCAAATATTGGCGTGCAAGTATTGGCACACAAGTGTAAGTGGTGTGAAAGTCATATTTCAAGATCATCCCATCAAGATATGAAAAAGGAAATAACGTGGCGTGCAAGTTAAAAATTGGCGTGCAAGTCATAAACCGACGCGCAAGTATAATGGGCGTGCAAGTGTGGCGCGCAAGTGTATGTTACGTGCAAAGTCATATTTCAGACATCATCATATCAAAATATGTCAAAGGAAAGAAAGTGTTGCGCAAGTGCTGGAGTGGCATACATGTGATGGAGGGGCACGCAAGTGCTGGAGTGGTGCGCAAGTATATGTGGAGCGCAAGTCACCAAAAGGCCTATAAATAGATGACTAGCCTACTCTTTTTTTTATGCTCAACACTTAAGAGAAAATTAGAGCTCTGATCATGCCGGTAGTGGAGGTTTCTTTGATCGTGCAAGTAGTAGAGGGCGGTGCACAAGATGAAGTGGCGTGCAAGCTGAAGGTTATTTATAAGGCACGCAAGTAGGGTGTCGTGCAAGTTTTGACGCACAAGTTTCTAGAGGTGCGCAAGAAGGGAGGTGCTTTCAAGAAGTGGACTATGTATAAGACAAAGGTGGAGTGCAAGTTATGACATATTCTCAATGGTGTAATGAAATTAGTGAGTAGGCACGCAATCAAGTGGCACGCAAGTAGTGAGGCGCGCAAGCAGGTGGCGCGCAAGCACGGAGGCATGGAAGCAGGGAGTGGCGCGCAAGCTGTCTGCACCAGGAGGTTCTTACCAACTTCTTGGGTAAGAAAGTGATGAATTTTTTTGAGTGAAGTGATTTTTGAAAGTTCATTATGATGCACAAAATCATTACATTACCCTATTTGTGCTAAGTGGGAGCACACTCATTATTGGATTGTTTTCAAAGTGCTACATGAGTGTAAGGGTATATCCTACTCGTTGTGTTCCACATCAAAGGATTGCAATCTAGTGGATTGTGTGGTACAAGATTGTTTCCATACCATACCAAGGACATAGATACTCTTTTTGAGTAGTGAACCTTGTATATTTTGTGTTTTTGTGGTTATGTGTGTTCAGAAGGGATGAAACTCTTTAATGGGAGGCGAAGGTTGTTTCAAAAAATAGAAAATATAAAAAGAAAAAGATATCACTGATTCACCCACTCACCCTCTCAGTGATACTTGGATCCTGACTGGGAACTTTAGGTTGAAACGCAGAACAAGACAACAAAAAAGTGCCCCACCCAGCATCAATATCATTAAGGCATGCCTTCACCAAAGCATGGCTACTCATGAAGCTCTCCCATATAAGAATGCAAAGGCCTGGTACCAATAGCTGCGCCATATGCTCTCAAACTCCTAAATCTAAAAATTCATGCCTTGTGAAGTCGACTATCTCTATCCTCTTATGAAGAAAATCCCTGTAGGTTGTCTAGGATTCCCAACATACCATCCATTTCAGCTCCAACAACAGAATCAGAACAACTAGAACAACCATTTCACATCCAAATGCATTCATCACACAGAGCAGAACCACCAAATCACTGCAAACAACCAGAATCACAAGATCAATCAAGAGAAGAACAACAAGAATACCACAGGACTTCCAGATTCCTGACCTAAGAGGACCTCCCCCATCCACTCCACTCTAAGGCTGATTCCAATCCACAACCCCTAACAGAGAGCCAAGATTCCAGATGCCTTTACATCTTTTCACACCTAGATTGGAAGCCATGACCACTGAAACTTCCCCCCGATCATGGTAGGATGACGCCTCACTGGAGCCAAAAAATACATACCGCATCCACACCCACCAAACCGAGACACCCTCGCCTGACGAACACCTCCGACCACCCAGATCCAAGCTAAATGGCGATGAATCTGATGCCTCGCTTGAGGTGACGAAGACAGAAGCTTCAATAGAGAACAAAGGCAATGCCAACATGAAGGAAACTGATGCCAAGCTGTTTGAGATAAGATAGAGGAGGTTTGGGAGTGAATCCAGATGAGGAAACCATAGCTCTTTGGGAAAGAAGAAACGTGCCGCTCCAAGGCGCTTGAGTTCCCCAAATTTAAATCCAAACGTGTGTAAGGTTAACACTTGTCTCTCACTGAGGGGGACTCTCCAGGAACCTGAGCGTGTCGCACGTTCCCCAGCTAAGAAGATGGATTTGAATTTCCCTGTGCATAAAACACACAGTGTACGAGTCTGGAGGGACTCGTGCCTGGGCCATTTCCCACGGAGAGCGAGGGGTACAACCAGCGGGTACCACTAAAACATGTGTAAGTTTAACGCTCGACTCTCACTGAGGGGCCCCACCAGGCCCCAAAGTGCACCACACATTCCCCAGCAAAGTAGATGGCTTTGAATCGTCCTTTGCATAATACACACAGTGTCTGAGTCTGGCATGACACGAGCCTGGGCCAGTTCCCACAGATAGCGAGGGGTACAACCAGCGGGTACCACTCAACTAACACCCCATGGGAAAAACGGGTGTAAGGTTAATGCTTGACTCTCACTGAGGGGGACCCTCCAAGCCCTAGAGTGCGCCGCACATTCCCCAACTAGGCAGATGGATTTGAATCTCCCTGTTCATAATACAAACAGTGTCTGAGTCTGGCGGGGCTCGAGGTTGGGCTAGTTCCCACAGAGAGAGAGGGGTACAACTAGTGGGTCCCACAAGGCTAACACCCCATGGGAAAAATGTGTGTAAGTTTAACGCTCGACTCTCACTGAGGGTCCCCTCTAGGACCCAAAGCACGCCACACGTTCCCCAGAGCATGACACATCATCCCCTTTACACAACATCCATTATAATACTTTGGGATATAAGAAATTACCCTTTCACGGAACCCCTCAAATAATGGTATGTCATGGGCTACCTTTATGTGACCGCTCTCATAATTGTTACACCTTGGTTACCCTTAGAAAATTGATTTGTGTTACGGTAATTCTGTGGTTACCTTTTCGAGGCCCTGCTATATAAGGGTAAACCATTCTTCGAGATTTTCTAAAAAACTAAAAAATGGCCCTCTTATTTTAATTATTTCTACATTTTAGTGCATGTTTTCATATATCCAATTCATGGGAAAGATCATATAACACTAAATTGTTCTAAAATAATCTTATAAAACATATAAAAACATACATAATTGATTTAAACCATATAATAAGGGTATTTTTGATAGAAATATGAGACTTCATATAAATAGTAATAAATAATATTATTGTAAGCATATATACCATACATCTAAGAATACAATGCATCATATTTAAACACCATCACATGGGTTTGAGTGAGATATATAAGTGGCTTCTAATCGATATATCATATTCCAATCGTATTTTGTGCTACACTAAATCATTTAATGTTTGGATGAGATTATTCTTCTAAAAATGATGTATAAGAATCACATATAAAAAATGAATGTGAATATATCTTTTGGTCTTGGGAAGATTTAGCCAAGAAACATGGAAGCACCAAACCACTACTATCATATGTAATTATTTAAAATAGGTTATCTAAGATGTCCCTAAATATGTTGAATTTATTCATGTATTAAAATTCGTGAATAAATATTCCAACCAGTATATCCATTCATCATAAGAATGCTTATCCTCCCATTTGTTTCATCTCATGAAATAGTGTAATAAATTATTACTTACCTATAATAAAAAATTGAAATATCACATGTAAAAATCAAACTACAGTGACAATTTAAATGCAAGAAAACAACCTATATATAATATATATAATTATATATAAATATTTAATGCATATGTGAATAAAAAATAATACTTTCTTAGAGAGTATCCAAAAATAAGGGGAATCACCCAGTTCTAGGGTAAGACCTCTCTCAACACCATAGTCTGATAGACCCTTATTTTAAAGGTGAGAGAGAAATTAGATCTAGATGGGATTATATTATAATAGTTTCTATGATTAATCTTACACATGAATCACAACATAAGATCCTTGTTATACAGGACATCCAAAAATCCTCCTTGAAATCATAATATTTGGTCTAATAAATAAAACATTTCATAAATTATTCTTAGGTTACAACTATTAGTAATCTATGAATATTTTATTTTTAACACATAATAATTTATTTTGAATGTTAAAACATCTCACAATCATAATCTCATGATAAATAATGATGTTTTATAATTATAATATATAAATTTTAATTAGTCCCACATTTTATCGTTTAACATGAATAAACATGAACCTCGTGATAGTGTGGTCAAAATAACCATGATGTGGTGTATCCTAGGGATAACCACCATGTAGTACAAAACACCAAAACATGATGGTTCCTTTAGTAATAAAATCAATCATGTATACAACCATATGTCAAATAATATTGTAATAAGATCATTTAAGAATCGAAACTAATGAAGGTCTCTGTGTTTTAACATTTAACATATATTTATTAATTAAATATATGTTGTGACTATAATGTCAAAATTAATGACATTTAAGAAAATTAATAATATAAATACATTTATTTTTACAAGTTAAAATACAATTTATAGAAAAAACCAGTTCTTACCCACTATATCTGATATAATTCCTCTTTTTAATCATCATTTTCATTGTCGTAAAATTATCTACACTATGTATTCTAGTTAATAATTTAGATAAGGAATAACTCATCCCTTTATTCATGTATTTAAACTTCCCATTATACTTTTGAATAATATTCATATACTCATAGAACATTTCAATAGTCATAGAAGCATAATTAATTAGTTTTTTATTTTCTTCCTTTAGATTAGTTACTTTAGAATCAATATATTTTTTATCATTAATTGAATTCTTATTTTTATTCTGTATTTTCTTATATAGATATGAGATGTTGAAAAAAATAATATTTTATCAATATTTTTATTCAAATCATTAGCACTAGGTTTCTCATACTCAGTGTCATCATTAAAATAATAATAATAATCAGAACTGGATTCACTAAACTCATTTATTCTTTCAACAATGAACATGTATTCATGTTATTTCTATGTTCATAAATCATCACATGTGTCCAAGTATTTACTATAACTTCATGAAACAATTTCCCATTTCACTTTTTTGTTAATATTCTTGTCCTTTATTAGATTTTTAATCTTAGAGATTCATTTTGGTAGAACCTTTCTTATTATATTCATAAAAGATAAACTATTAATTGAAATTTTTAATGAAGTTACCTTTTATGTATTTCATGTTGGACTTCCTTCTTCCTCTTATACACCTTTTATTCTCCTTGATTTCTCCATAAACACCTATCATGATCCGAGTTAGCCTATTTTTTCCATTATTTGATAAACCTGAATCATCATCAATGGAACAAGAATATGAAATAACAATATTTAAATCAATACACTTCTTAGTATCATGAACCCCACTTCATACTACAAAAGAGAACCAATGAACTCATCCAGTGTGTTTTCCTTACTATTATTACATTCATAAATGTAATTTTTTATCATTCCACTTATTTGGTAGTGATTGGTTTCTATCCCAAACAAGATATTGTTTTCAAATGTTTCACCATGATCACTCGTTCTATTCATTTTTTTGAATCTATAGAACATTTTATTTACAATCTGTTTTTCTCCCATTTTAATGTCTTATTATTTTTCATATAGCATACCAAATTTATTTATCTTCAACTTATCTATTCTATAACGAGTAACTTGAAAATTATCCAAGTCTCAGGATAATTATTAGGATATTATATATAACTTAATACACAATTATTTATAATCTTAAATTTTAAATCATATTTAGATTTATTATTACCTATAAAGGAATCAGGGTCTACATCTAGGACTTTTTGAGAGTTTAACATTGAGGTAAAATGATCAATTATTAGTTTATTAATATATGATTCCCACATAGATTTATAGTAACCATAGTCATTATCAACAATGATGGGTGTCTTTTGGGGAACCCATCCATCATTGATCCTTAACATTCCATATATAATGATATTTTACAAAACATTTTACATTATAAAGAAAATATCCCAATAACATATAAACCACTGGGTGTGGGGGTTGAATTAGTATTTTTCTTTTCAAATTTCTTTTGTCCTTGATATAAACCTCAAAAACGTTTTCTATATTGATCCACTTAACTTTTATCTCAACGTCAAATATATGATGATGTAAAAAAATCTAAATGCATGAAACACTTTTATAGAGTTCAGTTCCAATATGGGTACCTATTCTATACTATATCTTATTATTACCCCGATCCAAAAATATCAACTATATAATTCAGGTGAATTCAAATGAGATCTATCCTCAAATAACTCAACAATACCTAGATATAATATTATACAAGTTCCCATCAATTACAATGATTCCTCCAAAAAAAAGTGAGAAATACCACTATTGTATCCAGTTTCTGCTAAAAAATTTGATCTTCCTTCAAGCCTCCTTAGGGAAAAAATAAGTCTATTATCACATGAATTTTTTAAAAATTTACATCTAGAACTATTTATTCCTAAAACATCAACATATAGCCTCCATAAATGAACAATCCTTTATATGAAAAGAACTTACACCACCACTCAATAAAAATATATAGAATCATGATTTCTCTTTGATATAAAAAATATATTAGTACTTAATTGTCAAGCTCTTTATATTTAATTCTCTTTATTACTCAATGGTTGCAAGAATAAGATTTGAATGAACTCACCATTTATATAACCATTCATGATTTTATAAAATTGATTGTCTGGCTCTAAATCTTCCAGCATTTTCATATTTGATTCAACTCCCTTTGAATTCTTCTAAGGATATCATATTCAATATTTATCAAATCTCTCATAAATCTTGATATAAAAAATTTTCAACTCTCTTGAAGAGCCCATAAAATTTATAAAATTATATTTATTAGTTTTTTATTCTTTATGTATATATTTTCATAATTACATATAAATTGAATTCAAAAAAATGTTACAGAAAATAATTTTCGTATTATTTTGTTTTTAAAATCCTAATCTTTAATATTTGGTTCTAGATTTATATCAATGACCTTGAAACCTATAAAATTCCATTGACATAAATACTATGATATATTTGTGAAAATTTTCATTTCTATAGTTTGTTGTTAATATATTTTCCCAACATCTAAACATCTTATCTTCATTTTGGATTATCTTATTCTCATATAGACTTCTCCAACTTCCACTTTCCTTCATCCACAAGATCAGTAAATTGAAATACATAACTTATCAAACCTTGGATTTAAGTCAACCAATGTCCATAATTATTATTGAATACCACATTTTTCTATTATTTTTTTAGACTATATTTCATAAAAATATTCCAAAGATAATCTATACTAGATTCTAAAATAGCCAATGACTTTATCTTATGAAAATATCATATTTATTTGTCTTGATAATTTTGACTTCATCAATTCTCAAATAGCTCAGGATTCCCTTTTATCTTTATCCATCAGAAGGATAAGAAATTTTTTTTATCTAGTTTTTGTATAGAGGATAACTTTAGATACTCACATATTCCATCATAACATCTATTTCTATTTTCATTTTCAAATATAAATCATCATGTATGAAAATATTCTCTTGAAGCATTGTGATATTTTTTACCTAAAATAATGACATTAAATTATATGAATTAATATCTAAACCATTTATATAGTCTAGTATATAGTATTTCCATAGATTTACCAATATCAAATAAAATTGAATATTTATATCCACAAATATTATTCTAGTTTTCATAACATAAATAAACTCAAACTCCACAACGAATCCAAATAGTAGAAATTTTATGTTCTCCAATAGATCTCTCAACACATTGTCATATTTTAGTAAACTCACCTCACCTATTCTATCATTCAGACACCTTAATTTTATTCAGCAAGCATTATCAAATACTGGTTACCTAATTTAACCCTATTCAGAATCCCATAGTATAAATTTTTTGACTTTAAGAGTAGATACTTCAATCACAGGAAACTTGATTACATAAGGTCATTATTCTTCAATAAGGACTCCAAAAAAAGAGATCTTTTTATTTTGTGAATATATAATATAATATAAATGTATTTTTAACATCCATTCACAACATTAGAGAACCTCTTATAACACCTTTCAGAATCATACCTTTGAATCATAAGTCTCTATATTCACCAGAAAATAAAAAACATTCTTAAGAAATTGATTGATAAAAAATACAGTGACTAAAAATCATATGTTTTTCATTCCACATATACTACATTTGGTTTTAACATAAAAAACTCACAATATAGCCCCTCAAATTTTTATCAAACCATAATTGAATTTATAAGAATATGTTTCTACCATTTTATGGACTTATAGGCATATAAAATATCAACTCTTAAATAATCTAAATATCAATGTTTCTTTACTTTTTTCAAATAAAATAGATTGAAATATTTTTTTTGTTACAAAAAAAATATTATGTACACAATATAGACAATATAAATTGGGGTACGTATTATCATGTATCACACACATAATTTGTTATCAATTTTTTTCTTAAGAAAATTTAAATTATTTTCAGAAACCGTCATGTTTTAAATACCGAGTACAATGGGACCACTTCAACCCATACAATTATTTCTTTAGTTAACATACCATGGTTCCATTATTATTAAGAATGAAACCTTTAGGTTTATAGACATTAATTTCTTCTTCAACTTCAACATTGAGTAATGATAACTTCACATACCTCTAATAAAACCTATAATTTTTGTGAGAATCAAAAACTAAAAACATTATAATGGTTTGAAGTGTTTCAATAGGGGTAAAATTTTCTTCATAATAAACCCCATTCACATATGAATTTAATTCTCTAAAAACTATATTGATTAATTGTGATCACACCATTTTTTGATTTTATTTATTAACACCCACTTAGTTCCTATATCGATCTCTCATTTGAGTCTATGAAAAAGATCCCATTTATTTCAATATGAGAAAAATCTGCATTCATAATAATAATACACTATTTATGATCATCTAATTCAAAATAAGATTGAGGTTTCACCTATGAGATAAGTTCCATTATATTTTAATATCTCAATAACCTTTTGGTTTGTATTGGGTCACCTGACTCTAGATGATATTTTCTAGTATAACCTATTCTAATAACTTCTAGAACTATTAACATTAATATGGTATCGGTATACTCATTACATGACAGATTAAAATATCCCATTGATAGGTATGGTTTTATAACCATCTTCATTTTCACTAACTCGTCCATAATTTATAACCCTATATTATGTTAATTCGTTCACATCCTCTTTAACATTTTCCATTAAGATTGATTTATTATCAACAAATTTAAAATCATAGGAATAAACCAACTTACATAGAATTTTTTCTCAAATTAATATACCTTCTTCTACTGGATAAATATCAAATGAATACACATTCTTCATCCTTTTAATCAAACCTCCCTAAATTTGGATGTTTGATCTTTATTTTCAATGGACTCCCAAAAACCTTAAAGTATATAAATATATGTTTATTCTCATACCACATCTCACATGGAGTCAATTATTATTCTTGAAAAAAAAATATTCTGAACATTAACAATAGTACGTAAAAATTCCCTCCAAAAAACATTAAAAGATTATATTTAGTGAAAATGGTTCTTTACATTTAAACTAAACATTTTTTTTCTATTTCCAAAACACTATTAATAGTGAAAAGTGTAGAGGAATTATACTGGTTTTTAATTCCAAGTCACTTTAGGAAAGAATAAAATGAATTACTTGTATACTCTTTTCCATTATTCATTCTTAGATTTCAAAAATATACATCGATGTCCTTCTCAAATTCCCTTATGAAAATTTTAAAAATATCCAAATATTATGATTTATTTTTCATAAGCATAATATTTTTACTATGGATGAAGTCATCAAAAAAACTGATAAAGTAAAAAATAAAACATATTTAATTGATGTATAATTGGTAAACATGGATCATAATGTATGAGATCAAGTGGTATAACGGATTGAAATTATACACTATTTTTAATTCTACAAATCATCCTTCCCTTTTTAAATGTTTTTAATATAAAATCATATTTTATCATTATTTTTTGTAAATATTTAAAAAATGTTCCTTTGAAATTATTCTCATATTCCTCAATCTATTACAATAATGTCTTCAATTCCACAACTTGTTCTCATCCTATGCACTCAATAAGAGTTACCCATGTCACCAATTTAGAATAAATTACCACCAATACTCTCTATCTTATATATAAGTATTCCAAATATATATCACCATATAACACATGATTTTTTATACAGGATAAAATCATTCCAATAATCACATAGTTTGATAACAGTTTGTAAGTTGTGTTTATGTCTATAAACAAGTAGAACTTCCAAGGACATTAACTTCCAAGCCTCCATCTCAACAATGTCTATTAAATTTATTTTGAGGGAACTATCATTACCAAAGGAAATATTCCTCTATTATTTTATTAAATTCATAAATATAATTTAATATCACCTATAATATATAAATAATACCCCTTATTAAGAATCCATAATTTATTATTTATGTTATCGTTTTGTGAAACTTCAGCCAAAAGTTATTGTTCCTCTATATTATATTTTATATATTCTTTTACCTTTTCTTTATAAGTAACTTATCATGGATTTGTTTTTATTAACTATTTTATATCATAAATTTTTTTTTCACATATTCCATATATATTATCTAGTTAGTTTAATTGGTTTTACCTTGAAGGATTTTCAAATTTTGATTTCTTTATTCTAGAATATTTCCCTCACCTTCATGAAGTTTTTTTCCTTTTCATTTAGTGTCCCCCTCTATTCATATATACTCCCATGGTGTGAAATGTTTCTCTAAAATTTATATAATGTTTTTCTAAATATCCCAAAACACTAAAACTATTTATTAAAAATTGATATTCCAAAGAGGTTTTTTATGAAATGGGATAATTGAGATCCAATAAATTTTAAATCTTTTATTTTCCCTTGCTGTAGGGATCCACATTTCTATAAGTGATTCATAACATCCATTTCTATGAAATATTTCCTATATCCATTATTAAATGAAAAATTATCATATTTATTTTGTGAACCTTCATGGTTAACAAAAAAATGTGCTTTAAACTTTATCATGAGTATATTTCAGATGTTTTTTTGGGTTCTTTTTTTCATCAGCCTTAGACGTTTCAACCTTAACTTCCAATGTTTTGATTAAATACTCATTCATATTATTTAGATATTTTAATCATTAATAAAACATTATTTTGTCTTATATATATCTTCTAACTTAGTAACATGATTTTCAATAATGTATCTTACCATTCTACATTGTTCTGAATCTTTCAGTTTGAATTACTTAATTTCCCCAATGTAGGAATCTTTCCATTTGATAAAATCCTTATTTCTTATATCATTATTTGACCATTATTATTTAAATAATAATAATTTATTTAATTTAGTTATTTTATCAAGACACTCTTCATGTTTGGATTTCGATATATCTTCCATGTAAGTTTCTTCACTAATATTTTCTTCACTATTTATGTTTTCATCAATTTTTGTAAACATAATCCATGAAAGTATCAAACGTTTCTAGATCATAAACATTAGATGGAATTATTTCAGTTGATTATTTATCTCATTATTTAGTCATCATATTTATGAAAATATTTTATTTCTTCTTGGGTATTATTTAACTCCCTTAAATCATTTACTCCACTTCATATTTTATGGTTTTTATTCTAAGTCATCATCGTCATACTATCCAAATTTCTTCCTCAGATAGGTAATTTCAAAATTGTATAATTCCTCCATACTTAATACATTTGAGTTAAATTTTTTCTTTTTTACATTCCTCTACATTTTCAAAATTCTCTATAGATAAGAGACATAATCTTCTCATTTTAATCATATTTATATTCCTTATATTCTGTTTTGTAAGTGTTTATATATTCCATTTCTTTGTTTTTATGATTCCTTGTATATTTAAAACCCATATCCTCTTTGATATTATTTTTAAATTTTAGATATTATCGTAATTTATATGAAATATTTATATTATAAATTTCTTAAGGAGATAAATATTATCAATCCTGCAATTCAGAATCATTATCATCATATATATCTAAAATGTTTCTCATCATATTTTTAATAATAGTTGAATCTTCTAATATATATATGAATCATACGATATGAATGAATATATTTTTCACTATGTTCATATAATCATTAAATATCTCTTAGTTATCTATTTTAATATATTCATACATAAATATAAATAGTTTAATTTTATCTTCGTTTACTTTTACCTTTACCTCAAAGAGGATTTCAATTATTCCCACATCTCATTAGTAGTTTAGAGACCCATCTTGTTTATATGAACCTTATTGAATAATGATATGAGAATTGAATTTCAATATTATCCATATAACTTGAGATTCATTTTCTCATAAAAGGTTATAAGATCATTATTCTCTCCCAGTGGAAATCCCATTGTATCTATGTCAATTACCTCTATGATAAGAAAAAGTACATAGGGTGTCATCATAATCTTCCATCCATGTAAATTTTGGCCGACAGAGGTTGGTATAACTATACTATTGACTAAGTTTATATTTTCTATCACCAGTGACTAAAGATATTATAGAGGGATATTAAATTTTTTGACACCAATTTAATTTCCCAAAAATATATGGACCATTGAGATGGAAGCTGGATCCAATTGTGTTATTTTATAATTCAAATTAAACCCTAAATAAAAATCATCTACTTGTTATATTTTGATAATCCCTAATTTTATCGCACCCCACTCATGTTCTATAATTATAAAATAAATTGTATAACACAAATGTTTTTACAAGGTTCATTCCCAATGTATATACATAAACATTATAATTTTTTGATTATTTTATAAATCCAAAATTATCCACTATATAAGAAAAGTGAGTATAAATTATCTCTTTATATTAATTTCACATATATCTATCCATCTACATGTTATAAATTTGGGTTAAACCATCAAGTTGATTTGTTTAATTGAACTTGTAGGTTCTTTAAATATGTAAAGTCATGTCATAAGTCATGTGAATGTAAAAATGTGATGAATAGGATGGTTAATGCAATAGAGGATAAGAATGCTATAATGAATGCACCACCTATGCAATAATTATTAAAATGAAAGGAGTATGGTAATTATCTCAACTAGTACATGAATATAAAGGTTTCTGATGATGAATAAAATCAATAACCTCTTAAGATCCAATACAAAGGGAAATCTCATTGATCATGACTGTCGAAGTTGGTTACTAGAATGGCACGTTAAAATGTAACTTATCATCCAATATTGATTAGATTATGTATTATTTAGTGCTATAAATACCTAATATTATATATATATGTTTTGGAAAAGGTTATTGAATTAAAATCTCAATGATTAGATATTGGTTTAGTGATGAGGAATCCTAATAGTATGATTATCGCATGAGAAATATATATTTTCTCTCTGATTGATGTGTGTGGGAAATTAATTCCTATAAATTTCGTGATTCTTAATTTTGTTATATTTTATGTTATTATAGACATGGATTAAATTTGTTTATATGTAAACCATACTAATTTATGGGGAGGTGAATTCACATTTTATATTCCAGATGGACCTGTGATCATTTATCGGTGTGGGGATGAATACAAACATCCAATGGAAAATAATTCTTTTTTTTGTCTTATTCTTAATCCAGAAAGATTATTTATCTCATATGGTTAGGGAGGAACTCAATATCAAATATATTGTTAATATTATTTATTTTTATGATGTCTTTACAAAATTACTTCGCAGTCTTCCACTGAGTTGTGAAGTTGTGTTCTCAGTAGAACTCAAGCCTGTTGCTACAACTTTTCCAAAGACTCCTTAATGAATAATCCAAATTGTATTTCATGAATTGAAAAATAAACTCTAATAGATTCATAATAAGGGATTTATTTTTTGAAAGTGTTTCACCTTGGGGAATACTAGTTATTTTTTAGTAATAATGATGGATTATGGCGATTCTCTATTGATTATCGAGAAATTAACAAGAGAAATATTAAGAAAAAGTATCCTCTATACTGTATTAGTGATTTGATTGATAAATTTTGAGGACCTCAATACCTTTACATGATTTATATTTGATATTAGTACTATCATAAAAGGGATAAATTGATGACATGACTAGTACATCCATTCATTAAAGGTATAAAAACTAAAAATTTAAATTTATATCATTTAGTCTGGTTAATACCCTTGTTATCTTCATGTATAATGAATATAGACATTAGAGATTATCTTTATCAGATTTTTGGAAATATTTATAGATGATAATATTATATATACATGGTGAAAGGAAGATCATGGAGGTCACTCGATAATTTTACATAAGACCCCAAGGAAGGATAATTTGTTTTACAAAATTAACAAGTGTGAATTTTTTATTCATAAATTTTCATTCATGGGTCATATAATTTCATTTGAGGGTATTTAAAAGGATCCCTAAAAGATGTATGTTATTGATAAATGGTTCAAAAAACCATATTTATTGAGATCCATAGTTTTCCTGGTTTGGATATATATTATTAATAATATTTGGATAATTTATTAGGGATTTTTAATCCACCCACCCGATTAACTCATATGGGAGATAAGGTTTTTTGGATATATGAATGTGAGAAAAATTTCATGGATTTGAAGTTATGTTTAGTCAATGCACCTGTGATTTCATTAACTTATAATGGATAGGTGTTATTAATATATAATGATGAATCAAAGAATGTTTTGGGATGTTTTCTCATACAGAATGATATGTTTATAACTTATTCCTCATCATAACTGAAGGTTCATGAGAAAAATTACCTTAGTCAAGATTTTGTGTTTTTTTGTAATTTTTGAATCAAATATATGAATAAAGGATATATATGGAAAATTATGCGATATATATATTGTGAATAAAATATTAACGTATATATTTTCTAAATAATACCTAGATATGCATCAAAGAAGATGGTCGGAGCATATGAATGATTAGGATTTCTCAATACATTTACACCATGGGAAGGTGAAAAAGAAATCAAATGCTCTAAGTAGAAAGGATCATGAAATATTATATTTGATGAGGATCACAAAGGATCCAATATTTTGTGTTTCTTATATAATTGATCCAGAATTCTCAATGGAAGGGGATAAACCATATCTTTATCAAATGATTATTTACCATTTATCTATATCATAATTAAAGTTGAATATAATAATGATATAGAGATGAAAAATAAGGTGAGAAATATCACTTAGTTTAACCATGATTGTGATGTATTGACAAGATTCATTAACCAAGTATGTGTTTCATCCATGCAATAATTGAATTAGCTATTGGAGGAATCCCATAGTTGATAATTCTCTGTTTATACTAGAAGTATGAAGATATATATTGATTTGAAAGAGTATTTCTTTTGAAAAAACATGAAAAGTTATATTGCATAATATGTATAATTATTATTAGTCTGTTAGTATGTCATTTTTTGAGATAGATGTCTATGTTGATGTTACAAAAATTAACTATACCATAATAGAAATGGGAAAAATGAAATTGTATTTTGTCATCAGAATACCGAAAACGTCAAAAGCATTTAATACTATTTAGGATGTAATCAATTAGATTAAATGTTAATCACACATACTTTATATTAGATACTATTTCTCTCTTGATCAGATTTCAATAATATACATTGTGAATGTGCTAAAGTTTCATGGAGTATCACATTTTATTGTATCTGATCATGATATGATGTTGACTTATAAGTTATGGTGATATTTCTAGTAGGATCTTGAAATGGGGTTATGTTTTGGAACATATTACTCTCCAAAGAAGGATGGTCAGTATGATAGATCTATTTTAATCCTAGAGGATATTTTGAGATATTGTTCTATGGAATTCAAATATAGTTGGGATTAATACCTTACTCTAGTCTAGTTATATTACAATAATAATTTTCACTCAAGAATTTATATAGACCCTTATGATGACATATATAGTATAAAGTACAGAATTATAACATTCTTGGATGATGTTGGAGAAAAAAATCTATTGGCGCCTAAGATAACTGAGGAAATGGTAGAGTAATTAAAAGTCATTCAGCTGCATATAATAGCAGCACAGAGTTGATATAACATTTTTGCTGACAATCATTGATGAGATATAGAGTTAAAAGATGGTGAAAAGGTATTTATAAGACTTACTACATGGAATAAGGTTATGATATTATGAAAGAGTGAAAATTTTATCCCTAGGAATATTATATTCTTGATCAAGTAGGGACTATATCTTTTCACTCGGTACTTCCACCGAATCTCTCTCAAGTTCACAATGTGTTCCATGTATCTTTTCTGAGGGAGTACATAAATTATTCATCACATGTACTAAAATAAATAGTCACAAAAAATAATAATTATCATTCTATAGAGTAAAAACCATTATATATCATGTATTTTAGAGATAAATTTCAACAGAATAAGACTACTCCCCTAGAAAATGTTTTTAGAGGAATCAAAAATTCAATGAAGCTACTTGGGAACCCGGGGATGTAATGAAACATAGATATACTCATTTATGATTTTATAAAAAAGGTATTTTGATTTATATATTATTTTTATGGAGATTATAATGTTACAAAGAATTTTTTTTTGAAATATATATTTTTTCAAATAAATTTAATTTCTTTGATAGATTATGTTACACACAATGAGTTTAAATGAACCGCGGAATACTATAAATATAATATTATCACCCAGAAATTGGATAAGTGATTATGAATTGGACTAACTAAATTATAAAAATGTATTCTTAAAACATGTATAAAATAAAATCATTGGAAATCAATTAATTATAAATGAAAATTAAAATGAAATTAAAATAAAGGATATATTGTTCAGAAAAAATGTTCTTACACAAGTAATGTGTGTTTATATTTATAAATTAAATTTAATACTATTAACAGAAGATTTTAATAAAAATTTTATTTTATATATTTAATAAAATATTTTAAATTTACAATGATATTTGCTTCTATTCATGGGATAATAGTAATTCCAGTGTTATTTTTAAAAAGGTATTTTCCTAAAAAATGATTTTTCTTTCATCTTTCAAACATATTTTAAAATTTATGTATAACACTTAAATAAATTGAATATTAATAAATGAATTCCATTTTGTGAATTTGGATTATAAAATTTGGAAAATAGTTCACTTTTATTTTTATTTAATATGAATATCAATCATAGTAATCTTTTTTCACCTTGGTAAGGATACCACTAGTAAAACATGGGTAAAAAATTGGGATAAGGATTTAACATTTATCCAACACATGACTTTATCCAATTGTATTACTATGTTAGGTAAAATAACATAAAATATTAAAATATATGGCCACTTGGATCTGTATTTATTGTAATATGACCTTTATATTAATTTATGAAAGAAAAATACAAATGACACTCCCTTAGTTTTAAATATCACTTATATACTATCATAGGGACAAAGAAAATTTATGAATGGATAATAATTTTTATTTTTAAAATAATGAAATTATTTTAATAATTGTAATTTATTTATACTTTTTAGAAATTATGTAATTACCTTAAATCCTTATGAAACACTGACACAATATTTCTTTAATGATTGAAAAATAAAATATATGATTTTGGAAATATTAATAGTAATATAATTTTTGTGAGTTATAGTGTTCCAAGGATTTATTAGATTCTTATTCAATATTTGGGATGCATGAAAAAAATTATTTGAATGAAATCTTTTCCTCTCTATCTTAAAATCAAATTAAATGAATAGTTCGAAAACTTACATTAATAATATTTTATAATAAATAATATTTTATTAAACATTTTATAAATAATAAAAATATTACATTAAAAAAATATCATGTAATATGGTTTTAAATATAGACCATGGTCTATTTATGGGTCATATTTCCATTTATGGTAACATTATTAACTTTTTTAATTGAAATATTTGTTAATGTGGTTATGGTCACAAATATTAATTAAGGATTAATAAAATATATAAGGTTTAAAATGATACAAAATCCTATATAAATTTAATTGGAAGATGTTATTTTAACCATATACTGTTTTTATTTTTATAAATTTCCATTAAGATACAATTTTTTTTTATAATTACTTTATTATATTTTAATAATTTATGAAATTCCAAGTGATCCCTCTCCCCACAAATAAAAATAAACCGTTCTATTCTATAATTTACCCCACATTTATCCTTATAAATTGACCAAACCCTCTACAATCAACTTTTAAATTTACATATCACTATTCAATAGGTTCTGGTATTCTCAAAATTCTAACCCTAGGGTCTTTAAGAAGAGATCCAATGGAGTTACTTCCAAGATGAGGTAATCACCATAACCAATAAATTCATTTTTTCTTATATTAACTCATATAAATATTTTTTATTTTAATAAAATAAAAAATACAGTATATTAAATATATTACCGTGTTATTATGATTATTAAAATACCATTACCCACCCTCTTTCCCCTCGCATGAGAAGTGAAAGTATCACTCGTGTGTACATATGACATACAATCTCAACATAGAGATACAATTTGTTTTTTGTCACCATATTTTATGGATGAGTATTATAATGGGTATAATTCTTAAACATTATATTTATTAAATAATTATACTTTTTAATTTTAATATAAAATATATCTTATTACCTTCCAACCCGTGGAATATCATCTCTATAAACCAATGTGATTTTTTCTTCATTTATGTTTTATGTAGATGGTAATAAGAATAGATTTGATGAATTTATATGATATATATGATATAATATTGATTCTAAATGGGTGAATTATTATTTACCTATCTTAATTTACTTCCATCAAAAATTTGAAACAACGTTCATGTGTACGTACAACCTACCATCTCCATGAAAAATATTATTCACTTTTAAATCTATACCATTTATAAATGAATATAAATATATTAATAAGGAATATATATGATATTTATATCATGATTAAAATTTTAGATATTTTGGAACATTTATCAAAGTACACATACAGAGACTTCCTAATCAAAACATACATAAAACTGTAATTATCACCCATAATAGTGGTTTTAATAACTAATTATTAATAAACAGGTGATAAGATATCATTAGTAAAACTAACAAGGAATTATATATTTAAGTATGGTTTTGTAATACATTTATATGAAGAAAATATTTATTATATTGTATTTATGAACATGTTTGTATAAATACATGATTTAAGGTAATGGATTTATGTTTCAATCTTATTTTCATATTGACTATTTATATTTGAATTTCCATAGAGTAAATAATTTGACCATTATCTAATAAATAAAATTAATTTTATTCTCTTATGGTTCATTATGTACAAGAAATTGATTCATTTTTTTCTTTAAATTAATTAATTAAAATTTTGAAATAATTGTTTTAACGTAAACCAACTATGCTTTAATATTATGTCTAAAATCCTTTTTTTCTTCCATGTCTATGTTTTATTTAAAAAAAAATTAAAAAGTATTTAATATGATTTTTAATGTCCTTTTTTATATGATTTAATTTTTAATAAATTATTTAAAAAGAATATTTTCATTTTTTTTCCAAATGAAGATATTCTTATTTTTTACAGAAGTGTGAAATAATGTTATATTATAACTTATACGATATGAACAATATTTTTTTTCATTTTGAAAAATCAAGGATCTGAAGCATACATTTCAATATATAACATTTATTTTAAAATAATTGGGTTTCCTTAATATTTTTTAATTTGTTTATATTTTATTGAATTTATCTCAAAATGAAAAGGTTATTTTCCTCAAGAAATATTCTAGTGACATTTTAATAGAATTTTCTATTATGATAATATCCTTGGTGTTAATTATTATTTACCGTTTACATGATCTAATGTTTCCATATGAGTTTTTTCTATAGATGTATTATGATTATTATGATTATATTTTTATGATATCTATTTATTTTCTACGGGCAATCAAATGAGAAAAATTATTAAATGTTTATAAAACGTTTTTCTTTGCTTGGGTTATGATATGTTGATATAATTAATGTTTTTGATCTTATTGCACACATGTGTATGATTTTTATTTTATGATGTGTGGTCACAAACATACATATCCATTTAATTAATTAGGTAAAGTATTATATCTCATGAGAAAATTATGGGAAACAAGTTGATGTGCTTGATCCACTATAGGAAACATGTCGATTAGATTAATCCACTATGTGAAATAAGTGTTGCATTCAAATAAATTGTGAGTTAATAGTCTATATACTTAACTATGAAATAAGAAATTGTCTACATAATTATGTTGTACCAATCTTTTATTACATGAACGTATTGTTTATGATTGATTTATGATGTTTTATCAGTCTTATGATACATCTATTTTGAAATGATAATGTTTTATTCCATGAATCATGTTTAAAAGTCCATGAATGATTGGTTATGAATTTTTTATGTTATATTCATGATCACATACCCTTATTCTTATCTTATGTTTTTATATTATCATCGATTGATATCTCCAAAGTTCACCTATATTGAGAATATGAGATAACCCTTTATTATGTTTCCTTTCTCAAGGATACGAGGAATGGTTTATGTAGGGAATTAATAAAAAGAGTATTAAATGAGAAGATTTTCATGGTATATATTTAATATCTTTCATCGAATAATAATATTATTCTTTTATTCTCCAAATACACTAACCATTTATGGTCCTCATGTGTGTATTTGTGAAGTGTATTGAACATTCATTTCAAAACATATCATATTTGTTTATGAAATATTCAGGTCTCTTTTAATTAGTAGATCTTATCTCAGTTTTTATCATTTAAAAAAAGAGATATAATTTTGTCAAATTGAAATATATTTTAAAAATTTTCCATGATTTCAGTTGAATAAAATATCACCATAATCCTATATCTTTATCTCACATTAACATCCATAGTAAAGTAAATTAAATGTTAATACCTTATAAATGTTATAGTGACATCAGAGTAAATTTAAAACACTTAACAGATTGATTCAACATTCTTCATTGTTGATGAAAATAGATATAAACTTATTATATTTCCTTCAAAATGAAAAGATTTTAATTCTATATTATGTATCTCATGATATGGTCAAAATAAAATAATAAATTGACTATGTAAATATATATTATTTATGGTATAATCGAATTTATAGATCCTATGTTGGATCTTAACACTTATATATGAATAAAATATTGTATATGTTGTAACATGATATTGTATTAAATGTACTTGATGTTAAATTGGTAACTGGCCAAAACCAGTATAAATGAAGTTCTAAGTTCCCAAAAAACATATTTTACTAGTATAAACATCCTGAAAATTATGGATCATTTTTTAAGTGATATAAAAATGAATTATCAAGAAGACCCAATAAATTAACCATAATATATAATCGACAACAATATATAATATAAATATTCATTTATACACAAATAAACATCATAAAGGAGTTTACTAAAATATATCAAAACCAAACACAAAACTCCCAAAAAAATACATTATTTGTGGCCTTACACCATCTTATAATCCATTTCCCTAAGAGGGACACCCCTCATTGTATAAATCATCATAAAACCCAATCTATATGTCAATCAATTTCATATATCCACCCAGAGGTCCCAATGATAAGGGAGGATCACTTCAGTATACCCTCTTGGTCTAACAAAGTATTTTATAATCATGTTAGTACCTTTAAGTAAGGATTGATCCCCACAAACTAACTTAACCCTTCCTAAAAATAAAAAAAATATTCACCCATACATATATAGGTATTATTATGGACTACATACCACAAAAATAAAGTTAAACCCCCAAGAAAAGTCCAATACATTCTTGATCATGTAAGCATCAAGCACCACCATTATCCATGAGAACTTAACTTATCTAAATGGATCCATAATTAATTATAAAAAAATTATTATTAATTTAACTAATTATCAAAAATATTTTTATTTAGTAGTGAATAAGGTAAAACTTTCTATGTGACATATAATCATATAAAACATGAGCAGTGGGGAATGGTCTACTCCAAACACAACCCTGAGTCCACTACTGATAAAAGATAAAAGATAAACTCTCTAATTATAATGTAAATCATGAGATAGTTTTTGTTATATCATATGTTATGATATATATAGGTTATAGATTTCATAAGGAATGGATACGAGATTAAATAGAACTAATTTAATCCTATCATATATTATAACTTTTCTATATCATAGTTAATGAAGAATCACATTATTTGATTCATATAAAAACATATGACTGAGATTAGAAACCCAATTTTAACTAGTAATGTTCCAAAATCATACAAAATATTTTTATTATTAAAATAAGTTTTATAAAAAAAATGTTTGGGAAGAATTATAATAATTAAATTTTAAAAATAAATTATAACCAGGGGAATTTACTCATACTGTTAATAATTTATAAGTAAATACATGAAAAAATGGGGGGATTTTCATTGAGGTATATTTAAACAATATAGAGGATATGGATATGGAATAATTTATCATTTTTAATCTTGGTATTGAATATTTCTTATACATCCTCATTTAACTTATGAGATATAATTATAACATGAAGTGAAGGATAATTCCACCTAAGCATCGAGTGATTCGGTTTCAATCCATTGATATACCATGGTGGTGGGGGTCCTTTGGATGTATCTTAGGTGTCTATAAATTTTTTTTCTGAATATATAAGGTAGAGTAGTAATCCTTATTATATGGTATGTAATATATTCATTTTAAATTAATATATTGTTTCTATTTCATCCATAGAAAAATTAGGATTTTTTGCTTCCAATTTTATTTTAAGAGACCATGTTAAAGGTGGTATTTGATGTAAATAAGAATGGATGTACATATAATATAGACTTTGTTAATATATATAAAATAAGTAATTTCTTATTTGTGATTTGAAGTTATTAGGCTAGTTGAGAAGGAGCTAGTTGAACCCATGAAGAAATGTATTATTACTTTGTGATGAATCATTGATATTATATGCGATGTAAAAAAATTACCTTTTCCATTGAAGTAATTTGAGTCACTACCAATTATATTTATTTTATAAAACATTTTAATTACCTAAATGGAATAAAATATACTTTTAAATGGATTTTCGAGGATGGGTTGTTAATATTTTTTCATTTTATGCATTCCAAGATTATTATGTGTGTAAAATTTAGAAAAGGAACATAAACTGCATATATATCATTTGAGTATAAGTATTATCTGTTTATGATTCATTATAATTTATAGCTCTTTAGAAATTTATAAAGGCATATGAATCATTGTATGGGTCACTTTATGAACTGTATATGTATGATTTTATATATGTTATCCAAACAAATATGTCAAAACTCAAGGAATTAAAATCCAAACAAATAACCATCACAATGATAGGTAATCAATATTAAGGTTTAGAACTAGATGAGAGTGAAGGAAATTAATAAAGTAAATTTTGGATCAACACTAACTTGAGGTGAGTAATGGTAAAGGCTGATACACGGGGCAATACAGTGGAACCCGGGCATGGGTCTGTTCTTAGGGATTTCAATGGCCCCATTTTACACACACAGTTTTATAAAGTAGAAACTACCAAAGCTGAAAAGATTTGTGGGATTCACTATATGGAGGAATTTTCTATATTATAAAAAACATGGGTCTGTGTTTACTAATAGAACATCATATGAATCATATTCAACCTCATGAATAGGGTTTTCAGGATTTTGTTTTGGTAGTGCCTACTGTGAACCAAAAGCATCCAAAGAAGATCCTACTAAAGGTATATACACTATGATTATACTATAAGATGACCATGATGTTTTATATAAGACAAATAGAGGAGATGGATTATATTTAAATTGAAAAATAATTCATAAATATGAACAAAACATGAAGTTTCAACACTATTGTTATCCTGAAATAAGCAACACAAAATTTGAAGCCTGTGACCCAAGTTGAGTGTAAGGATTGTGTAAACCGAAATAAAAATTTGAACGCCTGTATAAGTTCTCTTATGACTTGAAGATGATGTCTTTTGTTATGTGAGTAAAAAAATAAGAGTAGGGATCCATGTATTGATATAAACACATATGAGGATCAATGTAAGGGGTTCCACTTGTGGAGATTGACATTAGGGGATATCAATGTGTAGAGATCCATATGTATGAGGTTCTATATAAAGGGGTACCCATGTTAATATCAATTTAATTGGATGTCAATGTTAGGGGATCTATGAGAATCTTTATACCAAAATATTAGAAGAAAACCATGAATGTGATATATTTATTTTTCATGCACACATGGAATTATAAAACATGATGATTTTGTGGAAAAAGAGATAAATTATAAGACTATTATATTTTAAGAAAATTAAATAATAGGGATAAATGTTGAGTTTCCAAAAAGATAAAAAATCTGGAAACGATATTTGAGGAAAATAAGAAATATGGAGTTTTAAAAAAGTATGATTTTAGGGACTTACATGTTGAAATTAATAGAGACTCAAAATTTTAAATATTTGAAGAATAAATAATAACTATTGTGATTTGTGTTTTTTTTACTAGAAAATATTCAAGTTATAAGAGAAGTGAAAAAATATATCTTTTAACCAATGTGTTAATAAGAATAATCCAAATTACCAAAGAAGAAAAACAAGAGGAAAATGGAACATAGTTTCTAAAATTATTCATTATATATATTAAAGAAAAGAATAAAATTATTATGATATAATTATATCATAAATGTATATTAAAAATAAGGACTGAAATTTTAGCAGTAGTTGATGTTATTTTTATTCAAACTCTTGTACAAGGATGAATAAACTGTGATCAAAATTGCAGTGTGTTTATTTGGATTCAAAAAAAATGATGTGAATTCTATCATATTTATATCATTCTAGAAATTAAAATACTTGTTTCATGTAGAATAAGACCCAATATATTTTATGGAGTGATATCCAAAGAAGAAACATGATATCGTGGACAAGTGTTCAAGGAATTATTTTGATGAAATGATGGTACAAATCTAAATTATACCACTCAATATAATAGGAAGTAGATAATACATACCTTAAGAATTTAGAAGATACCATAACCACCAATATATCGGATTTCAACTACACAAGTGATAACTATAAATTTATAGTGATAATAAAACAATGTGTTCATACAGATTTGAACATGACGAGCAATAGCCTATCACTTTGAGTACAAAACAAGTAAATATTATTTATCACAATTCTTATAATTTTCTATATTGATTAATATTTGAAGGTTGAGTTCATATTAATTGATTAATTCTTATTAATTTGGGTAAAATTTCATGTGTAAGAGGGGTTAAGAAAATGCAGGATTCTCTATGAAGGGTCACTTATCACATGTTAAACATTTAGACACAAATTTTTTAATACAACAACATATGAATAATATTAAACCTCCCATATAGAGTTTTCATATCAAATCCTCATAAAATTCATACTGTTAATTGGTTGTAGCCCTTGAAAATCAACCAAACGGCATGGAAACTATATTTCTACTAAAATATAATCCAAAATTTCATCAAAATAAAATAAATAAAATGGACTATTCATAAATTAAATAAATTTTGTAAAAGATGAATTAAAAATGATGATGATGCACTATTATTATTATTATCAAGAAACAAGAATTATAATGTTTGAAGTGTGTGATCTAAGACTATTCTAAATCTTGTATGCTTTGAAAAAAAATGAGCATGAATGAAAAATATCTCTTGTGAATAGAATGTGATGCCTCTGGTTATGTCGGTATAAAAATGATGATTAAGGGTCTATGTATTATGATACAAACATGTATGGATTGACATAAGGGGATACATTTGTGTATACCTATGAAGGTTATATCAATATGTTGAGATCCAAATAAATCTGGATTTTTCTAAAGAGATCCACTTTTGAAGATTGACTTAAGGGGATATCAATATAAAGAGATTCGTTGGATGATTTGTATTATGAAGTAAGGTGGGAACCATGATAGTCATATGAATATTTTTCATTTTTATATATAATGATGTAAAGTTTTTATTTTTTGGAGTATGATAAATTAGGAGACCATGAATTTTCCAAAAACAATTATGTGGTTTAAATTACTAGTCTTTAGACATACAAAAGATAAGGAAATTATAAGTGCGAAAGAATAGACAGGTGGAGTTGTAGAGAAGTAGTAATTCAGGAACATAAATATCAATATTCATGGAGTCCCAAAATTTGAAATATTTTAAGAATAATAAATAATATGAGGGTTTCATCTCTGATATTTTTAAATAAAATGTTTACATAAAATAATATGGATTAAAATATAAAGACCTCAACTAGTGTGTAACTAAGGATAATCCAAACTATAGAAGAAGAAAAGTAAGAGGAGATGTCGATGTTGTTCTTAAAATTGTTCAATATATACATAAAAGATTATGAATATAATTTTAATAAAATTACTATATCATATATTGAGATTGAGAAGATGAAGGAGAAAACAATTCTATTATTACTAATGATAATTTGTTTGAGACTCTTGTTGAAAGAATAACGATATATGATCAAAATTATAGTCTGTTTTAGTTTATTTAATAGAAAAAATGGTCATTCCTTCCTTTTTATATTTTTCAATAAGGTCAAAGGTATATTGCATGAAGAAGAATATTTCATTTAGTTGATTTATTGACATTGAAATGAGATAGTAGAGAACTTTTAAAGGTGTTCAAGGAAGGATTTTAAAGAACAAATCGTATCATGTATAAACAATGCCACTCAACATAAAAGGAAATGGATGATACCTAGGTGAGTGATTTTGATGATACCAGACCAACCATTATTCTATACATGAACTACACTTGTGATGACTAAATTTTTTTTGTGATACTAAAATTAGTGTATTGAAAAATATTCAAATATAGTGAGGATTAGGCTTAAAAATCAAGGGTAAACGATTTAAATAATGTGTGTTACTATTTGTTTGTACATTTTTAGTGAATAATAAAGTTATATTAATGTGTGTATCAATTTACCTATTACTATTAGATTAGGTAGAGTTTAGGGTGTATGTAGGATTAATTATGAATAAATGGAATCTCAATAAAAGTAAGGTACATTGATTCACCACCTCTTAGTGTCCCCATATGATCTAGTTGGTTTTACAGCATTCACTACATTTAATTAATATTTTTTAATCATTATAAAACCATCAATTATGTTAGATAATTACAAGGATTTTATATTTCTAAAATAATGTTAAAAATAATAAATAATAAATTGAATTTCATTTCATCTTTTATATCATTATAATGATTTTGAATTTCAACTATAACATGTATTATGTTTGGGATATCATAAAATATGATACCAACTTTTTTGTATAGCATATTTTTGGATATGTGATATCATAATTTTCACCAAAATATTGTATTATTATATGTGATATTATAAGGTATCATCATGTGTTATTCCTTACATTTTTAGTTTATTGTAAAATATTTTATAGAGAATCATAATATATGATAGTTCTGGAATGAATAATTCTTGTGTATGAAAAGTAGATCTGTATATAGTCTATCCAATATTAACATATCCTAATATATAATTCCTAGGATCTCATAGGTATAATTTTATACAATGGATCACTATAACATATCGGGTTATAGGACACTTGAATGGTGCCTCAACCTAGTTCACCACATGATTTCCAATATGGAAAGGCATGCATCAATGGATGACGAATAATATTAGGGGTCTAAGATGGTACCCTTGGGAGACTATACCCCTCTATAATAGAGTTTATAATCATAAATAAATACCTACTCCTCATCCAAACTAGAGTGCATAGAAGAATAATAGAAATTGAATATGATAATATAAAATGAAATGTGATCATACAATATACAAGACTGATTACACACTAAGCTAAATTCATATAAAAATAGAAATAAAAGAAAAGTGAAAGAATAAAAATAAAAGTACAGGAGGTTCCACTATAGTCCCTGATCATTACAAATCCTAGCCTCTTTATCTAATCCAATATGCTCTAGAATAATCATGAAATATAGGGCCTTGACCCTACTAGAACATGAAAAACGTGAGCGTTTCATGGGTACCCATGTAGTTGCGAGTCCAAAAATCCATAGGGAACAACCAACATGGTCTTATATATTACTAAGAATGTAGATATATTTCAATCAAATATCATATAATTAAATAAACAAATTCTATAAATAAATAAAAATATCCTTCAATAATACCTAATTGAGCCAAATTCTAGAATTTATCTGACCACATCATGATGATTGTGCCAACCAGTATCCCAACAGTTAGGTAAAAATATATAAAATGACACAAAAGATGGTGGGGGTGAATTGCGTCTTTTTAAAAACTTCCCCAATTTTTTCTTTTGATTCCCTCTTCCATTTATGCTGATATATAGTGTTTTGTTTTGTATGAAACTATGTAGTGGATAAATATAAATAAAGAACACATCATTTTATAGTGGTTAAGTTCACAAAGATTCCCTTGTCAACTCTACAAAATACTCAATCTTTGTGCTTGGTGAATTTCATTTATAAGGTCCTCTTATAATAAGATCAAAATTTATTAATAGAGTACTTGAAGTTGACACCTTTAAAAACAAGACTAATCAAAATGTCTTCTGATTCTATAACAGAGAACCGGTTAACCACTTCTTAGATTGAGAAGTTGATACTCTACCACAACTAAGAACGAGCAGTTTAAACTCCAATAAATCAAAAGTGATGGATTTTTTGAAAGCAAGTTAATATTCACATTTGAAAGAGAAGAAATTGATAGTAGATGGATATTATACTTAAAAATTAAAATTTGCTTGAAATAATAAGTCTTAAGAGATCTAGGATTTAAAAATATATTCAAGTTAAAAGCAATAACAAAATAGTGCAATCACACACATACAGTAGAACAATATACAACATGCACATCACTAAGGTGTAGTCTCTTCTATGATGTTTTATTGTTGTAGCTTTGTAAAATTGTTTTTACCAGTGTATGATTGTATATGAAAAATATAGTTACCATGAAAATATTATGTATATATCATAAAATGATACACCAATAGAATATATATAGAGAATATCATTCCCCATAATTCTTTATTCACAAAGGACGCCTAATAAATTGTAGATATTAAAATTCAAAATCAAACAGGATATTCATAACTTCCCTTAAGAATAGGATTGAATTTCTTTATTGGATACATTTCTTTGAATAATGTAAAACTATATTTAAATCGGTCGTAAATAATCTTTGAAAAAACCTATAAATATGTCAAGACCATTGAAAAAATCGTGCAAAATATCACGGATTTTAATTTCAAATTTTGAAATGTCAAACATAGGGTTCCTTCACAAAACAAAAAATACCAAATGTAGGGTTCACCTACATATAATTAATCATCGAAAAATAATGTTGTAATCATATGGTTGATCATAAAAAAAATGTTGATGATCCATATATTTTTCTCTAAATCGTAAGGTGCATTACATACATATTGTTCTTTGACCATACATTCCTCTCTTGAAAAACGTAAGGTTCCTTTCAAATGTAAGGCTATTTAACCCTAATTTTATGGTAAATTCATTTTGATTAATCATATGTACTAATCTAAATGTAGGGATGATATACCATACTTTATTCATCCATTGCGAGGTTGAATACAAATGTAGGGTTCATGATCCATATGTATTGTACAAAGCACAAGGTTTATTCCTTCCATTACACTAATCCACATAGGGTTTGAAAAATATTTATAGAATTTTTGAAATGAATCCTGAACACATTAATAAATATTCCTTATGAATTAAAATCATTAAAATAATTTGAGAATAAATATAATCAAATTTTAATTCCATAAAACACACGTAAAGTAAAATAATTATTAAAACAAAAAAGGGTAATTGTGAGAATAAAAATCATCATAAATTATAGAGTATTTTTGAAAAAATACATTCCAAACAATTCTCCCTTTTTTATGATCACAAAAAACATAAATATTATAAAAAAATATATATTATTGAAACCAGATTTATGTAAAATATTTATAATTACTATTTTACATAATTATTTCAATAAAATGTTGTACAAAGATAATTTCTCCTCATTTTGGGATATAAAAAAGAATATAAAGGGAAACAAAATATTAAAACAAATTTACTTTTTTCTAGAACAATAAATGAATTTTATAATGTACTCTTTCGAAAAAAACAATTATGCATTCTAGAAATTTAGATGAACATAAAAAAATATAAAATAATGAATAGAAAATAGTAAAAATAACATTTCATTAATAATAACTTTATAAATACAATATAAAGTTTTTTATTTGGGAAAAAGTCATTCAAATGAAAGGTTTTAGTTTAAAACGGTTTGGTGTATGTTTGTTTCTGGTATTTGTTCTGAATGGGTCTGAGTAGCTTGAAACACCTCTTTCAATTCATCAATCTGCACCTGCAACATTTACTCAAGATTATCCCCCCATATCCTTATCAAAATTTTTAAAAAACATGAGTAACATACATACTTTCTACTTGAAATACATTCAAAAATTCAAGAAAACTCTCTTCCTAATTCATAAACATAGCCAACATATCACTTTACTTGTTGAGTAGAAACCTAATACCTAGTTGACTTGCATTCAATTTCACAATATAATATCTCATATTTCCCCCCAATATTGATAAAGGGGAACTATTTCATTAATGTTTCTGCAATATATCATTCATATAAACCACAATATATGTGATTTATTAAAATATTCTAATCATATTTGGTGAGGTTGATACAGTATAGGTATAATTAGTGACCTGACTAAAACTTCCCTTGAAAGACTCAAACTAGATTACCAAATAGAAAATAAAATTTGAAAAATATATTTTGGAAATAGAATTATACTTGATGTCTCTAATATGATCTTTAATCTTCCTCTTAAAATAATCAAAAACTTTATGGATATTAAATTTGCTTTAATTTTTTGAATCTGAGTTTGAAGAGGCTCAAACTCCAACATTAGGTCAAATGAATTCTGAAAATCACTAAACTATTTACTTACTACTTCCAAATCCTATTTTATAACATAATTTTCATCCAAAATATTATTTAACATAATACAAATATCTTCAATATTGTAATTCAAGGAATTAGATTCCCCTTCATCCTAATTATTTGAATGATCAACTACCATAATGGGTAAAGGATTTGAATGAGGCTTCTTAATTGACTTTTCAACTAACTTTTCAATATAATATGATAAATTATTACATACCAATATCTTTTCTCTAGATATATATCCTAGTCTCTGCAATGAGTAGTCAATGTCTGAGATAACATGACGTTCAATAACATCTTTATCCTAAGTTGCTGATATGTGCACTTATTGTTCTTCTTGAGCATTCTCTTCTTGAATAACTACATCTTGAATGTATAATTTTTGAATAAATTCTTATACATAGTCTACTGGTATAGGAATATCATAATGTTATTAAACCTATATTTCAACTTATATATCCTCCTTATGAACTGGTTCTTCCAAATGAAATGAGTAGCTAGCATCTCCTAAACATAACATTGGTTCTCCAGCTAGTGGTTCTTCTGTATTCCTTGGTTTTATAACCATCTCCTCTATAAATTATTATTATTTTTAATATTATACTTACTCCTATTCATATTCTTTTTATTATTATTATTCTTCTTCATCTAGTTCACTATTAAACCTCAATTTTCATTTTGTATACATAGAAACTCTTTCAGTCCTTGATTCCCCAATTCCTTTATTTCTTATATCAATTTTCTCCCCTATAGAAAATCATCCATTTTGTTTTTGGTCATCTGTACTAATTGACATGACATTTTCTTTAACTTTAATCTTGGAAGAACCAAACCTCATTAGAGTACCATCATTCATAAATTTACTAGGCTGACATTTCACTCTAGAATTCAAAAACAAATCATATTATTTCATGAAGAATACAAGAAAGTATTCATCTATAGGGATAAAAATTCATCCTAGATTCTTCTTGAAAATAATAATTCAAATATCACAACATGTATCTAGGAAAATAGATCATTATTTCACTGATGAACAAAAACATAATATACATGTCTGGGTACATGATTTTCTCTATTTTAGCTACCCATGGGGATATTTCAGTTTGAATGAACTTAACCAAAACATTCTGATCTTTCTCATGATCCTTACCTAACATATTCTTGATGTTTATTCATCTAAATATAAATGAAATAATATCCATCGACTTATGATCTTGATTACCAATAGTCCACATGTCAAAATGAAATACACCTTCATGAAAAAATTTCAAAATTAGAGCTATTTTTATTGAATAAATTGAATATTCCTTGCCATCTATTCTTGAACAAATAATATCTTCAGATTCTCAAAAACTAAACCGAACACAATTTAAGAAATTATTTAGTTTAATCTTTTAAAAAATCTCTATATTCAACTCATTGAATAATAATTCCAAACTTTGAAATTCTAGTGCTTTATTAAGAAAAAAATTCATCTCATATAGCCCCTTGAAATATATGACCTTACCTTGACGAATCTTCCTTGATAGAACTCATAGATGCTTTGGGTCACTGATTTCTCCTTCTTCAGTTCACTTTTTCTTCGCCAATTCATAGAATCTGAGGTTCAAATGATTTTATGATGCAAGGGTTTTGAAGGTAGATAAAGTTTTGGGTAGCAAAAACAATTTGAGAAACAAAGGTGTCAAGTAATTCAAATGGTTTATAACCAATAATGATGTAACCTTATTTCCCTTTCAAATTATGTAGGGTAATTATTAATTTTTTTGAAAACACATGACTTAAAAACTGAAAACTAATATATTTAAACAAATAAAACACAAGAGTAAAATAAACAGTAATCAGATTTTAACATAAATAAATATTAATTAAAAAAGAAATAAATTAAAAAAAATAGATTTAAATAAAACTAACTCCCCCATAATAAAATCACAACTAGAAATGGAAAGTGGTTTAGTAAAAATATCAGCAAATTTATATTTGGTATTAACAAATTATAAAGATATACCCTTTTTATGGACATCATCTCTTATAAAAATGATATCGTATATGAATATGATTAGTCCTATAATGACTTATATGATTTTTGAAAATATTTATAGTACTGGTATTATCACATAAAATAGGTATACTATTAAAATTTAGTCAAAATTCCATTGGAGTTTTTTTCATCCACAATAATTGTGCATAATAGCTATTAGTAGATATAAATTCTACCTCAGCTTTTGACAGGGAAACTGAGTGTTGTTTTTTACTTGGCCAAGATACTAAATATTTTCAAAAAAATTGACATGTTCCTTAGGTAAATTTCTTATATAATCCACAGCCTCCAAAATTAGTATTCAAGTATGAATTTAAATTAAAATCAAAAGATATGGGGTAAATAAGATATATAAAAATATTTTCTTTAAAATGTATAAAAATTATTTTAACAATAGTAAGATGGGACTCTTTTGGATTTGATTTAAATATTTCCCAAATAAATATAGAAAACATAATGTCTGGTCTGGTAGCAGTAAGATATAAAAAACTACTAGTCATACCTATATATAACTTTTTGTCAATTGGTTTTCTAGCTTTATCCAAATCATGTTTCATATTGGGACACATAAGAGTTTTATATGTCTTGTTGTTTTCAAGTAAATTTATTTTAATAAAATAATAACATACATACTTTGATTTTAAATATTTCCAAATGTTTTTTATAAATTTAAAATCCCAAAAAATAAATTTATCTCTTACATTATACTAATTTAAAATTATTTTTCCATTAATTTTGAAAAATTGTGAAAAATATTTTTATTAGAAGAACCAAAATCAATATAAATTTTAACTAATAAAATTTTAGAAAATACTATTTTCATAAAAGTGTTAGGTTTGTAAAGCAACAGTAAATCTATTTAAAAAAAAACTCAATCTTCTATACCAAGTTCTAGGTTCTTGAATAAGGCCATAAAGATCTTTATTTTTTTTTAAACATAGTTTGGTTTTTGATCATTTTCAAAACCAGAGGTTGTTCAAAATAAACATCCTATATTAAATTATCATTTAAAAAGGAATATTTTTCATCCATATAATAGAATTTAAAATTCATATGATATGCATTGGATAAAAGAATTATAATGGCTTCTTGTCTAGCTAACGACAAAAAGGTCTCATCATAATCTATTCCTTATTCTTGATTATAAATATTGGATAATAATCTTGGTTTATTCCTAGTGATTATCCCTTGATCAGCAGGTTTGTTTCTAGATATTCACTTGGTTTTTATAATTGGATATCTGGTTGGTCTCTCAACTAGATCCCAAAATTTATTCCTTTTTAATTTATTTAACTCTTATTGTATACCTAGCATCCAACTCTCGTAATCTATGGACTCATATAAATTCATAGTTTCTAACTGGGATAGAAAGGTAGAAAATTATTCAAGGATTACTACATTTCTTATGGTTCTTAATCCTCTGTCGAGATCTCCTATAACAATTTCTAAAATATCATTCTTTAAGGTTCTAGACTATCTAGGTAAAAAAATAGTTTCTTCAATATCATGTTCTTATAAACTCGACTAGATTTTATCATTTTTAAAATAAATTTTATGGGTTTCAAGTTTCATGTTTTCAAATGAATCAATAACTTCATCTATTGGGTCTTTCCCTTTAATAAATGGGTATGTTTCATCAAACCTAACATGAACTGATTCTTCAACAATCCTTGAATTTTTATTTAACACTCTATAAGATTTAGAGGATGCAGAATATCCTAAAAATATTCCATTATCATATTTCAGGTAAAATATACCATGATTATCCTTGGGGTTCAAGATATACACCCTGCATCCAAAAACATTAATGTAATTTACTTTAGGTTTTCTGTTATTACAATGTTCATTGGGTGTCTTTTTAAAAATATGTTAAAAAAACTCTATTCATGATACAACAATTTTTTTCTATAAATTCTACCATTCTATATGCAGGAATAGTATATTCATTTACCATAGTCCTTTACATTTCTTAAATTTTTATATTAATTCTTTCAATAATTTCATTTTTGAGGGGTTCTTCATGTAAAAAAGTGTTTTTAATACCTATTTTGGAGAAAAATAATTGAATTATTGATTGTCAAATTATCCACCATGATCCCTTATCAATGAAACTATTTTATAACATTTTTCATGTTGAACTATTTTAAAAAAACATTAAAATATAGTGAAAACTTTAATTTATTTTTTAGAAAAAAACATAAGTAAATATAGAATAATCATCCACTAAAACATAAACAAAACTTTTTCCATAAAAATTGTCTACATGGGATGGTCCAAG
Organism: Viscum album; assembly: GCA_963277665.1. Taxonomy (NCBI): domain Eukaryota; kingdom Viridiplantae; phylum Streptophyta; class Magnoliopsida; order Santalales; family Viscaceae; genus Viscum; species Viscum album. The sequence goes on along the minus strand of OY728143.1, from coordinate 1,994,320,261 downwards.
TAGATACATATGAATATGTTCTAAATGTTTAGATGTAACAATTGTTATAATAAATTTGAAAGAAGACTTGTTTTTTTTCAATTTGACATGCATCATATGATCTTTCATCATCAAATTTAAGACTGGGAAAATTAGAAACTAACTATTTCAGGGATAATTTTTGTAAATAATAAATAATAAAATTAGAAAGTATCTTATACTAGTTCAATTACTCATATAGTTTTATAGTTAAACAATTCTATTTTGGTTTACACAAGTAATTTGAGACCAGAGTATAAACATTGTTAGTTCTAGCTGCTTTAAATTTAAGAAATTTGTCTTTAAAAAATGAGAAATATTTTTTATAAAAATAAACATAAAAACCAACATCACGAATATGAAAAATAAATATCATATTGTGCTTCAGACCTAGTTCCTAAAGTACTTCGGTCATCAATAAGGTCTTTTGATGTCCAACAATTCCATGTCCAACTATATTTCCATTGTCTTTGTCATGAAAAGTGACATGACCTCCATCCATTTGAGTGAACATATAAATGTTGGATAAATTTATACTCATATTACTCAAATAGAAACTATCCATATACCATATAATATTTCTTTTCATTTGTCATGTTACTTGTAAAAGCATTTAAAAAATGTCTATTTTGGTGACCATAATTTCTTGGGTCCAGAAGTGTAAGCAACCAAAGATATGGGAATCCAAATCTTATTTGTTTTTACATAATTTATATCATTATACTCTGATAAATTTTTTGAAAATAAATCGCTTTTAATTCAATATATTTTAGGATTCATTAAATAAAAGTGATTATTTTGATGTCCTTTTATTCCACTAAAATGATAGGTTTCATTGTTTAAGTTGGGGAAAAATTAATTATTATATATTTTAAATATTTTACCCTAAAATATTATTCCATATCCTTCCATTCTAATGAAATTCTTTACAAGAATTTCATTGAGAATATTTTAACATTTTTTAAAGAAAATAGAAGCACGTTTATAAGTTTCTACATCAACATGTAATTCTTTGATCCTTTTTTCATTATTAGCATATTTTGTAGTGGTTGAATTGAGTTTTTTCATCAAGTTTTTATGTTAGTTAAGAAAGGTATCTCTTTCATCTAAAACAAAATTATGAATATTTTTTAACGTCTTGTGCTTCTTTATCAAAGTATCATATTTTTCATCTAATATATAATAGTAGGAAGCTAATTTATTATAAGACCAAATGGAGGAATCAGAATCAGAATTTGTTGAGTAATAGGTTTGTACCTTCTCCTCTTTATCCATGAAGCACTATTTTCATTCAAATATAATTGTTATTTTTATTAATCATATTTTTATGAGATAATGTGGTAATAAGAAACAATCCATGTAGATTTAATTTCTCTTTTTCTTTTATTATCATAATCAACATTTTTTTTATATCTCTTTTCTAACTTTTAATTTTCATAATTCAGCTGAGGATAATCAGGTCTTATATGAACCAATTTATTACATTCATAATATGTAAATTCTCTTGGGAGTCATTATCATCATTTTTATGGACTTGCTGAACCCCCTTCACTTCTTATAAAACATTCGTAACTTCCCATCTAACTAAGCCAGTTCTATTTTAGAATCAGTAGAGTATGAATTATTTTCTCTTTTTTCTTCTTGTTTTGTTTCTCTACATATTTTTTGAGATGTTTACTTTAGAGAAGTATATTCCTTTTTCACTAAAATTCTATGATATTGAACATCATACATCATCAATTCCCAAATTATTTCTTTCATGTTCAGATCTTTTAAAGGTGAAGATTTTTTAATAGAAACAGATATGCCTTTCCATTAAGAGTGAATGACTCTTAGTACATTCAAATATTGATCCTATTAAATGATGGGTTCTCTTAAGGATATAATATTGTTGAAAATTTCTATAAACCATCCATTCATTTAAGTAATGGTTTCTCTATTGAACATTATAAAGGTTCAAAACATCATATTTTTTATCACATATCTCATGTTTCTTACAATATCTATTCCTTCATAGGAAACTATAATAGTTTATCCCAGATCATAGGTAGTAGGACATTGTGAAACATGATTTAACTCATATTTTCTAAGACTATAAATAATATCATTAATATCTTTTTAATTAATGCCATATTTATCTTCTATTATAGCATGCCATGTTTCTAGTTTCCCATGAATCTTAGATGTAATGATTTTTTAGTAAACACTGAATCCAAGATTATTTAGATATATAATTATCCTTGATTTTCAACACCCATAATATTTACCTTTGAAGTATAGAGCACGAACCATGGACATTCCTTTTCTAGGATCCATCATTTCCATAGTTATATATACATTTAAACCTTCAGCATGCAAGAGTCTTTTCCAAAATCTCTCCTTTGATACAAATTGGTTGGTCACAATAATCAAAGTAGCACACACGAGGGGGGTGAATTCTATCTTTCCAAAAACATCCCTAATTTTAGATTTCAAAACCTAATGTAATTTAAGATAATATGAATCATTTTTATTTTGTGTGAAAATATGAAATAGATAATCATAAAGAAAGAACACAACATTTTTATAGTGGTTTGGGGCACAAAGATACCCTAGTCCACTCCACCATATACTCTCTCTTCAAGCTTAGTAAATATCACAAGTAAGGTCCTCTTATCACAAGATCAAAATTCCCCAACTGAGTGTAAAAATTTGATTCCATTACAAAAAAGACTAATAAAAAGGTATTCTGACTCTATAATAGAGAACTGGTTATCCAAATCATAGATTGAGAAGTTGATACTCCATCGCAACTTCGAACGAGGATTTGAAACTCCAATTAATCAAAAGTGATTGATATATTTAAAATATGATGATCTTTACACTTATAGTAGTCCCAATTAATAATAGACATGTCTTCTTATTTGTAAATAATATTCTTCAAGAATGAATGAGTCTAAAGTGATCTAGTTTTCACAAGATCATAAATTTAAAAGTAGTAATAAAATAGAGTAGTTTCAATGTTATAGTAGACCAACATAGACCATGTACTTCACCAAAGTGTGGTCTCTTTTGAGATGTTTCATTGTTGTAGCACTGTAAAAATATTTTCACCAGAGTATGATTGTATATCAAAAAATAGTATTCATTCAATGATCCCTTATATATGAAAAATGATATAGTGATATAATATATAAAGATAATATCTAGGTCTAGAATTCCAGATCCACATAACACACCTGATAAATCATTAATTTTAAAAATTTAAAATAGACCTTGAGAGTCATAACATCCCTAAAAATGTAGTGATTTGATACATTGAATACAATTCAATGAATCAAATAAAATTAGTTTTAAATTTTTTAAAATTAATCTTTGAAGCAGCCTATAACTTTTTTTAGACCATTGTAGAAATCACCCAAAATATCATAGATTTAAATTTTTAGTTGCTGAAAAGTAAAACATACAGTTCATTCAAAAAATAAAAAAAATACTAAATTTAGGGATCAACTATTTAGTGTTCATCTTCCGAACATAAGGTTTAAAATCTGAGGTTGATCATAAATGTAAGGTCGATGATCCATAAAATTTTCCCTAAATCGTAAGGTTCAATAATTATGTATGGTTCTTTAACTATACATTCATATCTTCAAAAACATAAGGTTCATTTTGAATGTATTGTTCCTTATGCATAATTTTCTGACAATGTAATGTTGGTTAATCAATCATACTAATCTAAACATAGTGTTGAGATACCATACATTCTTCTTCTAGAATAAGGTTGAATACAAACGGAGGTTTCATGATCCATACACACTGTACAAAGTGTAGGATTTATTCTTTACGTTACGCTAATACCCATAAGGTATGAAAATTGTTTCCAAAATGATTTTAATTGCATACTTAACACTTTAATAAATATTCCTAGAAAATTAAATTCTTGAAAATAATTTTTGAAAAAATATTACGAAATATTAATTCCATGAAATACACATAATGTAAAATCATTAGTAAAGAGAACAAGGGTATTTTTTAGAATCAAAATCATCATAAATTAAATATTGTTTTTGAGGTAATAAATTCTCGACACTAACTAACCCCAGGGTGTATACATATTACCATGACCAATCACAATAATCATCATTGATCCGCATGTCAGTGACCCTGATTGACTATACCTTCTTTGACTAGTTCCAGACTATCTTTGAGTACATTAATTGACTATACCAACCAGATATAGAATATACACCCACCCAAAATTATCATCTTGGGTGGTCCGAAGTATAAGGAATAACTTTGGATCCTTCAGGGTGAACCTAAGAAATCTATAAAAATGGGATATACTGTTATACCCAGGTGATAACTCCAAAGGAATTCAATATTCATTAGGCTCTAAACTTACCCATAAGAGGTGGTCCAAGGAAATAAATAGTCCTAGAGATTCATCCCTAAACCCAAGGGGAATATCCCTGGGTGTTGTAAAATTATAGGTGTTATCACTGAACCTTAGGAGGTAATCATGATAATTACATAATCATTAGGAAGGAACAATAGATCCAAGGAGAACATCCATGCCATACCCTGTATGTAAGTATATCTCTAAGAAAGTACATCCTCTTATGACATCTCATCCATGTTATCTGTCTACTTGATCTTGTTTTGATTTAAATGATCGAACTCTAGAGGGAACAACTTGTAATGGTCACTATGTCTATATAACGCTCAACCATCAATTTAAGTTCCATGTGACACCCACAATTATCACTATTAATTAATGTACACACCCTCTCGGGGTTGAATAAATCTCAAGGCACCAACACTTGTCCCCTAGGTCAATAAATTAAGAGGCACCCTACATGGGTTCCTTATTCTATATCTAATATATTAGGTTAACACCCATCTCTCTACTCATATAGAGTCCCTCAACATCACTATAATTGTATTATGTCACCCCATCACCCATAAGGCATTACATACCTGTATCAATCAGAAGAGATGGCATAAATACCATCTCGTGTCTATGGTCATCAAAATCAAGGCTAAGCCTCATGTAATCTCATGGTGGGTCATGGTCTACTTGGGCCAACCAATATTTATTCACCACCTCCCTTCCCAAGGGTGGTTTGAGGCACACAGGAATAGAACCTCTAAAACGTACTAGGAAAAAAGGATCAAATTAAATCTCTATCCCCTATTTAGTGATATTTAAAAGATGTTACATTAGGGATTAAATGCTCATAGTGTACAAATAATTTAATTCATACACCTAAAGGTGGTTCTAGAACATCAAGTCACACATCATAATCGATGCCTATATTGGAGTTGGTGTCATATGACCAACTATTTGTCCATATATTACATTTATATTGAATATATTGAATATTCATAAAACCTATTATTACATGTTTTTCATTTTTCTGTATGACTCTAATGTAATAATGTACAAGGGTATATGATGAATTGATATGGTTTAATATTTCCCAACTATGATGAGAACCATGAAGTTCTATTATTATATACTTAAGTAATGTTCTATTGTTGGATAACATAAGATGATGGGACACATAGTACATATACTATCTGGTGTGAGTACTCATAACATGATGAGGCATCTTCTTGTGAAGTTCACACTTGGTAATCTCCATGATAAGAGATTATGAGAACAATACCTCCAATAGAAATTAAGAATGTTTCAGTGTCATCAGATATTCCTGTCTATGAGCGTTTTTAAGGTATCTTATAAATTAATATTATCATTAATGAATGTTATGTCTTTTAAACATTAATTTTTATTAAAACCATGACGAAATATTTTTTTCATTGTTGTAGGGTACATTCGGTGTGTCATAGTCAACATGTGATTGATGGATAATTTAAAGAAGGACATTTCCCCTCTAGGTTTATAAAATTTGATATCTCAAAATTTTAATTATAATAGATCTATCACATTAAATTCTATATACTTGGTTCAATGATATTTTTATTTCAGGTATCTAAAGAAATACATATCATGTATTTAGGTTGATGACACAGTCATAAAAAATTCTAGATGAGATATTATGAAAATGAGTTACATTACATTATGAGAATTATTATGTTGTTGTATTCACTAAGAAATTATGATTTTATCTTGGGTTCCATGACCCATTTCAAGATATTGATTTTGTACTTTAAGAAATACCACTGAATTCTAATGAGAAATAATCCTAAAGGGGTACACACAAAGTGCTACTAATGATCAAGATTAAATTCTAGATGAATTTAATTAAGTGAATAAATATTATTCTCAATATTGAGACATATTTTTATTCATGTTTATTTATAAGAAGTGTTTTCTTATAAATGAAATTTTTAAATAATATATTTATTCGTGTATTTAATAAATTCTACAAAAGATTGGATGGACCAGGACCATGTCCATGACAAAAATTAATTAACAAGTTAGTTAAATAATATTTCTTATTGCATAAGTTGGTACAATCCAAAAAATAAAAAAAAAATATTATTATGTGGAATGGGGTTAATTAATTATTATATAATTAATTATTTCATGCAATGAAAGTAAATAATTATTTTAATATAAAAACTAGTTGTATAAATATATCCTTATGTCTATTGTACAGTGTAATAAATTGTTGAAATCAAAATAGAGAATTCTTTAACAATATGAATTCTCTATTGGATCCTCATTCTCTATCCCTATCAAGAATTTGAAAAAAAAATACGGATTCATTCAAGACTAAAGGTTGAGTGATAAAACCAAAGAACGAAGGACAATATATTCACTCCACTATCACATGGAGATCGATCAGAGTTTCGTGGAGATCAATGGAGTTTTTGTGGATGAATGCTAGAGGGATTATATACATTAGTACTCACAATGCAATATAATAAATCTAAAAAGGTCATTTTTAGATGATCAAAATCATCAACGGATAAGGGTTACTAAACCAAGGTAATAACTTCTTCTAAAACAAATTAAATTAATTATAAATTTGATGTTCAAGATATTTTCTCTTCATTTCAGGAGTAAAAATATTAAAATAAATTTTAATATATCACCCTCCACCACATATCCCTAGTGCACTCAGAACTGTCAAGTGGTTTCAGAGGGGTCACATTTATATTTATAACGATTTATTTTATTATTGATCCATATAGAATCATTATTGAATATTCATTTCATATTAATTGTAATTTATTCTAATTTGAATTAATTGGTTCATTCATTGTTTAATTTTCTTAAAGGTACGTGAAATTTTGAAGACTGATAAGGGATGATATTGAAAACTAAAAAAATTGGGCTATTAAGAAAAGTTTACAATACGTGTACTTGGAAATACACATTGTATACCCTAGTAAATTGCAACTGGACATCCCCTAGGATATGTGGCATGCCACATAGTTATTACATGAAGTTTATACCATGTGTTGACTACGTAACCTGGAACACGATTTTCATATTACATGACATGTATCGGTGTACATGTCATTTAGTATACATGGGTGGGTTGTGTGAATCGAGAAATACATGTGGTCATTATACACAATCAAACTACCTGAGACTGATAAAGTAGAGTAAATATGATATAACGAACATGTATTTGGTGAAAAAATCATTTGGTTCACTAATTCCAATATTCAGGATACATGGTGAGTTATCTTCTCATGTGATATTAAAGGTTTATAGTGTGTAACTGGAGGGCACACATTTTATAGTCTCCCACTTCAGAACATTTAGAGTCTTTTATCATGTTTTATCGGCAAGAGACATTACGATCACATGACATGTATATGGAATGTAAATGTGGTGTAACACACAAAGATGCATGATGAAGACCTAGGTGAGTATCTTAGGGATACAAAAAGTTGATCCATGACATGTAGATGGTATGTATATGTCGTGTTGTCTAACTGAGTCAATACACCTAATCCCCAATCATGTGAACCAAATACACAAAAATAGAGGTACATAATGTCTAGATGGATAATACAAGATGTGTAGTATCCCCGTGAATGGAATAATTAAATTACATTAAATTATAATAACTGTAGCATTAAAACCTTATTTCTTTGATTTCCACTTTATGTGTTTGAAACTTTATTAGGTGGTTTAAAATTTTTAATAATCAATTAATTAATTATAATAAATATTTAACCATTGGCTCTTCCATTATTTTTCATTAATGTCTTAATCATATTTATCACCAATAATATTCATATGGTTATTATGGTAAAGGGGAATAAATAAACAAACTAATTAATTAATTAATTAATTAATTAATTAATTAATGAAATCGTGTTTATCTTAATAATAATGAATTGATAATGAAATGAATGTTATCAATTTACATTGCATATACGTTTCATGTATTAATTTTCACGAGCTAGACCAATACCAATGCATGTGTTGGAATTAATTTAATTTATTTTATTTTATGGGTTTTCAATGATTTATTATTAAATTAAATTATAAGACATATGAGTCATACCTCCCTCCATTATAATTTAGAAACTATTTGTCCCATGATATTTATCTAATCCTATTTTAACATATCCTTTTCTTCCCCTCACCTGGATAAGGGTTATAAATATTGGTAATTAATAGAGTATCCCAAGGCGAGTAAAGTCTGTTCAAGATAGAATCATAATGATGCCAACCTAGGTGTTACATAAGAATTTAGTCTTAATATTTTAATTCTTTTGAAGTTCGAAAACATATGTTATTTCCCCTAGGTGAAAAGGTTTATTTAATATCCAATCATTAAATAAACCATTATATAAATCTCATGAATGGGTAATTAAGTTATTTATGTCTATTAAAATAATTATTTTATCAATTCAAGGCCATGATAAACTGAATAAATGAATTAATGTGGAATGAGGTAAATTAATTAAATGTAATATACATAAGTTTTTATCCAACATGGTTATTTAATTAACACCCACTAAATATTAATGAGACATGTAATGAATAAACAATGTAAAATTTATGCATGTTTAATTAAAATCCATTAACCTAATATTATGTCAGATTAAGCCTTCTATTACATGATTGAGAATGAAACCCCAGAAATCACAATATTACATGGAAAAAGTACGGACACTTACTTTTATTAGGGACTTCTTATGAGGGTTTTGGTTCACTTAACCAAACATGTATTGAGATTAATTGTCAAATTATGTTCAATATAAATTTTGAGAAAAGTATTGAGGAAATCCAAATCAAGATTTATGGATAGGGTAATCCACTCAATAAATCATAGATTCGCAAGCCCATAGTTGGAAAGAACACCTACCTATTTACATTTGTATGGTTTTCATTAATAGAGAATGGATAATTAAGAAACGTAATGTGGATCCCTGCAACTATAATTTCATAGTAACTATAAATTCTGATTTTAATGGTGCTGGATAATAGAACAAGATAAAATATTTTGAAAATTATTTAAATTAATTATTTAATTTAGTATCACATAATTTGTAATAAATAAAAGTAATAATAATATTATCTTTTAATTATAAAATAATATAGAAAGATCATAATTCACACTCCCCTTATAATAAATATTGTAGAAAAAAAACATATTAATTAGAAGTAATGTACCTGAGTGATTTAGATTCCTCTGAATCGTTCTACCTCATGAATGTAAACATTACATGATATAATAATCAATGCCTAATCCACCTTCAAAAGTGGTGAGTGATTAAGTGATCCTATTTTATGAATAAATATTGATGTGGTTGAAAATAAATGTTTGATGATTTAATATATGTATATTGAAAGAATAAAGTCTCATGATAATAAAGATGTGAATAACATGCATGAGAACCTATCTGGTCTTTATGAGGGGAGATCTAGATAAGACAAGTTTCAGATTTACAAGGTTTCTTTTTCAGATAAATCTTAATGTGTGTTTCCTATTTGGGCCCACATAGTCTAGTTCATCGGATACATTAAGCACCTATAGTTTTTAGGGTTTAAAGTCCCTGAATAATTGGGAATAGACTTTTTTATAGAATCCCACCCTAATAGATTCTTTATATTTGTTGAAAATTTTAATATGATATAATTTAGATGTATATTTATGATATTCGTACTCTCCTTCTACATGTATATATGAATATAGAGTGTTAAAATTTGTTCGTCTTTATGGGGAAAAACAGAATTGGAAAGTGAAGATGTATAATTCCAATGCTTTTTTACACCCTTACAAGAAGAATAATATCATGGAGAAATCAATTTAACTTGATGATGTCTGTTTCTCAGGTGGTAAGAAGGGCCTCTAAAAGAAAAACGACACCTGGACAGTGAAGCAATGTCAATCTTCATGTTTTTTATTAAGTGAAATTTATCTATTTATATAACTTGGGGATTAGATATAGCTTTTAGTGATCACATATGTGTTCAAATACTAGAACAAAGTAGATTTAAAAAGAATAACTAAGGGGATGTAGATATATTAATATCCAATGAAGCTAAATTTGTAGTTGCAGTAATCAGGGATTAACATCTCACATTTCTCACAAGAATTATATTGGGTTTAAAGGGTTGTTATTATGTTCATCCAGTTACCAAAAAAATTATTTATGTATATATACATAAGACATATGAATTTATTATCATAATTGGTAATAAATGATTCTTATATTATAAAGATATCATTTTTTATATTAAGGAAAATTTAAATAGTGGTCATTACGTTTGGGATTAAATGAACCAAGTAATGGAAAATGATAACAATGTCACTTCACATGATTCATACTACACTAAACATTGGCATCACTGGCTAGGTCATGTAAATGAAAACTTCATGAGTATATTACACGAAGATGGATATTTAGATAATTTAGAAATAAAATCACTAGGTTTATTCTATGCATGTTTATAAGAAAAAATGAACAATTCCCATTTTAGTGGGAAATGTGACACAACTAAATAGCTTCTTGAATTAGATTATACCAATTTATATAGACTATTTACTGTTTAATAAAGGGGGGGTTATAATACATCATAACAATTAATAATTATTTTATTAGATATACATATTTCTACTTAATGAGTTATAAGTCAGTTTTTTGATGAATTTAAGGAATACTAGAATGAATTTTAGAGCAATCAGAATAAGAGGATGAAGAAACTCTATGAAAAATATGGTGGAGAATATATTTATCACAAATTAATTGGTTATTTTTGGGAGTGTGGGATGTTATCTGAAATCAATCATCCTTATACCCCTCAGTGGATTGGTGTATGAAAAAGGAGGAACACACACATATTGTACATGGTGAGATTAACAATGATTCATGTAATTCTTCCATTTTCCTTCAGGGATACATGTTAAAATTAGAAACATTCATACTAAAAAATTCCAACTAAGGAGGCTGATGGTATACCATTCCAATTATGAAATAATAAGAAATCGATGTTGTCTTACTTATATGTGTGGGGTTGTGAAGCTTTTGATATTTCCTATTATAGTAATTCGCTTTCACCCCAACGAATAACATATATCTTTATAGAATATCACAATGAAACAAAGGGATATAACTTATATAATTTTTTATACACAAAGGTTGTAGTTAATATAAATCCTAAATTTCATTTGGAGGATCTATCTATAAAATAGATAATGGGATTGAGATAGACTAGAATTATGTAATGGATCAATTTACCCAATATATGGAATTGGAACAAATCCCAAAAATCCTTATTGAATAAGAAGTTGTTCCAAAGAATCAAGTACTATGTATGAGTACTACAGATATTAGAGAACTATAATGGTATGGTTTTCAGGTCACTATGGTTGGTGAATAATTTTTTAATTTATAATGATGATCCTCTATCTTATACAGAAGTAGTAAGTGGAAATATTTTTCTAAGGGGAAATAATCAATGAATTCAAAAATGGATTCCATGTACCAAAACCAAGATTGGATTTTGGTATATACTCTAGTGGAGATAAAAAAATGTTGGTTGTAAATGGACATTAAATAAGAAACAATACATTAATTAATAATTAATTACCTATAAGTTATGACTAGTTTAAAAAGGGTTTGAATAACATCAATGAATTGAATATGACATAACCTTTTTAATTATTGTAAAGACTGAAATCCATCAAAATTTTACTTGAAATTTATTTTTACCATGCCTAGGAGATTTGGAAAATTGATATCCAAATAGCCTTCATTAATAGGAATCTTTAAGAAGATATCTATATGACATAGTCAAAAGGTTTTGTAACTCCAAATGATTCCATCATGATATGAAAATTTAAAAAATACATTTATATATTAAATATAGAACTTAGATCATGGAACATTTGTTTTGATAAAGATATAACATAATTTTTTTTCTTAAATATTAAGTGTGATCCTTATGACTACAAAAATTTTAGTAGAAGTGCATTTTTTTTCTTAATATTATTTGTTGATGAGATATTACTCATTTGAAATGAAATACTAGTCATACAATTCGTTATGGACAAGATGAATTAATTATTCTCTATAAAATACATAGTAGAGGCATAATATTTTAATGTCATCAAGATCCATTGTGATAGATCCAATAGGATTCTAAGATAATGTCAAAGTTCATACATTGAAATGATAATAAAGAGATTCAATATTAAAAATACAAGGGGAATTTTTTCCGGAATCACATGGAATTTATCTTTCCCATAAACATTTCCCTCACACACATGATGATACATTATGAAAGAAATATAATGTAAAGGATTACATATGAGTCATAGATTACATCATTCATGTGTGTTATCCTATGAAATTGGTAATATGTCACCTGCATATTATCTGTGGTGTGAAGATATCAAGGTGATCATGTTGACTAAAATTGGATGGTAGTCAAGAATATACTTTATTATCTGATGAATACAAGGGATATGTTCCTAGTTTATGTATAAGATATAACACTATTTATCATAGGATATGCAAATTCCTATTTACAAACCGATCAAGATGACATTAAGTGAAAAACAATATACATTATCACTTTGAATGGTGGTGTTGTTTGCTGGAACAGATCAAAGAAGGATATGGTAACCTATTATACAGTAGATTATGAGTATATTGTATCTTTTTAGGGAGATAGTGATGAATTATAGATGTTAATATTCAAAAAATATGTTGATATGATACCAATAACTAAATATTCTATCGCATTCTATTTTGATAATACTATTGGGTAGGCTCTCACAAAAGAGATAAGTCTGCATCAACATATGAATAACATACTTCATAAGTATCATATCTAAAGGGATTATTCTCAAATATGTGCAGTTTAATTTAGTAGTATTTCCATGGAATACAACATGGTAGATCACATGACTAAATTATTGACTCTATAGGAACATGATATCATATGAAGTTGAGTGGACTAAAAGTCATAGCTAGTTGGATCTAGTCCAAGTGGGAGTTTTTTAGGGTTAGTGTACTGAGACTAACTATTTTTTACTTCTATTAAATATTTATTAGATATATTGAATATTAATAAAACTTATTATAGATATTTATCATTGTTCAACATGACTATAATGTAATAATGTCCTATAGTATATGTTGCATTGATAAGGTCATAGAAGATCACCTCTATGATGTAAACCTCAAACTGCTATTGATATATTCATAAATATTTTTTTCAGTTGGATAATTTACTATGAGAGAAACAATTGTACTTCAATTGTTAGGTGTGAGTACTGCTATGTGGATGAGGATTCTTCTCATGATGTTCACATTTGGTAACCTCTATGATGTAAGATTATGAGAACAAACCCGCCAATAATAATACCACATGTTTTGATTTCATTAGATATTCCAATTTATGAAGATGCGTAGTTGTCCTTAAAATTTAGGATTATCATTAATTCATTTCATGAATTATTCACATCGATTTAGTGATGAATACTATGAAGACATATGTTCTTGATGAGGTAGGGTGTTTTGGGTGCATCATAATTTACATTTCATTAATGGATTAGTCAAGGAAGGATTTTCCCTTAAATAATTATGAGTTTTGATATATCATAACATTCATTGGAATTAAACCATTTCATTAAATTCCATGTCCATTGTGTAATGAATGGTTTATTTCAGATAGTCAAAGAAATATGTATCGAGTATATAGGTTGATGACACGGATGTACAACATACTTGATGACATATTTCGAAATTGGTATTATATTACACAATAAGAATTTGTATGTGTTTTCTATCATTGAGAAATTAGGTTATTTAGCTTGTTTGTCTTGAACAATTTCTATATATAAATCTTGAAATTTATTCAAGACCTCCTAATTCCATCATGAAATAATTCTATATGGTCGCACACTGAGTGTTACCGATGATCTATATTTAATTAATTGAATAAATACGATTCTCAATATTGTGGGATAATTTTATTCACATTTTATTGAACAGATGTATTTATTAATTAATGGAATACTTTATAAAATATTTATTCTATTGTTCAAAAAATCATATAAGAGTTTTAATGGACCAAGACCATTACTAGTGAGAAATATTAATTAACAAGCCGATTCAATAATATTTTTTATTGCGTAAGTTGGTGTATATTATAAAACAATAATATTATAAGTATTATTATGTGGCATTGGGTTTATTAAAGTTTATAATATTATTTTAGGGACGTCATGTAATTAAAAAAAATATTTTTCTGAAACCGTAGTTAAAAATATATACTGTGATGTATATTGTGTAGTGTGATTGATGAGTGCAATTGAAATAGTTAATTGTTGAACACAACTAATTGTACCTTAAATCCCCTTTCTCTCTCCCTCTCAATAATGAAAAACACAATAGATACTCCTTCAAGACATAAGAATGTGTGAACAACAAAATCAACTAAAGACAGTTGATTCACCATGCTATAACCCAAAGACTGATTGGCATTTCCTGGAGATCAAATGAGAATGTGTGGATCACGGCTAATGGGATTATATCATTGGATACTAATATCACAAGGATACAATTTAAGTGGTATTTTTCAGATGATAAATATCAACAATGAAAAAATTATCATAATCCAAGTTAATCATTTATTTCAAAATTAAATAAATTATTTTTATTGTTTATATGAGATATTTTTGTTATTTGTTTTAAGAATAGAAATACTAATATAAATTTAAATATATCTACCACCACTGCATGGTTTTTCTATGCCCGAAACCATATTCCTTAGCCATCGACATTCAAAGTATGAAATCTAATAAACAAGGACCTTAGTGTCTTGGGATCTTTGATGGATTTATAAATAGATATTTTATTTTAAATTAACCAATTTAATTAAACAATTAATTTGAATTAATAAATCCACTCGCTAATATAGAGATACCTCACATACCACATCACATATAATATGAAATACCAAAGATATTGTATGTGATACCACCTACCTTATGGTGAAGCCAATTTAGTTTTTAAATACATAGCATGGAATCTCCCCTTAGGCTCTCTGAGACCCATCCAAGGCCAAGACCTCACATTTTCACTAAAATATACAATAAAAATCATTAAAGAAATTAATAAATTAATTAAATTAAACCAAATTCCCAAAAGGCATAGTCATCATTAAAATCACTTTTCAATCAAATGATGATATAATCATGAGAAATGATGTGTGTTTTACTCTTAATGATCCAAGGAACCAATGAAATACAAAAAACAAAAATTATTAAACAGAATTGTCTGAAACTTTTACCGAAATTCATCAAAAAAAATAAACTCTTTCAATGAAATTCATTATTTCAAAAAAAATAATTATTACTTGTTTACATATTCTTATAATTCCCTCTATGAACTAAATTTAAAATCCCATTTTGGAATAATGATTTCACTATGTTTTGATAAAATCATATATTTTAAACAATATACATTTTTGGAAAAATAAAATGACATGTAATGAATGAAAAGTTATGTTTAGATACTACATTTATTTGCTGTGATGAACCATTAACAACTGGCCTAACCTAGAGGAGAATTATCAAGATAGAAAATTTTTTACCCCCCACCATGAACATGGCCTTCGAGTGATGAAACTTGAGATGGTTTTTAATTTATAAGCCCCAGTGATTCTTAAAAAAAAGTATCACAACATGCCTAACGGAATGGACCATTTGGTCACACCATTATTATTTTGTCTATCCATCCAGTTCTCCCCTATATATCCATTCACGTACTAAAACACCCTATGAGTTTCATTTACGGTGTGAATGACCGATTCAAACATTTAATGACTTCCTGTATCTAATTTTAGCAGTCCAACCATCCTAAACTCATCCTAGTAACCCTAAGAACACCTAGGACCTTACCCTTCCAGCAAGACATGTCTAAAAACCTTTTAATGATTTTCAATTTCTCATAAACTCTTTATGAGTGAAAATTATGAAAACAAGTCATCCACAAAATAAACAATTTAATTTCACTTTGAAATTTTCAGACCCATTGGGAAACAAGGTATTATAATATTTCCATCAAGAAAAATATTATCCTTAAGAAGTATGTTCAACCATTAAAAAGGAATAACCAACCTAATCAGGTTAGAAAACATTGCTCAATTTATCACATTATTCTATAAAATGTCTAATGATCTTCCAATGAAAAAATCCAGACATGAGGTACAAAATTCTTCAAAAATCTGAGACACCACCCAGAAACATCACTGATACATCTATATAGTTCTCCACAACACCCTTATTTCTTGAGATAATTTTTTTCATCAACCAAATCATCACTCAACTTATAGTGTCCCCCACCATAATATATAAATCATAAAGTATGTTATTATTCATAATACATTCCACCAATATAACTGCCCGTCTAAACATATTCTCAGATGTCCAATGACCCAATTATAATGATTAGTATATCATCTTACATAATGTGTATAAAAACACACTATTAAAGAGTTATAAATTCCTCTTGTCACTATCTAAACCATAATAATATCAACCACCAATGATAAAATCACAAATTTGGAAAATTTTCCTCAAAAATATCCAACCAACCCATAGAATATGAATGTCTCACCAAATAAGGTATACCAAAGTCACAAGACCATGTTCCCAAGCATTCCAAATTTTTTACCTGAAACAAAACCTCCATTTAATATTATCACATGATTCACCCCCTAAACTATATGACACAATAGGTGTTCACATCCAAAAATATGACAGAAACTGTGTTCAACCCCAAAAACATGTCATGAAAGGATGTTTAAACCACTGAAACATTTCACAAACCAGGGATCACCCCAAGAATCGACCCTTTGTCACACTGAGATAAAATTACTTCTAACTATAATGCACCAAATCCATCTAAAACCCCATACAAATCTTGAATTTGGTGTTTATAAATGAAAAACTTACAAAATATCTTATCACACTCCGGTACCCCAGTGCTACATAAGATGTAACACCCCGAGCTTCCATGATACGCTTCTCATTCAATAATGCAATAGCTTGCATTGTACGCAACTTCGAGTTCTAAAACACCGCGACTAATCAAAGTAGCCGTTATGAATAGTAATAAACACTTTTTAAAATTATAGAAATTTTATATTTCAAAATGGACTTCATTTTTGTATTCGTAATATCGAAATTATCCAAAGTTGAATTTTTTGTAATTTTCTGAGAACTTCCAATTTTTTATGAATAGTGAAAATTACTTAAAAACAAATTTTTTAATCAAAATAATTTATAGTGATAAATTATACTATTTAGTGGTTTAAAAGTATAATTATAATATATTTTTACCATTTTATGCAATGGTGGTCATTAGAATTAATTTAACATTGAAATTGGACATAAACAATTGCCAATCTTTTGATATAAATTGTTTCTTAAAAACACGCTATTTGTTGTAACAGCGGGAATTAATTATAAAATTAATTAAAACAACTTATATGTTTGTAATTTTGTAAAGTATAAATCATTTTTGAATTCGGAATATCAATTATAGCTTAGGGTGAAATTTTGGCCTTGTTCTGAAAAACTTCAATTTTTGATGAATAGTGAAACCACTAAGTGGTAATTAAATAACTGATTTTTCGTTTAAATGAAATATTACCACTTCTGTGATTTGATTTTCAAAAATCCGACATAAATGGTTGTCATTAAGAAGTAAAATGTTGTTCAATGAGATTAAAATAATTTTTTGGTGAATAGTAACTTTTAAGTTCTTAATCGCGATTAGAGGTAATTAGTGTAGTTTAAGGTACAAATAATGTTTTAATAATATGAGATGAGCATGACACTTGTCCTAATCCTATTGGATGAGTCATGGCCGACCAAGACAACCCATGGGTCAACTTGGGGACCCCATGGAGCCACTTTAGTTGGAAAATGACATTAATATATATTTATTTAATGTTAAAATTAAATTGACACAAACATGAGTTATTTTACTAAAACAGTTTTTAAGTGGGGTTACACAAGTCCAAATTTTGACTATAAATATTCATTAGAAAGCTAAAAATATTTCCTACATCATAGTATTTTTTTTATAATTTTTATACATTAAATAAATTAAATTATTTATGACATCATTATGATGCAGCGATGACCTCATTATTTAACGATTTAAATAAAATGAGAAGATAATTCAAAATCCAAGGCTTACACTTGTCCAAAGCCTATTGGAGGAGGATATTTCGAAACCTAATCACCTTATCCTCGAATTATATAAGTGTGGGACCTTTAGAATCCTAAAAGAATGGTGAAATAATATAACATTTCAATCTTTCCAAAAGTGCCCCTCCTCTCCACTTATAAAAGGCCCCCACCTCTCCGACCTCATTTACACTTTCAAGACATTTGGATCGGCCAAAATCTGCCCAAATACTCTCCCAACTTCCCCCTCTTACTCCTAGAAGCCTTACTTTGGGCATAACTCTTCCCAAGGAAGTCTTTGGCTCAAATCAAAAAGTGTTACCCGATTTTGAGGTAATGTCTTTTCTAATGTTGTTTTGTATTATTTTTCTTCTCCAACCCCCTAAACTCTTTTTATTCAATTCTTTTGTAACAACACCAGTAACCTCAATATACTAGGATGTTTTTATAAGAAGTATTCGAGCTACACTTACACACACCTACATCTAATGGTTAAAGAACATACGGTTTCTGTGGATGGCGAATTTCTGCCTCACGAAACGATGATTGTTCAACACTCATATAACACCTTCAAAGGTGGCCATTAAGATGTCACTATTTTTATATATGATATATAATATGTTTATGTTTTACTTATGATTCTTTATTTCTCATTTATGTCATACTTTATGATTTCCATTATGGGTAAAACGCGATAATTTCATTTTAGGAAGTGCGGACTACCGCCCCCTCAAAGTGATTTGAATCATTAATGCCATATGTGGGATGTATAAAGGATTAAGAAAATGGTATTATACACTATATTATACTGGAATTATATTATACATTTATATCATTATGATTTAGTTCCATTAAATATGAAATTGAAATGAAAGTAGCGTTCATGCGTACGCACGGCTTACCGTCTCCATGAACGGTGCATTTCATTTCTTACCTCTAAATGTTACGTAATATTATAAATGAATGTATATACTGGATATATAAGATATATATGACATATAAATCATGAATATAATTCTGGATATAATGTATATTCTACCACATGAACAACTTGTAATTATAAGAAGTTTATTGTTGACTCAAGTTACCAAAGATCGACAAAACGACCGTTATTAACTTAAATAATTACATAATGTTCATAACATTGTAATAAGTGATATAAAAAGGATAATTAAATTTAAAGTGGTTCTTAATAAGGTAGATATTAACTCTAGTTTATTATTCAGGAGGTTAAAGAACGGTTGAGTCAAGTCGGACACAAGGTAAGGGAACTTCTTAACCTAACTTCCATTCTTTGGGTTAATCTCATACTTTCCAATTATGTCATGATATTATTATATATTATTTTGTATTTTTACTTTCTTTGTGTGTACCTATAGTGAATACACATAATAGATCTATTTTATTTTAAAAATGATCTTTTTAAGGACTTCTTCTCAATCTCCTTTCATTGAGTCATATTTGGTTTTATACACAACTTTCTTTTATACGGTGTATGAACCCCTTTGACTTTTACGTTTATTCAAAAGGAATCATTTTTATACGAATAGTTTTACTAAACGAAAAAAAGGGAATGTTTTTCTTTCCGTACTTATGCGGCGACAACGACTTCTCCACCACCGTGACCATTATTTGAGTTTCGGCTTCCTCTACAAGCCATCACTTTTTTTAATGAAAAATAAATACAATGTTTTAACTTTCTTTTATTTTGGTATTGAAAATGGTTTTGAAAACGTTTTTATTATATCAATGTGTTGTATTGTTATCTTGTGATTGAAATTTGGAAATGATATGTTTCCTTTATGCATGTTTTATGTGATACAATTATGTTATGGTTTATGATATGTTTAAACCTATTCATATGAAGAATGCATTGGACTTAATAAGTGACGGGTGGAGCCCGCTATAGCTCCTCGATGCATCGGAAGGTCTCATGAGACAAACTAGTATCTTGGCACGAGGCCTTGACAAAATCTTATTTGTGGTCTTGGCACGAGGCCTTGACTACGTGGTTATGATAGTCTGGCATTATGCATTCCATCATTATGAAAGTGGTTATTGATATTGCATGTGATTATTCGACCAGTAGAATATCCATGTGAAGAAGTGAATGGCATTATCTCATTTTACTTTTGCCATATTATGTTGATGTTCAAGTTTAAAAGGCTTTTGTTTTATTTATACATTGCCTTAAATTTTTATGTTTATTTATGAAAGCTTCCGCAATATTTTTATCCTTAATGAGCATCTGAGCTCACCCCTTTCAATGTTTTAATATTTTCCAGGATGTGAAGAAGTATTTTATGAATGACCTGCAGGGATAGTCAGAATAGGATATGAGTGTGGACTATGAAGACTTTGTTATTAGTTTTTCACTTTATGATGGAATGTAAGACTTATGAATGTATCTAGTGTTTCCAAGGCTACTAAAATAATCGGTCTTTCGAGACTTGATCTTTTGTGATCATGCCAATGTTACGAAGTAATGCACCGACTCTGGGTAGCTGGGGTCGGGGCATTACAGTTGGTATCAGAGGCAGTTTAGTACTAACCTTGGAAGCTAGATTTATATAAACTCTGATTAGAGACATAGCCCAAAGATAGACTTAGAGGATTAGTATAGAAGAACATCCTAGAATTTTGGTATTATAGAGATGTTATGAGTTTTCTGAGCAATACATCCCTGTCTGGATACGAGCAGGTAGAGGCGGTTTTGCCACAGATGTACCTAGGGGTAAAACCCGAAAACACCGCTTTGAGCTAGACTCGAACGGGAACTGGTGCACGACAACGGGCCTTGCTGCACTCTTGGTTACGACATTCCAGGGGGATATGCTTACGATAATTCTCATTTTATTTACAAACCACTATGAAGGGTTATGAGTACATACTTCCTCAAAGAAAACATTTCTTTTTATGATTATGGATTATATCCATAAATAGTTCAATTTATGTAAAGTGTTTAACAAGTATGGAATTGTGTATTTTGATTCATAAACTAATCTAGTTTATGCCATTGTTTAGAAATGGCGCCTAGTGGAAGGAATGGAAACCGTATCAATGCACGAACTCCGTGTAGGGATTTCCCTCCTGCTCAAGATAATTATTGTGGATCTGGAGATACAACTGGTGATGATCAGCTTCTCACCGTACTGGGACAACTCACGCAGGTTATGAATAATAACCTTACTCGTATGGAGCACCCTGATCCGCAACGTGGAGGATCAATGCTAGACCGTTTCATGAGGCAACAACCACCAACCTTCAATGGGAGTACAAATCCTACAGTAGCTGAGCAATGGATAAATTCCTTAGAGAAAATATTCCATGCCTTGGGGAGTAGTGAAAGGGAGAAGGTTGTCATGGCAGTTTACCGCCTCACCGGAGATGCCGATCAGTGGTGGTCGCTGATTCAAAACACAAAGGAAGATGATGACGTATCGAATATGGAATGGAGGGAGTTCAAAGAGCTTTTCTTAGAAAAATATTTTCCTCGTCACCATCGAGCAGATATGGAAAGGCAATTTCTGAGTTTGAGGCAGAAGGAGGATAAGAATGTCGCAAAGTATGAGGCTAACTTTATAAGGTTAGCGAGGCATGCTGCTGATTATATACGTAACCCAAGGAGTAAAATTGATCGTTTCTTTGATGGGTTAAAACCATTTCTCCGTCGAGATTTAGTATCACAATCCTTCTCATCATACGAAGATATTGTCTCGTGTGCTATCAAGACAGAAAAGGAATTCTATAAGTCTTATGACAACAAAGTAAAGAAAGAGAAGAAGAGAACGGTGGAACAAGAGACAGATAAAGGGAAAAAGGGAAAGAAGGATTTTCCATTATGTGATAATTGTGGGAAGAATCACCATGGTACTTGCCTAAAAGGAATGGGAGTTTGTTATAAATGTGGAGAAAAGGGTCACCAGGCTCGTGATTGCAAGGGAAAGAAAGAGGCTGTCAAAGTTGAATGCTAGAATTGTAGGGAAACAGGGCATTATGCAAATGAATGTCCTAAGCGTCAAGGAAACTTACCTCAGAAAAGGCCAAGGGATCAAGGCCAATCTTATGCTGTGACTACAGTTGAAGCGGAATAATTAATATATTGGTTCTTTTGGACTCAAGGATTATATTCTGGTTATAAGAATAATGTGATATATATATATATGGATTGTACTGCAGTACTTGTTGATTTCAGTAAGGTTTTAATATGATTAAGGTAATCATATTTTTAGTATGTGACAATAAGAGAAACTTTTCTTTGTTTGGGGAATCTGATGTTACAATTGATTTTGGAATTTAGAGACCTTTTAGAGAAAGTCTGGACGGAGGTATTTTGGATAACTATTAGGGTTGGAATGGATTAAGTTGAACCATGGATAGTATTGTTTAAGGTTAAATAATTTCTGAAGATTATTTTTGGAATATTATAATACTATAGTTTTAGGAAAAAGGACAACCTGCAGGGTGGGGAATAACCCGTCGTGTCGGACAAAGCTGCAGGAATCGAACCCACAACCATAGTGCGACAAGCCTTTATTTCCTACCACTAGCTTATAGGAAGTCCCTGGTTATTACAAAATAGTTTTACTAATCTAAATGGTATGTGTTAACATTTTGAACCTTATACAATTAGGATAAATAGAATATTTTTGAGTTCCGTTACCATTTGGAGTAAAAGTTGGGTTTGTGGTAAAAATTTATTAATGAATGAAAGTATACATAACAAGTATGTATATTACCTTAAGTTCTTAGTAAATCTCCTAAATAAATTCTTCAACATTATAAAAGGTAACTTAAAACAAAAATGTTGTCGGTTAACTTTTCCAACTGGGGATTCAATGACCGTTTAACCAATCACAAGTTTGTGATTTTCTTGTGGTTAAACTTTCTCCTAATCCTGTTTTCTATAACTCTCCATCAGACCTTGATGGTTTGTTTCTCCTCCATATCCATATTTTCATATAATCCTAGAATGGGCTATATCGGGTGACCTTTGTACTTATCCTGATTTCTTTTAATGTTATATATTTATTAATCTTATTTCTGATGTGGGTTTTCCTCAAAGGTATTTTCTCTTTTCAACCTTTTATTTTCAAAGAAAAATTTCAAATTGCGAGGACATAATTTATTGGAGGGGAGAATGTAACACCCCGATCTTCCACGATACGCTTCTCATTCAATAATGCAATAGCTTGCATTGTACGCAACTTCGAGTTCTAAAACACCGCGACTAATCAAAGTAGCCGTTATGAATAGTAATAACCACTTTTTAAAATTATAGAAATTTTATATTTCAAAATGGACTTCATTTTTGTATTCTTAATATCTAAATTATCCAAAGTTGAATTTTTTGTAATTTTCTGAGAACTTCCAATTTTTTATGAATAGTGAAAATTACATAAAAACAACTTTTTTAATCAAAATAATTTATAGTGATAAATTATACTATTTAGTGGTTTTAAAGTATAATTATAATATATTTTTACCATTTTATCCAATGGTGGTCATTAGAATTAATTTAACATTGAAATTGGACATAAACAATTGCCAATCTATTGATATAAATTGTTTCTTAAAAACACGCTATTTGTTGTAACAGCGGGAATTAATTATAAAATTAATTAATAGAACTTATATGTTTGGAATTTTGTAAAATATACATCATTTTTGAATTTGGAATATCAATTATAGCTTAGGGTGAAATTTTGGCCTTGTTCTGAAAAACTTCAATTTTTGATGAATAGTGAAACCACTAAGTGTTAATTCAATAACTGATTTTTCGTTTAAATGAAATATTACCACTTCTGTGATTTGATTTTAAAAAATCTGACATACATGGTTGTCATTAAGAAGTAAAATGTGGTTCAATGAGATTAAAATAATTTTTTGGTGAATAGTAACTTTTAAGTTCTTAATCGCGATTAGAGGTAATTAGTGTAGTTTAAGGTACAAATAATGTTTTAATAATATGAGATGAGCATGAAACTTGTCCTACTCATATTGGATGAGTCATGGCCGACCAGGACAACCCATGGGTAAACTTGGGGACCCCATGGAGCCCCTTTAGTTGGAAAATGACATTAATATATATTTATTTAATGTTAAAATTAAATTGACACAAACATGAGTTATTTTACTAAAACAGTTTTTAAGTGGGGTTACACAAGTCCACATTTTGACTATAAATATTCATTAGAAAGCTAAAAAGATTTCCTACATCATAGTAGTTTTTTAATAATTTTTAGACATTAAATAATTTAAATTATTTATGACATCATTATGATGCAGCGATGACCTCATTATTTAACGATTTAAATAAAATGATAAGATAATGCAAAATCCAAGGCTTACACTTGTCCAAATCATATTGGATGAGGCGATTTCGACACCTTATCACCTTAGCCTCGAATTATATAAGTGTGGTACCTTTATAATCCGAAAAGCATTGTGAAATAATATAACATTTCAATCTTTCCAAAAGTGCCCCTCCTCTCCACTTATAAAAGGCCCCCACCTCTCCCACCTCATTTACACTTTCAAGCCATTTGTCTCGGCCAACATCTGCCCAAATACTCTCCCAACTTCCCCCTCTTACTCCTAGAAGCCTTACGTTGGGCAGAAATCTTCCCAAGGAAGCCTTTGGCTCAAATCAAAAAGAGTTACCCGATTTTGAGGTAATGTCTTTTCTAATGTTGTTTTATTTTATTTTTCTTCTCCAACCCCTTAAACTCTTTTTATTCATTTCTTTTGTAACAACACCAGTAATATAAATATACTAGGATGTTGTTATAAGAAGTATTCAATCTACACTTACACACACCTACATCTAATGGTTAAAGAACATACGGTTTCTGTGGATGGCGAATTTCTGCCTCACGAAACGATGATTGTTCAATACTCATATAACACCTTCAAAGGTGGCCATTAAGATGTCACTATTTTTATATATGATATATAATATGTTTATGTTTTACTTATGCTTCTGTATTTCTCATTTATGGCATACTTTATGATTTCCATTATGGGTAAAACGCGATAATTTCATTTTAGGAAGTGCGGACTACCGCCCACTCAAAGTGATTTGAATCGTTAATGCCATATGTGGGATGTATAAAGGATGAAGAAAATGGTATTATACACTATATTATACTGGAATTATATTATACATTTATATCATTATGATTTAGTTCCATTAAATATGAAATTGAAATCAAAGTAGCGTTCATGCGTACGCACGGCTTACCGTCTCCATGAACGGTGCATTTCATTTCTTACCTCTAAATGTTACGTAATATTATAAATGAATGTATATACTGGATATATAGGATATATATGACATCTAAATCATGAATATAATTCTGGATATAATGGATATTCTACCACATGAACAACTTGTAATTATAAGAAGTTTATTGTTGACTCAAGTTACCAAAGATCGACAAAACGACCGTTATTAACTTAAATAATTACATAATGTTCATAACATTGTAATAAGTGATATAAAAAGGATAATGAAATTTAAAATGGTTCTTAATTAGGTAGATATTAACTCTAGTTTATTATTCAGGAGGTTAAATAACGGTTGAGTCAAGTCGGACACAAGGTAAGGGAACTTCTTAACCCAACTTCCATTCTTTGGGTTAATCTCATACTTTCCAATTATGTCATGATATTATTATGTATTATTTTGTATTTTTACTTTATTTATGTGTACCTATAGTGAATACACATAATAGATCTATTTTATTTTAAAAATGATCTTTTTAAGGACTTCGTCTCAATCTCCTTTCATTGAGTCATATTTGGTTTTATACACAACTTTCTTTTATACGGTGTATGAACCCCTTTGACTTTTACGTTTATTCAAAAGGAATCTTTTTTATACGAAGCGTTTTACTAAACGAAAAAAAGGGAATGTTTTTCTTTCCATACTTATGCGGCGACAACGACTTCTCCACCGCCGTGACCATTATTTGAGTTTCGGCTTCCTCTACAAGCCATCACTTTTTTTAATGAAAAATAAATACAATGTTTTAACTTTCTTTTATTTTGGTATTGAAAATGGTTTTGAAAACGTTTTTATTATATCAATGTGTTGTATTGTTATCTTGTGATTGAAATTTGGAAATGTTATGTTTCCTTTATGCATGTTTTATGTGATACGATTATGTTATGGTTTATGATTTGTTTAAACCTATTCATATGAGGAATGCATTGGACTTAATAAGTGACGGGTGGAGCCCGCTATAGCTCCTCAATGCATCGGCAGGTCTCATGAGACAAACTAGTGTCTTGGCACGAGGCCTTGACAAAATCTTATTTGTGGTCTTGGCTCGAGGCCTTGACTACGTGGTTATGATAGTCTGGCATTATGCATTCCATCATTATGAAAGTGGTTATTGATATTTCATGTGATTATTCGACCAGTAGAA
Organism: Viscum album; assembly: GCA_963277665.1. Taxonomy (NCBI): domain Eukaryota; kingdom Viridiplantae; phylum Streptophyta; class Magnoliopsida; order Santalales; family Viscaceae; genus Viscum; species Viscum album. The sequence continues at coordinate 1,994,293,185 of OY728143.1, read as the reverse complement.
TATCCATGTGAAGAAGTGAATGGCATTATCTCATTTTACTTTTTCCATATTATGTTGATGTTCAAGTTTAAAAGGATTTTGTTTTAGTTATACATTGCCTTAAATTTTTATGTTTATTTATGAAAGCTTCCGCAATATTGTTATCCTTACTGAGCATCTGAGCTCACCCCTTTCAATGTTTTAATATTTTCCAGGATGTGAAGAACTATTTTATGAATGACCTGCAGGGATAGTCAGAAGAGGATATGAGTGTGGACTATGAAGTCTTTGTTATTAGTTTTTCACTTTATGATGTAATGTAAGACTTATGAATGTATCTAGTGTTTCCAAGGCTACTAAACTAATCGGTCTTTCGAGACTTGATCTTTTGTGATCATGCCAATGTTACGAAGTAATGCACCGACTCTGGGTAGCTGGGGTCGGGTCGCTACATAAGACGTGAAGTGACTAGCCTCAACACATCCATGAATCATAGGATTGGAAGGATGTTTAACCATGACCGAAAAATGCTACTCACAATAGGTGTATCATTATCATCACCCAAATAAATCAGACACCCATCATATGTATCTCATACCCCTTCCATCAATGAATGGCATGGAAAAAATTTCTCATAACCATGGATTTATTGGAAACACAAATTTACTAACCATTCCCAGCTTATAGGAATGTAGTTAGTTATTATCAGCTAAAAACCCATCATCAAGGAGGGTCACACAAACAAACATGTTTATATATTAGCCTCATAGGATTTGATCCAAAATTTTATCTAAAATAGTGGGACATATCAAATCTTCATCAATTTTTTTTTGAAATGATTACATCAACAATTCATCAAAACCATCATCCCTTGGATCACACTTGGATTATCACCAATTCAAAACTCAATTTTTGCACATTAATCTAATGTTTGGTGCCTCAATATCATCTAAAAACTAAAAAATATATACTCCAATAACACCTAGTCATGTAACTGGAATTATGCTCCCATAAGTCACATCACATTGAATAAAAGTCTAAAAACAGACATTGAATGTCAGTCTCATCTATCATGATCTCTTTTAGTTATCCTCCTAAGAAGTAATAACATCGCCAATTCCAAGCATATACAAATGCTTATCTACTATACAATGTTGTACTGAAACAAAAAACATATACCCATGAAAGCATTGTGGTACTAAAGTGTATCATTAAAAAATTGGGACAAGCATCCAAAGGATCCTTCCCTAGAAACCACACCTTGATACAAAGAAATTCCATGTGGCTCATATTCCCAAATTGTAGCAATCAGGGTGTTATTATTATAAAATCTCAAGTCATAACCATGATGTTTTCATCAATATGACTACATTGGTCATGCATTGATCTCAAAAGCTAGCATGTACTAGTGATTTTCATTTATAAGATTCAAAGAAGCATGGGATAAACCCCCACATGTGTTGACCTTGTAAAATAAATGTAATTGACTAACTGAAAATACAATAACAAATTAGAGTATCTTTAGGTATCTCACCTTGTAAAAAAATCTATCCCGTATAAGTAAAAAAAATTCAATTACAAAAAAACTACAATCTCATTTATAACATGGAATGCAAAATGAAAAACAAGCACTCCATGGTCCCAAATAACTCATATTACAATAATCTTGTGCTAATTCATCAACCTACCTGGGCACTGATTCTCACTAAACTTACACATATAAAAACACTCCCTCGATAATCCAAAACACATCCAGGGTCATGTTTATATAATGTAATATTACTAGATGACTCTTTCCAAAGAACTATAAATATAATGTTTGGTTATATAGAATTAGATTACATGTTATACAAAAAAACACAATATATGTTTTTTACTAACACATTAAATAACTAAACCCATATAATAACGAACCACCAAAGTTTTATCATATGGGAATCCAATTCCCACAATGACCTACTTGGGTTACTACACCTCCCATGAATGAAGGGACCATACAATCATCCTTCTCATCAAACATCTCACCATAGATCCACATGACCTTTCATTTTAATGAAACTTATATGCAAGTAATACCAAATGGGTAGAAAGTATCCAAGCAATTATTTGGAAAAACGACATATTATTAGTTGCTAATACTTTCAACAACTGATCCTCACATAGGTGATAAAAATTACACATTTTATGGTCTACATATCACATGAATCCTAAATTCCTGATCACGATGCATGTGATGCATCTAGTCTCTATAGTTTGAGAGTACAATTGAATAACTTGTTTCTTATGATAGGATAAGATCATAAAAATTAATGAGAAAACTATAATCCACAAACACTCTGTGTTTCACATGAGGTTAAAATCGCATCAATTGTAACATCTCACATAAAAAATAACGACCCTGTCCATGGAAATCTAGACTTCCTACCCGAATAGTTGTTCATAATGAACCATCCTAATAACCATCAAAGGAAAAGACACATCTATATATTCCATGGCCACCACATCCCCAAAAAAATAAAAATAAAAATTCTATGATACCAATCTATAACATCCCAGGTTGTAGGTTAGATGGCAGGTTCCGTAACCCAGTTCAGCACAAGGCTTCATGAATGACTACCCATAATTTAGAAGTCATTGACATGTAATGAGGGTCATGGATGGTAACACAGGGAGAATATACTCCCTATATCATATCAATATATGTATATAAATACCGAATAATCATCTATTCAATAGTATGTATAATAATAAAAAACTTAGAACAAGATAATATAAAATGAAATGCAGGCATACTGACAGTTTTGGGTGTAGCTGAATCATGTGATGGGATATTATAAACATTTAATTTCTTCTTGATCAATGATAAATCCTATATTTACATGGAGGTAAATTTAATTATCAATATAATTGAATCAAATAATAATGAAAATGGATAAAACACTAGAACTAAAGTGTATGTTCACCACAAATTATTTAAAATTAATTTAAGAAATTAAAGAATTAATTTTCAGGAAAGTATGCTTTCATTGATGGTTCTGGAAATTAATATATCGCATACTATTGGTTCATTTTTGTAATAAAAAAATATATTATACATAGAAGTGCTTCACATATGTTTCAAAAATATATGAATTTTACCATAGGAATCTCTTGGTGCTATCACACTATATCTAATCACTTGCATCGTTCGCCTTTGATTTCCATGAGAATTGATTACATAGGATTATATTTGATCTCAAATGAATAAATAGTGTAATTAGGTGGAATATCCCTCTTTATTTTTAAGATCATTCTTAGAGAAGGGATATCTTAAAGGCTTCGAGAGGATTATCTTGATTTCATTTTTTACAACAACAAAAATGAAATTGTATGTCATGAAAAATAAAAAAAATGAGTTTATATACAACTAGGGATAGAAATAGTTAATGGCATAATATTTCTTCAATATTTATTTATTCCTTGTGAAACCCCATATCTATAATAATAATATTATTATTATTTAACATGTTCTAAATTCATGAATTAAATTATATATTATTTTATAAAATAATATTCAATATATATTAATTCTCATCAGGCCATTAAAACATGATCCTCTATCCCTCAAAAAAATTATTAGTCCTTGAATAATTAATGTTTAATTAATAAGTAAATAACACTATATTATTCACTAATAAAAAAATATTATATTTACTAAATAGAAAAGAAATATTTATTAAATATTCTTCTCGAATAATATTCCCTCAAATAACTGGTGACATCATATATGCAATCATGAAAACATGAATAATTATTATACCACATGAAAGTATAATAATGATTCAACATATTAAATAATAAATAATGATATTTTATTTAAATCAGATTCTCGATATAAATAATGTGTGACCCTTTAGGATTCTTTCTCAATGGAATTAGGTGAAGCAGCTTAAAATTTAAGGTTAACATCTATAAACACATCAAGGACTCCATATAGAAATAATTTAATATTACAATGACATAATACATCATATAGATGCTCACTATGTAATACAACCCCTTTATCATGATATCTCTAATCAAGAAATTTATATACTAGTTCCATCAACCTATGTTCTTGATGTATCTTTCATTGAATTTCTAAATATTCAACTTTCTTATATAAAACCATGGAAATGGATTTATTTATGATATATAAATTTCATCAAAATCTTAGAGATATTAAATTCCATTAAATAATATAAGGGAGAAAAAATTTCTTACATTATTCAATAATTAAACATTAATCGTGACACTCCCATCATATCCTACTTTAATGAAAAATACGTCATCACAGTTTTCATCAATACAACAAAGTACAAGATTTATAATAATCATTAAAAATAATTTTAATGTCTATGGATCAATAAACATGTTTGAATATAGGAACATCCCATAAAAAATATAAATGTGGATTTCCTACTAGCGGGTCTCATTCATATAATATCATATATTAGATATTACCAAGGGTGTAAACCATTAAAAGGTGCCTCAAATTCCTATGAGTCTAAACCAATGATAGACTGTATGATTTTCCCCCAAAAATGATTTCATTATTCTATAGAACATATATTGAAGAATAAATTTGTGGAACTTCTAGTTTATTATCATACCAATGAATTTTTATGACCTTTTAGTGTGACAATTACTCTTAAGACATTATCAAATTCTATGTTAAGTATACGAACAATCATGATGTGATAACTAGTTTATTAATTTTCAAAATAATGAATATGGTTTATCATCAACATAGAAAACATTTTTTATAGGAACCCAATTCCAATAGACCCCCACAACTCATCTGTTGAGATAGAAAACAAATGATAAATGAAACATCAGATCATTCTGATCTGTTTGAAAACTAGTATTTTTATAACCCCCAATGAATGATTTTTTTTTCTACCCCATACACCAGGAACATATCCTTTTTCTTATAAGATACATGACAATTTACTTAGTTTTAGATCAATTATGTTATCCTAAATCTTTATGATATCATTCTACCATGGTCAATTCATAATCAACAACAAGTAGTACATTACATGCAATACATGATTGATGTTATCAATGAAGTGTATGAGATCTTACTCATTCACTCTTTATCATTCTGTGTGTGGGGTCAAAAATTATTAGAAATATGTATACCATGTGATACTATAACTAATATCCTCTTATATCTTTCTATAGTAATTATCTTTAGTATCTAGATGATGTATTTACTTTGACATAGTCCAAGAATCCTCTTGCATCTATCACAAATAATCACGATCCCTATAATATTGAATAATTCACCTAATTCCATCAGGGTTTATCACTTACTCAATATTTACTCAATAGACTATAGGGATGATACATCATTTACAATAAGTAATATTCTATCAACATATAATTCGATGATAACACCAATATTTACACTAAATATCATGAAAACAAATAGACCACATTCATTCTTAATGAAATTTATTTCTTTTATAGATTCATTGAATTCAATTTTCTATGAACTAGATTCTTGATTCAATATATAAATGGATCTATGAAATTTTTGAATCAATTATTCATCACCCAGTGTCACAAACCCTTCTAGTTTTGTTATATAGACATCTTACAAAATGTTCAATTACAGAAATATGTTTCGATATACATCTTGCAAATTTCATAATCATGGTAAGATTTTATATAAAGTATAATTCTGATGGATTTACAAATAGAAACATGTGAATACATCTCATACTTGTCAATTACTTGATGCAATTTAAACCCTTTACCAACTATACTAGCTTTATCAGTATTTGTGTTACCTTCCATGTTTGGTTTTCTGTTTAATATATATATCCACCATAAAAGATTTACATCAACTCGAGAATAAAATAAAACCCAAACTTGGTTCTGATAAATTGAATCTATTTTAGAATTCACGGTTTCTTGTGATCTAATATCTTATGAGGCCTTTATTTCCTATTTATAGGAGAGAGGTTCATTACTATCAACCAATAATGGGTCAAAATCTTCAGTGACTAGAAGACCATGCATTTCTAGTTTTATTACCTCTCTTATGATTGTATTTAGTACTTATATTTCAGGATCTACATCTTCCATGGGGTCCTATGGAATTTTTTTCATGTTCACACTCTTGAATATTCTAATCATTAACTTCACCAATTCAATATGTCTCCCATTATACTTTCTGAGGATACACTCTCTCTCAAACAATATGGCTTATCAAGAAATAGTCAAATTATTTTATAGGGGTTGTATAGGTAGTATCCATTTGTTCCCTTGGGATACCCTATAAAGATTCAATTTATGGACCATGGTGCTTGTTTTTTTCATGACAAGTCCTCGAAAAATTTCTCAAAATCCCATAGACACGTTTGTTAAAAAATGGTTTTCTTTCTCTATAACATGAAAGGGAATTCCATTTTATACATTCGTTGGTACTTGGTTTACTGTGTATTCCCTAAATTTTAATTCATGTACACAAATGGATAGTGGGATATTTATATTATTCATCAGCATCCTTACCATGTCTAACAAATTACAATTCCCTCTTTCAGTAACACCATTCCATTGTGGTGTGTCAGGTAGAATGAATTGAGGTAGAACTTAAATTCCCATTGAAATTTGAAAAACTATTGGTTAAGATATTTACCCCCTTGATCCAATAAATTATTATTTATCTTATTTCCATATTGATTATATAATTTATTCTTGAATTCATTGAATTTCTCAAAGAAATAAAGCTTATACCACATCAAGTAGACATATCCATATCTAATCATGTCATCAGTAATAGTAATTAAGTAAGAATACCAAAATATAGATTCTATTGAAAATGGTCCACACACAATAGTGTGTACCAATACTAAAATCTATATAGACCTTTCAACCTATCAAATAAATAAGGTTTAATAATTTTTCCTTGTAAAAAATAATGACATCTTTCATGTGGTATTATCTCTAAAGAGTCTAAATAAACCTTCTAATAATGCTTAGTCAATCACATCTCATTTCGACGGCCAATATCATTATGTCATATTGGAATGTTATGTGAGTCGTATGAAAATGATTCGTTATCAATTTACAATATTTGGGTGTTATAATTTTAAATTTAAAAAACCATCATTTTAATGTTTCATACCATAACTTAAGGTGTCCTTATAAAATAAAAAAGTATTTCCAAAAATGAAAATAAAAATAACCAAATCTAGGCATGATAATAAAATTAGGTTCTTTGTAATGGTAGATACATAATATCAATTCTTTAAAAATAATATCATTAATTTTTTAAATTAAAGGTGGTAGTCTCTAATGGATTGAGAACTAAACCTCACACCCTTGGTAGCTTGCAGATCCACCAATCCTCTAGCAATCTTTTGGAATCAACATGGTTCTTCAATTTCAATAAATATATGAGAACCTAAAGTTCTATCTAATACCAAATTTGTAGATATTGAAATATTACACTTGATAAAAACATGTACCTATTTCTTCCCCTTGCTTCTTAGTGACATTTCACATCCAGTGGCCTTTCTGGCAGCATTAAAAAATAATTCATCCTTTCCCATAACATACCCATAGATTTTTCTTTTCTTGAAATGATTGTGCTCAAGGGATTTAAACTTGTTATGGGTCTTGGGACCCTTTCCCTTTTTTATCTATATCATATCCACCATAAGGAATCCATGTGTGTTACAATACATTTTATTATCAACATGGTGAATCAGAATACGTAGTTACAAAACAATCTTCCCATTATTTCTCATGTTATAATTAAAAGTAAAAAAAGATAATTTCTTGGTTGGTGATGATGATATGAGATATATGCATAACTCGTCCATGAATTTAATAGCTAAGATGTATACACATTAAATGTAGCTAATAATCTTGACTACATGATGCCCATATGGCAATAAATCTCTAAGATTAGTTATAAATAGAGCGTTAGAGATCTTATATCTCTCTCTTCTTGTCATATCTTGACAGAGATCATGATGGTGTGAAATTATATTATATGTATTCATGTCTTCATGTTTCTTAAAGATATAATTGTTCATGAATGATATCTTGAAACAATGAACATTTCTATAATTTATTAAATGTCTCTCATATAGAGTTATTTATTCATCAATAGCCTCACTATCAGGCACATCAAGAGTTGGTTCTTCCAACACATACAATTCCCTCTCATGGTGTAGAATAACACATCAATGATTTAGCCACTCTAGGAAATTTGTGGTGGTAATAAATTAATCATTTTAAAGTATGTATCACACTTAATTTTTTGAATTAATTTTAATTGTTATTTCTACAATTAAGATGATAAGAGTTTGGTATATTTTCTACCAAAATTTATAAAAATAAATAAATATTATATTTATTAATATCCCACTATTTTATAAAAACCTAATATACCTCACCATTTTCTTCAGAATATTCTATTTATTGTAAATTATTTCATAAAGGATCCTTATTCCTCTTTTAATTACCCTATATTTGGTTGGTCATGAAATATGAAAGGTTTTAGGTAGGCATTCAAAATAAAAACTGCATTAACTCATAGTTCTTTGAAATATTGAGTGGACTCCCCAATCCTGAAATACATAAACTGGATTTCATCAACATTGAACTCTTACGTATGCCAAGTTCTTATTTAGCAGTCAAACATTGATGTGGAACTAGTAAATTCATCACAAAACGTCATGATTGTATTCCCAAATAATCAAAATCACCCCATAGTTGACTGGTTTTTTCACTTTTAACTATGGTCGTATTTTAATTCAAGTAGAGGAATATAATACGAACTTAATATATATAATTAAAATATATTATATTTCCTGATAAATTGTCAATTTTTTTCTTTATTAAATAATTTTTAACATTATGTGGTTTTACTTAATTTATTAACAATGTATTTGATAAAATTTATGCATAAGATAGTTTATTTTAGTTCTATCATTCATACATGATAATTCATTAAATTATTTGATCACAATAAATCATGCATAATGAAAAAACCCTTGAAGCTTAATAGAAGTTAAATAATAAAGTATTATAATAATGAGATTTTACAAATGATTAGTGTATCAAGTAGATGATAAACTATCCTCTGACCTAGGGGGAAACAACTTGAACCATTTATGGTTCATGTTGAATCTTTCCACATGTACACTTATATATCACTCATGGATTGGTTTCACTTCTAATCCTAACATGAAACACCTTCACTAACATGGGAGCTCCATCCATTACATATTCCCTTACTCACACATAGGTGAGCGGAAGGGGTTTATATAAAAGAAACCATACGCACATAGTCCCTTACATAACAACATGAGATGTGGAATGCATGCCAATGTTTTAATATAATAACAAATTAAAATAATCTTATCACACAAACAAGTATGGTCTAAGCTCATGATCATCCATATTCATTCAATTAATTACACATTAAATAAAATTATCATTCCATTCTTAATCATTATTATTTAAGATAAATTATTCTTGAATAAATTAATTATCTTCTTTAATTAATAAATTATTTTATCATAATTATCATATAAATTCCTTTGTTATTATCATACATCATAATTTTAAACAAATTAAATAAATTTATTTAAAAATAATTTTGTAAAATAAAAAATGTAACTTGGAGACTATATAGTAATTATCCATTAAAACTACCCAATATATAGTATTCTTTTATACTGTTTACTATTGCAACATCTAGAATACCTGAATTATCACTTAATACCATGACATGTAAAAACAAATTAATGTTCACATTGTTTACATGATTCTATATTTTTTAATTTTGTATTAAATGATTCAATTTGTCGATTAATAATTCAAATATGTCTTATACATGATATTTTTATTCACACATTATGCATGAATTAATTAGGAATATAAAAATATACTCATCACGTAGACTGTTCTATCAACATAATGACCACACACATGCACATATTGATAAGGATTACATTGTATAATTTATTAATCTTTAATTATATGTAATTTGGTATAAGTATACATAGTGTAAAAACAACACATATGGTGTGTACTATTCCTATTGTCTATCTGAGGCACATACCTATGGACTTAGTGTGTAACCATGTCCTGGAAAGTATTATATTATATATCATGCACATAGGATTTGCAGAATGTGGCCTCTGAGTTACAAGATTACTAGCCTGGTAGGCTGTGTAAGAATATACATGACCCATCGGTGATTAAGGACTAGATGTCATGTACAGAAGTTACAGGGAATTTACTCTTCTGGACCTTACACTAGGATAACATGGACAACACGTGGTGTAGAATTAAATTAGTCATGTTTAAAAAATATGAATGCCTTGAATTAATTCTAAGTTAATTATTTGTGCAATAAACACAAGTACATGGGTGTATATACAAGTACATGATTTATATTCATGTGTTGTCCTGATAGATTCTTAGGCACCTCCATATGAGATCTTCAAATTTATTTCATTTAAAAAATTAATAGATTTTATTATACTTTTGTGAAAATAAGAGGATGATTAAGATTATCCAATTTGAATTTATGAAATATTAAACTAGAAATAAAAACTAAATTACAAATACATAAATAAATAATCAATGTTTTAATAATTGTAAATAATTATGTTACACACTATGATACCACATGAAGGATCTAGGAAGAGTGGAATAATGTGAGTGGTCATGTCCAACTTTTATTTTTGTCATGAATGATGAGAAATATGAGATTCACATGATGTTAAAGGTTGTTATCAATAAAATTGAATTAAAGAATATAGAAAATTGATAAAACACGTTAAATAAAGCACATGATCATCACATTTTATTTAAAATTAATTTATGAAATTAAATAATTACCTTGAATGAAACTATTTCTTCATTTATGGATCTAAAAATGGATCCACATTGAACCACCATTACTTTGAAAAACATCAAGAATAGATTCCATGTATTAGTTATCAACACATGTTCCATAAATCATTGAATGTTATCATAGAAACGTATGTGTTATAAGAGGTCATATCCTATCTCTTTCATTTTAATCATTTGTTTTTCTCCAGAATATATTCCAAAGTATTATATTTGACCTATCTTGACTCAACAGTGGGAGGTGGGGGAAGATCTCTCTTTGTTTTTGAAGAACCTTTGTGATAATTTGTTTATGATTTTTTTTAATTTTTTATAACTAAATGTTTTGTATAAGAATGTTTTTTAGGATAATAACAAGTCCATCAAAATAATTTTTTGTAAGAAATTTTATATTTTTTGAAAGTTTTAACTAAAAAGGGGGATAAAAGTTATTTCTATGTGAAAATTGTTTTCCATACATAGGTTTTTGGACATGGAATTTTAGACTAATAGGAACTAGACTCAAAATTTCTAAATGCATGGAATAAATCATATGATTCATTAGAAATATGAAGTAGTTGATGAGAAAAAACATATTCCTTGGATCCAATGGTATAAAGTTTAGACTCATCAAACTTTGATTTTTTTATAAATTTTGATGATGTAGAGTGAGGAATTCAGAATGATGTGGTGGAAGTTTGCTGAACAAAGTGATGTTGGTCTTTAGAAAGTTCTCAAAAATTCTAATTTAAATTTAGAAAATGATTTTACAATAATAAATTTATTATAAATCATAAAAACTACAATGATGAAATATTTTGATGAAATGGAGGTATCATAATGTTTTTATCAGTTCGAGAAACCAAGACATAGAATTTTGGATTTAGATGTATGGGACATAGATGTTGTAAAGAGTTAAAATACGTTAGGATAAAATAATTTTAAGAATATAAAAGTCGATGAGTAATGTTATCATAAGATATTAAACGTCATAATGATAATTCCATCATAATGAGAAATCCATCATTGTGAGGATTCCATCGGACCAACTCTAAGAAGGAAATATGACTAGACTAAATCTGTTCAGGAATTTCAATCTAACTAAAATATTAATTTGAAATTTATATCATATTGAGAAATTAAATAAAGTAATATCTTAATGAGAAATTCAATATAGTCATATAATGATGTGAATAGGAAGAAATTTTGATCAAAACAAGTAGAGGAAGATAGTGAGTTCATAATCAATAAATGAATAAGGTCAGATCATGGTGAGCATTGAATATTTTTTCATAATAAAGATGAGAATGTTTCATGAAAATAATGGTGATACATGAAGGAATATTTTATCCAAAAATAAGATATAATTAGATTCACCTAATTAGAATGAATAAAATCAAGGATGTATAAAAATGATTAATACATAAAGGATATAAGAATATTCTAGACGATTTATGAAGAGTTTATGTGGTCAAACCTGAAATTAAATTATGTATTAATCTTGGAGATTTTACATTTGAGGAACCAGGGAATGTTTTCAAATTTCCCACCTTTTCCATTACAGGTTGCCTATGAATAGTTTCTCAATACATTTATACTTTGCAACTTTTCACGTAAGTGGAAAAAGCGGTGCGATGAAGAATTTGATGTAAAGTTTCTTCCATTGAGAGAACTCATTAGAATACCAAACATATATTTATTTTGTTTACCCAACTATGATGAAACATTTCAAGAATATCATAATGATTCGATCAAACAAAGGAATATTAGACTGATTTTTTAGAATATTTTTGTAAGTGAATATTCATAAAAAAAGATCATATTGAGTTGATCAAACTAATAGAATTAGACCCATCCATGTCAGAATGGTGATTCTGAATAGAGTATTTGTGAATAATATTAAACAAATGCTTTTTTACTTTTGTTTTGGATCAGAATTTTTATATGAAAACTCCGTAAACTGACGAAAGCCAGTATAATATTTTCTATTGGGAGATATAATGTTTTTAATAGGAGTTGGCACAAATTGTATACACTTATTCATAATAGTGAATTTCTATAGACCAATGAGAATGGGTATGATAAGGATGTGGATTCTCATAAAACCTCTAAACCTTTTAAATCTATTATTATTTAAATGATTGCATATTTTTTCATGCATGAGTATTTACTAAAATATTATAAGGATGAAAAATTTAACATGTGGTAGCGGTAAAGATTTAAAAATTATTAAACTTATAAAAAGTGAACAAATGATTTAACACCCACCTCAACTCTTACTTGATGCTTTAAAACATCAATTAGTATTGTAGGGATAGTTTCCTTATTGAATCCATGTCATGGATAATATAAATTCTATAAAAAGTTTATGAATTCTTATATTTCATGGAAAAAAAGTATTATGGATGGAAAAATAAGATGATTTTTTATCTCATATCTCTTGGCCTAGATATTTTTTATGCTACTAAAAATGGATTTAGAACTATTGAGAAGAATTACCCAATGAATTTTGTTGATAAGTGAAATGTTGATGTTGATTTAAAAGATAAAAATTATATCCTTATTTCATTATCCAAAATTATTATTTTGAAGGTGAAGGGTATTAAAACATCAACAAAATTTTTGGACAATATGGATATAATTTTCAAATGGAATAACAATTTGAAGGAAGAAAAGAAAAAAATATAGTATAGTAAGAATGAATTCATCAGAATGAGAGATAAATAAGCTATCTATGAATACTTCACAAGAGTAAATAAAATTTTTTTCTACATCATATGATTCATATATTTCCCAGATGATTTTACAAATCCAAAAAAACATATGAGAAACATTCAAAACAAGTTTGAATCTAATGTTTCTTATTTAGAATATAATTATGATTTATCTCTTGAGGAATTTCATAACATTATTAAAGCTTATGAAATAATAAAAACTCTAATGTAAAAAACTAAGGTGAAAGATGAAATTGATTTTGAATGCATGAGTAAAATGAAAATACAATATTCTGAATATGTTCATCCTTGTGACTCTGAAGAAAAAGAGTATGATTAGTTGAATGATAAAATAATTTCTCTAATTTCCAAGAATTTTGGAAGAGAAAGATGAAAGTAGAGAGTTAAAAATACTGTTAAATGTATTGAGTTCGGAAGAATCGAATAAATTTTTAATGAATTCCCCCAATAAGAAACTTGGTGAATATCAATATAATTATAGTGAAAACCCTCTATGTATTAAGTGGAAAAAAATGATAAAGAAGAAAAGTCATCCAAAAAATATAAGAAAACGTTTTCTAGATACCAAATAATTATGTTGAGTATGAAATTTAAATTCGAAACAACTGAAAAAAAATTCTTCAGAAGATGAATTTTTTGAAAAATTCATAACCATTATTTCAAATGTTTAGAAAAACAATATTCCCTAGATAGTGAAGACGGTGGTTAAGAATCATATATAGAGTATCATATCATGACAAAACTCATTTCTTGTCTTGAGAAAAAATGGAACTATCAATAAATAAATTAGATTCATGAAGAAATATTGTGAGTATGTTTTTGAAGGATCAAAATATTTCAACAATTAAGAAAAAGAAAAAAATTTGGATATCTAAAGTTACCAAATTAATATTGCTAAATAAGGAAAGATGGTTGAATATCTTAGTAAGAAGCTAGAATCTATGGAAGAAGAAGTTAAAAAGTTTCAATCAAAACATCGGATGTCTAAAATTACCTTTATTAAAATGAATTAATACTTAAAAAATCATCAAAACTAAAATATGATACTTTTAAATTTTATGGTAAATCTCAGATCAAGAATCCTATAGATTTCTCAACATCTAAAAATATGGTTCATCTGAATCTAATATCACTAAAGCTTCTCGAAAAGGTGTTAGGAAACCTTGGGTAGAGAAAGTATGTGAGAAACCTACAACAAATAAAAAAGTTTTAAGCTCATTAAAAAATAAATATCGTCCACTTACTAAGTATGATAGAGAAAAAAGAATACATCAACCTCAATAATTTTTCCATAGATAAAATATTTTTTCAGTAGTACATTATTATTTGAGGGATATTGCTTGTGTTTTGGAATCTATGGAAACATAGATTATAATTTTTTATATAACTTATAAATTCCTAGAATAAAATTAAATAAAGAGCTTTTGTTGTTGAGAAAACATTGAATGAATGTAAAAGAAACATTCCATGGATAATTTATAGTGGTCTTCCTCATATATGATAGGAGATATTAAAATCATAAAACATATTGAATGTCACTATGGGGGAGAACTTACTTTTAGTAATGACAAAATCTTTAAAATCATAGGAATAAAAACATGTATGATTTAAGTAGAGAAGTTGAAATCTAAGGAGGTTTTTTGTTTTTATGGAATACAATATAAATTACTTAGTGTAAGTCAAATTTGTGTTGATTGAAAATATTTGATCTTCATAAATGATTCTTATGTTATTAAAAGTGTGAAAGATGAAAGAGTTATTAAAAAATAAGAAACAACTAGTATAAATCTCTTCCAAATATGAGAATTTAATACCTTTTGTTACTTGAGTGCTGAAGATGAAAAAAAAATTGAGGGATTAAAGACTTTGAAAACATGGGCAAAAAAACATGCAAACAACTTCTAATTTTGATACTTTCCTTTATTTTTGAAAACTAAAAAAAGATATTAATATGTTTGTGTAACTTTTAAGAAAGGTAATATGACTAAAAAATGTCATCAGAGAGGTCAGATTCAATCTACGAGACCTCTTGAGCTTATTCATTCAAAATTATGTGGACTGATGAGACATTAATCAACAAAAGAGATTTATACTTCATCAATTTTATTGATGATTTCACTATGTTAGAAAACAAAATGATTATGAATGATAAGTTAGAGGATGAAAAAATGATCAGGTTTCTTAGATAAAAATTTGAGAGATAAATGGGGGTTTATATAATGAATTTGAGAAAAACTAATTGTTCCAAATTCACATGAAATAATTTGGAACATATATGAGAATGAATGGTATCAAAAATCAATATGGTGATCGCTATTCTCAACAAAAAATGGGGTATTAGAAAGAAAGAATAGAAGTTTTGTGGAAATGGGGAGACGTATGGTAGTAGAATAAAAAATTTCAATTCTCTATTGGAATGAATATATTATTAATGTTGTACAGGTTCAAAAATAATTCTTTTTGAGACCAGAAACCAATATGAATTTTTATAAAATATAATATAAAAAAACATTCATTAAGGTACTTCAATGTTTTTGTAATTCCATGTTTACTAAAAATAAAAAATCTTGATCTGGGATTTTTTTGAAAAAGATGAGGAATGAGTTTTTTTAGGTTATTCACCCAATGAATGAATTAACAAATGTTATAGAAAACAGTTAAAAATGTTGGTAAACTCATATTATGTGAAATTAATTGAAAGTCAATATTCCTTAAAAAAGTTGTTGGGAATACTGAGGAGGATAAAATGTTCATTTTCAATGATAGTGAAAGTATGTCAAAACATCCTTTCAAAGATTAGTGGGAATCATGTGATGAGAAAAGATCATCCAGAAGAGAAAATTTTAAATTTTCTTTTTTAAAAATAAATGGTGTGTCCAAATAATTTATTTGAAATCGAAAGGAACTAATTAAGAATAGATAATGTTTAGATTAGAAAATCAGACTTCACTTATCTAAAAAGGTAAAATAGAATAAATTGCAGAATCTATTCAACATAATGAATGGGTGGATTCTATGAATGAATAGATTTATAACATTATGGAAAAGGAAACATGTGAACTTTTTCTAACACTGTCAAATAAAAATGTTACCAATACAATGTGGGTTTATAGAGGCAAATTGAATGACTGTGGATAAGTTCCAAGAAAAAAATCAAGAATTGTTTTTAAATTCAATGAACATATGTAAGTTGTGTATTTTGAAGAAATGATTCCCTAGTTACATAATTAGAAAATATTAGAATGTTTCTATTAGTGGTTGTAAATCTGAATTACAATGTTTATCATGTGAAACAAAGATAGATTTCTTAAATCGTGATATTGAGGAAAATTATTTCATTGAACACCCTTGTGGTTTTCAACTAGATAATGATAAAAACACGATTTTCATATTCAATAAATCCTTGTATGTGTTGAAATAAGTCCCACTTGTCTGGTATTAAAAACATAAAAAATGTTTGAGAATTTTGAATTTTTCTAAAGTAAATTTTCATTGAAAATTATATTTGAAATATGTTGACTCTAGAAATATAATTTTAAATGACTATGTGGATGATATGATTTTTTGGGGAATATATATGATATTTGTAAAAAAAAATCTAATGAAATGAATAACAATTTTGAAATGTAAATATTTGGAGAATTAAATTTCTCCATTGGTTTATAATTTTAACAAAAATGAAAATAAATATTTCAATATCAAGAAAAATATTTTTTGGAAGTGTTAAAAACGTTTGGAATTATAGAATACAAAAGAGTTTTTACTCTTATATCTATGAGTACAAAGTTGAATAATGATGATTTTGAAAAAATTTTGAATCAAAAAGACTTTCAGAAGATGAAAAAATGTTTACATTACCTTACATCCTCAAGGGTTTATATTAGTTATGTTGTGACTGTGTATACTCGATATCAATTTAATTTGAATGAATCACATATGTTGGAAGAGGAAATGGCTTTTTGAGATATGTCAAAAGAACAACTTCACGTGGGTTTTTATTCAAAAAAAATTGAGTGGTAATGTTTCATGGATACACAGATGTCGATTGGTCTGGAGATTATAATGATAGAATGTAAACCCTAGGAGAAACCTTTTTCTTTGGATAATTTTGTGTAAGTTGGAATAGTAATAATAAAATTTCATTAACCTTGAGTATAATAGAATCAAAATACATTACAGCTACTCTAGCTTGTACTCAAATATTGTGGATGAATGTTCTGTTGGAAGACTTGAAACTAAAAGTATCTAAACCATTCAAGATACTTTATGATAATATGAGTGAAACTTATCTTTATAAAAATTGTATTCAACATTAATGTATAAAACAAATTGATATAATGTTTCACTTTATAAAAGTTAATGTTTCTAATGATGATTTATCGGTACAATATATCTCAACATAATATCAAATTACTAATGCCTTTAAAAAGGAAATGACAAAAGAATGGTTTACTGATTTGAAGCCAAAATTTAATCTTTATAATTTTCTAATGACTTCGGAATCCTCATAAGGATGATCCCCCACCATTATTTGTATTATATTGACAATGTGGGACAGAATTTGATAATGTTGTTGTATGATGTTTTTACTCGTCTTTTATGAATGAATCTAAAGTTGTGGTTATCATAGAATGAGGGGGAGAAAAATAATAGTTAGTGGAAAATATAAATATAAGTGATTTTATCTTTATATGGAGGAAAATAATTTCTATCACCGATGGATGAAATTTCTTCAAAAACATTATTTATCTAGTAGTGTAGTTTCAGGCCTCACTCTTTTGGGAAATGATATATTTTGATAAATGATTAAAATGTTGAGTTGTTTGAAAAATATTAGTTGTAAAAAAATATTGAGAGTTTGAAAAGTTATTAATGAGGGTTTTGAACAAATTCGAAGAGGGAGAATGAAGAACCTTTGTGATAATTTGTTTTAATTTGTTTTTGTATTTTTTGGCATGAAACCTTTTTGTATAACAATGTTTTTGTTTTTCTGGGTCAGATCAAGTCCATCTGAATTATGTTTTGTAAAAATATTGAAAGTTGATTAATTTTATAACCCACACATTAAGTGGGAGAAAAGTTTTATCAATAGGAAAATTTTTGTTTAGACACATGTTTCTAGATATAGATTTTTTGAATAAGAACAAAACAAACTCAAAATTTGTGAATGAGAACCACCGGTGGCATAAGTCATGAGAAAGATTAAGTAATTTTTCAATTACATCATCAGTCCCTAATCCATCAACATAGTGTTCATAATCAATGGACTCAGTGTCTTTTAGAAATTATGAAGTTATGTATTGAGAAATTCATAATGATGCTTAACATTTTTGTTAAAATTAATGATGTTAGGTGTTAGAAAGTTCTCAAAAATTTTATTCCAAAATCAAAATTTGATTTTCCAATCATGATGTTTTTATAAATCAAGAAGAAAAAACATGATGAATGTTTTTTTTTTGAAATGGTATAATCATAACATTATAGTGTATTCCAAAATCAAGGACATAGAAGATTGAATCCAGTAGTACTGAACACAAAATTTCTCAGAAGTCAAAAATTGTAAAGCTGATGGATTTTGAATAATATAAATGTTGTTGTGTGATGTTATCGTTAGATATAGAGTATCATAATGAGAATTATATTTCCATGAAAATTCCATGGTTTTGAGGATTCAATCAGGCAGACACTAATAAGGAAATATGGTTAGACAAACTCTGAGAAGGAATTTAAATCAGAGTAAATCTAAAGAGGAAGGTCATATCATAATGACCAATTCAAGAAAGTTATATCATAATGAGAAATTCAATATAGTAAGCTTATAGATAAAAGAGAATGAAATTTAGATAAAAATGAGCTGAGTAAGATAGTCTGATCGTAATCAATAGATAAATAAAGTTAGATCATGGTGAGAAGATAATGATTCATCCAAATAAATATTAAAAGGTTTTATCAGACTGAAGCTATGGTAGAAAGGACTATCAGAACTAATAAAGAAGATATAATCAGATTCACTTAATTATACTTATGAAAATCAAGGAAGTATAAAAAGGATAAATATGGAGAAGAATCAAAAATATTCTAGTTGATTTTTTAAGAGATAAAATTTTCATACATGAAATTCAATTTCGTATAAATATCCACGTTTTTGAATTTGAGTTCATTAGGAATGTATCCAAGTTTACCACATTTTCCATTATGGGTTGACTATAAATAGTTTCTATGCACATTCATACTTTTTAAAGTTTCATATAAGTGGAAAAGGAAGAATACTAAATAATTCAACTGAATTTTTCTTCCAGACCAAGATCTCATTAGAAGATCATACTTCTATTTTTTTTGTTTATGAGAGTGAGAAACATCATTTTGACAAGATATAATTGATTCGATTAGACTGATAATGTTCAGATTTAGTTTTTAGTAGAGCTTCAGAATTGTAGATTGAGTAAAATAAGATCATATAATGTTGATCAAACTAAGATAATTGGACCCATAGATAATGGAATGAGGATTTTGGACATATCATTTATAGATAAAATTGAAAAAAAAATATTTTTTACTTTTGTTTTTCCTCAATTTTTTTATAAAAATATTTGTAAAATTATGGGAGTTAGTATAATATTTACTCTTTAGAGATATAAGGAGTCTAATTATAGTAGGTAGGAGTTGTATACACCTCTTCATAATAGTTAATTTTCTATATACCCACTCATGTGGATATAAAAAAGAAGTTTGTTCTCATAATAAGGCTGATCCTACTAAATCTTATCTGATTTACTTGCTTTCTTATTTTTTCATGAAAGAGTATTTACAAAAATACAATGAGAATATAAACATAAATATTTTATAGGGGTTATGTTTTAAAATTTATAAAAACTTATAAAAAGTGAACAAATGACATGACCCCCATTCTATTGTTATTTTATCCTTTGTAACATTAGTTTTTAAAGTGTTTTTGGAGAAGTTACCTCTTTAGGAATTTGAGAGGATTATCCAATTTTTTTTGTGCCCAATAAATGAAATGAAACTGGATCTCCTGAAAAGTAATATAAATTGGTAGGGTTAAAAACTAATATTTAAATATTTTCCCTTTAATATTTATTTAATCCTTAAAGAACACTATGTATATAATAAAAATAATTTTATTTCTTGGCATGCGATAAAATCACGAACTAAATTAAATATTATTTAATCACAGAAAATTTAATATATATTATTTCTCACTAGACCGTTAAAACTCGGCCCCTTATTCCACCAAATATTAATTAGGACTTGAATATTGAGTATTTATTATATGGAGGAATTATCAATCCATTATTAACTAATAAATTAATAAATATTACATTAACTAAATATAATATAATTATTTATTAAATATACTTCTCACATAATATTTTACTGAATAATTGGTGATAGAATATATGAGATTGGAAAAACATGAATAATTATTAAACCACGTGTGGGAATAATATATATTAAACTTGTTAAATAATAAATATAATATATTATTTAACTGATATTTTGGATACATTTATTGTATGCCCCTCTATGCTTGTTTATCAGTGGCATTAAGTGAAGCACCCTAAAGTCCATGTTTAACATCTAACAACATGCCAATGAATCCAAAGTGAAATAAGTTAATTCTTTAATGACATAATACCTTTTATAGAGACTCACTATGTAATTCAATAACTTTATCCTGCTATCTCTCATCAAGTAGGTTTCATATTGCTGCAATCATCCTATGTGCTCAATGATTATTTCTTCATAATTTTGGTTATTGAACATTACTATATATCTCCATATACATGGATTTATTTAGGCTATATCATTTCAATCAATGACCCTAAGATATCAAATTTGGTTAATTAATAGAATGGATAAATCCTTTATAGCATTATTCATTAATGAAATATTATTCATGGTGCACCCAATGTATCCTACCATTCCATGAACATATACAGTCACAATTTTTATCAATACATAAAAGTACAAGATTTTTTATACTAATTAATAACAATCATATAGTATGTGGACCAATAAACACATTCATAGGTAGGAGCATATAATGACGTATATATAAATGTGGATTTCCTCCTGGTGGGCCTCATTCTCAAAATATCCTATAATTGATATTATCAAGGGTGTACAACCTGATAAGGTTGCTCAAATTACTATGAGTCCCCACACATAATAGACTATATAATTTGAGTCCCTTAAATGATTTCATCATGATAGAGAACTTATATTTAAGAATTATTTCATGGAACTTCTGGGTTATCATCATATCATGGAACTAGAATGACCTTTCAGTGCAACAACTACACTTCAGACACTGTCACAATATATTTTATGTAGAATAATAATAATGTTGTGATAATGATTTTATTAATATTAATAAAAATGAATACAGGTAATCATAAAGTACATAAAAGTGGGTTCTAGGGAACCAAATCCAACACATAAAACATACATGACTAATCACCCACTGGGTTAATCACATATAATGAAAAAAATAAAAGAAAAAGGAAAGACCAAAAATAAAAGTATAGGTGCCACACAAATAATCTTTGATCCTCACCTATTTCCAATATCTATGTTCTATATGAGCTATCCCAACTCAATCGCACAATCCTATGCCTCATCCCAACTAGAACCTTAGAAATGTGAGGGTTTCTTGGGTACCCAACTACCATGGACGTTCAAGCTGGGCTTGAATAACAAACATAGTAGGGAACCATTAGCATGGTATCACACACAACCCAAAATGAAATGATATTTTATGGTGACATGCTTTAATAAAATAGAAAAATACTACAAATAAATAAATATATTCACCAATAATATTGTTTCATAGTTCCTTGAAATGTCTATTCTGGTTTTAAGAATCACAATTTTCAGGTGGCTTCCATTGGATTTATTTATGGAACTGGAAACATCCAACAATTATTTATCCAACGGGTACCTTCTATCTAAAGGCAGGAATTTGTTATGTTTGAAATTTACAATAATTAAGAATTTTCATTGGTTGAGAGGATGGGAGGTTGGAATCATCACACCTTTTTTGGAGGAATTATTGTATACTCCGAGACTCTCTTTGTAAATTTCATATATTTTCATGAATCCTTATTAATTCACCATGTATATCATATGTATCCCTTAGAATTTACAATCACTTATAAACATGTGTAAAATTTAGAATCATCATTATACAGTCAAGTTTCTTCATTAATGACAATACTTGTATGTTTTTTATGTTTTACATCATTGTAATCCTCTAATATACTAATTATAGATTCTTTTAATAATTGTTGTGACGACACTAGTTTTTAATCCACTCAGTGGGGCACTCTGAAATTTATTTCCATATAGGGAGACAATGTTTTGTTTTGATCAGGGGATCATGACCATAAAATGGTCTACTACGTATGCTTGTGAAAGGAAGAAAAACCCTTGTAGTTCGGTGCCACTTAATATGACACATCATACATTTTTAGGTCATGTGATAAGGACCTCTAAGTGAAAGTAGCTTAGTCAAAACTTAATCTGTGACTTATATTGAAGCAGCCCAAGGAACATAGAAAGGAAATTGGTTTCCAAGTAAAATCACACCATGTTGGGAATATAGACCAAGGAGAATAGGGTTGATTTGAAGTGTTGGGTTTAGACCTCAAGGGGGCTTGCTACGTATCCTATATGGATGGGAATCAAATCTCATGTAGTTCGATGAGTCTCATAGGAGAGTATGGTCCTATAAGAGAGATGAGTTTAGGGTTAATTCCTGATAAGGATTCATTGATGATTTAGGGTTTATGTTTGGTTTTATTCTTAAATTGGATGCCTAGATTAAAGGAATTAGGGTTGTATTCTTGAAGAGGATTTCCACTGAGCTCGGGCCCTGAAAAGGATTCCTATGTATCCTGGTTTGAAAAGGAATCAGAGTTCTCATAGTTCATTTCAATTATTGTTTGTGCATATGTTGTAACCATCACATATCCCTAATAACACTTGATTTATGATTAGTGTGATAAACAAGAGGACGTGAGAGATTCAACAATGAAACTTTACACTTTTTCTCCTCCGCTGATGGAATAGGGTGCATCGACCGTGGAAGAGGGTGAGGCGACGAGCCTTCCCTCTATTCTATTTACATTGGACAAGGGTCCAATGTAAGGAAGGGATTAAGTTTGGGGTCTTACACTAGGATGGCTATCTATGGAGGTTTGGATGTGTCTTATTCCTATGGAGGATGCCCATTAGAGATTGGGTGGGTCTTACTCCCAAAAAAGATGACCAATTGAGATTTGGTTGGGGAATACTCCTAAAGTGGATGACCATTTGAGATTTCATGTGGATATCTCCTTTTGAGGATTCCCATTTGAGATTTAACCTGGCATAGGATTCAGGTGATGAGGTTTGAGGAGTTTCCTGATGAGTGTATCGACTCAAGGAATCTATAAAGAGAGTCCAAACTCGTAACATGTCAAAGGAACCAAGAGGAGTAAGTAAACTCAGTGAACTTCATTAAGTGTGATGGAGTGTCTCAGATCATTGTATTAAAAGGTTGGATGTTTTCCCACACAAAGGGCACAAATTTGGGGGATCTTGGTGAAATATCTACGCAAGGAGAGCATTGGAACTTCTTCCAACTTTTTCAGTCCTTCAAATGGGGATCCCAAGGGCTTTGTTTATACGCATGGAGGGGACCTGGATGAAGAGAATTTTTTCATGTAGGTCCTCCACATAGGTCCTTCATGTAGGTCTTCCACGTAGGGGTGTAAAAATACATTTTCCGCATAGGTCCTATGAGGAGGTCCTTTGCGTAGGTCTTCCCAGTATGTCTATTTGTGAAAATTATCCATCTTCCAAGTGCCATAATTTTTTATCCATAAGTGTGTTTGGGCTCCGCAACTAGTAAAATCTAAGGTCTTACAGATATCTAAATATATTTTGATGGTAAATACACCATATATTCTTGGATGAATCTCAGAGATTGAATTTAATGTGTCGATTCCTTTTCATCGTCGACCTTGGGAATCCACTGCCAACTCCTGGATAGGGGAATCATTCCACATATCCATCGGCATAGGGTAGTATTTTAGAACATAGAAATCAATCTTGTATCTTCTTACATCATGGTAAAAACATATTTACTCATACATGGAATTTTTGTTTCTATTTGAGAATCATATCTTCACTCTACGGAAAAGTGTATGAAAACACATTTCATGGTGTCTACAAACACATACTTCTGAACTAATATGGGAATGTCTCTAAGAAAATCACAATGACTATTCGTGAAAGTATCCCAACTAACCTAAGAGAATATAAATATAAATAGGTACAACCCCAATAATCATCCCCAATCTTCATGTATATAAACCCGATTGACCATAACAGCTTCATCAATTGTAGGAGTGTCTCTAAGAACATCATATAACTGTTGTAACCAAATAAATAGAATAAACCAACCCCCATAATATCATCATATTTGATCCACAATACTAATAATTACTGATGATAACTATGGGGTAACCCAAGGAGATATATGAAATCATGAAATAATATTATGATGAAGGGGTAACTTTCAAGGAATTCTATAAATATCAGGCTCTATGCCAATCTCCAGGATGTAATCCTAGAATATAAATAGTGATCATGCATCATTGATGAATCCAATGTCATGATATGAAATGGTCACTATGACCATATAAACCTCAATCATTGATTTATGATCTATGTGACACCCATAATCATAACTACCCATTCACGTAATCACCTTCCCTGGGTCGAATAAATCTCAGGGTAGCTACTTGGGTCTTGAAGTTTAATATAATGTAGATCCACCATGAATGTGGTCCAAAATAGCTATCCCATCTCTTAGGTAGTTTTTCATATCTATGAGGGTATATAGTTTCTTAAAGTTACTATAATTATATTATAGCATCATAGATTTATAAGGTATTCCATGTTGACATTCGTTTAAGGAGATAACATAAGGCCCATCTCACATATCAGACTATCTCAATCAAGGATAAAAATTGTGGCATCTCATGGTGGGTCATAGAATAATTGGGAAAAACACTCTCAATTCACCTCCTACATTACCAAGGGTTTTATAATGTACCTATTCAAATGTCCTATAAAGAATAATATAGAAAATGCTCTAATTAATTTCATCACAACTACGTAGAGGTTTTTAAATGATCCTAAACTAGGGATAAAATGATTGATGTGTTCCATTAATTTATGTAATATCCCTCAAGGTGGTTTTAGAAAATTAGAGAACACTTAATAATCAAGGCCTCAACCATTAGGGGATGAGGTTAGAAAACTGGTTCATAAATACCTTAATGCCTTTGGCATTTTTTTCAATTTGTTGATATTTTTTTAAATTAAACAATTTAATTAAAAAATCATTTGAATTAATGATTTAAATCACCCACATGGTTATACCACACATAACACATCACACATATCATATATAAAACATAGTGTGTGTACGTGATACATCTCAGCTCATGGTGATGGTAATTACCTTTTTAATGTTTCGATTTAAAGCCCTTCCTAGTATTTCGGAGACCCATCTAAGATTGATCCTCCCCCAAAGAACCTATCTCAATTATAAATTTCAGTAAATAAATTAATATAATTATTTTAAACCAATCTCACAAAAAGGAATAATCAGTTATAAAATCACTAACCAATCCAACAATACTGGAATCATGAAAACCCTGGTGTGTTCTATACATGACATACCCTCAGTCCTAGGAAACACAAAATCCTAAAATTATTAAACTAAATCGATAACCAATTTTACCCAAAATAATTAAAAAACCTAAATAAACCCAAAAAATGTCATACCTTACATCAAATGATGAATAACGTTTTATTTTTCACCTCTCAAGGCATTATATATAATCCGCATATGAAAAAGACTTTAGAAACAATGATTTCACTATGATTGGAGAAATTGTTCATCTGTACCCTACACAATTGGATAAAAATAAAATTATAGGGAAAGAATGAGAAGGGATTATGAAATTTTACCTTTATTCAGTGTGACAAATAACTAAGAACTGGTCTAGATTAAAGGATGTGGAAGGGGAGGGGGAAGGTTTAGCCTCCCCCTGTGCACAAGACCTCCGAGTGAAGAAACCTTAGGGGGTTTCTATTTTAAAATTCTCTCGGATTCATAAAAATAATAATACTATCATGTATGACTACTTGAACCAAGTGGTCATGTCATTTTAATTCGGTATTGACAAGTTATATTCCCATTTTTTCTTATTCATGAACCGAAATATTCCAAGAGGGTCATTCACAACGTGAATGGCCCATTTACATCGTGAATGGCCCATTTACACCTTGAATGATCTGATATAGATATTTTTAGCATCTCAACCATATTAAACTCATACCAGTGTCCCCAAGAACACCCAAGCCCTTCCCATTATGCTAATAAATGTCAAAAATCACATGTTAGAGATTTTCAAATGTTTCAAAACTAATTCAATGTCTTGAATCTCAAAATGAACAGTCCACTTTATGAAAAATCAAATTCCCATTGAAATGTTCATACTCATATAAAAACTGGGTATTAGAATCATTTTTCACTACATTTATTGTCACACAACCCATTTATAGGATATGACTATCAGTGCTCGGAGTAATTTTCATACCTACCACTGCATCATATCGTAGGCCATGATTATTAATCATAAAATATTATGGGTAGATACCAATCCTTTTTTGAGAAATATGGTTTATCAATAATAGATTACGATTCACCATGTATCAGAGAATAAAATATATATAGAATGATTTTATTTTCAATATTTTTGATTTTTAATTGAATTTTATAATTAATACAGTGTTTATAAATTATAGAAAATTGTATTTTATGATTTTAATTTAACTTTATTTTAAAATTTCATAATTATAGAAACTTTATTGTTAATTAATAAATTTCTAGGAACCATTTATTAAATAAATATCAATAATATTAAATATTAATTTCAAATATGATTTGAAATTATATGACATGAATTATATATAAGATATAAAATAATTATATGTTAATTATAACAGTTATTTAAAACGTGTTTATAAATATCTATAAAATGAAAAAATATAAAGGAGTTTATATTATAATATAAAATTTCTATAATAATAAATTTTAATTTTTCAAATTTAAGTGTTTATTTGATTAATTTTCTAAACCATGTCATAAAAAGTTTTGATAACTGATATGATCATGGTTTAAATAATATTAAATATAATATATTTATAATATATAATTTTTAAATAATATATTTGGAATATAAAATGATTTGGTTTCATTAGTATAATTTATTTAAGTCAAATTCTATATATTTAATAATAAAAAGGATTTAATATTAGAAATAAATATAAAGTTTCTATATATATATTGAATTAGGCAATGTGCATAATGAATGAATAAATTATAAAGTGTTTACAATTTCTAGATTTATTAATGGTTCATAAATAGTTTATCTCATGTTTATATATATGAATTGTTAATTTATTTAGATTATTCCTCCATTCATGAATATAATAGCTATATTTTTAATTAATGTATTCTTTAGTTTAATTTGTTAAACTATTTCTTTTCATCTATACATATAATGACTTACATTCCACGTATGATAATTCATTTTGTTTTCAACTACCTTTTGTTTAGCTTGTACTTGATAGTAATCATGGGTAAATATTTTTATAATATATTTTACATATTAGGTGTCGTAATTATGAAGTAATTTAGGTATCTATCAATCAATGTATCCTTGGATTTATGGTAATTGAGCCAGACTACTCACTAGCTTTGAGGATTATTCTTTTTCTAGAAAAGTGTGGGTTCGATATGTCTTTGTCAAATCTTACTCAAATGGGGATTTTTTATTTCAAATGATTATAATTATTTACATGAATTTGTTTCATGTACCTTATCCATTGGATGCAATTGGATAAGTATGAATATAATTAGATTTTTATTTCAGTGTAATACGTGCAAGGGATTGTATAAATAGTTACACATAAATATGGTTTGAGAGTATGGATTTGGTGGAAATAATATTATTCTAAAACAAATCCTTATAAGCATGAGTAGATGTAAATAAAATAACATGATATAAGGTGTTTATATTAAATCCCATTTTTGTAATAATAAGTGTTTGATTCCATCTCAAACAAACACCTTTTAAGACCTAAATCATCTAATTGGACCAGTTTATACAAAAGAAGTTTTCCCCTAGATTATAATATGTATGGAAAGCAAGTAACTAGGTGAGCCTAAGAGTTAAGTGACCTGTTTTTGAAATCTTATTTGGGATATACTTAGTTGGGAAACCTAAAGAGTTATGATAGTAGAATAATGGTGCTGAGGTTATCCATATTATGGAATTTAAAAATAGTTTTTCACATTAACATCCTATAGCCATATCTCAAATGATTGGTATAAAGTCATAGTTAAATAGATATAGTGATGGGGTATATAATAAATTAGGTTAATTTTATATAGATTGAAGTACAAAAATGGATCTTATGAATATATAAGGGGTCATCATTCTAGTGGGAGAATATTTAAAAAAATACTTTATTAAATTAAATAAAAACATTATTCTCATCTGATAAAATCATATATAAATATATATGACATTATCATCATTAAACATGACATTGAGATCAATAATAAATAAATAATAATATTTATATAAGAAACTAGTTAAGTGAGTCTAATAAACAAGAGTCATTTTTAAGAAAGAAAATTTTATGTTTTTGGGTAACCATTACCCAAGTAACCAACTATTGAAAGTGTTAAGCAATTGAATCTAGAAATTTAAAAGTAACATTGAATGATTCACTTGAGGATGAAAATGAATAACAACATAACGAACTTTAGTTTCAACTTTTATACTCACATTTATGATTATTATAATGACTTAGTTATTCTATAGGATCCCTTTAAGAATTTTTATATTAATTTTATTAATTTTAAAATCACCATTTTAAATGTTATGAAAATGTGTATAATTTCATTAAATTATACCATATTTTCACAAATTATTAAGATTTTATGAACTGTGAATTTAATTTATAGGTTCTAGTTTGTTATTTATATTAAAAATTGGTAAATGTTCAAATCAGGAGAATTAAATTTAGTTGTATATCCCAAAAATGTTTCATTAAATAGCTAGTTATGTTAATTGAATCCTAAAGGTAGATTTAGGATGGAAGCACACTATTTTCATTTGATATAATTTTATGAGATTCCAAAAGGAGTATGAGGAATTATTGATCAAATATTGTTTGTATTGTATCTGTTTTCAAGGAATATCGCTTAATATATAGTTCCAAATATGTTTTATGTTGGAATAGAAGAGAGTGGAATTATAGTGAATAATAAATTATTATAATTTTTTTAAAGAATATAATCTTGTTGATAAGAACAATTGAAATAATAAGTGTAATTTTTTTAAGTAAATAAAAAATTTAAAAACATATATATTTGAAGTTCGTTTGATGTTTCTTTCAATTATTCATATTAAAAATGAATATTTATTTCCATTTATAGTCTCATAGATTAATTTTTGTTGATGAAAAAAGTGTGTGAAGTATTTTAGTTTTATAAATAATTTGTAATGATCAATGTATTATCTCTCTGTGAGGTAGTTTTTAGTTCAAATTATAGATGAAGATATTTTTGAAGGTTGGGGGTTTGTTTCTTGAGATCAGATAATTATTTTTAGAATGAAATGTGAAGAATAGTTAGTAAAAAATATTTCTAAATCATGTCCAATTAAACAATTGTGAAACAAGGCCAATAGAGAGAGTTATCTAAATGATCTCAAAAGAAATCCAAACATGAGTAGAATATAGGAGATAATGCCAATATTGGTTTGTTAAGGAATGAAGTGGTGTGTGGTGTGGTGATATTGAGGAAGATCTACTACGAAGTTTAGCAAGATAGAGACACCATGTACAAAGACTTGAAGGGAATTATTCAGGTTATGTAAGAAGTATGGAGGTTTATAAGTGAGTTACATCTACACCAAAGTTTTATGTGAGACTTGTTGTATGTGTCCATATTAATAACTTAAATTCATGGGTACTATAATCGATATAATGTCATTTATTTTTTATTCCTCATAAAAATCATATTATGTTTTTCATGTTTCAGATTATCATGAACTACAGTTGGATATTTTAAGGATGTAGTGATGTTGAGTTACCATAATATAATCCTTCTATGATTCATGATCATCGAAATATTTTTATTGAAATCACTATATTATAAAGTAAATATTTTTTTAAAAATATTTGAATCTATAATAGATATTATGTGTGGAATACCTAAAGTAGTCTCAATTTGGAATTTCCTGTACTCTAATAAAGGTTAATGTGAATGATGGCTTCCATAGATATAATTTTCCTCCTGGAGAAGTGAAGGAGGTATAGGATGAGTGGAAAAAATCAGACTCTTTTCACTGATTCTCTAGGGATTTATGGAGGAAGTGTCTAGAAATGTTTTTGAAGGTGTTCATGTGACTCCTCTCTTATTTAGATGATTCTCTAGGATGAGTTTCAATATAGTGAGTTCTATGATATTTTTGTTTTTTATATGATAAGGATAATACAAATTAATGATCTCTCTCCCTAGAGGGTATTATTTTCTTTAAGAACTGGTATTTCATCCCCTTGATCACAAGGAAGGTAGTGTTGTAATATTGTTATAATTCTTTATGGTATATCTACCCTTCCACTACAGATATGTTTTTATGTTAAGTATTAGTTTTAGTGGCATGGTATGAAATGATACATGGTTGAATTTGTATAAATATGATACACTTGAATACATATTATGATGAGCAACAAAGCCTTTTGGTATGATTCAGCCTCTTCCCATGCCAACATATAAATTAAATTAGATATAAATGGATTTAATTTTTGGCTTACCTCAGTCTGCACTTGGTAATAATTACATTTTTGTGGTGATTGATCAGTTGAA
Organism: Viscum album; assembly: GCA_963277665.1. Classification (NCBI taxonomy): domain Eukaryota; kingdom Viridiplantae; phylum Streptophyta; class Magnoliopsida; order Santalales; family Viscaceae; genus Viscum; species Viscum album. The sequence goes on along the minus strand of OY728143.1, from coordinate 1,994,261,562 downwards.
CAGGTAAGCACATTTCGTATAGATTCATGACACCACTAAAGTTGAAGACATATGGAAGATGTATGTGAATGATGTCATAGGTTTTTATGGGACTCCAATGGAAATTTTCGTGGATATTGACCTATGTTTTACCTCTTGATTTTGGAATAGAATCCAAGAGATTATGGGAACATATGTTAAATTTAGAACTTCATATAATCTTAAATGGATGGAATGATATAGACAAATATTCAATTTTTGGAAGAAATGCTATGTGGTAATTTACTTGAATTTATTTAATATTGGGATATCCATATAGGCCATAATGAGTTTACTCATAACAATAGTTATCAATCATTCATTGAGGTGGTACCTTCTGAATATTTATATGGTCGAACATACAACTAAACTCTTTATATGTCTGAGATTAATGAAGCTTACATTATAAGACCAATATTTTTGGAAACAATAATAAATATTTAGATTATTTGGTATTGTTTTATAATGGTAAAATGATTGTAAAAATATTATGTCGATCGATGTTGTCTTCCTTGAGAGTTTTTAGTCGGTTACCTAGTGTTATTAAAAGTCTCACCCCGGTTGAATCCTCTACATCATGGAAAGAAAGGAATGTTATTTCCTAGTTTTGGGGGACCATTATAGGTCATTGAAAATATTGATAAAATGGAATATATCTTGAATTTATACCTATGTTTTCATTGATCCAAAATGTTTTCCATGTGTTTGTACTCATGAAGTATCATTTTGACCATTCTCGTGTTTTTAATTGGGAAGAACCTAACTTAGAATCTGATATATCTAAAATTGAGCTACCATTTCAAATAATTGATTCTAAATTGAATATTTTGGGAGGAATGTTGATTCCATTAGGCTACGTTATCTGGAATAATCATTTAGATACTAATGAGATGTGTGATCATGGGTCTATGATGAGGGAGCAATAAACTCCCCTCTGTCTGGATCAACCTTCTTTAACATAGCTTTTTACGGACAGAATGTAATATAGTTAGGATATTTCTCACATACCATTGTTTATTTATGGTATGATCACTAAATTCATATATTTAATTATTTTTCTTTCCAAAATATTTATTTTATTATTTGTTTCAGCCTTTATTTTGTTCAAGGGAGTTTCTAATAATTTTAGAGTAGTTAAGGATGTAAACCTGCACTGAATGAAGATGTAGGTGGTCCAACGACTAACCAATGAAGGCTACTGTCCATCCAGTGGGATAATTAGTGGATATAATATACGTATTATATGAATTATCTAGATGGAGGGATTGTAAGATTCTAAAAACCTCTATTGTATCCACCATCCAGTTAGTGGTTCTCTAATTGCCCGCCGATGAGTGACCAATGGCTTGTCGTGGACTTCAATGAGGTCGGTAAAAGTAAGGATAATATCATTATTTTCACTATAACCTCTTTTTTATATCATTTTATTCCTTCCTTGACATAAAATGTACTTATTAGAACATTAGGGAACTCTTTAGATGAATTTGGATTCCCAAATTGAATCCTTGGTGGGTTAAAGTGTTGATCAAATCCATGACCCTCTTTTGCCGAGTCTAACTCTGAATTGGTATTTGGTCAACTTATTATTTTTATTCCTATTATTTATTACAATTTATTGAATATAAACCATTTGAATTCATTTTATACAAGTTATTTTTGTTAATTTTGATTCTATGGCTATTCCTCATACTTCTTAGAGTATTCTCCTTCAAGATTGTGGATTCCATAGAGTAGTTTAATCTCAATAGTTTTGAGTTAGGTGGTTTTATATCCTCAATTTATTCAAAAAATAATAATTTATTTCTCATTTAGATTGTTTTATAAAATTGGTTAAAAACATAAATGATGCTTTCATAAAATTTTGTGGTTTTGTTTATGTAAATGAAGTGATATTTACATTCTGGTGTTGTTAAAAAGAATGTCCTAAAATAATATTTTACATGGTCTCAAAAGTTGTTTTTTCAACTAAATTTAAAATTCCATTTGTTTTTTATATTTAGGTGAACCAAAATATTATTTTTAGAAGGTTGGGATCCATTATTATGGATGAAATCTTACCCCCATGGCTTGTTGTTATATTATAATGGGAACATCAAGTGGATTATTGGTTATAAATATTTTGTGGGGACCCTCACTAACCAATACCTAGTGTAACACAAGGGATAGTTTTTCTTATTTATATTCATTGAAATTTATATGTTAAATGTTTATGGGAATTCATTGAAAATATTCTTATTGGTAATTTCATACATGTTATAAAAAGGTGGTCTTTTATATTCTTATATTAAAAAATGTAAAATTAGATCTCATGAATTTTTTTTATTTATATTAGTATAATTGGTTTATATTATAAATTATTCTTATGAAACACTTGGTGGAATCATAATGGGATTGTTTTCTAAAACCCTTCATACACCTTTGGGTGTTTGTAGATCTTTTTTAGTGTGATGTAGATAAAGGAAAAGTTTCATAAGGAGAATATGATTTTTTTGTTAGTAGGTTGTGGGTTTCTGGTGGTGACTACATGTCATATGTATATTGGTTTTTTCAATTCATATATAAATTGGTTTTTTTTTGTTTTCAACACAATTATTTGTCGTTTTATCTTCTATTTTCCCATGTTTACTTATATTGGAATACCAATATTCTCTTTATTTGTGACATCTTACTTTATTTTTATTTATGGAAAAAAACATTTCCAAAGGTAGTTCTTGATACCCAGATGCTTTTCCTCATCCCATGGGGATCGAGAACGCTCTTTGGGTCATTTAAGGACTAGATTAGGTTTTGGATAATTGGGTAATCCAAGTTGGTTCATTTCACATTTTTGGACCTATAAACATCCAAAACTGTAGAACATAACTATAAAATTGAAAATTTTATAATTATTTTAGAATACTTAATGCTATAGTAACATGGGGTTGTCTCATCATCTCCCAAATATTATTTCACATAGGTTCTTGTTCTTCAAATGATTCCAAATATTAAGGCTAGGTTTGGTTGGAAGGAAAAGTGTGTTTGGAAATGAAAACAATATAGGAACCCATGTAAAACGAGTTTAGTACACTATAAAAAGGATTATAGATAAGGATATAGGGAAATTTCATTCCTTAAAACATTCAATTTTGTTTCCACTGTAAAATTTCTATCCCTATGAAACATGATTTTAATCATCATTCATATCAAAATTTCCAAACTATCCACTATCTAATTTCTATTTCTATATGTATAAAAGATCATTCTATACACCCATGGTAGGGATGAAAATGGGTTGGGTACTCTTTATTTTTGAGTTACTTGAACTATAATGCATTTAAATTATCACTACCCTGACCCTAACCCAAACCCATTTGAATAAGTTCATTTAACACCTTAACCTTAAACTGATTAACCAAATGATAGCCTTTTAATGCCCAAACCTAGTTATATTTATTTAATATCTTATATTTTAAAATATTTTTAACATTTCTTCAGAGGTTAAGAGATCCATTGATCAATAGTATAGATGTTGGAGGTAGAGAGGGAAAATGGAACACAATGTAGAGTTGGGTGTTTTTTATGGAACTGAGAGTAGAACGATGATTATAATTGGTAGGTTTATTCATTTGATTTCATATGTGTTATGCATCTTTTATGAGTATGGATTGATATCACATCAAAATAAGCATTCAATATGAAGGGATTTCTTGTCCTTCGTGTACCCTCTCCCTATCAAAAAAGATTCCACCCCCACTACCATGGTGGTCTGTGTTTGGGATGTATTGTTATATTGAAGAATTATATTTAAAAATTCAAAATGAATATGAAATATTAATTACAAAAAATTGAAACATGAAATAAAAATAAATGGTTGTGGGTTTCTGAGTATCCTATCAGCGATACATGAACCCTACCTGAACATGGTTATCCTATACCCATCGTAATTTAATCATGTTGGGTGGGTCAAGATGCCTTATTTTCATCAACCAATTTTCATACATATCCCATTGATGAAGGGCTAATAATAAAGGTCTTATTATTTTTGGAAATAATCCAATTTATTCTAGATGTGGAAAAAGTTATGGATTTACATGCACCAATTATAAACATATCAATAACGATAACTAATAAAATCTAATAGTGAGTTGAGTATTTTGAAAAAGTTATATTTTTTAATAAAAAATAAAATGGGATAAGTTTCCAGGTATTTGAAAAAATGGTTGAGGGAGTCGTGAGCCTTGTTCACACTTCCCAAGTTAGAAAATAAGTGTAAATGGGGTTTACCCTTCCTTTCAAATCATTATGGTAGCATGAACAAGGTTCATGTTTCCATGGGTGCTTGGCTGGATGTATGAAATTCATTGACGCTTCCCTTATAATTTTAATAAAGGACGTCTAAATTGGGTTCCAACAGCCCACTAAAAAAATATGAATGGAGCCATACCCCTTTGACTACATATATTCAAGACCTATATTTATGATATACATATTTTTATGCAATAGTTATTAATAGTATATTATTATTAATCATTACATATAAACAAGTATTGTGTGATGGGTGATCATGAGATGATTAACCAGTGTATGATTCAAATTTAATGTCATATTTATTTGTATGTGGTTATATAATTTATAATAATTGAATTTTATTTTCCTCATTGTCGACTTACATGTCATCCAACTCTTTATTTATGTAAGGACCCGTGTATCCATGAAAAAATGTTTTGTATCTCAAACCCCTAGACCCCCTCACTTACATGTGTGTAAAATTGTACTAAAAGGGTGTTTGACAATAGGAATTGTTGTTTGATTTAGTATTTCTATAGAAGGACTAAAATGTGACTGGTGGTTACTAAAATCCCAGATAATAGAGTTTCTAAGAGCTCCCCACTATGTTTTTGTTGGTTTATCAAATAATAAAAAATCAATCCATAGAAATAGTCTCAAGAAAAAGTCACAATTATTTATTTATAACTAATTAGATCATTTAAAACATTTGGTGATGCAATATAGTTATATATATATATATATATAAAGTTTTATTAAATTTTCTTTCTATATAATAATGTCTACATCAATATACTATAATTTTGAGGTAATTAATATTGATCAAGGTTTTAGAAATTGTTTTCTACCTACAATCGTGTGAATCTATTTGAATGTAGGAATATAAATAGATGTTTATATATTCATATACTATTTATTATATAAAGTCATATGTAATGTTACAATATCCTGAATATAAAAAGTTTATAAAAACAAGTCAATAATATTGAATTGAATCCATGATCCAATTTATTAGTATTTTTGATAAATGTAATAAATATAATTCCTCTCATGTTTTTTCCATTTTTAGTTTTTGGATAATTTCAAAACATATAGAAAATGAAAAATTAGAAAATTCTTGAAAGTAAAAGATCTAGAAAATTTTGGAACTGACTGTGTGTACGGACCATGAGTGAAAATTGGAAAAAATCATGATATGACCATGAGTACTCACCGTGCGTTAATATATGTAAATATTTGGAACCAAATATGAGTACTGAATGTGAGTGTATGCTTGGTAGTGTCTAGTACTAACTATGAGTAAAAATTGTAAAAGTATAGAATGAACCACATGGCCAAAATATATGGACCACATGAAAAAAATGTACCAACTTCAGGAAAAAATAAACCTACCACATGAAAGAAAATTTTCTTAATAAAAGTTGAAATTTGGAAAATTGGTGAACCAACCTTTTGACTTATCTATGGTCACTTATTTCTTTATTTATTTTTAGCTCAAAATATTAACTATTTTACTTATAAAATTTTATTTATAATTACTTAAAGTTTGTTTCACATGTTTTTCATGATTTAATTATTCCTTAAATAATTACTAATCATTTTAATACTACTAAATTCTGTATGGGAGGATTTTATATAGGGTTAAAGGCTCATCACATGGGTTCAATTTTCATGTTGTTTCTTAGGAAAATGGGAGTTCCAAATTAAATGTTGTTTGAATACAAACATTTCATCTTGCACACATTATGGGAGTTTTTGAGTGATCTTAATATAGATTATAATTATTTTTTTGACCTGTATTAGTTATTTTAACATGTTATTACGGTAAAACATGATTTTGTTTATCAAATTGACCCATTTGGGTAAATTATTCCTTCATATTTAATGACTAAATATCATGCATTATTTGGAATGAAAAACTGTAACATATTTTATATTTGAAAGCTACTATGAAAAAGGGAACTCTATATACATGGATTTAGACTTTTCTAGATTAGATAGACAAGGCTGACGATATTCATGAACTATAAATGTGTAATAAACTTTGGCATTCAACTACTACTCTCAGTCAAACTATAATAATTTTATCATGTACTACTGTAGAGTGACTTTCTACACTGACACTCAAACTTTGAAACATTTATCTGATTCTATTATTTGACATATTTCAATTCATTTTCTATTTATTTAATTGTATTGGGTTATACTCCCTATTAAAAGGATGGATTTCAATTTGTTTATCCAAAAAAAGGAAGCCATTGGGTTGTTCCAGTAGGTGGGAAAATGAATATTGTTTAGGTTGTTCATCTAGGTAGAATAAGTACGGTATATTTGGGTTTAATAATCTTATAGGAAATGTATTTATAATAATGTTGTGACTCCAAGAGTGAAAAAGCTATTGTAATATTCCATTTTAATGGTTATAGTGGGTTCTATCACTATCATTTTCTGATAGGTGTGAAGAGTGGACTAAGATAATTTATTTCTGAACCGTTATAAAAATCTAAGTGTTCTGTTTTATTTATTTTATTATTTTTTATCTTTAATAACTCTTATGTAACATTAAAACAAAATTAATTTTATAAAAAGGGAAATTGGACATCCTCTTGGATATTTTTTCTTCTCTACTCCAGACCAACAATTAGTATCAAATTGGGATTCCTTGGATTATATATTTTATTTGTGCTAAAAAATTACTAAATTAATCATCAAGGGGAAATGATCTTGTTTAATATACAATATAATAGACCAAATGACAGATGGTTAACTCAAGAACCACCTAATATTTGTAGAACTGATTATGGATGTTGGAAATCGCATATGGAAGCTTTCACTCACTCGAAATTGAATTTTTATTATAAAACACTTTTATGGAAAAAAGTGAGAAAACAAGTTCAAGAAAAAAAGGATATTACCGATCCATTGAAGTGAAATTGCATCCTACCAGATTTATTCTCTCTAAATATTTTCCATGATATTTTGTTTACCTGAGTGTATGGATCCTCCATCAAAAGATCTATTAAACTTAGTGTCATCTTGTCCTAGGACCGAATGTAATACTCTATGTTGATCTTTCCATTTTTAAATCCATTTACTAGGATTAGATGTTTCTTATCAATATAAGTTCCTTGATCTTCATTTGGGTCCACCCTTATAACCCTTACCATCATTCTATCAGCCTTTTCTTCAGGAGATTTAATTTTTTGAATGGTTTCCAACATTAGCTCTTCCAAACACATAAGCAAATCCAAATGATTTTCAGGCATCTACCAATGCTGACAAGACACCTTGGAGAGGTGGGGGTAATAGTCCATTTCTTGGGCCGTAGAATTCCTCACAGTTATTGTCTCCATTAGTAGAGGGAAATATGAGTAATACTTTTTCACTTTTGTGCTGCCCCTCAAGATCTTACTCCTCCTCAGAATTGAATACATGCTACCTTGAACCTCTTCCTCTGTATCACTTACAATGTTGCTAAAACATTCATCACAAGACCCATTCTCTAGAACCTTCTCCTACATAGAGGTTATGACCAAGTCTTTTTCAGAATTCGGGACCGGATCATCATATGAAAAGAGATTAAAACTGTTACCCATCACGACCCCTTACAGCTCTCTATAACTATTCTTGACTACTACCTCACTCCCTTTGACATGTTTTAAAACATCACCAACTATTAAAAATTAGACATATGAGGAAGTGTTAAGACCACCCTCAACTACCTTCTTCAGTTCCTCAGTAGAGTAATTCTAACTGATTCCCTGAGGACCCGCAAGAGGAGGATCCAAAGAACCTGTACATATCAACTTATTGGAGATTCTATGCAGCTGTGGAAGATGTATGGGAGGATGGTGTTCAACCATTTCTATTCTCAACTGAATAATGTTAAAATACATTCATGTATTATTCAAACATGTACCCGTAACTGATCTCACTACCTCGGAATATGACACAACATTTGGTATCTTGGAGCCTCCACTATCCACAATTTGTGTATCCACCAGGTTGATACCACTGACAGAGTGTTCCACCTCTATAGCATAAACCTTTTTTCCCAAAGTTGCAGGTGGAGGATGCTAAGGTTCACCTAGATCATTCCATAAGTGACTAAAAACATTAAACACTAATGGTCTCACATCCCAAGATTCAACCCTCACACACATTGCAGATTTCAACATAGAGAACTCACCCATCAATGTTTGACCATATTGGCATGTCATAGCTCTCTCATTGGATTCCTTATCCCTATTTTCACGCATCATCTTAGAACAAGATTTATCCCCCCTAATAGGTTTCTAGTGAATTTCAAAAACATTTATAGATAGAATAGAACTCATTCCATGATTCGTAGACCACATGTTGTTTACACCGAAACTCTTCAAAAATTGTAATCAACAAATAATCAAAAAGGTACTCTAGATGTGTCCACTTCCACATATACATGCAGGTTAATGAGATGAAATAGAGACATATTGTCTCTATGTGAGGATAAGTATATACTAACTAGATTATCTATCATTCTAATAACCGAGGGATTTTGAAATGGTAGAGAATGATTAGGGAAACTCACCCAGGTATCCATTTTAGGAGAATCCCACTGCATATGGATGTTGTATGTCTATAAAAATAGGTATAACCAGCATTAGTTAAAGATATAGAAATTGCTGGACTAGGATTTGTTTAAATAATCCTCTGATGCCAAATGAATCATTATATGATTTATGTTGATCAAACCCATGACCGCTCAATCTTGTAAATCCCACTCCTCAAATAAATGCCTATAAAAAAATTATTGAGGGGTTCTACTACTTCAACCAGTTAATTAGAGTAAGATTCAATATCATAGAGGATTCGTTAAAATCTACGAGCGATATTTGGAGATTAGGGAACCCTTATAACAAATCTGGATCACTCAGCCAACACAAAACATGTGGGATAGGGGGGAAGAAGTTCTGGGTTAGAAAAGGGGGATAAAGAGGATCCCACACCCTTTTTGGACGTTGAAGGTCCCTCCCCTACATGGTGGAGGGGGGCCTACACATGGATTACTACCGTCAGGGAGGAGGTCCGAGCATCACATTTTCCAACGATATGAAAACCCCATCCCTTAAAAAAAGACACTAACCATATGGAAAATTTATAAGAACAACTTATCATTGATTATGTTATGATCAAAGAAAACATATATAAGCTACCCAAAAGTGAAATTGATTTGTTATTTGAAAATGATGTGGTAAAGTAGGTTTTAATCTATACGTTAATGTATATTTTATACAATGTTATCAATAAAAATGCATATAGTCATGTATCTTCATGTAAAACTACACATGACAACTGTAAAATTATACAAGATACACATCATGATTCTAATTAAATTATTAGAACAATATATGAATTATTAAGAATAAAATATTAAGAATTAAAAATGGGTGAATATTAAACTATTAACAAAACATTTCAATGATTAACAATTATTATAAATTGTATGATATCTTTTGAAGAGACTTTTAAAAAGCATGTTTTTATTTAAAAAGTACATAAGGAAAATCGTAATTAGTGGAATTCTAAAAAGGTTGTTATAGATAAATTTAATAATTTCAAGGAATACACTCTTGATGAGATTATTAAATCACTATTACAATATGAGTTGGAACGTAAAAATATTTCTAAAGAATATTATCTAAATATTAAGGGGATTAATTTTAAATCAAATGTATCTACTAACTATAATGATTCAAATTTATAGAAAATGTGACCTAAATGATAAAAACTATATACCAAATGTTAGATATATATGGAAGAAAGTACACTCAAGAGGATCATGGAAATTCTATCTTTAGGACAATAACAAGGAGAAAAATAAATTTAATTTTATGGCTATTGATTCTCAAGAAGTAATTTTTTTTTAGTATAGCATGTGAGGGCTCCTCAAACCTGATTATACAAGGCCAAAAATGAAAAAATAAGAATTAAAAAACAAAATAAATGAATGAATGAAAAATAATCTAAATGGTTTTATGTAGAGGATTAAAATACTAATAAATAATCCAAATATTAAAATGATGAAGAAAAACAATGTTTAATGGCTTCATCATATCAGGTAAGTGATTTTATATATTATTTATCTTCTAAATATTAATCTGAAAAACCTATTATGGAGAAGAATTCTTCATAAATTATAATGTATTAAAATTAAAAATTTTATGATTATTGGCATATATAAGAACTATAAGATACAACATAAGGATTTTATGAAGGAGAAAGAAAATCTAAAGAAATATTTCTTGGAAGGTTTAAAACCTGAAAATACATATATGAGATTCACATGAATAAATCAATATATTTTTCAAAAAATACTAAATTATAAACTTCCTATAAAAGATAAATTGAAAATATAAGTTTAATTCATATCAAATATAAATTAAGCTGAAATAATGAATTTTTATAATATTTTATGGGGAATGAACTGCTCAAAAATGATGTAAAAAGATTAAAGTTAAATATGTACATTTTTTCAAGATAGACAAAACATCAATAAAATAATGATTTTTAAAAAAATTAACGAAAGGAAATTTGGTCTTGGTTATGAAAATAATTAAACTACAATGTATAAGACTTTCTTAGTTAAAATCACTATGCATCTACCATTACATGTTTTATATTTAATATGAAATATCATTATGTTAACGAGTGTTACATTAGATTTCCAAAATATCTTACAAATAATAAAACATTCATTTATAAATATTTATCACATATATTTATTTTAAATAAGTGTTTAATGTCAGTTTGGATTCCTAAAAATTTATGTGTTAATCCTACAAAACCAAAATCTACATAGATTCTAAAGGATTCATAGATATGTTTTTATAAGAAAAGTATCATAGGAACATCAAAAGGGATTTTTTTCATGGATATGGGAATCCAAAAAACATAAATGATGATATATCAAATATTATTTAATTGAATAAGTCTGATGGAGTTAATTTTACATTTTTGATAATTAAAATGGAATGGTAAAAGGTTTCAGTGAATTTGGTATTTCTAATTATTTTTTTTATTTTTAAATTATTATAGGATTAATGAATGAATTATAAATTAATAATAATTTAATAAATATGTGGTGATGTTAATTTTGATAAATTTGAAAATGATAAATATACATTTTACTCTGATAAATCTATTTTATTTTATGAAAACAGAAAACACAATAATTATTCAATAAATTTTACGGAATTAAATGATCAAAATATCAAATGTTTCATTGTTTTACAATAAGATTAAATTTTTGACATAGTAGGTTAGTTCAAGTTAATCTTAGGTCACTTCAAAAATTTTCTATGAGTGAAACATCTTTATAGTTATTGTAAATTAATTTGGACAACATCTGTCACGACCCGTCCTCGGGGCCCGTGCTATGACTACCCCAAGCCTGCCTTCCATAGGCCAGGGGCTGGAGATTAGCACCTAAGGTGTAAATCCCGATAACTGGGAAGGCATTGCCTTTATAATAGTAAACAAAACTTCACAGAGTACAAGTGGAAGTAATAAACTAAGTACAAAAGAAGTGATGAAAAGTAAATGGGCCAGAATACAAACCCAACTGAAAGTACAGCTACAACTGAACAAAAGTACAACAGAAAAGACAAACAGATGGAAGAATAGAAGCAGCTCCTGGGTCGTCCACCTTGAATCCTACCTGAAGGGTAGGTACAGATAGCGCATCTCCTAGATCATCCACCACGAATCCTACCTGAAGGGTAGGTACGGATAGCACAGATCCTGCTCCATCCACCTCAGATCCTACCTGAAGGGTAGGTACAGATAAACTCCACAATGCTCTCGCCCGTCTGCCTCCTCCGAGTATCATCTCGTCGTGAAGTCCACCATTGGGTACCATCCAGTCCTTAAACACTCGGCCTCCGACAGCACTTCCCGTCGTCTGCAACCAACATAATGAGGTGCGGGCATATCCCGTGCAGGGGTGAGTACACGATACTCAGTAGGGACCCCGAGACCCTCAAGGTCTCACTAAATCCAACAAGGAGAACCAAAAGGAAGGATCTCAACAGATAACTCTTACTTAGGTATAAGCCCATACTTATACCTAAGTTATCAAGTAACCCATATCAATCATGAGTAAACACAAAGGTTATGAAATCAACGGATAACCACCACCCAGTTATATGCCCATACATATACATAAGTTATCAAGTGACCCATCTCAATCATGAGGTAAACACAAAGGTCATGGACTCAGCTCAAACCAGGATTTTCATTATCAAAACTGTAACTGCTCAAGAGCCCCATCTCTGACGAGTACAGTGATCATGTCACGACTCCGAGGTAATGCTCACTAACCTAAGACTGCTGAGGTACTCCTCCTGTCGAGTACCGTGGGTCAGCCACCAAAACACAGTAGTGCTTCCCGCTAGGGTCTACCACCCAAACACAGTAGTGCACCCCCCCCCCCAATAGCCTGTAGAGGTAATCCTTCGGTTGATACCACGGGTCTTCACCCAAACACAGTAGTGCTCCATCCGCCATGGGTCTGCACCCAAACATAGTAGTGCTCCGTCCACTGGGCTAGTCGACTCACTCCAAGTCGAGTCGGTCAAGCAGTCGTCAGGTCTCATCCAACTACACGGTCTCCGTACTCTATACGCTCATCTCCGGGAGGGCCCGCTCAATGAGTTATAGGTCAATACTCCATGTATCACAAATTTCCACAAATAAGTATCTCAAAGGACCACCTCGTCATAGGGGTATGAATGCAATAGATGGTGCGTCAATCGGACGTCCGGTCTGTGAGTTATTAGCATTTTTTTCCCAGGGGCCCGGTTGGTTTCATGTGCGAACCAACCCGGTTGTATCCCAACTGTACCCCGAACTCTCATAGGGTATACTCATAGGGACCGTTTCTCAACGTGATCACCAACTTCGCTGACGGTTCGTCAAACGGACGTCCGATCTGAAAGTTATCGGCTTTTCCGTTCCAGGGTCCCGGTTGGTTTCAGGTGCAATCCAACCCGGCCATACTCAAACTACGTCCAAACCTTAGAGGAAGTATTCCAAAAGTTTGGTCTCATCAAGAGGAATCCAACAAAGTCTAAGTCACGTCAATCGGACGTCCAAAGCTCAAGTTATAAGTGTTTCCGCTCCGAGGGCGCGATTGGTTTCGTGCTCGAACCAACCCGGCCATACCCAAAGTTCTCCGAAACCTTGAGTGTAAAATACCGAAAAGACCGAATCGATCCAAGAATCGCATCGCAACTGATGGTGAATCGATCGGGGGTCCATAGCCCATGTTATGGGCGTTTGAACAAAAATTGCCCGAGAATAAGGGGTTCGGGCACAGACTGGCCTAGCCTGAGACCCCCTGGGTCGGCCCAAACCAAGTCGACACGAACCGGGTCTGGGTCCGGCCCAATAGGGCGTGACCCAGCCCGGTGGGCGCGACACGACCCGACCTGGTGCGCTAGCGGGGCCGCGTGGCCAGCTCAGCGAGCCGAGCTGAGCGAACAGGGGGGAGTGCGCTACCCCCCCTCATTTGATGAGTCGCGGCCCCCACGTTGAGGGGGGGCGCTCCTTCGGCCAACCGGGGGTTACAACCCCCGGTTCCTGGAAGCCGGCGGCCGGCAGTTCCGGCCGCCCGGCCTTGCACCGCCACGGCTTCAAGCCACGGCCTTGTCCGACCTGCGTGGCGCGACAGCACCGCGCCCCTCCGCCGCGGCCCTGCTCCTGCTGCGGTGTCTTCATGGTTCTTCGGCATGGCGCGATGGTGCCACACCCCTTCGTTGCGGCCCGACTCCAGCCGCGGGTTCGTTTGGCCTCAACGGCGTGGCACGACGGCGCCGTGCATCCTTGCCGTATTTCTCCACGATTCTGCATGGTGCCTTTGAACTGTTCCCCCTTCTTCGAACCGCAACATCACAACAACAATTGGGGGAGGAGATTCAGCCATGTTCGTGCGGTCCGACCTCCTTCAATTAAGTTGATATCAAGAGGACCAAATATATAGACGAAGGATGGCAAAGGATAACTCATAAACAAAAGAAAAAACCCCTACCTTGAAATTGATGTCACACATCGTTGAGTCGCGGAAGTCGAACGTCGTGGTAGAACGGCATTGCAAAGAAAGAATAGAGTGTGACGACAGTCGTTGGTGTTCGTCGCTTCCGTTGTTGTAGAAGTGCACCCGAAGAAGAATTAATGTCTCCTCTCTTGTCGCAAGAAGAAGAGTATAGAGGGTGCATTGTTGTCCTTCGTGGAAGGGTGTGTCATTCCTCATGGGAGGTTTTGGTGATCTTCAACGAAGGAGATTAAGTTCTCTTCACAAATCAAGAGCTTTTCCCCCCAAAATCTCCACACAACCCTACCAAAAATAAAACAAGGTTTCTCTCTTATTTTATTTTAACCATGCCATGCATAAAAAGTTCAAATTTCAAACACTCCATTGATTAAGTGTTTCAACAACTTAATTTAAGTGTGAGTTGGTACGAGTTATGAGGAAGAGAGAGGGAGAGAAGGAGTTACCCAAATAATAGGGGGCATTAGGGAGTTATAAAATTAAACACAAGGGGTGTTAAATGGGGAAAGATCATCGGAGTTAAAGGGAAGGTGAAGGTTTGGGGTTTCATGTGGACCCCACCACCCTTGGTCATACACTCTCTTGGGAAGTTAGGTGGGGTGTGGCCCCACCTCCAACTTCTCTATAAAGATATTAACTTCCACTAAAAATAGATTGTAACACTACAATTTATTTTAGACTTATTGAATCCCCAAAAATTAACCACCTCATGCGACAAAACGCATCTGCGCTTAAGGTCCCCTTAAGCAATTCCCGACGCTACGAGTTCATCGGTGCCCTCGGATTCTGATTCTGAGTACCGGTTCAAAAGTTAGAAAAACCCGCTCGTTCTTTCACTGAACATACCCGAGCTAAACTTTAGAAATTGATTCCGGGCACACCGGGCCTCGGAATCAGGTGCCGTCAGAAACTGCGTTCTTGTAAAATCCCAAATAAATTAAGAAAAAAATTTCCTTGAAATTTATGGGTCTTTACATTACTCCTACCTCGGGGATTTACGTCCCCATAAAGCTTTAACACAAACTTGGGATACAAAAGTGGTACTAAGCACGCATCTGAGCCTTCCGTTCCCATGTGATCTCCTAGAGGTTCCCGTGCTGTCAGTGAAAGCGGACCTGAGGAAACGACCATTCAGGTAGGACCCACTCCTATCGATCCTCAACCTCTACTGGAACCTCTGTGAATGTCTCCCTGTCATTGATGTCTAACTCCCTAAGGTCGATGATGTGCATTGGGTCAAGCACGTATCTCCTCATTTGAGATACGTGGAAGTCGTCGTGCACCTAGTGCAACTGAGGTGGATGGGTCAAGCGGTAAACCACCTCGCCTACCCTGCTGAGGACCTAGAAAGATCCATTGAAGCGTGGAGATAACTTTCTGCCTCGGCCAAATCTCCATAAACCTCATCGAGGTGAGACCCGTATAAGGATGTGATCGTCATCCTCGAACTCTAGAGGTCTCCCTTTCTTGATTAGAACTTAAACTCAAAACTCCTGCTGCCACGTGGGTGATGTTAGCCGACCCAAGAGTGATCGACTACACCTTTCTATGAATGATTCCATCCTATGCTGCCTGGGTTTTCCTTTTCACCGACCAAGGAAAACCCCATCCCAACGTTGTAGATAAACCACAACATTTTTTCCTAATACAGTTAATCTGAGCATGAACTGTGAATCCAATCCATACCGAGACCAACGTCGTAAGGCCTCGACGATACCATCAAGAGATTACAATCGAAACTCTCGCCTCGTGGGTCAGACCACACTGTCGGCATAAGTTTGATTATTGAGTCTCCATCCAAGGTATCTCTAGACGTGATGGGCAAGCCTAAAGCATACTGAAAACTCAAGGCCATGGATATGATTCGTAGAAGGAAGGAATGATTCTTATCAATGTCTGTTACTACGGAAGCTAGTAGTGGACACAGACTATCCCTTGAATCATTTTTAGAGCCATTAGGTCACACTCCTTGACCACATGTGGCTGCACTCTTCCCCTGCTCTCCAGCTCCCTGAGCCTGGCGGGGACAACTAAGGTGGGTGGTTGTAGCATGTTAATATGTACACCCCCTCATGCTGCTCTCCTAGCTCTGCCTCCACGTCTGCTGCTTCACAGATCCATCTGTATTTAACATTTCCTCTTCTTGAAACATTTTCACGCCCATGTCTCTGAAACTGGAACCAGCTCATTGTGTTCCAACTTCTAACATTCTCTAGCTGTATTCGTTCAGCCAAAGAACATTCAACTTTAAGGTTCTCTCTAGCACCCTAACATGAGTAGTAATGCATAAAGGAAAAATTGATGTCTCAAATATCCTTAAACATACCACGCTTATAGGTCTGAGATCTATTGAACTGATCGAATTGTATTCATCATGTACCCGGAATTTTCATTACGCCTTGATGAATTCTCAGCTACAGACACGTCGTCCTGCCGAAGCTGTATAAGATCTAGAAAACTCTCAATCACCTCCTCAAGCCCGTCCTCAGCCACCTGTGTGTCAGGTTCGCCTTGGAACTTGAGGGTATCTGATGTTAGAACATGTGTAAGACAGTAATCCTACATGTGTCACCTACCGGTACCGCCGGTTGTAACTGTTGACCACCAGGTAGGGATGTATAGATGACACACTACCCGAAGGAACTATCTCAGGCATCGGTCCATGTATCGAAGCCTCATCACTATGCGGACCATCCTCATGGTTATTCACTGGAAAACACTAGTGTCCAAGTCCACCATCCACTCTACTGATGTCTCAGCTAGGCGGAAAACTCTAGCAATTGCCTCCAGCCAGTGCTCTACTGTCTGGGAATCTGCCTTGCCTCGTAACCTCTGAAGCCGCTACTGCTGGAACTCGTGAAAAGCGCTCTGCCAGCATGCACAGTTCGCTAGTATGGCTGGTGGCATCTAATGCCCAACAGGTGGTGGTGCTTCTGGTACACCACCCGAGGGTGCCAACATAGAAAGAGGGCCCTGCACTGGAGCCTCGTCGCTCGATGGGCCGCCATCGAGTACAATCTCAGAACTCCAACTAACTGTCTGTGTGGAGATATCCTGAACAGATGCGACTAGGTCAACGTTTTATACCTGGTGAGATGACCTGGTTTGAGATGAAATTAAAAGTTTTTGGAAACACACACGCGATCATTGTTTTTGTGCACAAAGTCGGAAATCAGTAGTCAGGGTCCTGGTGTATGGATACGTCGGCTGCCGCACCAACACTGGACTCCCTAAACTGAAGACCACACTCAGTACCCTTAACACTATTCCTTCACAGAAAAGAAATATCAGTGTCCTAAGTTCTGCGGTAGAACCTACTCCTATGATACCAATTTGTCATGACCCATCCTCGGGGCCGGTGTCGTGACTACCCCAAGACTTCCTTCCATAGGCCAGGGGCTGGCGACTAGCACCTAAGGTGTAAATCCCGATAACTGGGAAGGCATTGCCTTTATAAAAGTAAACAAAATGCCACAGAGTACAAGCGGAATTAATACACTAAGTACAAAAGAAGTGCTAAAAGTAAATGGGCTAGAATAAAAAACCAATTGAAAGTAATGCTACAACTGAACAAAAGTACAACAGAAAAGACAAACAGCTGGAAGAATAGAATCATCTCTTGGGTCGTCCACCTCAGATCCTACCTGAAGGGTAGGTACAGATAACGCAGCTCCTGGATCGTCCACTACGGATCCTACCTGAAGGGTAGGTACAGATAGCGAAGCTCCTGGGTCGTCCACCTCAGATCCTACCTTAAGGGTAGTTACAGATATCCTCCACAATGCTCTCGCCCGTCTTCCTCCTCTGAGTATCATCTTGTCATGAATTCCACCACCGGGTACCGTCTAGTCCTTGAACACTCGGCCTCCGACAGCGCTACCCGTCATCTGCAACCAACACAATGAGGTGCGGGTATAGCCCATGCATGGGTGAGTATATGATACTCAGTAGGGACCCCGATACCCTCAAGGTATCACTAAATCCAACAAGGATAACCACAAGGAAGGATCTCAATAGATAACCCCTACTTAGGTATAAGCCCACACTTATACCTAAGTTATCAAGCAAACCATCTCAATCATGATGAAACACAAAGGTTATGAAATCAATGGATAACCACCACCCAGGTATATGCCCATACATATACCTAAGTTATCAAGTGACCCATATCAATCATGAGGTAAACACAAACGTCATAGACTCAGCTCAAACCAGGATTTTCATTATCGAAACCGTAACTGCTGAAGAGCCCCGTCTCTGACAAGTACAATGATCCTGTCACGACTCCGAGGTAATGCTCACTAACCTAAGACTGCTAAGGTACTCCTCCTGTCGAGTACCGCGGGTCAGCCACCCAAACACAGTAGTGCTTCCCGCCGGGGTCTGCCACCCAAACACAGTAGTGCACCCCCCTAATAGCCTGCAGAGGTACTCCTTCTGTTGAGTACCGCGGGTCTGCACCCAAACACAGTAGTTCTCCAACCTCCATGGGTTTGAACCCAAAAATAGTAGTGCTCCGTCCACTGGGCTAGTCGACTCACTCCAAGTCGAGTTGTTCAAGCAGTCGTCAGGTCTTTGCCAGCTACACGGTCTCCATACTCCATATGCTCATCTCCGGGAGGGTCTTCTCCACGAGCTATAGGTATATTCTCCATGTATCACAATGTCCCACAAATAAGTATCTCAAAGAACCGCCTCATCATAGGGGTCTCAATGCAACAGACGGAGTGTCAATCGGTCGTCCGGTCTGTGAGTTATTAACCTTTTCGTCCCCGGGTCCCGGTTGGTTTCGTGTGCGAACCAACCCGGCCGTATCTCAATTGTACCCTGAACTCTCATAGGGTTTACTCATAGGGACCATTTCTCAACATGATCACCAACGCCACTGATAGTTCGTCAAACAGACGTCCGGTATGAAAGTTATCAGCTTTTCCGTTCTAGGGGCCCGGTTGGTTTCATGTACAATCCAACCCGGCCAACGCCAACTACATCCAAACCACAGGAGAAGTATGCAAAATGTTCTGTCTCATCCAGAGGAATCCAACAAAGTTGACGACACTTCAATCGGACGTCCGAAGCTCAAGTTATAAGTGTTTCCTCTCCGAGGGCCTGGTTGGTTTCATGATCGAACCATTATGGTCGTACCCAATGTTCTTCAAAACCTTGAGTGTAATATACCAAAATGGCCGTATCGATCCAAGGATCACATCGCAACTGACGGTGTGTCGATCGGGGGTCCGTAGCCCAAGTTATGGGTGTTTGAACAAAAACTACCCGAGAATAGGGGTTCCGGCCCGGACCGACCTGGCCCGAGACCCCCTGGGTCGGCCCGAATCGGGGGACCCAAACCAGGTCCGATTCCGGCCTAATAGGGAGTGGCGCGGCGCGGCCCGACCTAGCGCACCCGCGCGGCCGCGTGGCCAGTTCGGCGAGCCGAGCTGAGCGGACAGGGGGGAGCGCGCTACCCCTGAATTTGATGAGTCGCGGCCCCCACGTGGAAGGGGGCCGCTCCTTTGGACAACCAGGGGTTACGACCCCCCAGCTCCTGGATGTCGGCCCGCCCGGTCTGGCCGGCAGGTGTTGCTGCCGTGGGACCGTCGTGGTCCCGGCCTTCCGAGGTGCCGGCGGCCAGCGGTTCCGGCCGCCCGGCCTTGCACCGCCGCGACTTCGAGCCGCGGCCTTGTCCAACCAGCGTGGCGCGACGGCACCACGCCCCTCCGCCGCGGCCCTGTTCCGACCACAGTGTCTTCGTGGTTCTTCGACACGGTGTGACGGTGCCGCGCATCCTTTCCGTATTTCTCCATGATTCCACGTGGTGCCTTTGCACTGTGCCGCGTTCTTCGAACCGCAACATCACGACAACAAATGGGGGAGGAGAGTCGGTCGTGTTCGTGCGGTCTGAGATCCTTCTGTTAAGTTGATATCAAGTGGCCCAAATATATAGAAGCATGACGGAATAGGATAACTCATGAACAAAATCAAAAACCCCTACCTTGAAATTGACATCGCACGTTGTCGAGTTGCGGAAGTCGAACGTCGTGGTAGAATGGCGTTGCGAAGAAAGAATAGAGAGTGATGACGGTTGTTGGTATTCGTCACTTCTGTCATTGTAGAAGTGCACCTGAATAAGAATTGATGTCTCCTCTCTTGCCACAAGAAGAAGAGGATAGATGGTGCATCGTCGTCCTTCATGGAAGGGTGTGTCGTTCCTCGCCAGAGGTTTAGGTGTTCTTCAACGAAGGAGATGAAGTGCTCTTCACAACTCAAGAGCTTTCCCCCCCCAAAATCTCCACACAACCCAACCAAAAATAAAATAAGGTTTCCCTCTTATTTTATTTTAACTATTCCATGCTTAAAAGGATCAAATTTTAAACACTCCATTGATTAACAGTTTCAACAACTTAATTAAAGTGTGAGTTGGCATGAGTTATGAGGAAGAGAGAGAGAGAGAGAAGGAGTTACCCAAATAATGGGGGGGGGGGGTTAGGGAGTTATACAATTAATCACAAGGGGTGTTAAATGGGGAAAGCTCATGGGAGTTAAAGGGAAGGTCAAGGGTTGGGGTTTCGTGTGGACCCCACCACCCTTCGTCATACCCTCTCTTGAGAAGTTAGGAGGGGTGTGGCCCCACCTCCAACTTCTCTATGGAGATATAAACTTCCACTAAAAATAAATTGTAACACTACAATTTATTTTAGACTTATCGAATCCCCAAAAATTAACCACCTCATGCGACAAAATGCATCTGCGCTTAAGGTCCCCTTAAGCAATTACCGGCACTGCGAGTTCATTGGTTCCCTCAGATTCCGATTCCGAGAACCGATTCAAAAGATAGAAAAACCTGCTCATTCGTTCACCAAATGTACCCGAGCTAATCTTCAGAAATTGATTTTGGGCAACTGGGCCTCGGAATTAGGTGTCGTCACAAACTGCATTCTTGTAAAATCCCAAAGAAATTAATTAAAAAATTTCCTTGAAATTTCTGGGTCTTTACAACATCTTTTTATGTGAAACATTCTCATAAGATAAAAAACATAGAAGAAGTTTTAGGTCAATAAATAAAGTAAAAACTATAATTCAATTAGATCTCATTCATTTAGATTTATTTGGTCCTATTAAACCAACTATTTTTGTTGTAAAATTTATTATTTTGTTATAATGGACAAATTTACAGGATACATGTGAGTTTACATTATTACTCTTAAAAATGAATCTTTATCAAAGTTTATAACTTCCCATTAATTAGTTCAAAATGAGAAATGAAAACTAATTATTTCAATTATAAGTGACCATGGTTGGGAATTATATAATGTTTAATTTATGCAATTTTTAGAATAAAATAGATATTAACAAAATTTCTCATACCTCAAATCACCACAAAATTAAGGTGTAATATAGAGAAAAATATATCACTTTAAGAAATGGTTAGTACCATTGTAAATTAGTTTAATATACTTGAATATTATGTGGAAGAATATGTGAATACTTTTTTATTTTAAAAATATAATTTTTTTGTAATGATTTTTTAAAATAATCCTTATGACATTTGAATGGGATGACATCCTAAAATTTTCTATTTTAAATGGTTTAAATTTATGTTGTTTATTCATAACAGTAATTATTCTTTCGATAAATTTCTTTCAAAAACAGAGGAATGAATTTACTTTGGATATTCAAAAAATAGTAACTCATTTAGAGTTTAAAATAAAATAACTATTGTAATGGAAGAATCAATTCATGTTAAATTTGTTTAAAAGTATTTGAATAAAATGAATGATGATATTGATCGACATGAAAAATAATTAATTGAATTTAACATTAAGTAATACATACCTCAAGATAAAGAGTCACATATTTAGGGGGAGAATATTTCTTTTCAATGGTAACCTTTTCATGATATGTATCATATGACTGATAAATATCATCCTATTGATAATGGAATTGGTAACATTAAATAAAATATTAAATATAGAAATTATTTTTTTGAGTATTTATGCTTATCATGCATTTATTCCTGACTTTTTTCTTTATAACATTGATTATTCTTTAGATAATGCAAATTGGACCTTAGAAAAACCAAGGAAGTGTATGTTACAAATCCTCTTAGTTTTTGAAAATGAAAAAAATCAAGACTATGTTTATAAGTTTTCTAAATATTTATATGGTTTGAAACAAGTTCTTCAATATTGGTATGAATGGTTGAATTTTTTTTTTAAAGAAAAAATTTTAGATGGTGAAATTTGATCCTAATTTATTATTAAAATAATTCATGATGATATATTGATTGGTAAAAAAAATTAATGAAATCTGTTTTAGATCTTAAAATGAAATTATTTACCTTAAATTTTCATAATTAATGAAAAATAAAATTTATATGATTATGATGTGGTAATTAAGATTATTAATTAGATTAATATTTTTTCAATAATAGAGGGTATTTTTCTAAATCAATCCACGTATGTTAAAGATTTTGTTAATTGATTCATTTTAGATTCTTGTAGAAGGGGAAATACTTCAATGAGTACTAAATGGAAATTAAATTTAGATAAATCTATAAAATCTTGTAATGGACCGGGTTTTGGGGTCCATTACTTAGTGAAATATCTGATGTTGAGGTGTTCTGGGTGGTTTGGAAGTCCATATCACCTTCTCAATGACTCCTAGCAGTAGCCATGGCCTACCGGTAGGCCCCGCCTACCGGTGGTCGGAGCTACCGGTAGCGCGCAACTACCGGTAGCTCCCAGCTACCCTCACGTTTTTCCAGTAGAGCCTCCTTTTTGCGCAAAACCATATTTGGACCCCTCTAAGCTTGTTATAAATCCCAGTAACTCCCATAAAATGGCATCTAATTAGATTAAATGATGGTGAGGTGTGCATTGGTTTATACCAGGAGGACCCATTAATGACATGTGGGGTGTCTGAACCGCATGGTCAACCCACGACCCAGCGCCTTACGCGGTTTTGAGTCTTTTTGTTTCTCTATATCTTAATGGCCCGGGGCGTGCTGTATCTCACCCTTTATAACCTAAGGGTTCTCCCTAGGTTTCTTTTCTCTATCACTCTCTTCAAGGAGTACCCCATGTACAGATGAGCCACATCGCTATCCGTGGAGTTCCACGCCCTGGCTTAGCATTGATCGTTGATCAACAAGTAGGATTTCACCTTTGACTCTCCTTTCTATGCATCTTGTGGGGTGTGTGTGCTTTTGATTCTATAGAATTGGATGAACCGAAACTTAATGAAGATAATAAATAGATTCTAAAGAATGAAGGGGGAGGGGTGTGATCAATGATGCTGCTTTGCTTTATGATCTTCCATGATTAATGATTTCTGAATTGTGTGGGCTTATGCCTACTGAAAATCAAGGTCGTTGGTGGTCTTTCTCTGTGCACTAACAAACCCTTGCCTCTGGTGATGTTTAAATGAATTGTATTGTGGTTGTGAACCCTAGCTATGAAAAGTAAATTAGTTAATTACTTATATTCGGCTAAACAAATCAAAAGCACCAGGATCAATTTCTTTCTGTGATAACCCCGGTTTAAGTCCAGTGGAATTGAAATCATGGAGTGTGTTAAATCTTTTAAACCTGAAAATACCTGCATGGGCATGCTTTGTGTTTATGGTAGTTGTTTGTTCCTTTATTTTCATTAACGGTCCGATTGGTGGGTGATGTGGGTGGGGATGGGATCCCCTGTTATTATACTCTTGGTGGTTGTTAAATTGGGGATGGGATCCCGTGTTGTTATGCTTCTAGTGGTTGTGAATTTAAGGACGTGTGGTTAACTTGTTTATATCACGATTTGGGGAGGGATCCTCTGTTGTTGAGAAACCGTTGGCTCCTGGATCTTGGGGACATGAGGCTGTATCTTGGGGTTTTTTCCTTTGGTTCTAGTACTTCGAGGGATCTCACTTATCCCTTTGTTGTTGTGACTTTACAAGAGAACCGGGTGTGAATGTTTAAGTTGATGTTTGACCGTACTCTTTCCTTGGCTTATTCTTATACTTTCTAGTTGCCCTAGTAGGTGCATAAACTTATCTAAACATTATTATTGAACGTGTAAACCAGTATGGGACAAATGGGTTTTGGTTTGGTGTGAGTTGTGACTTGGCACAGTACTATTTGTGTTCTTTAGGAAGGCTGAAGAAAAACCTAAACTTTGGAGAGTGCTTGTTACCTATATATATACTTGTAGTTTTTTTGTTTCTTATTCGCACCCCACCCAAGTTGAGCACTTAGTGCAGAACACCACCATTTCCCAGGGGAGGGTGTTTTTTCCAACACTTCCATTAGTGGTTGGTTATTAGCTCCTTTCTGCTTCCTTTCCCGGATAGCCCAAGTATCTTCGGGCAGGCTGTGATGGCCTGAAGTCCATTATTAGCCCAAGAATATTTGGGTAGGGTTGTGTGGTGGTTATCCCAGGTGTGTGCGGGCAGGTGGTTTCCCAAGTGTCTTCGGGATGAGGCCCAGGTGTCTTCGGGCGTGGCAGCGGATCTTCTAGACCAGGTGTCTTCAGGCGTGACGGTGGTTGTTCTGGCCTACGTGTTTTCAGGTGTGGTTACGTGAGACAGTTGTGGCCCAGGTGTTTGAGGGTGGGGTGTGGGATTTGGACTGCGTTGAGAATGGTGGGATTAGTCTGATGCGTAGGATGTCTTCAATAACTAGTGGGAAAGTGGCGCAAGGTACCCAAACATCGATGTGCTATTACAATACATTACTTGGATTGCGTTATTTGGGGAGTGTGCCTTGGTGAGGCTTGGGTGGATAGTTTTCCTTGTTAGGTGATTGGTTTACTCTTTTTCTCACGGGACTCTAGTATGTTCCCCCACTTGTGCATGTGATCTTTAGGTTTTTTCCCTACTAAGTATACTTTTATGCTCACCCTATGAATATAAAACTACATTCAGGTTTCCAGGAGGACCTCGGGGATCACGCGGGACCATACTAGCTCGGACCTTTGGGGCAGTTGTCGTTTCTATTTTTCTTTCTTTGGTACTTTACCCTTGTAGTCACTTTGTACATTGTGGTATTTACTTTTGGAACGTGCATATGGGAATGGTTGTTTTGGCTTTTCTTTCACTTCTAGTTTTGGTGTTGAGAGACTTACTATCTTATCTCCTGATCCAATTAAAAGAAAAAGGGTAATGCCTTCCATTTAGTGACTGATTCTATACCCTTGGCGTGGGTCGCCACTCTGGGACCTATTGAAGGAGGGTTTTAGGGGTCATTATCTCTCTTTTAACTTGAATGAGGAAGGGCATGGGAATCTGCTG
Source organism: Viscum album (assembly GCA_963277665.1). Classification (NCBI taxonomy): domain Eukaryota; kingdom Viridiplantae; phylum Streptophyta; class Magnoliopsida; order Santalales; family Viscaceae; genus Viscum; species Viscum album. Next base: position 1,994,235,917 of record OY728143.1, on the reverse strand, counting down.
ACCCTTCCTTCCTTTTAGTGAAGGCGGGTCGTGACAGAATGGAATCAGAGATGTATGGTTTGAGAGATAGGATGGAGTATATAGTTAGGCATAGTGAGGATTGCATGGGATGGTAGGGCGATAGTGTTGGGTGACCTTGGTGCGTGAATTAGGCCAGGGAAGACCGGCTAGGACATGAGATTTTAGGGCCCCCATGATCCGATTCAAGGACTCTGGACCTACCGAACGACCAAGTAAGGCCATGCTGATTGCAGGGTGGAGAGACCCTAGGAAATGTACATGCATCATAATGACTTTTTTTCTCGTTTTTCTGTGGTGTTTTGGGAATTTGACAAAAATAAGATGTTTATGAAATTTTAAGAAAGATATTCTGCACTACTTGGGCTTATGCATTGCTTATTTACCTTGCAGCTATGGAAACCGGAAGACGACCTCGAGTCGTACGATCAATCAAGGCTCAGGAGGCCGACCTAGTTGATCGATAGAGGGATAACCAAGAGGAGGAAGATGACCAGTGGTAGAATACGCTTCGGGCCTTCCAGTGACAGACCCTCAAGAAGTACGAGGGCAGCACCTCTGATATGAAGACAGAGGGCTGGATAGAGGAGCTAGTGATATCCATCGTCTTGATCCGGGATACGGAATAGTACTGGGTCCCTCTGGCCTTTATCCAGATGTGGGGAGTAGCACGTTAGTGGTGGACGCTTTACCTGGGGGAGAGGAGAGAGGCCGAGGTGGCATGGGCTGATTTCAAGAAGGAGTTCTGGGCGGAATTCCTCTCTTCTTCGATGAAGGTAGAGAAGAGGCAGGAGCTACTCTCCCTCCAACAGGGGAGTATGTCGGTAAGGGAGCTGGTAATCAAGTTCAAGGACCTCCTACGTTTCTCTATGGGCCTTTTTCTAGATGAGGAGTTTCAGGAAAGATGTTTGGAGGAGGCGCTCTAACCCTCCCTCAAGTATGTCGTTACCCCCTTCACCCTGCCGACATACTTGGAGGTCCAAAAGCAGGCTGAAGTGGTGGATAGGATGCATGCTCTAGGAGGTGTGACATGAGAGGGGATCCAGATGAGATCATCAAAGGGGAAGGCTGTCAGCACCAGACCACTTGCATCAAGACCCTCTCGGTTCCGACTAGCAGGAAGTATGTCGCAGCAGTTTCAGTTCCAGTCCCCTGGTCCTCGCCCTTTTCCTACAGGCCCAGGACTGCGGTGCTTCATTTGTGGGAGCCATGGACATCTCCGGAGTCAGTGCCTGGACCGAGTATAGTACGGCGGTGGCGGACAGCCATATCACCCACCTCAGTAGCAACTTCTAGCTAGGCCCTTCCAGCAGCAGCAGCAGGGGCAGCGAGCTCTCGCTCCTCCGAGGGAAGACATTGTAGGAGGAGGTCGACCTTAGGGTTCTCCTCAGGGACCTCGACTAGGACGTGGTCGGGGAGGTGGCCGACAGCCGAGGGGCAGAAGACCTGGGCGTGGACAGTTGCACTTCATGGAGGAAGTAGTTCTAGCGGGGTCGGAGGTTGTTCAAGGTATGATCAATTTATTTAGCACTCTTGCTTATGCCATGTTCGATACTAGAGATTCGCAATCCTTTGTTGCACCCAGTCTAGCCCATGCTTTGGTTCTAGATTCCGAGAGACTTTCAGTGCCCCTAGTGCTGATCACACCAGTCAGAGGTCAGACCGATTTGTTATATGTTTGCCGAGGATGCAGACGGATGATAGGGCCACATCAGTCAGTCAAAGATCTACTACTGCAACAGATACAACCATACGATGTCATCTTAGGCATCGACTGGTTGTTCGTTGTGTGTGTCGTCATTGACTGCTTCCGAGGAAGGGTTGTGTTCTCAGACTTGGGTGGCCTGTGTGTTACCTTCACCGGTGAGCGGAGCAGTCATAAGGGAAACAGGCGAGAGGAACCCCTCCTCCCCTTGTTAGTTGAGGTGTTAGTAGAGTTAGTAGATGCAGAAATGGTGGAGGTGCTAGAGATCGTCCGTGAGTTTATGGAAATCTTTCCTGAGGAGGTGACGAGTCTACCCCATAGATGGGATATTGAGTTTGGGATATACTTGCAGCCTGGTGCTCGTTCGATCGCGGTGGCTCCACACCGGATGGCACCTTCAGAGCTACGGGAGTTGCGGATTCTGATTGAAGATTTAATGAAGAGGGGTTATGTTCGACCAAGTGCATCACCGTGGGGTGCTCTAGTCTTGTTCTCTAATAAGGCAGATGGTGGTATAAGGTTTTGCATAGATTACAGGAGGCTAAATCAGGTAACAATCAAGAATCACTACCCTCTTCCAAGGATAGACGATCTTTTCAACCAGCTGAAAGGGGCAGGGTGGTTCTCGAAGATCGACTTGCGGTCTGGGTACCACCAGTAGAGAGTGAAAGAGGGAGACATCTTGAAGATGGCGTTCAGGTGTAGATATGGACACTTCAAGTTCGTAGTCATTCCCTTCGGTGTTACGAACGCCCCGACTATCTTCATGGAGCATATGAACTCCATCTTCTGGGAGTACCTGGATAGGTTTGTATTTGTGTTCATTGATGATATCCTGATCTATTCAAGATCAGAGGAGGACCATGCGGAGTATATGAGGATGGTTTTAGTGGTCCTTCGACAGCACCATCTTTATGGGAAGTTGTCAAAATTGAAGTTCTGTACTCAAGAAGTGCTTTTCCTTGGGCACGTAGTGTCCGAGCAAGGGGTAGCGGAGGACCCATCAATGGTTGAGGCGGTTGATTCTTGGGCAGCAACCATGAACGTGGCAGAGGTTCGTAGTTTCCTCGGGCTAGCAGGTTACTACTGGAGTTTCATACCCAACTTCTCTCGAGTTGTGGCACCTTTGATAGCCTTGACCAAGAAGGACCAGGTGTTCATATGGAGTGAGCAGTGCGAGGCAGCCTTCAGCTATCTGGAGGAGAAGTTGGTTAGTGCCCCAGTAATGAGACTACCAGAAGAAGGGGAAACATATGAAGTGTTTTGTGATGCTTCAGGGAATGGCCTCAGGTGTGTGTTGATGCAGCGGAAAGGGGTGATCTCTTATGGGTCTAGGTAGCTACGCCCCCATGAGCGTAACTACGGAACCCACGACATGGAGCTTGCAGCGGTCATTTTCGCACTAAATTTGTGGCGTCATTACCTCATTGGTGAATGATTTGTGGTCTTCACGGATCACAAAAGCATGAGGTATATCTTCTCCCAGTGGGACCTAAACCAACGACATAAAAGGTGGATGGAGTTCCTCCAGCATTACGAATTTGATATTTCCTATACTTCAAGAAAAGGAAATGTAGTGGCTGATGCTTTGAGCAGGAGGTCACAGAAGGATGCAGTCTAAGAGTCGGCAGATGCTTGGAAGGCAATGGAGGAGTTGGATGCCTTGCACCTAAATGCGAGGATGGATGGAGGTAGAGTTTGCCTATATCAGATGACAGTGGAGTCGTATGTGTTTCAGCTTGTGGAGGATTCTCAGTGGGGAGACCCAGAGTATGAAGTGATGTGTGACCGAGTTGACTAGAGTAATGCTCCGGAAGGATGGATAGAGGATGGCCAAAACCGGATGCTTTTCCAGGGAAAGTTGTTTGTTTCAGAGGCGACGCATGACAAGGTTCTTAGTGAGTTCCACAACTCACCCCTAGCGATACACCCAAGAGTTTCTAGGATGTACCAGGGTTTGAAGAGACAACTTTGGTGGCCAGGAGTAAAGCAAGCAGTGGTAGAGTTTGTGGCCAAGTGCCTAGTGTGTCAGCAGGTAAAGGATGAACACTTTGTTCTAGACAGGTTTTTGAAACCTTTAGATGTTCCCGAGTGGAAGTGGGATGAAATATCGATGGATTTTGTCACCGGACTACCCAAGATTCAATGGGGTTATGACACCATCTGTGTAATAGTGGACCGCTTGATAAAGCCGGCCTACTTCCTTGCGATGATGGAGTCGAGTGCATTGGACTCTCTAGCACAGAAGTATGTGGAGGAGGTATTGCGGTTGCATGGAGTCCTGAGTTCCATAGTCTCGGACAGGGATTCATGTTTTACCTCACGAGTCTGGAGGGGTTTGCAGCATGCTTTTGGAACCCAAGTACACCTTAGCACTGCTTTCCACCCTCAGATAGATGGGCAGACATAGCGCACCATCCAGACATTGGAGGATATGCTACGGGCATGTATTCTATACTTTGGGGGATCATGGGCGTGACACTTGACTCTGGTTGAGTTCTCCTACAATAATATACAACACTCTACCATTGGAATGGCTCCGTTAGAATCCCTATATGGAAGGCTGTGTCGCTCACCAGTGTGCTGGACTGAGGTTGGGGAAGCAGGTGTTCTTGGCCCGGAGGTGGTGCAGAGCACGACAGAGAAGTTTTAGCTTATACGAGAGAGGATGAAGGCGGCCCAGGACCGATAGAAGTCATATGTTGATACCAAGAGGAGGCCCTTGGAGTTTGAGGTTGGAGACCACGTGTTATTGAAGGTCTCCCCTCAGCGTGGACAATGGAGTTTCGGCAAGGGGAGTAAGATTTCTCCCAGGTTCATCGGACCCTTCGAAGTGTTGTGATGGGTCGGCGAAGAGGCTTATCAGCTAGCATTACCACTACTGCTATGGAGGATACATGACATCTTCCATGTGTCCCAGCTTCGTCGATATCTACATGACGACTCCCACATCATCGATTGAGGAGAATTATATGTCAAAGATGATGCGACCTTCATAGAACAACAAATCAGGATCGAGGATCCTAAAGAGAAAGTGCTTCGTGGACGATCCATCCCCTTGGTTCATGGTTGTGGAGGCGTGGTGGGATCCAAGAGAGCACATGGGAGCAGGAAGCCCAGTTAGGCGTTCAGTACCCAAAGCTATTTTGACTTTATGTTTTGTTCTGATCCATGTGGTGTTGTACTTTGTGCTTCAATATATATGGGATGCTTGTGCTTTATTCCCTATTCTCTGTGTGTGTGTGCACGGATGTGTATGATAGGAAAACCTGACTTCGAATCAGGACGCATTAAGGTGGATGCAATTAAACCCGTGCGGGCGAGTTAGTGCCACCAAAGTGGATAATATCCTGGCGTGTAGGAGGGGACTCCCTAACTCATGTGTTGGACAGTGTAAATCCTTGTGGCTTTTGGGCGAGTGTTTCTAGATTTAGCGGGGGTTCTGTTCCAGCTTTCCAATGGAGGGGTTTTCCCCAAAGAAGTATCATTAGAGGGTGGTTGTCTAGACCCCACTCTTCTCCATTTCGTTTTGGTCCTATATTCTCGAGGGCGATAATAGTTTGAGAAGTATCTGATGTAATGGCTTGGGTTTTGGGGTCCATTACTTAGTGAAAAATATGATGTTGTGGTGTTCTGGGTGGTCTGGAAGGCCATCCCACTATCTCAATGACTCTTAGCGGTATCCATAGCCTACCGGTAGGCCCCGCCTACTGGTGACCCTCAGCTACCCGTAGCCCTCGGCTACTGGTAGCGCGCAGCTACCGGTAGCTCCCAGCTACCGGTAGCTCTCAGCTACCCTCATGTTTTTTCAGCAGCGCCTCCTTGTTGCGCAAAAACCTATTTTGACCCCTCTAAGCTTGTTTTAAATCCCATTAACACCCATAAATGGAGTCTAATTAGATTAAATGATGGTGAGGTGTGCGTCGGTTTAAACTACGGGCACCCATTAATGAAGTGTGGGGTGTCTCAACCGCGTGGTCATCCCACGACCCCGCGCCTTACGTGGTTTCGAGTCTTTTTTTCTCCATATCTTAACGGCCCGGGGCGTTCTGTATCTCACCCTTTATAACCTAAGGGTTCTACCTAGGTTTCTTTTCTTGATCAACCTGTACTAGTAGTACCATTCATTCATCCAAGCCGCATCGCTATCTGTGGAGTTCCACGCCTAGGATTAGCGTCTATCATTGATCAACAAGTAGGGTTTCACCTTTGACTCTCCTTTATGTGCATGTTGCAGTGTGGGCGTGCTTTTGATTTTGTATAATTGGATGTACCAAACCTTAATGAAGATAATAAACAGATTCTAAAGAAAGAAGGGGGAGGAGTGTGATCAATGATACTACTTTTCTTTATGATCTTCCATGATTAATGATTTCTGAATTGTGTGGGATTACGCCTACTGAAAATCATGGCCGTTGGTGGTATTTCACTGTGTACTAAAAAACCCTTGCCTCTTGTGATGTTTAAATGAATTGTATTGTGTGTATGAACCCTAGATTTGAAAATTAAATTGGTTAATTACTTATATTCAGCTAAACAAATCGAAATCACCAGGATCAATTTCTTTATGTGGTAACCCCGGTTTAAGTACAGTGGAATTGAAATCATGGAGTGTGTTGAATCTTTTAAATCTGAAAATACCCGCATGGTCCTGCTTTGTTTTGATGGTAGCGGGTTGTTCTTTTCATTCCATTCACAGACTGATTGCTGGGTGATGTGGGTGGGGATGGGATCCCCAGTTATTATACTCTCGGTGGTTGTGAAATTGGGGGTGGGATCCCCTATTTTTATGCTTCCAGTGGTTGTGAATTTAAGGATAGGTGGTTACCTTGTTTATATCACGAATTGGGGAGGGATCATCTGTTGTTGAGAAACCATTGTCTCCTGGATCTTGGGGACATGGGGCTTTATCTTGGGGTTTTTCCTTTGGTTCCAGTACTTCAAGGAATCTCACTTATCCCTTTGTTGTTGTGACTTTACAAGAGAACCGTGTGTGAATGTTTATGTTGATGTTTAACCGCACTCTTTCCTTAGATTATTCTTATACATGCTATTTTCCCAAGTAGGTGCAGAAAATTATCTAAACATTATTATTGAACGTGTAAACCAGGATGGGACAAATGGGTTTTGGTTTGGTGTGAGTTGTGTCTTGGCATGGTACTATTTGTGTTCTCTAGGAAGGATGAAGAAAAACCTATACTTGGGAGAGTGCTTGTTACCTATATATATACTTGTAGTTTTTGTGTTTCTTATTTTGGCCCCACCTAAGTTGATCACTTAGTGTCGAACACCTCCATTTCATGGGGGGGAGTTTTTTTCCAACACTTCCATTAGTGGCTGGTTATTAGCTCTTTTATGCTCCCTTTCCCGGATAGCCCAAGTATCTTTGGGCAGGCTGTGATGTCCTGAAGTCCATTATTAGCCCAAGAATCTTCGGGCAGGGTTTTTTGGTGGTTATCCCATGTGTGTGCGGGCAGGTGGTTTCCCCAGTGTCTTCGGGATGAGGCCTAGGTGTCTTCGGGCGTGGAAGTGGATCTTCTAGCCCAGGTGTCTTCAGGCGTGATGGTGGTTGTTCTGGCCTAGGTTTTTTCATGCGTGGTTACGTGAGACAGTTGTGGCCCAGTTGTTTGTGGTCAGGGTTTGGCAGTGGGACCGCGTGTGGTTATGGCCCAGGTGTGTGCGGGCGGGGTGTGGCAGTGGGACTGCGGTGAGAATGGCGGTATTGGTCTGATGCATAGGATATCTTCAATAACCCGGGAGAAAGTGGCGTGGGGTACCCAAGCATCGATGTGCTATTACTATACATTACTTGGCTTGCGTTATTTGGGGATTGTGCCTTGGTGAGGCTTGGGTGTATAGTTTTCCTTGTTAGGTGTTTGGTTTACTCTTTTTTCTCACGGGACTCTAGTACATTCCCCCACTTGTTCACGAGAGCTTTAGGTTTTTTTCCTACTTAGTATACTTGTATGCTCGCCCTACGTATATAAAACTGCTTTCAGGTTTCCAGGAGGACATCGGGGATCACGCGTGACCATACTAGCTCGGGCCTTTGGGGCAGTTCCAGTTGTTGTTTTTCTTTCTTTGGTACTTTACCCTTGTAGTCACATTGTACATTGTGGTATTTACTTTTATAACATGCATATGGGAATCGTTGTTTTGGATTTTCTTGCACTTCTAGTTTTGGTGTTGTGAGACTTAATATCTTATCTACTAATCCTATTAAAAGAAAAAGGGTAATGCCTTCCATTTAGTGAGTGATTCTATACCCATGGTGCTGGTCGCCACTCTGGGACCTATTGAAGGCAGGTTCCAGGGGTCATTTTCTCTCCTTCAACTTGAAGAAGGAAGGACTTGGAAATCTGCCGACCCTTCCATCCTTTTGGTGAAGGTGGGTCGTGACAATTATATTGATGTTAAAACATATAGAGAAATTATAGGTATTTCATTATATATAAATACTTATAGAAATAGTTTAACGTTTTTAGTTTGCATGCGTACTAGATATCAAAGTGAAATTTTGGAATGTCACATTAAATATGATTAAATATTTATTAGATATGTTAATGTTTTTTATAATATTGGTTTATTTTTTTCTCTAGTACTAATTTTTATTTGATAAGCTAACATTAATATGATTTTAGAGGAAAAAATATAGATAAAAAGTCTACTTAATGAATGTTTCATTTGCATGGTCAATATCTAGTTTCATCGGATTCAATTAAACAATATTTTTTGTGTGATTTATACTACTAAATATGAATATACATATGATTCTTATTACAGTACTCAATATTTATGGATTAAGAAAAATATTTCTGATTTTTTAATGTTTTTGAAAAGATTAATATTTTATTTTATAATCACTATAATATTTATATTTATAAATATTTATTCCAGAAATCTAAGACCAAGAACATTTTTATTTATAATCATTTTCTTAAGGATCATATTCATAAAGGAAATATATGTTTAGAATTTATTTCAGCAGGAAAATAGTTAGTTGATATGTTTACTAAACCCCTGAATTTGTCTAATTTTTTTCTAATAAAATTTAAACATGGAATGGGAAAATTCTATTCAGACAATAAACATTTATGGGGATTTGGAATTCGATTTTGTATGAAAACATTAAATAAATTCCTTTTGGTTAGTGAATTTATTAAATTTGATTTATTCTTTTGGATCTCTGGAATGGCATAAATACTTGGTTACTAATTAATTTATTTTAAATAATTAATTCATTGATTAAAAATATTGAGATGTTTTTATGTCCCCATAAGGATTCTATTATACACAGGTAGATTTTTACATATGCACATACTATTTTAAAATGTAGGGGATTATATGCTCTATTATTGATATAAATTTATAATTGTTAAATACTTTCCTATTAATCATTAAGCGTGAAATTTTCCTGTTTAATTTGATGGGTTAAATTTTAACACCCCAAAATTCTATGGTAAGAACATTTTATTCAATAGTGTGTATGACATTCCACAAAAAGCGTGTAAGGGAATATAATATCTAGATACTTTTTAATATATTTACTATTTAAAATATACCACATATATATATATATATCAATCCATGGAACACCAAGTTATCTTTTGTTACATTCAAGGACAACCTTCTTCTAGGGATTACATTATATACAAGATTGAGTTTCACCATATAGAAATGTGTTATTAAAATATAAAATTTTAATATAATAATATAAAACATTTTCATTGTAATATCTTCAACCAAGAAGCCACTAAAACGATGCTCTGAGCCAGGTCATCACATGACCTCATGTGAACCTCCCCATATGCTAGAGGTTTCCAACTAACAGCGAGGGACTAATGAGTCATGTTGGGAGACTATACCCTCTTTACTAGAGTAAGCCGCAACTTATAACAATTTAAACAACTAATACAATAGACAACAATCAACAACATTCATAAATGATCCATTCCCAAAACTGGTATAATCATATACAACAGTAATTATGTCATGCCTTGCTACAGTGCAAGTGAAAGAAGCCCAAAATAAAACAATAGCCAAAAACTACAAACGGGTCCCGAATATAAGTATTGATCCTTCTCTATGAACATCTAGAGCCCAACTCAACATATTAGTGTTGGTCCATTGCCCTTGTCCTGACCTTTAACCAAGAAGTCTACTCGTGTATCCTACAATGGCCCAAGTAGGGTGTGAGTACAAAACTCAATAGGCCACCACCAATAGTGTCTACAAAATATTCAGTCTAATAGATAGTGCATGAAAGTACAAGATGAAATGTAAGTAAACAAGAGGAATTTTAGTTTCCATTAGTTAACAAGGTTCATTTAGTTCGTGACTAGTGTTCATCAAAATTTCATTTCTTAATCTATTTTCACAAATAATAAAATTTAAATTATTCTCTTTAGGTTAGGCATATATATCATCCATATATGGTTCCATGGAAATCTATCACAATTCATAAGGGAAATCAATCGAGTCCCTATCTCACTAGGGACACAAATATCAAATCAAACCATTATCCTCACCTCGAAGCCTCAGTCTAGGTGGAATGCAACCGTTTGGGGAATAGATCCTCTAAACCCATACTTAACCCGTATATTTTGTGGTGGAGTTTAGAGCCTCAGTCCATAACTCGACCTGTGGGAATAGAACCCCAAGTCAATACCCCAAAATACCAAGCCAGGTGCACATGCTTATTATCAATCACTACAACCATACCATAACACAACACAAAATAACTAATTCCCTTAGAAATCATCATTCACATTGAAAAGAAAACAACATGGGAATTAATATTATGCCCTAACCTGTTAACATATTTTTCAATTTAAATTCATATCCATTTATCCAAATTCCCATTCTCATTCCGAAACCCATTAGGTGTATTCAAAAACCCAAATCCCTTAGCTAAATTAATATTTACGATTCATTAACCCATTTAGCCCATTTATCATTTCACAAGCATTAACCCACTTATGCATTTCAAGTATAATTCTGATATTACATACACAATCCGTTTATTTCATTCAACCATTTAGGTATACCACCCAATTATCATGTATTGAACCATTCCACAAATTCATCGATTCCCTTATTATATATCACTAACATATCTACCCTTCTTCACTCCATAGTCAAATTACTATTTTACCATTTAATATTCACTAACCCCCTTAGGCATTTCTTACAAAAATTCATTAAAAAATTGACATAATCCCATTTGACCCAAATTTACTATTTCCATGTCATTCCAAACAACCGTTTATTCTTTATCACCCTAGGAATATATATTATCATTCCATTTAAACTTAATAAACCATTAACACAGGTTCAACCTGGGCTCTACATTATCACTCGACAACCCTTCATTTAACCCAACCATTTTCTATTTTCGGAAAAGCGAGCGCACCCCATGGATGACCCTTAAATGATATATCCTTCCTCTTCGCATCCAAAGAGGATGGTGAGGGTTGAAATTGGTCAATGAGACACCCATTTTTATTAAACTCTTCAACACAACCAATAACATGAAAAAGGGGAAAACAAGAACACAAACTTCCATGCACAAACCGAACATAAAACTATGGGATAATACTTGTAAACCACCTACCATGAATTTGATGATGAAAACACTCTTAAGTATAGCCATATATCAGGATTCAAACACCCCATGAATCGCCAACCTAGGTTCCACTGGATAACAAAGCGGAATGGTGTTTCAGAAGAACATGGTTGAAAGTACAAGCCCTAATCTGAAAAAGAGAAGGGAGGAGAGGATTAGACTTACACGGAGCCTCGATTCATAACCAAAAATGTCCAAAATGGAAAATAATCGAAGGTTGAACACCTCTTGTAAGCTTGGCTCGTCCAAGATCATCACTAGGGTTGATAGGGGAGTAATGGAGGGAAATATCGAGTTGGGGTTTATAACGGTGGGGTGAAAATTTTGTAAATTTTCCAACTTTTCTGGGTCATAGAGTTTACCCGCATGGTTTTCAAAACCATGGAGAAGATACTTTCCAAAATCACCCCCTTTCACATGGTTTCATGGAAATTCAGCACAGTTTTCCAAACTATGTTCAAAACATGTGTGAGCCCCTATCCATGGATGCACGGTTACCTAGGATTCCCTACACCATTTCCACTAACCATGCACAAACCGTGCATCATGCCCAAAACCCCCCCTTTCTTTCTATTTCGTGTCCCGAACCCCTAGAACACCCCCGAGCCTTCGTATAAACATTTCAAAAAAATTATTCAGCCCCAAAAGAAGAGGTTAAACTAAAACATAAAAAAACCTTACTTAAGAAGATCTGGGATCATAAAACCTCCCCGCATAATAATAGCTTGTCCTCGATCCGCTCTTCCGAGCATCAATAACTTCTGTGATAGAGCATCATGCCACAAGGCTTACCTATCCATTCCCACATTCCTAGTTTTTGGTTGCACATCACAAGGCCACCAAACACATATCAAGGTCACAAACATTCCCTTCAATGCTTCCTCACCAAAACCCACAACATGAACCATAAAATGTTTTCAAGGATGAATCCACATAAACCATTCTTACCATCAGAACTTCATGGTAGAAACATAGGTGGAAAAACCAATATCACAACACATATAGACTTAACACACAACATCACATCATTATGGAGGAATCAACCAGCAGCTCATTAGCCTGATCCTTAATACTACTCATGAGCCAAATCACTTGGAACCATTTTCTTCTTTTTTTCAACCTCTAACGGTGACCCAAACCCGATATCACCTGAAAAGAAATACATGATCATTCTAACTGATGTTTTTTGAAAGATTAATTCCTAAAATATAAATCTATAAACAACTCAAAAATCTCAGCTACATGACTTGTTAAACCATTCCAAATCTCTCTACTAGTGCCAAATCACCCAAAGGGTAACCACTCGAGTCCTCCTAACCCAAAATTCAGATCATATAATCAACCAACAATTTATCTTATATGGATCTATCCACCATTTTCAGTTACTGGGAACCTCCTCCATCAATGAAGGATAACCATAACTCAACCCAACATTCCCATCTATAAACATGTTCCAACTCACCGGGCCCAAGAATCCATAGGGCATTACCCCACATTAACATCCAGACGCACTGTCGGGACCTTTCAGAAGGACATTCCTACACTATTCATTCAAGTATTAAGATCTATGACCTCATTATAGTACAAATTCATTTAAAAAGGCACTTTACACCACAACACTAACTCAGGGGTGGCTCACTCTCACCACACCCATTCAAGTTTACCATCTCAGGTTGGACAACACCTGACAGGATTCTCCCAAAACACCCACCAACCACTGATGGTACGTTACTCATTTCTCAAATTTCCAAAGTTCATACTTACATGAAGCCTATCATTATCATCCCACAAACCCAACTAAGGTCGTTCCTTGAATTCTAGTAGAATTTGATCCTTGTGACGTTACCACCCTCCAATCCATCATCGGCTTCACCTGTGGCATGAAACCACATCACATATCCAAGGATCACCCAACATCACGATGTTTAGAAACCACACAAGGGAAAACTTACCTGAGTCTAACTCCATTCTTCATTGGAGTCATTGTTCCCCATTCTCTCTTTCCAAAAACTGTTGTCATATCCATCCACACCTTTCTATGACTCAGCATAGACATCACAAGCCTCACATGGAACAACCATGAGCTCAAGCCATCCCTTGGGTCATCTTTCACCTCTATCATGTCTCACATAGCCTCCCTAAGGGACATAACCTACACCTTACAAGTTCCTCATTGGAGTCGTACTTCCACCACATCAGCTAAATACTCCCCTCCCAACATTTAGGACTGACACATCAGTCCCCGCCTTAGGAGTGTTGTTACCACTTCTGTCAAGAGGGAATCCATCCACCACATCTTATACCCAATCACAAATCAAACCCAAAACATAGGCATTTCCATCAATATCTTCCCAAAATAAGAAAACAAACACTCTCCAGTGATTGTTCCAAGCTTCTTTGAATGACACCCATGATGTTTTTCAACATTCGGTCCATCCGAAGGACCTCAACCATTACCCTAGAGGGTGAAAATTTCATCATCAAGCTCCTCATATACCAATCATATGCACATAAAATCCCTGGTGTCCCTTATCCAACCATACACCTTCATGTCTCTTGGTGTGAGCCAGAGCTTCTCAATGTACATGGGATGATGTTAAGATGTTCAAAATGCTTGTCAGTGGTTGAGGTATGCTAAAAAGTAATCAAAGAACACCACCACCACCAACTTATCCATTTATGATGTTGAACCATGGGACATCATGACTGATAAAGGATCTCATGATCCCCTTACTTAACACATCTTATCAACACTTGACAACCACCACTCAGGTGTGGTGGCCAGCTAGGTTCAACCATCACTCCACAACCAAACAAAAAAGCATCTGTGAGCCGATATTTCATATGGAACTACTTCCTCCACATTGAAAATTTTCATTGTGTGAGGCCCCTAAAACCAACATCCAAACCAGGCATTCTACCATACCATACAATCCATCAATATCTCACCAAAATAACCTTAACTTGTGTAAACCCATCACATAATTACTTTCCTAACCATTTGTATTGGTTAGTCAGTCTCATCATCCCTTAGGTAGCCTCTGCATCTCACCCAAGTACCAAACCATTCCCATTATCATGTTCAGGCACATGAACACCCCCCCTCAGGAGTCACCATAGAGCAAATGTATATATCTGCACTTCATCAACCCTCGCCTTTTTTTCTCAAAACAACTCTTGGACATCCATTAATCACCATCAAACTGGTTAGTCAGAAATCCATATGATGCGACCCATTAGAACAACTACAACTCCTATAAAAACACTAGGGATCACATATGAAGGAACCAGACACAACTATACCATCAACCTTCTCACTTAGCCCTCAAGGAAAAACCTACACCATGGGTCACTCAGAGTCCCACTGCCCAATCCCAAAACATCTACATGCGCAACATGTACCCAAAAGTTCTAGAAACCCTGTCTGACCCCTCTCATGTGTCACATTGAAGGTTGAATGATACCAAATCCATAGACTGGATCCATAATCCGTAAATTCCATTGGTCCTCTATCCAAACCATACTTATCATGATACGAACAAAGCAATGCATGTGAATGGAACTCTCACTCCCATTCCGATGCACACTATACATAGCATACCAAATAACAATTTACTCTAGGTTCTTCACCAAAGGTGTACACATTTATCTGCACTAAGATAAAAACATCATCTCTAAGATTCAAGACACAAATCGCAAGGTCTATTTTCACAATTTCACTGAGACACAGGTTGTAACACCATAAGATTATATGGTAGGTTTCCCTTTTAATAATGCAATAGCATACATTGTACGTAACTTCGAGATTCTAATACACCACGAACGATCAAACGAGCCTTTATGAATAATAATACCTACTTTTTGAAATTTAATAAATTTAATTGTTCAAAATAGAATTCATTTTTGAATTCAGAATACCAAAATTAGCTTAGGATGAGTTTTTGGTACTTTTCAGAAAAATTTAAATTTTTTATGAATATTAATAAATTTAAATTAAAAAAACTTTTTTAATTGAAATAATTTATAGTGTTAAATTATACATTTCAGTGGTTTTAATGTATCATTAGATTATATTTTTATCATTTTATATAATTTAGGTCATTTTGTGTAATTTAACATTTAAAAGGGACATAAACAAGTGTTGATCTTTTTATTGTTATTATTTCTTAAAAACATGCTTTTTGTTTTTACAAAGGGAATTAATTTTAAATTAATTTTTACCACTTCTGTGTTTTGAATATGGAAAAATTCATTCCACATTTGGAATCAGGAGGTCCAAATTGTGTAAATAGGTAACTTTTATTTTTAGACATTATGAATAATTAATTTGGTAAATATTTAATTTACCATGGTTAAAGGGTAAATCTAGTAAATAATAGTAAAGAATAATATTATAATAATATTAAATTACCCTAAAAAGTGTCATATTCTTATTAGAAGATACATTTCCAACCATTGGAATCCTTGGGACGATTTTGGGACCCCATGGAGCCACTGAGGAGTGATAATGACATTTTACATTAATTAATCTTAAGTAAAGACAAAAATAACAAAAGCTTGTATCTTTTTGTAAACAAATTTTATAGGGGGTAATATAATTGATATCTTAGACTATAAATATTAATTATAAACCTAAAATTATTTTCTACATAATGGTATTTTATTTATAATTTTTAGACATTATATTAATTTATTTATTTATGATAAAATGATGATGCAATAATTACCTTAATGATGAAATATTAAAACAATTGATATTATAAATATTCAAATAAATGTAAATTGAGAAATATGATAAATTACAATAATTTTCCAGGTTAATATAACATGTTATGGTTGGTTAAATAAATTTTATTTGAAGTAATACTATTAATATGGATTTCAAAAAAATCAAATACTACATAGTGTCAAATTTGACATAATTGAGTTTTTAAAAACATTTCTATATTATTAATTAATATAATATTCTAAAAAATCTACGAATCGACCAAAATACTTATATAAGGTTATATATATTAATACTTAACCACATGAGATTCATTTGGATTGTTATAATATGTTTATTAACCATATAATATAAAAATACAAAGAGACGTGGAAAATGTCAAACTATTTAACTAAGAGTTAAATATAAAAGATAAGGTTAATATGATGACCTAAACCTGTCGAAAACATATTGGTTGAGTAGTTTTAGACCCATCCCCACCTTAGACTCTATTTAATTTATTTTGGAGCAATTATATACCGAAAATAATTTTATTATAAAATAATATTTCACGGTTTTCTTAAAGTGACCCTCACCTCTATTATAAAAGAGAACTTCCCTTATCTTAATTTTACACATCCCAAGCCTTTTGGATCATTAAAATCCTACCAAAATATCCTACCAACATATCTCTCTTCATCTTAGAGGCCTTCCATTGGTCATAAAGCCATCCTAAGGAGCCCTTTTGATCAAATCCAAAGGAAGAACCCGAAGAAGATGTAAATATTTCACCACCTCTTTCAAGATATTTTCATCTTCCACATCCTCTTTCATTGTTATTTCCATTATAAAATAATAACTCCAGTATATTATATTAATAGTGATGTTATTATAATAATGGTACAAACATATTCATTATTCTATCCATCCTATAAATGACAAAGTCTCCATATGTGTGTATGTACGGCTTATCGTCTCCATGTTGTGGTGTAGTTTGTTATTCAAACACATCATTAT
Organism: Viscum album; assembly: GCA_963277665.1. Classification (NCBI taxonomy): domain Eukaryota; kingdom Viridiplantae; phylum Streptophyta; class Magnoliopsida; order Santalales; family Viscaceae; genus Viscum; species Viscum album. Next base: position 1,994,218,847 of record OY728143.1, on the reverse strand, counting down.
ATGGATGGGTATAAAAATGATTATAAATGATGTAAATAATAAATATTGCATGTTAATGATTTTGTATATATGATATACTATCCAATTACATACGATTTCTCTATCAATTATATTGTCGCCCGTGCATACGTACAGATTACCGTCTCCCCGAACGCGATGAGATTCATTTCCCCATCATAACCATTCAAGAATAATTTTCATTTGATTATTAAATTTTTTTAAGAACTTAATATAATTCTGGATATGAATTAAATACATCATATACATAAAAAACATGGCTTTTGTAACTTTCACATAAAGGAAGACGAGTCATTTAACACCCAAAACGATGATACTACTAAAATATTATCAACAAATCAATATTAGAAGATCATATATCAAATCATATTTATGTATATAGTTCTTGTTTAATTTAATAACAATATTTTAACTATTATATAGGATGTTAACATACCATCTACTAAGTAAAATTACAAGGTATGAGTTAATTTCACAATCTCTTTACTATCTGAGATTGTTTTTATGTAAGTATCTATTGGGACCTCTTTATCATTGATATCTGTGTTTTCGTAAAAATGTATTTCAAAACATTTTTACTATTTACTAGACTATGGGTTAAATTCATTTATACCCTTATTTGAACTTATCTATTTTTAATGGAATTTTTCCGTCGTTTTCCAAACAAGGTACTTTATGACCTTTTCGAAAAAATTAAGGTAAGAATGTTTTTTTAACTTATACGACAGGTGCGGCTATTTTCCGCTGTTATAACATCATTGAAGCTTCCCTTACAAGCTTATAAGAATATTTTCAAAATAAATGTTTTCTTTTTTAATTATGTGACTCTTAAATGGTTTTAAAATAGAAAGAGGCATTTCTTTCAAATAGTTTTCATTTCATCTATGTCAACATCATTTGATGGATTTTAAAATTTCTTGTAGTTGATTTATTATGATAAAAATAGTCCATATTTAATTGAAGTTTTTTTTTGATATGTTTGATTGTGGATGTGTTATTTTTATACCATTCATGGTTTATGGTTAAAATATTGAAATTTCATATGCTAGTTTTAATAAGTAGGTTTATGTTATGTTCCTACCTTTTCATATGATGAATGTATTGGACATAGTATGTGATGGGTTGAGCCCACAAAAGATTCTCAATAAATCAGAAGGTTTAATGATACAATTATACATGTAACTTCCTAAGGCCATTCCAAATTTGATATATGGTTTTGGATGAGTCCTAAATCATTTTAAGACATCTTGGCTGAGGCCTTCACAAGATGTTTCAAAATGTCTGACATTATAAATTCACTCGTTATGAAAATAATATTGATGGTTCCTGTGGTTATTCGACAAATTGAATACAATGACTATTTTTTATTATGGAATTATTTACTCATATCAAATTCCTTCAATAAAGTTTTCATTTTTATTATTTGTAAAGGAATTTGGTTTTAATTATTCATCATGACTAATGTTTATGTTATCTTCCGCTATATGGATTCCCCTTACTGTGTATTTGAGCTCAACCCTTTATTATGTTTCATTTTACTAGGATATGATGAATATAGTTATTAGTGACTTATAAGAATAATCTAGGAGACTTGTATGTTTCTAATGGAAGAAATTAATGTTTTATTTCTTTTCATGTTGTAATGTTGAACTTATGTATGTAACTTGTTTATAATAATACTAAACTAATCTGTCTTTCAGGACATGATTCCTGGTATCATGATAATGTTATGTAATAAAGAACCAACTCTGGATAAATGGGGTTGGGGTTTTATAGTTGGTATCATAGGAAGTTTATTACAATCCATGGAAACATGATTTACATAATCTTTGATTAGAGCACATTACCCAAAGATAGACTTTGAGGATTATTATTGAAGAACTTCCTAGAATTTTGGTACTGTAGAGATTTTGTGAGTTTTCCAAGAAATACATCCATGTCTAGACACATGCAGGTAGAGGTGGCTCTAGCACAGATGTACCTAGGGGTAAAACCCAAAATCACCGCTTTGAGCTAACTCAAATTAGAACTGGTGCACGACAACAGTCCTTATTGCACTATTGGTTACGACACTCTTGGAGGATATGCTTAGTATAATTATCATTTTCTTTAAAACCCATTATTTAGGATTTATGAGTATATACATCCTACAATAAAACATTTTTTTTATTATGGATTATATCCATAAACTGCTCAATTTATGTTAAGCCTTTTACATGTTCAGAATTATGTATTGTGGTTCATAAACTAATATACGGTATTCCATTGCATAGAAATTTTGCCTAGTGGAAGTAATGGAAACTGTATCAACACACTTAATGCATGTAGGGATTAACCTCCTTTTCAAGATAATAATAGCAGAGTTGGTGCTGATCAGCTTATCACCATTCTGGGACAACTCAGACATGTTATGAATAATAATGTTACCAATATAGGGCTCCTTGATCCACAACGCAGAGGACCAATGTTGGATCTCTTCATGAGGCAACAGACACCAACATTCATTGGGCCTACAAATTCATTTGTAACTAAACAATTGAAAAATTGTTTAGATAAAAATATTTATGCTTTGGGGAGTAGCAAAATGGAAAACAATTTCATCGTAGTTTATCGCCTCACCGGAGATGAAGATCAATGGTGGTCTTTAATTCAAAACACAATGAAGGATGAAGAAGTATAAAGTATGGAATTAAGGGTGTTTTAAATGATTTTCTTATAACAATAATTTTTTCATGACCATCAACCAGATATGGAGAGTCAATTTCTGAGTCTGAGACAAAAGGAGGATGAGAATGTCGCAAAGTATGAATCTCACATTACAATGTTAACAAGGCATAATACATATTACATAAATAACCCAAGAAGTAATATTGATCATTTATTTGATGGGTTAAAACCATTTCTCCATCTAACATAATCTCGCAATCCTTGTCATAGTATGAAGATATTGTCTCATGTGTTATCAAGACAAAAAAGGAATTCTCTAAGTCTTACGACTTTAAAGAAAAGTAAGAGAAGCAGAGATCTGCTGAACACTTTGGGAAAGGAAATAAGGAAACAAGGATGAAGGGAAGAGTTGAATTTCTACCCTGTGATAATTGTTGAAGGAATCACCTAGGTGCCTATATAAAAGAAAAAGGAGTATACTACAAATGTGTACATAAAGTCTATCTTTCTATAGATCGTAAGAGGAAAAAAGAAGCTACCAGTTTTTAATGATAAAATTTCAAGGAGATGGGACATTATGAAAATGAATTTCTTAAGCATCAGGGAAACTTATCTCAGAAAAGGCCATGGGATCAAGGCTAATATTATGTGATCACTACTACTAAGGTTGAATCTCTGATAGACGTGGTGGCAGGTAATTCAATGGTTTCCTCAAGTTTAGAAAATGCTTTATTTTATTCTGGATCATCACATTGTTACATATCTTCCTTGTTTACAATGAAAATTAGATATTTCCAATTTTATTTAAAAAGGGTGTTGTCAGTCAAAACTCATAAGGGAATTATCATTGCAACAATGTTTTGGGAATCAATCCTCATTAAGTCATATAAACAATATTCATCTATTGATATAATTATCATACCCATGATTGAATTTGATATAATCCTTGGTATTTATTGGCTTTCATACCATGATACGAAAATTTAGTCTAAGAAAAAAGATATTACAATTCTCAATGATGATAAAGAGTACCTTATCATTAGAGCGGAAATGTCACCATCTGATTCTTATCTAGATCCAACCCTATTAGCTCTACTAAATTCAATTATTGGGAATGATGAGAATGAAATAATTATTGGCGAGGAAAATAATGTTTAAATAGAGAACATACCTATTGTGCAAGAATATATTCATGTGTTTCCAAAGGATGTACTTGTACATATTCAAGAATGAGAAATTGAGATTTCCATTGATTTAATTCTTGGTTCAAGGCCCATATTGAAAACCCCTTATAGAATGTCCATTGTGGAATTAGTAGAACAAATGAAATAACTAGAGGAATTGAGTAATAAGGTATTTATTCACCGTAGTGCTTCTCCAGGGAGAGCCCCTGTCCTTTTGGTTAAGAAGAAAGACGGATCTATGAAGTTGTTCATTGAATACAGGGATATCAATGCTATAAAAATAAAGAAAAAGTATCCCCTACCTGCATTGATGATTTATTCGAACAACTTCATAGATCTCAATATTTTTCAAATATTGACCTTAGATCTGGATATCATCAGTTGTGTGTGAAGACGGAAGACATTCTGAAAACAGCATTTCAAACTAGGTACGGTCATTATGAGTTTACAGTATGCCTTTCAGATTGACTAATGCACCCTCTATCTTCATAGATCTAATGAATAGAGTTTTCAAGGAATATCAAGATAAATTTTTAGTGGTATTTATTGATGATATCTTGGTATACTCCAAAATCTATGAAGACCATGAAGGTAACTTGCGCATTATTCTAAAGACTCTTAGAAGAAATGAATTAAATGGGATGTTTAGCAAGTGTGAATTATGGCTTCAAGAGATTTATTTTTCCTAGAAATATTATCTCTAATGATGGAATCTCTGTTGATCCTTCAAAGACCAAGGCAATCCATGAATGGCTAGAACCGATGAGTATAACTAAGGTACATAGTTTTATTGGTTTATTGGGTTATTATTGACGTTTCATACATAATTTTTCCTTGTTGGAAAACCCATTAACCAAGCTCACACGTGAAGGGTTTAAATTTTTTTGAAAAAAGAGTGTGAATAATGTTTTGAATAACTAAAGATAAGATTATTCCATGATCCTATTTTGACTCTACCATCAGGGGAAAATGGGTTTGTTAATTATAGTGATTCTTCAAGGAAAGGACTTGGTTTTGTCCTTATGCTAAATGATCGATTTATTTCTTATGCATCACGACAGCTAAAAATTCATTAGAAAAACTATCCCACTCATGACCTTTTGTTAGCAGTTGTAATCTTCGCTATGAAGATATATATACACTATCTCTATGCTGAAAAATATGATATTTATACTCATCAAAAAAGAATGAAGTATATTTTCCAACAAAATGAAATCAACATGAGGAAAATATGATGGCTTAAACTACTCAAGGATTGTGATTTCACTATACACTACCACCCCAAGAAGGAAAATAAAGTTGCACATGCTTTGATTATAAATGATGATGGAGTATTGAACAAGATGATAGTTAAAAGGGATCTTATTTTCAAGGATCTAGTAATGATGGATATGAGAATAACCATGTAAGTTGAAACATCAATACTTTTCCAAATGGTTTCCAATCCATCTTTACTAGAAAGGGTAAATAGTTCTCAAATTGATGATGGAGAGTTTCAAAAAAAGATTAAATCGGTGAATGATGTGAGATCGAGTGACTTTATATATGAAGATGAAATGTTGAAATTTTGGAAGAGACTTTATGTTCATAACATACCTGATATAAAAAGGGAATTTTTGGATGAAGCTCATAACTCCAATTTCTCTATACACCATGGGAGTGCCAATATGTATTGATATTTAAAGGAGCATTTTTTGTGGAAAAACATGAAGATGGAGATTGCTGATTTTGTGTCAAGATGTATGGTTTTTCAACAACTGAAAGTTGGAAGTCAATATCATAGAGGAGTCATGAAACCTATTCCCATACTTGAGTGAAAATAGGATGATATTACGATGGTCATTGTCATGGGTTTACCAATTACTCTTTGAAATAATGATGCAATATGGGTCATTTTTTATCGTCTTACCAAGTTAGCACATTTTCATTCTATAAGAGACGATTTACCACTTGAACATTTAGAAAGAAAACAAATTAATAAAGTTGCATGACTTCATGGAGTACCCCTATCGATTGTTTCTGATCATGATCCCCATTTTACATCAAGATTATGGAAAAGTCTTAAGAAGGACCTGGATACAGAAATTCATTTGAGCACTGCCTACTACCCTCAAACTGATGGACAATTATAACGTACTAATAAAACCTTAGAAGACATGTTGAGTTCCTACACACTTGACTTTCAAGGTGTGTGGGATCAATATATACCTCTGGTAGACTTTTTCTATAACAATAGCTTCCATTCATGTATTTAGATGGAATCATATGAAGCATTATATGGAAAGAGATGTCGCACACCAACTTGTTGGGATGATGTTGGCGGAAGAAAAATCATAGGACCAGAACATATTGAGGAAACGGTGGAAAAGGTGAAGTTTATCCAAACCCACATAAAAGCATCACAAAGTAGGCAGAGGAGCTATGCCGAAAACCAAAGGAAGGATTTGAAATTTGAAGTAGGAGATCATGTTTTCATGATTGTATCATTATAGAAGGGAGTTATAAAATTCGGTAAGAAGGCTAAATTAAGTCCCAGGTACATCAGAGCTTTTGAAATTCTAGAATGAAATAGGGTTGTAGCTTACCATTTGTCAATGCCACCATGTCTCTCCAAAGTTCACGATGTGTTCCACATATCAATGTTGAGAAAATACATGCATGATCAAACACATTTACTCACCTATGAAGAAATTGAACTGGAACCTGATTTTTCTTATTGTGAAGATCCTTTAAACAATCTTGATACCGGAAAACTAGTGTTGAGAAACCGGACGACTTATCTGGTAAAAGTTATATAGAGAAACCATAAGATGGAAGATGCAATGTGTGAACCAGAGGAACTTATGATGAAGAACCACTTGAATCTATTTGTGCAGAAGTATTCTAGAAATTTTTCGGACATAATTATTAAAAGGAGGGAAGAATGTAACACCCCAAGATTCCACGGTATGTTTCCCTTTGAATAATGCAACATCTTGCATTGTATGCATGTTCGAGATTCTAACATACCGTGACCAATCATTCTTTCCTTTATTAATAGTAATACGTTATTTTTGAAATTATATATATTTTTTAAAAAATGGACTTCATTTTTGAATTTGGAATATCAAAATTAGCTTAGGATGATTTTTTTTTTATTTTTCTGAAAATTTCAATTTTTGATGAATACTACTAAATTGTAATTAAAAACAACCTTTTTAATTAAAATAATTTATAGTGTTAAATTATAAATTTGAGTGGTTTTAATGTACCATTATATTATATTTTTATCATTTAATATTATTTAGGATATTCATGTAATTTCACATTTAAACTAAACATAAACAAGTGTCAATCTTTTGATAGTTATTATTTCATAAAAACGCGCTTTTTCTTTTGACAACGGGATTTAATTTTAAATTAATTTCCTCCACTTATGTATTTTGAATTTGAAAAAATGGATTCCATATTTTGAATCTGGTGGTTCAAATTGTGCCAAATAGGTAAGTTTTATTTTTATACATTATGAATAATTATTTCAGTAAATATTTTATTTACCATGGTTAAAAGGTAAATCTGGTAAATAAGGGTAACAAATAATATTATAATAATTTTGAATTACCCTAACATGTTTTATATTCCTCTCAGATGATACATTTCCGACCATGGGTATCCTTTGGTCAATTTTGGGACCCCATGGAGCCACTAGGGTGTGATAATGACATTTTACATTAAATAATCTAAAGTAAAGACAAAAATAACAAAATCATGTATCTTTTAGTAAAACATTTTTATATGAGGTTATATAATTTATCTTTTCAACTATAAATATTCATTCAAAATCTAATATTATTTATTACATACTGTTATTTTGTTTATAATTTTTATACATTAAATTAATTAATTTATTAATGACACAATGATGGTATAGTAATTACCTTAATGGTGAACTATTAAAATAATTGATATTATAAATAACCAAATAAATGTAAATTGAGACTTTTGATAAATTGAAATAATTTTATAGGTCAAAATGACATGTTAGTTTTGGTTAAATAAATTTTATTCGAAGTTATAAAGTTGTATGCCTTTCAAATAAATCAAATACTAAATAGTGTCAAAATTGATATAATTGAGTTTTTAAAACAAATACTATATTATTAATTGATATAATATTCATAAAAATATAAGGATTGGACAAACGATCTAGAAAAGGTTAGATATATTAATACTTAACCACATGGGGTTCTCTTGGCTTGTTATAGTATGTTTATTAACCATATAATATAAAAAAATGAAGAGACGTGATAAATGTCAAAATATTTAACTAAGAGTTAAATCTAAAAGATAAGGTTAATATGATGACATAACTTGTCTAAAACCAATTGGTTGAGGGGTTATCGACCAATCCCCACCTTAGGCTCTAAATAATTCATTTTTTAGACATTACAAACTGATAATTATTTTATTATAAAATGATATTTCAATATTTTCTTAAAGTGACGCTCACATATCTTATAAAAGGGAACTTCCCCTTCTCTTAATTTCACACCTCCAATGCCATTTGTCTCATCCCACCCCTACCCAAATATCCTCCCAATATTCCTACCTTCATCCTAGAGGCCTTCCTTTGGTCATAAATCCTACCTACGGATCCCTTTTGATTAAATTAAAAGAAAGAACCCGAAGAAGAGGTAAATATTTCACCACCTCTTTCAAGTTTTTTTCTTCTTCCACTTACTCTTTCTTAGTTGTTTCCATTATAAAATAATAACTCCAATATATTCAATATACTATGATGTTATTATAAAAATGGTTCAACCATATTCATTATTCTATCTATCCTAAAAATGACAAAGTCACCATATGTGCGTACGTTAGGCTTACTGTCTCCACGTCATGGTGTAGTTTGTTATTCAAACACTACATTATTTGGATGGGTATAATGATGAGTATAAATGATGAAAATAATAAATATAACATGTTAATGATTCTGTATATATGATATAGCATCCAATTACATACGGTTGATCCCACAATGATATTGTTTCTCGTGTTTACATACAGAATATCGTCTCAATGAACACGATGAGATTCATTTCTCCATCATAACCATTCAAGAATAATTTTCATTTCGTGATTACAAATAATGATTAAGAACATAATATCATTCTGGATATGAATCAAATAAATCATATCCATAACAAACAAGGCTTATGTACCCAAGCATATAAAGGAAAATGAGTCAGTTAACACCCAAAATGATGATACTACTAAAATATTATTAACAAAGAAATATTAGAAAATCATATATGATATTATATTTATGTATATAGTTCTTTTATAATTTTAAAAAAATGTTTTACCTATTATATAGGAGGTTAACATACCATCGAATAATGAAAATTACAATGTAAGGGTTAATTTCACAATCTCATCATTATCCGAGATTGTTTTTATGTAAGTATCTACTGGGACCTCTTTATCATCCACATATGTGTTTTCTTAAAAATGTATTTCAGAGAATTTTTACTGTTTACTATACTATGTGTTAAAGTCATTTATACCCTTATTTGACCTTATATGTTTTTAAAGGAATCATTCCTTCATTTTCCAATCAAGGAACTTTATGACCTTTTCGACAAAATTAAGGCAAGAATGTTTTTTTAACTTATACGAATGGTGGGGCTATTTTCCACCATTATAACATCATCAAAGCTTCCCTTACAATATTATGAGAATATTTCAAAATAAATATTTTCTTTTATAATTATGTGACTCTCAAATGGTTTCAAAATTTAATGAGGTATTTCTTTCAAATAATTTTTATTTCATCTATGTCAATATCTTTTAATGTATTTTAAACTTGTTTGAAGTTGATTTATTATGATACACATATTCTATATTGTATTTATGGTTTTGTGATATATTTGACTGCAGATGTGTTATTTTTATACCATTCATGGTTTATTGTTAAAGTATTGACATTTCATATGCTTGTTTTAATAGGAATGTTTATGTTATGTTTCTACCTTTTTATATGAGGAATGTATTGGGCTTAGTATGTGATGGGTGGGGCCCGCTATAGCTCCTCGATGCATCAGTAGGTCTCATGAACAAATTAGACATGGAATTGACCAAGGACTTTCCTAATTTGATATATGGTTTTTGACGAGGCCTAAATCATTTTTAGACACCTTGGATGAGGCCTTGACATGATGTTTCAAAATGTTCAGCATTATACATTATTTCATTATGAAAATAATATTGATGGTTCATGTGCTTATTTGGCTAGTAGAATACCCATGACTATGTTTTATAATGGCATTATTTACTCATCTCATATTCCTTCCATAAATTATTCATGTTTATTATTTTTAAAGTCATGTGTTGTTTATTATTCACCATGCCTAATGTTTATATTATCTTCCGCTGTATTGATTACCCTTACTGAGCATTTAATCTGACCCCTTTCTTATATTTGATTTTCCCATTATATGAAGAATTTAGTTATGAGTGACTTTTAAGCATAATCTAGGGGACTTGTATGATTCTAATGGAACAAATTACTATTGTATTTCTTTTCAAGTTGTAATGTTGAACTTATGTATGTATCTTGTTTCTAATAATACTAAACTGATCGGTCATTCGGGAGATGATTCCTTGTATCATGCCAATGTTATGTAATAAATCATCGACTCAGGGTAACTAGGGTCGGGCCATTACACAGGTACCATCCTTAGGGTCCATCATGTACTCCATACGGCCATAAAACATAAGGGTTCCCTCGCTCACATAACCAAAAAATTCCTTTCAACCCAACAACCAAACGCTACCAAGGGTTCCCTAAACACACCACGTAGGCCACATCATAACAGGAAAGACCTCACATACCAAATACAATGTCTCAAACTTGGGAGCTCTCACTACCATAACCTGCACATACAAGGGTCAAACCAACAACACTAAGGATACAAACCTTTGAACCCAAACAATCTCATTTTTAACTTATCATTCCCCAAAGCATTGAAGAATGGAAAATAAAATCTAACCATTAATGGAAAATGTTTCACACTATCAACCTTAAACAAGAAATTATTGATGCTCTATTCCAAAGGTAATCATCACACTTAGAACACCACCCTCTACCATACCTACCTTGGGTAATGGTCAACATGGGGGTAACAAATTACTTAATCAAATTCTTTCATCAACTACTCTTCAACCCATTCTTCTTTTACAACATGATCCTTTCTTTTTAGACCCATTTCTCATTTCACAACTTATTAAAATAATCATTTAAACTAATTTACACCTTTTATTTGGAAAAATTAATTATAAAGTTAACCATAATTAGGTAATCATTTTTCTTATAGACACAAAAACAACCTTTACTGTTTATCACAGCCCAAAATTCTATCCAGATCAAAACATTTATTTATACATTATATTCTATAACTATTAATTTGTATTCCTTTAATTCACCCACTTTCATTAAAATTTAAGGAATCCTTTTCTTCAAACATATCAAGGGAGTAAAACACACTCTACTCTCTATGCCTTGCACACCCCTCCCGTGTGTGTGCCTATAATGATTCATGCCACCTATACCCATAGGTGCCAAAAATGATGCATGAATGGACAACCTCATGCCATTCCAACCATGAGTAAAATAGCATAAATCAATCAAATCACACAACAAGTGCAACACCCAAAAATGAAATATCATTCAACTATAACAACACACATCAAGAAAAAAATTCCCACCCAAGGTGACTTGGGTTTTCGCTCATACATGGGTTCGCTACTCCCAAGCACGAGCTCATTACCAAGGCCCGACACATCATAATCTCTTGTCTACCATCCTAAAATAGTACAAAAGATAAAATAACTCCTTCGATACTACATTCTGACATCCCCGGCCCAGAAACCACTAAACTAGTGCTCGGAGCCAGGTCATCACATAACCTCAAGAATGCCTCCCTGTACTCATGAGGTTTCGGACTAGCAGTGAGGGTCTAATGAGTCACGTGGGGAGACTATACCCTCTTTACTAAATTAAGAAACAATAGATAATAATTTAAACAACAGGAGAAATAGACAACAATCAAAAAAATGAATTAATTATCCATTACCAAAATTTTGTACAATCATATAAAACAGTAAATATGTCATGCCATGGTACAATGCAAGTGAAAGAATCCCAAAATAATAAAGGCCAAAAACTCCCAAAAGATCCCAAATCTAAGTCTGGATACTTCTCTATGAAAATCCCGAGCCCAACTGAACATCTTATCATAGGTCCCTTCCCCTTTTCTTAACCTGCAACCAAGAAGTCTACCTAGGTTCCCAACGGTGGCCTGAGCAGGGTGTGAGTACAAAACTCAATAAGCCACCACCAACAATGTCAAAAAAATATAGTATAATAGATTGTGAATGCAAGTAGAAGATGAAAGGTAAGTAAAAAAAGGGACAGATCTGGTGCCACATGTTAACAAATTCATTTATTACGTGTCTAGAGTTCATCCCAATTTAATTTTTTAATCCATTTTCACACATAATCAATTTCAACTTATTATCTTTGGGTTAGGAATATATATCATCCATACATTGTTCTAAGGAAATCAATCACAATTCATAGTGGAAATCAATCCAGTCCCTATCTCTCAAGGGACACACATATCACATCAAACCATTATCCTCAACTTAAAGCCCCAATATCAGTGGAATGCAACTGTTATGGTAATAGAGCCTCCATCTTTTTCCCTAACTCATTCATTTTGGGGTGGAGTTTAGAGCCTTAGTCTATAACTCAACCCATGGGCATAAAACCTCAAGTCAATACCCCATCGTACCAAGCCATGTGTATATGCTTATTATCAATCACCACAAGCATACCATAACACAACATAACATAACCCATGCTAGTGGAAACAATCATTCACAATTCATAGCATACAACATCGGAATTAATACTATTCCATAACCCATTAACACCTTTTCCAATTTCAATTCATATCCATTTAGCCAAATTACCATTCTTATATTGTAACCCATTAGGTGTAATCATTAAACCGCATTCCTTAAACAAAATCATAATTTACTATTCATTAACCCATTTAGTTCATTTATAATTTCACAATAATTTACCCACTTATACATTTTCGGTACAATTCCCATATCACATAACACAATGCCTTTATTATATTCAACCATTTAGGTGTACCACCTAATCTTCATGTATTGACCCATTCCACAAATTCATCCATTTCCTTATTAAATCTCATTGAAATTTATCCCCTTCCTCATTACATTTTCCAATTACTAGTTTTCATTTAATATGCACCAACCCCATTAGGCATTTCTAACCAAAATTCATTAACCAATTGACATGATCCCATTTGACACAAATTGCCTATTTCGATGTCAATCCAAATAACCCCTTATGTGTTATCACTCTAGGAATCACTATTATCATTACATTTACACTTAATCAACCATTAACACATGTTAAACATGGGTTCCCCATTATCACTCAGTAACCCTTCATTTAACCCTACCATTTTTTATGTTTGGAAAAGTAGACACACCCCATGGGTGGCCCTTAAATGGTCAATCCTTACTCTATGAATCCCAAAAGGATCATGAGGATTTCAATTGATCACTTAGACACCCATTTTTATCAAATTCCTCAACAGAACCAAGAACACCAAAAAGGGGAAACCAAGAACACGAACATCCCTGAACAAACCTAGCAAAAAACTATGGGATAATACTTGTAGACCACCTACCTCAAATATAGTGATGAATGAACACTTAATTGTAGCCAAAGATTTGGATTCAAACACCCCATGATTCCCCAACCTAGGTTCTACTAGAAAACAAATGGGTTTAGATTTATGGAAGAACAAGGGAGAAACCAAAAGCCCTATCTGAAAAAGAAAAGGGAAGGTAGGACTAGACATACCCGAAGATTTGATCCACAACCAATGACATCCAAAACTGCCAAGAATATAATAAGGAACACCTCTTGGGAGCATGGTTAATCCATCTTCATCACTAGGGTTGAGAGGGGAGAAAGGGAGAAAAATCTCGAGTAGGGGTTTAAAACCACAGAGTGGCAATTTTCTAAATTTTATATCTTTTCTAGGCCGCACAGTTTACCAGTACATTTTTTCAAACTGTGCACAAACTGTGTGGAAAATACGACCTGAAATCACCCCCTTATCACATTTTCTTAGGAATTCTGCAAGGGTTTTCAAATTGTGTGCAAACCGTGAAGAAGCCCATGTCCATGGCTGCACAGTTGCCTCAGATGCTCTACATGGTTTTCTGAAACCATACAAAACCATGAAACATGACAAAGAACCCCATTTTCATACTCTTTAATGTCTTGAACCTCTGAAACACCCCTAATACTTCTCATGACCTTTGGGGAAAACTTATTCAGACCAAAAAGAATACGCCAAACCAAAACCTAAACAAAAACTTACCTTAAGACAATCCATGATATTACATCCATTATGTTAGAAGTCTTGAATATTATAATCTAAATTATGAAAATTTATATTTTATTTGAATATAAAATGAATTAATTGGTTACCAAATAATGATAAACAAAAATATGCACCAATTGGATATAAAAGGATTTATCATTATTTATATATATCCAAATGAGTTTTGTCTTGAAATAAATAATTAGTTACAATTAGGTAATCATTTTAATTAAATATAATTTTTATATATTCAATAAAATATATTTTATATTTATCCAATAGGTTTGACATGCACAAGAAAAGAACATACGACATTTTATACATAAAACCCTATATTTTTTATAAAGGAAATTTTGTCGCCTTATAATAGTGAACCCATTTTAATTCATAATTTTGACACTTTTATTGATTTAATATGCCGAAATAAACTTCATATAATAATTTTCAATATAATAACTAGTATAGGGTTAATTTTTTCTATTTTTATGAAACATTTATTTTTTTAATAAAAATTTAAAAAATCTGAATTTTAATTCAAAACTACCTCTTCATCGAATTTATTTATGAAATAAATTTATAATTTCAATTGGTTATAACGTTTAATTAGATTGTATTTTTATTAATTTATAAAATTTTAGTAATTTTAATCAATTTCACTTGGAAATTTAATGTAAAAATATTTCTAGCTTCTGGATGTTTTCACTTTAAAAATTTTTATTATTGTTCCGCCTGCAAGATTAAATTTAATCAATTTATGTCACAAATATGATTGGAATTTTAAAAAATAGATTACATATTTCAATTAATAATAATTTTTAATTTAAAATATGGAAAAAAAGTTTTCTTTACAAAAACTTTTAGTAAATGTTATTATAATTAATTACAATGGTTAAGGAAAAATTGAACTCAATAAAGGACTAAACCTTTAACATAATATCCAAAATGACCTAGAGAGTTGTAAAAAACCCATTTTACGGCCATAATTCATCCATTAAATTTCCATTATTTTATTGTTTTTTATGACTTTTTTTAGTAATTAATTTGTCTGCTCCTGACTTCTTTTAAAAAATAAAAAGTGAGTCTCTTTCCTCCCTTATAAAAGGCCACCACCTCTCCCACATATTTAAAACTCTCAATCCACTTAATATCTTACACAATATTCTCAAATATTATCCCAAAATACATTTCATTGGCCTTGATGCCTTATTTTGGTAATAAATCCTTCCAAGGGAGCCTTTTAGAATAAATCAAAAGAAGTTACCTGATTAAGAGGTAACATCTTCTCTCAAGCTTTTTAGTTTCATTTCCATTGTACACGGCCTATACTATTATTATTATATACCTATATAAAAAATAGTATCCTAAATATTATAGGAATGTTTTATGTTAATAATTTTAACTAATGATACACACACACCCATCAAAGTTTTATCAAACTTGCCGTTTATGTGAATTGAAAATTAGCACCTTACAAAATATTGATTGTTCATTCTTCCTTTACAGCCGCTCATGTTAGTAATTATGATGCAAAATCTATTTATATATGATATATATTATATTTATAATGTTTTTTACATCTTTAATTATTTTATAACACATATATTTATCAATTTAATATTTTTTGAATACGATAACAACATTTGAGGAAGTGCTGACTACCGCCCCTCAATGTGATGTGATTCACTCACAAGTCCCATGAAATGTATAAATAATGGATATAATTGAAAATATTATACATAAAAAACATATATTTAATTCTTAGGGAATAATTAAAATTATATATGTATATATATATATGTAATTTGTTTCATTTTTATTTCAGACACCTAAAAAGTGATTACATCATTTGTGGATGTGGGGACTATCGCCTCCTCGACATGATTTGATTCATTTTTCATTATAATAATTATATATAAGTATATATGATTATATAAAATGGTTTCTAATATTTAATTATCATTATATAAATATATTTTGTTACCAACCTTCTTTCCATAACGAATATTGAAAAATAAGAATGTTACAATGCGTATGTACGACCTAACATCTCCATGATTGTAATGTTGATTCATTTTTCATAACTGTATATAATGATTATTCTTAAAAGTATAATATAATTATAAATATTATAATTATTAAATTATTATTATTCTTTATATTTTATATAATGACCCTTTTGACAATAGTTTTCCTACAAATGTTTTTTGACACATAAAATAATATTGTAAAAAACTAACATAAATAAAATTTATTTAAGTATTTGTAAAAAACATGGTAATAAGTGAAATAAATTTAATGATAAATAATAAATATGTTCCTAATAATGTATAAAATTAGCATAATTTTATTATAAAGGATATTCAAGGATGTTCACCGCAAAGGAAAATCAATGAAGGGATTCTCGTCTCACTTTTTAAATTTATGATATTTTTTTCATATTCACCAGCTACATATTTTTCATAGTGTATCTACTTACCCTTTTGTTATAATATATAATTAATCATTTTATATTAATAATATTCTAAACATTAAATTAATTTTATTTGTTTCATGAGGATCATGATTTAAACTATTTCAATGTGGTATGAGACGCTTAGGAATGTTTACTGATTATTCCCATAAATAATAACATTAATGATATTTCAATGGTATTTAAAGTTTATGAAATAATATGATAATTTTTTCAGTAAAACCCTTTATTTTGTATCATATGGTTATTCATAACCATTCTTAGGTTTTAGTACCATTTTTTAACTCTTTTATTCTCAAAATAATTTATAAAATGATTTTCAGATTACCTGAAATTGATAATCTCTTTTTTCATATAACCTGTTTTCTTCTAAAAACCATGTTTTATTAAAATGTTTTAAAAAATATTTTTCAAATAAGTTGGTAAATAAATTTTTATGCTTATATTATTTTAAATAAGTTTTCGAAGTAATCTTATTGTCTCTTTCTAGATAAGGAATATTTCTAACCTTTAACCATGAAAAAGGAATGTTCTTTTTTACCATTTATGGCTTGTAAGGATTTACCAATCATAATTTAATTGGATATTCTATGGCTTGTTTTAATGTTTAAATTTTAAAGATTTTTTTTTTCAAATGTTAATTTCAATGAAATGTTTTTAAAGAGGGTTTTTGTAATAAAAGGATATTTTCCTCAAGAATGTGTATTTAAAATATTTTATTATAGTATTTTTATTAATCAATAACAACGAACCTTCATTTTTACCCCACATGGGATATATTACATTTATAACATATTTAATCTTCCTTTGGGTGGTTCAGTATTGATTTGGCCAAGGATAGTATTCACATTCACTACCTTGATTCATTTTTCAATCTTCTTGAATTATTTTATCTCCTATTCTAATTTAATATTTAATTTCACCTATTTTGTCCATTTCATTTATCATGGATATTACTATTTCTTAAGCCATATACCATTTTAGAAATAAATTCCCACTTTTACAGTTATTTGATTATTTGGGGAAATATTGACAATTTAGTACTCTATTAAATATGGATATTTGATAAGGGATTTTATTTATTGATTAAATTGATTAATTAATTTAAAGAATGATTTGTACATGCAATGAGGAGTGGTTATAAAACATTATATATCTCCTCAATGCATCAATAGGTTCTCATGAGACAAAAAAGTTACACAAATTAAAACGATTTCTTCCCATTGTTTTAAACTATCTAGAGGATGAATCTTGACAGTATAGGTCCCCATTTTTCGTAGAGATGGAATTCATTAAGAAATCATTTCTCTTATATAGTTTCAGTTATTATTCAACCATGAGATTTTTCATTGTCATATCTATGGATACATTTAATTTATGGTTCATTGATTAAATAAAATGTGTTTCAGTTTTTTACCTTAGAATATTTATTTTTCCTCATCTAGTCATTTAAATGAAATGTGTTTCCATTTATTACCTTACCATTTTTAATTTTTATTCTCTGCTTTTTTTAATGGAATGTGTTTCCATTTATTATCTTTCCAAAATTTTCATACACTTACTTATATATTTATTCATTATATGGTATGTTTTTTATATTATTTACCATTCCATAATTAGTATTCTCATTGTTTAATTATATATTCCACTATATTTTTCTCTTAACGAGAATTTGAACTCAACCTTACTATGTTTCATTCCCCAGTAATATATGAGGAATACTATGAAATGTATTTAGGTATTTACTTGATATATTAGAGTTATCCAAAAAGTTATTTATTTATAAGGAATGAAAAATTATGTTGTAATTATATTATTATTTTATAATACAATACTCATGTATATATCTAGAATACGAAGACCACTAAACTCTCGGTCCTTTAGTATTTCAATCCTTTTAATCATGCTAATTTAATTGATATAAAACACTAGCCTTGGCACATTTAGGGTCGGGTTTCTATATTTGGTGTCAATGGATGTTTATTAGAAACCTTGGGAACAATATTTAGTAAAACATAGGTTAGACAATATAACCCTAATGTAGAATTTGATGCTAAGTATAGTATAAATTCCTATAATTGTGTCAAGGTAGAGATTATGTAGGTATTTAGAGATGTACATCCATGTATGGATACAATAAGTGGACGTTGTTCTAGAAAAGATGCACCTAAAAGTAATAACTCCAACAAGGTGATCAAATATTGACTCAAGGTGGCTTATTACACAAAAATGGCCCCTACTACCACCATGTTTAACAGTAATGGGGGATACGCATCAGATAATCCACATTTTCCTTATAAACTAGTATGAATAATTTGGATGGATAATAAAAAATAGTGATTAAGGTTAAAAATAATGTTTTTTAGATTTAAAAATAATGTATAATGAGAGATAATTAAATTCTATTCAAACTATGACTATATTTCCTCTCACTATTCCTTCTAGTTTTAATCGATGGCTGGAACCCAAAAAATTAAAGTTATCATTGAACAATACAGAAAAGGTGGTGAAAATGAGCAACCAAGTGATGTGTTGACCAGAGTAAAAGATATCATATTTATTCTAAATAAATTTTCTCCAAATATAATTAACAATATACACCTTTACCAACTCACAAAAACACCAAAGAAGATATGGATGTTGGTTTCTGAGATCTTGAATAGTGGAGACCATAAAGAAAATAGGCTTGATTTATGACACATGATATGTGTATATAGAGAAACCTACGTATTTTTCTGAATGGAATAAGTAAATGATTTATATGTGGGAAGGAATGAGCTAACACAATTTATTATTGAGGAAAAATAATGACTATGATTGAATGAAATTAAGCTCATCCTAGGAAATACTTTATAGTTATTTTTCATAAGTCTTGAGAACCTTGATATTTCTAGAGTCAATGCCCTCTTCTATAGGATAAAATCTAGACTAAGGAAGGATGTGTGTAGTGATAAGTTGATTAAGTGTTTATATATTAAGGTTGTATTGAAATCACTAGTAAGGACTATTGTGTGATTTAGCTTATTTATAGGATGTCCGCAATTTTTATTAAAACATTTATAAAAATATAGTCATAGAAATGGAAAAACTATAAGCTAGGTGAAAAACAATAAAATCTTGATTGGTCAGGATTCATGAACCCATGACCAAAGGAATATAAGGGTTTCATTCCGACCAATGACCTACACAATGTCCTGTTTAATTTTTCATCATTTCTAGTTAAACAAATTTATGAATAAATGTTTATGATGAAATAGTTTATAAAATTTGAGGATTATATATTAATAAATTATTCATAATAGTTTTAGAAGGTTGTTAAATTGAAATAGTTATAATGTTTACTCTTTCATAGGCCTTATAATTCTTTAAAAGTTTCCTTTAGTGCTTCAAGCATTAAAAATTCTTTATTGGTAATTAATTTCTGCGAGTAAAACAATAAATTATAATATATTATAAGAAACACCAAATGATTTGATCGTACATATAAAATTGAAACCTCTCAATGAATAATATTTCCTAATAATCTTTCTTAGTAAAATTATAACCAAACATTAGGAAAATGACTTAAAAATAATATTTTGTTTGAAGACCTTATTTTTTGTTGAACCGATGGCCTTTTAAATCATTATAGATTTATGGATTTGAGGCCCTAAACATTATTTTGGAAATTTAATTGTTTCTTTGATTTATAACCTCAATAACTCCATATAATTATTTACACTTTTACTCCATGTATGTATCTCAATTTTCCACTAATGATCTCGTACTAAGATACCTAGTTACATGGTATTCCATATGACCTTTTTACATTCAATTGTCTATTTTAAAGAGGTTTTTTTAATAAATATTATCATTTTTTTTATATTTAAAAATATAAAATATCATAAAATATATCACCAATATCGAGTTTAAATTTCGATGACACGATTTAATTATGGTGGGGAGAATGCAACACCCCAAATTTCTAATATAAGAACCTTATATTCGATGGTATGTATGGAACACGACACCAAGAAAATAGGGGAATATAATATCCATATAAATTATAATACATTTAATATATAAAATATATTCTATATATACTAAAATTAATTCACCACTGAGTTTTATTTCATTACACACAAGAGCAAGCCTTATTGATGGCTTGCGTTACACGCAAAATAGAGATTCACCAAATAACAATATATTATTAAAATATTAATATTTAATAAAATTATATGTAACATTGAAATTATATTATAGTTTATTAATATAATCAACTAAATTATGAAAATTTATATTTTATATAATTATACAATAAATTCATCGGTTTCTAATTAATGATAAAATAAAATAAGAAACAATTGGATATAAAAAGATTTTTTTTTTAATTTTTATGATTCTAGAAGAGTTTTGTCTTAATGAACATAATTAATTACAATTAGTTAATAATTTTAAATAATTATATATTTTATATATTAAATAATTTTTATATTCATCTAATAGTTTTTATATGCATAAAATTAGACCAAACACTATTTTACCAACAACAACATATATTTTTATAAAGAAAAATTTATCTACTTCTAATAGAGAACCCATTTTAAATAGAAATTTTGATACATTTATTTATTTAATATTATAAAATAAACATTATCCTTGAAATATAAACATAAAAATTATGTTGTAGTGTATTTTCTATAACTTTCTGAATTTTTTTATTTTTTAATGAATCATTAAAAATACTGAATTCTAATTCAAAACAACATTTTAACATGATTTATTTATAAGGTTAAATTATATTTTTAATTTTTTTTAATGTTTAATTTAATTATATTTTTATAAATTAATAAAATTTTGGTAATTTGGATCAACTTCACTTTTAAGTTGAATATAAAACATGTTCAAACTTCTAAATGTTTTTACTTTAAATCCCCACATTGTCATTCCGCATGCGAGATTAAATTTAAATCAATTTATGCCACTTATATGATTGGAAGTTTTTAAAATTTATTCCATATATAGAATAATAATAATTTCTAATTTCTAATAATACAAAAAAAAATTGGCCAAACTTTTTAGTGAAAGTAATTAATATTAATTACAATTATTAAGAAATATTTAATTTTAATAAATGATTAAACATTTAAATTACTAGGCCAAATGACCTAGCCGATTGTAAAAAACCCATTATATTACCATAATTCATCCCTAAAACTTCCATTATTGAGTTTTTTTTGGTTTGGTATGAGATGTTAGGTAATAACATATGCACACCTAACTTCTTTTCAAAATTACCATGTCTATCCTTTTCCTCCCATATAAATGGCCACCACCTCTCCCACTTATTAAAACCTCTCATACCACTTAGTTTCATCCATGATAAACCAAAATTTAGTCCTAAAATCTATTAACTATACATTTAATCTTTAATTTTGGCATAATTTCTTCCAAATAATCCTTTTGTTATAAACAAAATGAAGTTACCTGATTAAGAGGTAACTACTTCTCTCAAGATTTTTAGATTCATTTCCATTATCAACTCATTATACTGTTATTATTCAATACATAAATAGAAAAACTAGTATCCTAAATATAATATGATTTTTTGAGTTAAGAGTTTTAACTACACTTACAAACACCCACATCTAATGTCTAACAATCATACTGTTTATGTGAACAGTGAACGTTTGCCTCTCAAAACAATGATTGTACATTCTTCGTTTACCGCCTATCATGGTGATAATTATTATAGAAACTATGTTTATATATGTTATATATTATATTTATAACATATTTACACTTCTATAATTCTTTTATAACACATATTTTTATGCACTCTATTTTGTGGGAATACGATAACATCATTTGAGGAAGTGTAGACTACCACACCTCAATGTAATGTGATTTATTCAAATGATCCATAGAATATATATAGTATGATTATAATTAAACACACGATTCATAAAAATATATATATGATATTAATGACATACTTACCTTTCTAGATATATATATATATATCATTTTCTTTATTTCCATTTCACACACTTAAAAAGTGATAACGACTTTCATGGACCTGTGGACTACCACCTTCTTGACATGATGTGATTACTTATTTATCACAATAATTATATACATATATATATATATATTATTTTATAACATGGTATATATGATATAATTATCACTCTATAATGATATGGTGTTACTTACCTTCCATCCATAATAATCATTCAAAAATACGAACGTTACTCATATGTACGTACGAACTACCATCTCCATGATTATAATGTAGATTCATTTTTCATAACCATATGTAATGATCATTTCTAATATTATAATTGGTTTATAAATATGATAATTATTTCCTAATTATTATTATAGATATGTTATAGAAAGACCCCTTTGACTATAGTTGACCGACCAATGTTGTTTTTTACACATAAATCATATTTTTTCAAAACATACAATGTAAATTTAATTGTTTAAGTAGTTGTAAAAAACATAGTAATAAGTTAAATAAAATAAATTATA
Source organism: Viscum album (assembly GCA_963277665.1). Classification (NCBI taxonomy): domain Eukaryota; kingdom Viridiplantae; phylum Streptophyta; class Magnoliopsida; order Santalales; family Viscaceae; genus Viscum; species Viscum album. The sequence continues at coordinate 1,994,195,517 of OY728143.1, read as the reverse complement.
AACATGAAATATGTTCTCAAGAAAGTATAAAATTAACACCATTTTATTATACTATAATTTAAAGGACATTTACCCCAAAGGAAACTCAAGGAAATGGATTCTCATCTCACTTTTTACATTCATGAGAAAAATGTTATGTTCACCACTTACATATTTTGTTTGATTTATATAATACACATTTTGTTATATTATATCATTAACACTTTTATCTTCATGGTATATTAAACATTAAAATAATAATTTTTTCATTCATGAGGATTATGATTTAAAATTTTCAATGTGGTATGGGACACTTTGGAATTTTTTGAGATTATTTTTCTAAATAAAAATTTAATGACATTTCAATGGAATTTCTATTTATCAAAATTATATGACCATTGTTCAATTAAAACCTTAATTTTATCTCCTCTTTTTATTCATGACTATTTTCAAGTATTATTACTATTTTCCCACTCTTTGGTTCTCAAAATGTTTTTGAACATGTTTTCTATAATACCTTATTTTATCTCTCTTTAGTAGGATAACATGTTCAATTATTAAAATTATGTTTTACTAAAATGTATTAAATTATTTTGAAGGATTTTTTAAGAAAATTTTATGCATTGTTTCTTTTATTGATGCTTTCAATGAAACGTCTTATCACTTTCCAGATTAGGCATTTTTCTTACCTTTATCCCTGCAAAAGGAACATTCTTTTCACCTCAAATAGATTTTTTGGATTTACCCATAGACATTTCATTGAAACTTCCTTTTTATTTTTAAAAGGGTTAATTTTAAAGAAAATGTTTTCAAAAGTTATTTTCAAAGAAAAGGTTTTTAAATTTTTTTTTCATAATAAAAGTATATTTTCATGAAGAATGTTTTTTAATCATTGTTTTATAGTATTTCTATTCATCAACAATAACAAAGCTTTATTTTTACTACAATTTTATATGTTTTATTGATAGAATATTCCATCTTTCTATTGATGGATTTTGATTTATTTGGACAAGTATAGTATTAACATTCACTTCCGTGATTCATTTTTCAGTCCCCTTGAATTATTCAATCTACAATGATCATTGAATATTGAATTTACCCTATATTATACATTTCATGTATCATGGATATTACTATTAAATAAACCATATACAATTTTATATAAGGTGTCTACATTGACATTTATTTTATTATTTGAGAAAATATTTATAATTTCAAATTCTTTATTCAATACAGATATTTGAAAAATTATATTAGTTATTTTGATTGTTCGATAGGAGGAATGTTTTAGAAAGGTATTGACTTTTGGAACCCAAACGTTATATTTATCCGTGATGCATCGATAGCTTATCCAAGGAACAATCTGTTTTGAAAATTAAATGGGGTTCTATCCATTATTTCTAGAGGTTTACATGCTGTATTGACACTATAAATTGTGAATTATTCATCTAATTTTGTGTTTTTACTTATTTATATTAATTTTATATTTTTGTAATTGTAATGGCTTATACTACCAATTCATAGTTAAGATTTTGGGTTGTGAATCCAAAATAATATTTAGGCATTATGATATTACCCTAGGTGGGAAAAACATAGTTTGTTTGGGTTACCTCTCTAGATAGAAAAAGTAGTTCTGTTTGGGTTTCCACCTCTAGGAGAAAAATGATTTTAAATGGTTTGTAAATATAGGTGTAAAATATTAATTTTAATATTAAATTATATTGGTTGTTTAGTTCAATTACTCTTATTTAATAAGAGGGGTTATGAGTTGAAAAAAAAATAGATCTAAACAACTACAAAAATATCTATTCCAATAATTTTTATTTTTAGATGATCTATCTTTTATAACAATAACATAACATTAAATTTAAATTATTTTTAATAAGAAAATAATTCACCCTTTATTGGATATTTTTCCATATTAACAGTAAACCAACAAATAGTATCTTATAATGATTAATCTTGATATTAAAAACTAATGTATAATTGATATTTCATGTCATGTTTTTTTGTATGTGATTATTTAACTTGTAAAAATTGACTGATCTTGATATGAACATCCAATGTTTGATTGAAATTTCATTTAATGTATTTTATGTGTTCATATAATTTGAAATAATTTCATTTTCATTTTCTTATTTATAGAATGTGTTTCATCCATATCTCTACGTATTTTTGGACCTGCATATCTTTAGAAAAATGTTATATACACCAAACCCCTAGAAACCCTCACATACATGGGAGTAACATTGTAAAAATGTTTTTTAGAAAAGTGTCATTTTTGTTCGATGATTTATTTTTACACCATGACTAAAAGGATATTGGTTGTTTCTAAATGATGAAATAATATAGGCTTTAGGAGTTCCCACCTAGGTTGTAGTTAGTTTACCAAATAACTATAAACCAATCCATAGAAAAAGACAAAAGATCAACTCATGGAAGTATAATTATAACTAATAAAAACATGTAAACATTTGATGTCGTAGTATAAATATATACTATTATATTAAATTTCCATTCTTTGGAATTATGTATGTGTCAATATACTAAAATGGTGAGGGGATATATACTGATCAATATTTTATCTATAGTTTACCAATTTTCTCAAATTGAAAATATTCATGAATGTATTACATTAAATGAAGTTAAATAGAAGATTAATAATCACTTAAGACCAAGGTATGATCAAATAATTAAATTATAAATATATCAAAATATTCTATATGTTTATTTTCTATGACACATTGTACATCCTCAACTCTATAATGAGGATTGGGGGATGCATCATCGTTGTTCTGGAAATAGTGGAGATGTTTTAATAGAAATATATGTGGATATTTATATTATTAATGAGGTTAGACCTAATACTATAGAACCATGTTATGTGATATATATTTAAATCTATCCTTCATCAAATTTTTATTCATCACCTTATCATATAACTCCAAAAAATTAAATTAATTATAAAGAAGATGATCAAAATATGGAAACAAATTGTTGGGGACATCCCCATAGATACTCATCATTTAATGAAAGGAAATTTATCTGACGAGAAATTATATGATGATGCAACATGAGATGATTTAGATGAGAATTATGTGTGTAAAAATCATTCCGAGGTTACTTTTATAGATAAGAATATACTAGTTAGTAGTAATCATCATACATTATCTACTTCTTTAGTTAAGGGAATGTCATGTGCACAATATATTGACTAGGATGCCATAACATAGACTACTGATTTCCAAAAAAATCATAGGTAACATAACTACATTAATAGATAAATCTATATATTATTATAGCTTAAAAATACCTCATGTTTAACTCTAGGTATGTTTTGGGAGTGACTGTATTTGTTGAAAAATCTAGATGACCACGAATGAGTGTGGTGGGTGTTTAGTGAATGTTTTTTTTTGAGGTGGAGAAGTTTCTAAATGTTATCCAAATTTTTGGGCATCAAAATCGATAGATGGATTTTTGAAAAATAATATTTTCACATTGGATTACATGGTACGTGGACCATGAACCACAATTAATGGAATGCATTTGGTGGTACAAAGAACATCGAAGGGAATCAGCGAATGCAGGATACCATGAATTGCGAGACACAGACCATGTGTTGGAATGGATAGTAGAGAGAAAATGGTTTGTGTAGTAGTCATATAGTATGCATGAGGTTTGTTGTATATGAGATGTAATTTATTTTAAGAAAATGAGGTCGTGATTTGAGAATCTAAAATGGGTATCATCTACAAAAACATGATGGTGATTTGGGAAATCGTGAACGATGAAATGAAGTATATGGATTGCGTTGGTAAATAATTCACAGATGAGCTAGTACGTGGAGAAGATTTAGGATATCTGGAATTATCTTACCTTACAGATCTATATGGATATATGAGGACAACTAATCCCATCATTATAGGAGATAAATTTTCAAAAGAAGACATATTTTCATCAAGAGTTTAGTGAATTTCGAAAATATTTATGAAGGAATATTTTATGAAGGGTGAAGTGTTTTCAATGGAAGCAATAATATCAAAGGATATTTTGGGGGAACTATAGTTTGGAAATGAAGAGGTATGCTGAGGATAAATTCATGGTACACAAAGGGGGAAGATAATGTACGTGAAGGAGTAAGACCCAATACATGGAGGATATATGGTCTAAAGAAGAGAGGTCATCCACAGATGAGAGACAATTTGTGGAAGTGGAGACAATCAAAAAAGCATGGACAATACTCAGAGGATAGATGATTCACAGAGATATGATCCACAAAGAATACCCACTATTCAATTCATAGATGAACCAAGGTGGTTCAAATAGGATTCAAGAAAGATTTCAAAAGAACTAAATATGTTCACTAAAGCATTTTCAACTAACCCAACAATATGCAGAAAAGTAGATTTTATCTATAGGTGAAAAGGGACTTCAACAGAGCATGTACCTATAGTCAAGGATGTAATATTTAATGTAAATAATGTGTCCCAAAAGTCTATAAAATGTGTGTGGATCCCTTCCAAAAGTATTAAGAGAATTAAGATAAATATGGTTATCCTTCCCACCGGTAGTGAGCTAGTGAAAGACATATAGAGTGATGTTTGGGAATGTAGTGAGCAGACCCAAAAATTTGCAATAGTAGTGAGACTAGGATTATAATATGTATCCCAAATCTTGTAATTAGCATTAACCTTTAGTGTATTTGGCACATTAACACATCAATGTTGTATGCCCTTTGTCTTTAGCCCAGTGAGGCTGAACCAAGTAAATATCATTGTGTCTTGTGCATGATTTCATTTCTATCTATATATTTCTACATGAGATTGAGAGAAGTGAGTTTTGTTTAACAATGAAACAATATCCAAAGGGGTAGTAGTTTTAATCTGTTATAACATAATTCACCCCCACCCTTATGATATTTTATGTAGTGGGCCTAAATTTTTTTATAGGAGTATGAAATTAAATGTGCAGTAAAAAATATGATAAATAAACATCATATATAAAGGCATTTTCTATTTATGGTTAATGAGTCTATAAAGGAAAAATAGCTCATTCAGTGTGAAAAATTCAGTCAATAATGTAAATTTCAATTGTGGGGAATATTTGATAAGTTTTTTCATGTTTTAATATAACTAAGTTATAAGTCCCACATACTTGTGTACATACGAGCTTGTTGCAGGATCACTCTTCATTGGATGTACTATTTATATCAACTACTATAGTATGGATAATATAAATGTATTAGGATATTAATATATCCCTTGTCAAAGAGTGAATATAATAATATTTTAAATACAAGATATCCAATGCAAAATATTGGACTGAAAAAAAATGAAATTGTAAAATTATAAGCTAATTGGGATGAAACATATGTAGTTTAACCACTACTAATGGGATTATTGTCTCTCAACAATTTGGATATTAATTATTTGGATATCATTTATTATATATCCACTTATTATCAGCTTGATCAGTCCAAGTTGATGTTCTATTAGTTTTTCGGGCATTTAGGCCATGTATCACTACTTTTACTTATTGAAAAAAATTCATTCATATAGATGAGACTTTTATTTATGTAAGGTATAATAAATAAGATAAGTATAAATGAAATTTGTTCACTATAGAGAAATTATAGAATATGTTGTTAGTGATGGGATTTCATAGATAGAACAGAATGATTATCATCAATATTATATCATACATATTATAAGTAATGAACAAAATAATTTCATATATATGGAATCAAAATGGTGATCATAATGTTTGGTATGTTTTTCTAAACTTATTATTATTTGGAAAAAAAATTAATATCTTTTTAAGTGCATTATTATCTTTTGGATTCAGTATAAGATCCCCACAAAGAAATGTTTGGTCAGAAACTTGATGAAATTTAAAGGTAAAATCAATATGTATATGATTATATGATGTCTATTTAAATAGAGAAATAACCATTTTAATGTGATGGTGGTATGTGATATGTTCATATGACCACTAATATTTTGGAGTCCATAAATGGGGTCTTCAAGGGTGTCTGTAAACTACTAATCATAGGTTTATTATAAGATATATTTTATAGATTTTTGAACTGATTCTCTAAATGGTCTAATAAGTACTGTCATAGGATGAAACATTGAATTTTATTTAGTAAGAATTTGTAAAAAATACATTGATAAGATAATAAAATATATATTATTATTCCCTGATTGAACCATTAAAAAGATAGGGAGCTATTTTGGGGAAGAAGTGTTTTATGACCCACTCACAAAAAATAATGCTCTTGTACTAATGGTCTTACTAGAAAGTATGTACTGTTATTTTAGTTCCTTCTATGAATTGAGATATCTCTCTTAAAATGTCATTGCAGCGTAAATATCATAGAAATTATCATGGGAAACCTATATTTACCCGACGTATCCTGTGAGTACTTTTTTAGACTATTATAGATCACCATAGATTCATGTTGGTGATTTTCGTACTTTTACATTGTCTACCGATCAACCGACTATGGTCCCTGATATTTCTTGGTTTCATAATTTTTTTTCATTTATGGATTCTTTCATTTTTGGATTTTCTTCGTTTATATATAATTTTATTTCTGACTTGTTTCGTTTATGGTTTGAATCAAAAACATTTTTGTGATATTTAAAAATTTACCTTTCATTCTCATTAGTCAATTGTAGTGACTAATATCACCATGTTACACCCTATGGGATGAATAAAGTTTAATTAAATTATAAATTATATAGTATGTCCTTGAGAAGGTGTAGTGTGAATATAATAAAACATCTTTCACATAGAAGGGCATACTCATATAAAATTCTACAGTGTAGTAGGAAGGGGATCCATTTCACAACATATTTCATTAAATTTATGTATTTTTTCTTTAATTTGTAAATTTTTTTGTATTTAATATTTTTCATTAATGGATCATTTAATTTTTATATTGTTTCATTTGTGTCATGTTTCGTTATGGTTTGAATCAAAAGGAATTTTGTAACATTTCAAATATTAATAATGTAATCCCATGTAGAAATTAATAACAATATGGTTAACCTCTAAATTTTTATTTTTTAAATTTATCCTTAAAATCACATTAGGAATCTTTATGAATCTTTTCTTGAAGGTTATGATTTCTGTATGAAAATAGTGAAACATTAATTATTTAAACAAATAGTTAGCACATAGAATATCCACATCCCTTCTAACACAATAGGGTTAAAATATGATGAAGTTGTTTGAAAAATGTGGTATTTCAATCATGGTTAATACAAAAATAAATATTTTAAAATAAATTATATTTGATTCGAGATCATTAAAATAAGAAATTAATGGAATAATACGACATCACCTATGAAATCTATTTGTTTACCTCATTTTTCATTGTAGTTATTAATTTTTATTATTGATTGTGACTTCCATTTTTTACTGTAGCTTTTTAATTAAAAAATCATTTAAATTAACTATATAGAGCAATGATTACGTAAAATATGGAGATGGTGGGCCTTCTATATCCTACAATCCAAGAAAAAGTAGTTTCATGTCTAGTCTTAAGGGAACATTAGGTTACTACATTGAGCGTATGAAGGTCTTATAATTTCCATCACATTACACCAAATCCTACCATCATCCCACCTATTTATCAAGTTAGGTTATAAAATGTAGAGATGTGGGACTTTAAATTCATCATTAATTAGTTCATTGATACACTAGTAGAGATATGGATGCCAGATACAGAGACATTCCATTTTCTATAGGGATATATGACTACTAATATTGATGTTGTGTCCATTATATTGGGCCTCCCCATCGAGGGTTAGGATGTGACAGGACGAGTTGGTGAGGGATGGTCTAATTTAGTTCACAGACTACTAAGATGTGATGTTTGCAATGATGGTATTTCTATCATTGGAATTGGATTATTTTTTTCAATGATAGATGATAACTTCACCCATATACTCTATGATGCTGATGAGATCACCGTGATGAGTTTTTCTTATGCATACATTCCGAGACTTATTAGTGGCATGCAATTCATAAAAAATTCCATTGCATTTTTCCACTTCATGTATTTACCATTACCAAATTACTTAGACTGGGTTTGGGAGGTATAGTTGGGGGTCTTTATATCTTTCTTATAAATGAAAATAATGATGCAGTGCATGTCACTTCGATAATATGTAGATTAAATTATGTTTTATTAGAATACAAATGTAAATATGGAAGAACATCAATCTCTTAGTTCCACATATTTATCTTACATTGTTTTTAAAAATTTAATATGAGTCCCCACATGGAATATTGTTTTTATTCCCTTACATATTATGTAAAAACAATCTATTAATTTATATAATGAAATATAATAACAAAAGTGTTATCTACGGGTGGAGCCAGAAACATCGATATTAAAATACTTCCAAACATGATTCCTAAGCCTGTAGACTTTTATTGGACATCATTTGATATGATGATGTGCATTATTATTAATTATATATTCAAATTATCATTGTTTACAATAAATGAAATAATTTATAAATTTCTAATTCATTTTTTGGTATTCTTGGTTTTATGGTTGTTATATATTAACTCTATCATCAACAGTCTCCCACCATATGGTGTGTCAATTATTATTTCCATATCACCCATAATACTTATAATTAATTTTCATATTTTTTAGTGGAATCATATTGATAGAGTTATGAGTTAGTTTGACTACTATTAGATCTTTCCCACACTTTCCAGTCAGATGGATTCACTTAATTCTATAATGATTCTAGAGACGAAAGACATCGACGAGAAATGATATCATGTAATCTATATTGATATGTGGAAAAAACATCATGAGTCCCAATAATGAGGGGAAAACACAATATGTGTGAATCTATCAGATAATTTGGATTATGGGCCTTATAACTATATGCCCGCATTGATATACATTACGTGTCATATATGGGGCTATCATCTATTAGTAATAATTTTTTCCTTCCACTATTGAATAATTTTTTATTAAATTAATTTTATCTGAGTAATTTATTTTTGCAAGATTATTGTATCGCAGAACTCAATCACATATGTGACCTTTAAGGGGGAGACACATTTTAAATTACCTATTTTCACATAGTAGTGATAGTGGTTATTCCTCCCATGGGAGATATTATTAATGATATTTTATTTGATATGTTAGGTGATGTAGAGGGTGATAATCCTGAAATAGATGTGCTGGAGAGTGATGACCTTGTTAAGGATACAACATAAAATGATGTGGTAGAGGAATAAGATTTTGTTCCTGATCATCCATAAGATCCACTGCTTCCTAATTTATACGGGTCACAACCAAAGTCACAACCAAAGGAGAAACTACAGCCACAACCATAGGTTATTCGTCCAAAGGGTCAAGACACCTTTTTAAAAAATTATGCAACATAGTCTGTTACTGTGCTATCTTTTTTGTAATGATATAGTTTAACTGGTCTATGTTTTAGTCTTTATTTTCCTAAAATCTGTAGATATCCAGTATACAACATCCATCATTTTCACATGTTAGAGAGATTTCCCGTCAGCCGTCACTTTTCTTGAAGTTAGGACAATGTATAGGCGATGAGATTGTAGATCCACCGCCTACCATACAATATGATTTAAAGGTATGTTTCAGAAATGCGTAAACGAGAGTATAGACACTAAAAAACATGGTAAAGATGCATTATCTATTCCCCTAACTATGGGATGGGAGAGCACCTGAGACAAAAATGTAGATTGGATTGATATATGTTTTATTTTTTTTAAATTCATTAGTTCTAAATTATTTAAAAAAAACTAATATATTTTATTTTATTATATAAAAAATAGAAGATAGTATAATTTCAAACTAAAAAATTGTTTATGAATGATATAAAACAATAATATTACTAATTTCCTTATTAATAATAATAATTACTAATTGTTAATTATATTAATAATTCTTATATTTATTAACCATATTATGTATAATAAATAATCATATTAATTTTATTAGTAAATATTAATAATGATATCAATTATGAATTCTATTAGTATTATAAATATAAATAATTAATATTATATTTTTAATTATATAAGTAATAATTTAATAATAATACACCATAATATATTATAAATAAAAGAATTCTTAAATAGTAAATATAATATACTATAAATATTATAATATTTATATTACTAAATATTAAATATATATTATTATTCTATTAATAATATTATTTTTTAATATTTTATTATTAATTAATAATAAATACACAATTTATAATTGATAAATATTTTATCTATTAAAAAATTACTAATAATTAAATCAATAAAAATGTCAAAAAATATATATATAAAAATTTATAAATATTAGTTATTATACTATTAATTATATTAAAAACATAATAATATATTATTAATTAATAATTAATAATATAATTGATAATTAATAATTACATTTATTATAAATAAATTACTAATAATTATATAAATAAAAAATTCAAAAAAATAATAATTAAAATTTATAAATATTAGTTATTATACTATTAAATAATTAATAATATAAAAATATATAATTAATTTTTAAAAATTAATGCAATTGATAATCAATAAATATATTTAAAATTAATAAATTAATAATAATTATATTAATAAGAATTTCCACAAAGTTGCTTAATATATTAAACACTATAATTAATTAATAAGTTGCATTTTATTATATTTACATAAATGGTTATGTTTCAATTTATTGATTATATTATTATTAATTATCAGGATTTAGTACAAAATTTTCAGCCACCCATTGTCCCCCTTAACCCATTGTTGATTGGTTAATATTTGGGCCCCCCTTAGTTTTGGAAATAGTCTAGTTCATTCTATGTGAGATGTTTAATTCATGGATTTGGACTCATCAATTTTAAACATATCCATAAATATGAATAATAAAATATGATCATAAGTTTAATTTAAGAAATAAAAAAGAAAAAAACCCAAAAATGGCAGCCCTCCAGTAGATCGCCTACAATTTCGGACTGAAAGAAATGAATGTCACACATTTCAATAGTAATCTGCATGGACCATCAAATATACTGAGCATATTTTAGGTATCTTATTTGGTTCTTTATTTTGTTTAAAATAAGAAATAAAATAAATTTGGTTTCTTGAAAACTATAATATTACTCTCCCAAATCTTCAAATCCTGATAATTGGAAACTCAAGACACTATGGACTCCACTGTTGTCTAATTTAAAAATTGAGGATGAATCCTGCCACTATCCCCCTCATTATTTCTCACACATTTTTTCTTTTATTTTATAGATCAATGTAGTTTGACCTCATAAAGGATCCCTTGTGGTTTTAATTACGTTGTAAGTATACCTTGATTTTTTTTGTTTATAGAAATAAATGAAAACCTTTCCAGAAAAGCATCCCACTTGGTGGTGCACAAAAAAATATTTTATGTTCTAGAAATTCCCTTCCTCTTTCCAAGATATTCGTTTTTTGTTTCATGGGTGTTTATCAATCAAGAATTTCAAACATTTGGTTTCAAAGTGTGGTTGAGTTGATTATTGACGCCAATATCTAAACCCTCATCACCCACACTCTCCCATACAACCTCAGTATGTCCCAAATCAATCGTTGACAGTGGTATTCGTCCTCAGGTGGTGACGAAGGTCATGGGATCAGAGATGTTTCTAATCCTCATGAAAATAAATTACATTTACTAGTCCTTAATTATTAAGGTTATTCTCAAAGAATGAGGACAATGGGATTCCATCATCCCCGTAAGTGCTAAACTCTTTGAAGATTGGGTGATGTTGGAGGTTGTCTTGTGTGATGTCCTATTCGAAGGACAATGATCAGAAGCTCCAAAAGTAGTAGGAATGAATTTTTATCACAATGGTGAATTAGTGGGAGACTTCATTATGTGAATCACTAGGTTGTTCATTCAACTTACAATCCTCATTGATCTAGAACCTCAATACAAGGTTATTTATAATTACTAATGTGTCATCCTATCCAGGTTCTCCCAAATATATATTTTAAGTGGTACTCTTTTTAAAATCACGATTCAATCTATGAAATATTTAATAGGTAGACTCATAGTGGATGAGGATTTTTTTGACTTGTCACTCACCACCGACAATGGAGGGAAACTACTCCTCACTGAGGATGAGTGGGTTACATAGATGATGTAGCGACAGACATGGGAGAGACACTCTTATGACTCCATGTCTCAAAACTTAAACTAATAACGACCATAAAGAAAGAAAGACAACGGAAATGTAAGAAATTGAAGGTATTATTTGGGATCCATCGACAACAACGATGTCTCAAGAGAAAAATATTTGTATTTCCAAAAAAAATTTCATTGTGAAAATGATATTCGTAGTAGGATGAAACATGTTAAGGAAATTATAACCCATCGCAATAGGGAAGTTCATAAAATCCTTATAGAAAGAGAATGCACTGTGGTTCCCCATACCCCATCATCACGATCAACTACTCCTAATTCCAACCTCCATGATCCAATAATCTCCATCTAGTCAATGAAAAGGTCTTTCTAAAATAGGCTCAAAAGGAGGAATATAATGATGACCTACGGTACCACTACAATGGTGCCACAAACAACATGGTAAGTTCCTTTGTTGTCCTCTATGAGCTTAACTCTGGGATTTATGGAACCATCAAGATTGATGATGGATCTATCATCAGAATCGATGGACTCTAGAAGATAGTTTTTTCCTACAAGACTACTAAGCCGAGCATACTCACAAGGGGTATAATTCATCTTGAGGCTCTCCACTAACATAATGAACATTAGATAGCTTAATGACAATGATAGTAAGGTACTAATAAATGGAGGCATCATGATGATCCGAGATATTATAGACTGATATCATCTCAACTGTCATCATTATCCTTAACTGGGTGTTGACACATAGACTTGATGTGATGACACAGTATGATTCATAGCATCAAAAATGATTTCAATTATGGTTTATCCATACCATTGGTTTCATTTCAGATGTTAAAAAAAATTAATCCCCAATTATAGAAGTTGGATGACAATATAAAACTGATTATATTCATTGGGTACATGTATGGGTCAAAAGTATGCAGTGTGTACGACCCCATCAGCAAGCACATGTATGTAACTTGCAATGTAATCTTCAATGAGGTAGAGAAGTGGGATTGGACATATCATGATAAATAATGTGTGTTGAGTAATGAATATCCATTCACCATAGAACACATAATTTTATGCATGCCAGTAACAGTGGATACCTACAACACTTTCTGAGACTGAATATCATCACCCACACCCACCAACACATGCTCTATAGATGATGTAACTCTAGATGTGGTCCAGGTGATTCATGCATCATCAGTCATAGTTTAGTTTGTTTCACCTCATTCTAACATGGTCGAAGAAATAAATGTCAATTATACAGATGGCCCGTTTCAGTTTCGCACCATAGATAACATTACCAGGCCGAGGAGCCACCAGGGTTTTCATTACGCGATCTCAGCCATGGTGAGATACGTATTACTATGGCTGATGAGCCTAGCTTTTCCACCTTCATGCCATTTTCATTGCAGAGAACCTAGTGGGAAGTGAAAAAAGGATTATAAGGTGGATAAATTCACATACAGTTACACAAATTCACTTCGGTGTGATACATTTCTGGAGTTGTGCACAATGATTGATGTCTTTGAAATACAGTGAACATGATAGAAATTAGGTGGTGATTGTTCACTACTTTTAAAAATGAGGATTTATTCCACCATTAGTCCCCCAACTATTTCTCCAACATTTATGTTTTAATTTTATGGATAAAAAAGGTTTGAGATCATAAATACTTCAATGTGAATTTAATTATATTGTGAATACACCTTTCTTTTGTGTGTGTATATAAAGAAATTAAAACCTCCCCAAAAACAGAATCCCACTTGGGGGGTGCAAAAAATAACTTTTTTGTTATAGTATTTTCCTTCTTCCTTCAAGACATTAATTTTTTTTTGTGGGTGAAGATTGATCGGGCATTTCCAAAATATTCTAACTACATATCTCGTAATCTCGATGACTCCATCAACTGCCTGTAACACCCCATGACCTCCACCATGAAAAATTCTGATGCCACCGTCCTTTAGAAGAAGCTACTGGTGAACTAAAAAACACCACATGGGTCTGCCTACTACCCACTCATTCACTAGAGAACTCTCTGGATACCGTAAAACTACCACTCATCATCTACTTCATTAGAGGTAGTAACATATTTAGCTACCATGACACCTCTATGTTCAATGATTTATTTTTAGGGATCCCTTAGAACATAAATGTTGTGGTAATCGCTATTGGGTACTGTCTCACCCTATAACACCACCTCCCTATAACATTTAATGATGTGGTCGAGGCTCTCTAATGGGTCTGGTGAACGAAGGAGGAATGGATCCAATGATTCATAGACATGACATGATTCTTCTCCATTGGGAGAAGTACAATCGTTGAATCACCTGAGACACTGGGAAGCATGTGGCAGCGGACTCCTATGTCCTAGAGATTCTATAGATATATAGATGATATTTCTATTGGAAAATAGGAATTGATATGAAAATTTTTGGTAAATACCCAATCCCACATTGGTTTCGATAAGGGTTGGTGGATAACATATAGATCTAGGGATGGATGAAATTGATATATAAAAGAGGTATCAAAGGAATGGTTTAGACCAAGTTTGATTTGGTTGACCCCAAACCAGTTTGAGAACAATAATGATGGATCAAGTTGGGGCATATATATCCATGGTGGTTTCTTGTATCAAAATTGGGGAATGTAAAACAATACAGAAGGTGAAAGATAATTTGGATAAGATGGATTATCGCTAATGTAATGTCCTGATTGTGTGGTCTTTTGATTGAGGGTTGGATATTGGGTTGAAAATACAATCTTACATATATTTCCACAAAGGATGGTGGCATAAATAAAGCCTTGGATGGGAAATATGAAACAAAAATGGTCTTACGTGTTTCTCCTAGAATACCTCGGACAAGAGGAAATCATTTCTAAAATTTTAGACAATAAAAATTTGGTACTTGATGCATAAAGATATTAATTTTCAAAAAACGTTTGTTCAACCTCACTTGTTGGTGCAGGGTTCTCGATGGAAAATTATATCAAAAATTTCATCAAGATTTTTAGAATACCAAACCAATTTTTTTTGAAATTTCATAATGTCTATGGTGGAGAGATCTGTATTGAGAATTTATAATTAAATTAATTGATCATATTAATAGATATATTCATCAAATTAATTGTGGATCAAAATATGATTCAATCAAACCAATTTAATTTCATCATTTTTATCAAAATATACCTTGGTTTTATTGAAGTGAGACAACTCTTGGTGGGGGTGCACATTTGAATTTTTAATATTCAAAATTCAACTGTTGGGACCAATCATATTACTAGTTATTTTAAGAAATATTTTAAATTTTTTCTTTTGTTTGTTTATATATATATATATATTTTATGAAAAATATAATTTTTTAAAATACGTAAAAATAATTTTTACATATACATTTTCTATATTAAAAAATGACTTTTGGAAGATCATTTTCATATGGGAGGTTCTTTGAGAATTCAATACTCATTTCTAATGTGGGATTTCTAAACCCTTGTTCACCTCATCAATCCTAACCACTGAATGGTTCCTACAAAAAAACAATTTTCTCCATGAATAAAAATAATAACAATCCTCTAATTTTAATCATAAAATTTACTCTCCAAATCACAAGTGATTCATTATAAATAACACATGTATCTTTGGATTGTAATATTTACACAGTATCAATACATCAAATAATTATCAAATTTACATGTTTCCAAAACATTAAAGTTGATAAATTTTAAAAAAACACAATCATATCATATATAAAATGATCCTTCAATCCAACGTTTCATTTTATGGAACTCTTATTTTCATGTTCTTATTTCCATTTCATAAAATCTCTAAAGAGTAAACTCATAAATCTTATAAAAAGCATCACCACTTCTATGATCACATCGTAAAATCATTACAATGTGTTTCCATTATTGGAATTCATAACCCATTGAGTCATCATATTTTTAAAGACTTTATACTCATCCTCTAGTCCTAATAGAGGATACTACCACCATGTAGTTGGGTTTGTATCTTTAAATATAAATAATCATCTTCAAAACTTGTTTTTACGCACTAAAAAATTTATTTTGGGATCCACCTAAATAATGTGTCGGGTTTCCATTAGAAAAATTATTTATTCAATGTGTTTTAACCCCATATATTCATTATTTTCTTGAATGATCTCTCTCGAGAGAGAGATTTTATAAATGAGTCCAAAATATTTTTACACAATGTCACATTGAGTATTTTTATGATGTCATATAGTGACAATTGTCTCACATAATCATATCTCAGTCTTACTTTTCTATACATTCTATTGTATATGAAACTATATGATTTTCATAAATTTTACTCACTATCACAATTGATAGAGATTTGAGGAATTAGACATGGCCACAATATAATTTCAAATAACAGTTTCTTAATCAATTAAACATCCTTTCCACTTGTCACTAAGGAGATAAACTTGGAATACATGTTTGAATGTGAAGTACATTTCTCTCTCTTGCTCACCGAAGAAATATCACAACATCCAAATGTAAACAAAAAACCATCTGTAGATTGGTAATAACCAATACAGTTTATCCAACTCTCATTGATGTATCATTTTAATAAAACTATATAATAATTTTAGTATACACATAAATCATTGATATTTTTAGCATCCAATGATTATTTTTATACCTATCCAAGGATCCACACATAGTTCACTAGTAGATCTACTCATTTTAAATACTGAAAAAATAGGTCTATTACACTGCATTGCATACATTAATGAATCATATAAACTAGAATATTTAACATGTGATATGGATTTTCATTTATTAATAAATAGTTTAACAAAATAAACTAATAGTGTATTAACATATTTGAGAAAAACATGATCAAAATTATTCAAAATTTTTCTATGTAATGAGACTGAATTAAAGAATATACCCTAAAATATTTTCTAACTTTAATATCTATAAAAGTACCAACTATTCAAAAATCCATTATTTTTAAAATTGTGGTCAAATAATTATTTTTCTCATTTACTCCAATAATATTGGTTTACAAAATTAACTTACTATCTATATATAGACACATAATAACTACATCATTTTTTAAAATATTTAATATACAAATTTATCAACAACGTTATGTGAAAATATATTACACAAAATAATTGAATTAATTTTTTCATGGAATAAATTTGGAGGATATAAAGATATTTAACGAGTTTATATATTTATTTCATTACATTGTAAAACACACCCTTGTAGTTGTTCTGTGTAAATCTCTTCATTTAAATATCCATTTAAAAAGGTAGTTTTAAAATATTTTTGATGGACATACCAATGATTAATTAATACTAAATAAAATAAAACCCTTTATTAAAGTAATTTAAGTAATAAGATCATACTCATTTAAATAATAAATCCATTATTTTTTTAAACCATTTGAAAACAATTTATCATTAAATCATGAATGTCAGAATTGGAATTATAATTATTTCTAAAAAAACCATTTTCAACTAATATGTTTTCAACCTCTTGGTAAATCCATAATGACCAAAATATTATTTTCCATAATGGAATTTATTTTATTATTAATTTATTATTTATCGGAAGAAACCTATATAGATGTCATAGCATATTTATATATGTTTGGTTCATATTATATAGTCAATACCACAATATACTTATTTAGGAGGTGATTATTTTGATCTCCCTTGACAATGAAAACTATTGAATTAATAGAAATAAAATATGTATGTAGTTGTTTCTCCTTAATAAATTTAGTGCATCATTTAGGTTCCACTCAAGCATCGTCATTATTCCATAATCTTGTATTTGAACTAGATCAATTACAAGATGTAGCACTGTAAAAAAACCCACCTCCACATCATCATTAAAAAAACAATATATCCCATGATTCAACAACTATATTAGGTCCCAAATCCATATATCTATATAATTTTATATTTCTTTATATCCAAAAAAATGAACCTTTAATTTCTCTAGGAATAATTTTATTTATTTTCAGATCATGAACTATATATTAAACTAAACACCTTGCACTAAAAAATATAAAACAATAGATATTCTACCATTACAAATTTTATAAGGGGATAACTTAGTTTTCCTATAAGATAAAATATTATTAATATGAAATGAAACCAATAAATATTTTCTATATAATTTGAACATAAATAAGATTTATTAATACAGAAAGTTACCATTTATAATAAATTATGATTTTTTCAATTCATAAAATCCAATTTTAAGAGGTGTTTATATAAGATTACGTTTATTAATTATGAAATGTTCTTCATAAAACTAATTAAAACCATTCATACAGTATTCACCATCTCTATTTGAGCATAATACTTTAATCTATTTTTTAATTTTTTTTTCAACTTCATATTTATAAATCTTAAATATATTAAGATTTATGATCTATTCTAATTTGATATATATATAATTATCCACTATATTCATCAATAAAATAAATAAAATACCTTTTACCCCAATGATCTAAAAAACAACTTAATTCAAAATTAGTATAATCAATTAATTCATATATATCATAATTTATTTCAACACATAGAAATGTTTTACTTAAATATTTTTTATTCTAAACATGTTTTACATTTATTAAATTCATTTCCAAAGATAATTAATTTTTATTTATTCATTAATTTTAATGAATTATAATAACCATGTGATAAATGAACATGCCATATATTTGAGTCCTAAATCATGTAAGTAGAGTATTAAATACTATTATTAATGGAAACTTGACACATTCTATCATTTGGGGACCCATTCCGCAAAACATTCATCTCTTTTACTAGATAACCTCGTCAGATTGATATGAAACTCGAAATACCTTCTTACAGAGATGATTGGAAGAGAAAAAATTCATTCAATTTTTTGGTATATATAAGATCATTAGAAGATTAAAACTCTCCTATCAGTCAATTCTAGTTCTATGATTACTTGACCAGTGACATTAATTCATTGAATATTCCAAAATTTAAATTCCTTCACAATATTACTATCATTAAATATTTTTATCATCGAACAATACATTCAGAATCAAGCTACAATCCCATATTTATCATAGGTGTATTGATATAAGATATCATTATAAATAAATTCTATTTAGTCAGAATATTTTTATTATTTTTTTCAATTTTTTTGTCATGACATTTCCTTTCTAAATTTTTTTATTTTTCATGGAAAAACAATTCTATTTTCTTACTGGAACAATTTTATATTCATCCTAAATTTTTTTCTTTTCTTCTTTATATTTGATGAAGAGTTCAATGGTGGATTTCATTTAATCATATTTAACTTAGTATCTAATTGTAAATCCACACCCACATCTCTCAAAATGGATTCTTATTTAATGTTAAAATTCGTTTTTATTTGTTCCATTGAAATTTAATCACTCCTTTTAATATGTGAATTACCAAATTAATTCCACATAAGTGGAAATTTACCAATTTGTTCACCAACATGGATGGTTTTTGTTATTTTTATCTAAAGAGAAATAATTTTGTTTGTATTAAATTATAGAATATGAAATTTCTATAACATTGGCTTGTTATAAACCATAATTAAGTTAAGATACATTGCTATAAGAAATTTACTAGAACCTTCTTACTTAGATTTTTACTTGAATTTGAGTGCATCCCATATCTATCGAGTGGAATTCATTTGGATGAAATTATAACATCCAAAAATAAACACTCCAAGATTCAACTTGGAAATCATAAACATTTAATATCAATATTTTATGAACATAATTATGTCCCAAATTTTCCTTCCAAACCCTACAATATAAAAAAATTTGACCACTTACATTATTGATGAATATATAGGTTTATATTTTTAAATAATTAAGAAGAAATACTACATAAAAATAACCATGTCATCAAATGATAATTTCTACCACTTAACCTATATTTTATTATTTCAAATTATGTAATCATCGTAATCCATATAAAATCCATTATAGACATAATTCATTCAAACTCATTCATTATAACCTGGGGAATGGAAATATAAGAAGGGTGAGATAAACATTTTAGTAAAGGTAAACATAAGTAGTAATAATTTAATGTCATAAATGATAAAAAGTACTAAATAATAGTATGATGACATAATCTACATGAATTTGTAAATCCTAAAAGAAATCATACTCATAAATACCTATATCATCAAATATGAAAACATAGAAATGTAAAGAGAAATTATAACAAATATTCATGATCCATTCCATATCAATCTTGATCATAATAAACATTATAAACCTATACTAAGAAACAAAACATTTTGGTATCTTGAGACACCATTCCTGGATTTAATTTTCTATATAAATTACCCTAATCACATCATTAAAGAGTGAGAATTTTATTAGATAGGTTTATCTATAGAAGAATTTGGGTGGTTCTGAAAGTTGTCAATGGAGGAGGAACTAGTGCATGGAGGTGGTCTTACATAATATAGAAGGTGGTTTATGTGGTAGGATTCCATGAAGGCATAGTTCTTGAAGGAAAATTTATTATAGGGAACTGTATATCAAAAATGAATAGTGATTCACAAGGTGTCACCTATCCATTAATCCACAAATCTCTTACAAAATGTGGTTCAATTAAATTCATCATGGGACTAAAAATAGTTCATAAAAGAAATTTCTACAAACTAACAGTTCACAAGAATGTTTGTTTTACCAACTTGGTGAAAGTGGAGCTTCATAGAACAATTATATATGTGTGGAACAATTATCAGTTAATTATGAAGAACATAAGATTCATCTAAAGGTGAAGTGAACATACATTAGTAGAGAGAGTAGTGTGATTTCAAATTTTGATTTGTTGTGAACCAGGAGGGACAATGAGTCCACTCCAAACATCATAACAATATTGCTCTTTTGTGAATTTGGTACACCGGAACATTGAATTTTTAGGCTCCTTGGATGTACCATAGGAAGGAGGAACTAAGAAAAATTGATGTGTGTTGTGTATTTTTTAATTATCATATTATTCACTACCATTATAAGGAGAGAGAAGAGTGTGTTGTTTAACTAGAAACCAAGATCCAAAGTGGCAGTTTTTTTAACATTTCATACCTTGATTCACCCCCCACATAGGGTATTTAATCTAGTTGGGATAACACCCTTTTCTTAATTTCACTAAATATAAAGTATCTAACCTGATTTATTGGACCACTATTTTGGTTTACTCATCATCTATGATACTACAAGCTCACCCTGTTCTATCTTGTCCACTGGATCATATAAGTTGTATCTGGATCACCTAGTGCTATCTAGGCTATCTCATCATATAATCTATAATAATATCAGTTGACACTATCTAGGCTACCCTATTGTATAAGTAATGTATATGAAACAGAACATGAATAAAGTAAAAATAGATTTAGATTATTCATAAATTTCTTAAAAACAACCATTATTCATCCATAACATGATTAAACAAAAAAATTGATTTTCATGCCAATATATTTGAAACATGATTAATATGTGAAAAAGATACATGTTCTATAAAAATCTATTTGAATCGTGGTTAGCCCATAGAAAATAAATGGGTTTCATAACAACCTCATCAAAAAATATTAGCCAATTTAGATAAATATTGAGGATAGTGTCATTAGAAAATATCTCCATTTTAGCATAAGTAACCAAAAAAATTTGATGTTGATGAATGGAAATACTATAAAAAGAACATTAGGAATTTGATTGAGAAAAATATCCATCAATTTTGAAAATAAATTTTCAATACAAAAAAATTTTAAAAATCATTTTCATTGATAACAAGTTTCAAAAACTATGAATTTAAAAAATATTAAGAAAAAAATTCATCAAAAAATATCTAAAACATTTAAATAAATATTTAATGAAATGACAGTATTGTTAGTGGGTAATTCTTTTACATTCCATAAATGAATTTCCTTGTGTACGTTAAAAAGGTTAGTAAAGTTCCTTGTTTGAAAACTGACAAGAAAATTAAGTTGAAAAAAAATTAAAGTAATAAAATAAGGGATAAAAAATATTAATAAATTATTTTAAAATGGTTAATTTGTTTTGGAAAACATGATTTTGGAGGAAAATAGTTTCCCAATCTAGGTGAGAAATGAATTTGTATTTTCTTTAAAAAATCATTCCCAAACATTTTAAGTAACAAAGAGATGTAAAATGGAAAAATTACATTAAAATATTATGAATTACAAGATTATAAGATAGTCCAAGAGACTTAAAATAATTCAATATTGGATACTTAATTATACACACTCTCGATAGATAGTGGTATTGTGGAAAAATACTCATAAAAATTTGGTAACTATTAAACTGTAAACCCCATGAAAGAGAGATCATAAAATGGATATGAAAATACTGATAAATTTAAATAAAATAAACAAAAAATACATTAATGGATAGTAAATAAAACACACCACGAAAATAATTCATCAAAATTACATACATCATTCAGAAATAAATGTTAGTCGAGAAAAAACCCTTACCTCGAGTCTGATTTATCACACTTGTTCTTAGTATTCCATAATAATAAACTTATTTTAATTATTTACTAGATTTAAATAATTTTAAATGTGTTTTATTACTTTTATTCAACTTATTTACAAGTTATATAAAATTACTTAATCAATTATCTTTATTTTATATGTTTTGACCATATTTAGATTTGCAGTCAATAATGACAATGGTAGGTTGGCTATGGTAAAAATAGTCCAGAATTATTATCCAAACGTAATAACAATATTTTTTTAAATTATATTTTTAAAACGAATAATTAAATATGGTTATGAAAAATTAACTGACATTATAATCATAAAGATGGTAGGTCGTACATATGTAAGATCCCAGTTCTTATTCTTGAGGTACGAGTTTCTTCTTTTCCTTTTTCTTTAAGTGTTTTTGAGAAAACAAGGGAAATGTCGGAAAAATCCAAAATTTATTGGTACATGCCATGTTTGTTATTTACACATTTTGTGTACTTCAGATATGTGGGATGAGGATACAGGGTGCGTAGGTTTTTCGGTAAAAACGAACTACACGCCGTGTACTTTCATATACACACTGTGTACTTTGGCCGTGTGGGAAGAGAACATAGGGCATGTAGACTTGTCGGAAGTTTAGGATGTAATAACTAACTATACGCTGTGTACATAGTAATACACGCCATCTAAGCAGTCGGAATATGAACAAGGTGGTAGTGAAAACTAGCTTCCATAGGAACAATTAAAAAAATAGTACACACTGTGTAATTGAGAGTACATACCGTGTAGTTATGTTTTTTTGTTATAAATTGTAAGTAGCCATGTCATTAGGTAGAGGAGGTAGTGGATTAATTTGGAGCGCCGAGAGATGAGGCCGAAGCCTGGAGGAGCTCCTGATCACACGCTGGAAATCAGATTCTTCTGCCAATGATTTCGTTTGGACCACACAGGTAAGGCCTTTCCTCTCCTTGAGTATTTCCTTCCAATTATTTCCCTAAGGGGAGTTATTTGGTTTTGAGCAGGTAAATTATTATCTCAGACCTACGTTGTTCTTGGTTGTTTCGGGAGGCTCCATTTATGTATATCGATCATAGGAGATCAAGGTATGTGTTCTTGTGTTTATTTCCAACTATCGAGATGATTTTTTCATACCGTTGTGCCACAAGTGCATATTCAGGGTGTCGTGAGGTTGAGACCTTGACTATTGAGATACCTAAAACTGCATAAGTAATAAAATGAATAAATTTAAACTAATGATTTGGATCATTTCTTGGAACTAGGGCCACCATGTGGGTGTGTTTCCCTTGTTTAATCATTTGGCTAGAATACTCGTGGGTATGTCGTGATTATAGCATGTTTTGAATTTTCTTGAGAGGAAATGTATATGAATTTCTTTTTTACGCATTGGGATTAGCCAGGATACTTGTTTTTTCTATATAATTCCTATGGGAATTGTTTTTTTAGCCTGAGGGAGACGTTTCTTATGTCTAAGGGTAGTATCTTCTATTTCTGTGGGAAAAATCTCATATGCCTGTGGGAAATATTCGTTATGCATGTGGAAAGTCACCTGCGGGTTTCAATTTTGCTTTCCTGAGGGTAAGGATTTGGATGTCTGAGGACAATGTTAACTTTGAATATTCACTATGGTGATTTATTATGATGTACCTGCCAAGCTAAAGCACAATATTGGAATTGATAAATAATTATTAAAATGGAAATGTAACTGGTAGAGATATTTAATTTTGAGTACTGCCTAGTTTACTGCATTTTATTATTGCACACTACTGTTGCACATTTTCACTGATATTTGGGAATGAGCCTTTTGTTTTTGCCTACTGAAATTTATTTCTCACAAAATTTTGGGGTGATTTCATGGGCCCAAATAGATTACATTGCAGCAGGTGTCGATAAGGGAAAGGGTCCTTACACATGTACATGATTGTTGTAGAGGAGTAGGAGAGCATAGGACCGAGCATAGGATCGCGATGTTGTTGCATTCCTACACACTGATTTGGTTTTGTGTTGTAATTTTACCTTGTTCTGTATTGTATTTGATTGCAGTGTTTTTTTACTGCTTTCTTAGAATTAGCAACATGTTGCATCATTATCTATATGGCTGCTAGTTATCATTTCTATCTATTATCCATTTCTGGTTTATATTGTTTACTAATTCAGCTTTTTCATATATATATTTTTTTTTCTGCTATGCTGCACTTTGAAAAATGTTGGCATAGTTTCCCCACTATATGTCCTTGTCCCTCACTACAAGTCGGCAGCATATGGAATTTGGAGAAATGCGCTTGAGGTCATGTGACCAACCATGTTCGGGGCATCTGTGGTGTGGCTTCTGGAACCAGGACTTTACAAAGTGGTATCATAGGTTTCTTTTGTTTGACTTACTATTTGGATCCTATAGTCAAGGATAGAACGGAATTGGTAATTGGTAATAAACTATGCCTGGGAGTAGCTAACCCGTGTACAGGGAAAAGCCAATCTTCCTCGTAATGGCAATTTTATTGGTTTTTCAATTTTATAGTTGATTGATTTCACCATTGGGTGACACACTTGTGGTGTGCTTGTTATATTTTTATAAACTTGGGTTCTATTTAGTTGCAACCTAATGATATGAGGGTATGCCATCTCATGCATCATTAGTCACATGTTAGAATCATATTTCATGCATAGTTTCCATTCCGTGTTGGTGCATTAGAAATTGTATGTTGTTGTGATAGATATTGTGCATTAGAAATTGCATGCTGTTGTGATAGATGTTGTATAATAAATCCATGCTGTTGTGATAGATCCCTTGATAAAATACCTACTATTTGATAGGGTATTGTTGTGTGTGGTTTGTGTGAATGAACACCAAACTTTAGTTCTTGAGGATTATGGGCCCTCATCAACCGGAATGTGGTGGATCATAGACTTTTTTACCTTGTTTATAAGATGTATAATATGCCAATATTTGATTCACTTGGAGTATGGGCCCTCAAAGATCAGAATTAGGCACTTTGGTGTTTGTTTCAGTGTTTTTCTGGGCTTCAGAGTACTTTCTGAGGCTTACTGTCCAGAAAAATCCAAAATTGACACCCTATAGTTTTCACTACATGCCATGTGTTCTTCTATTCGAGAAGAAAGTATTTTCTTAAGTATACGCTGTGGACTTTATGTACATGTCATGTAGTCTCTAACTGTGTTATAGGCTGTGTAGGAAGAGACAAGGTATATGGATGTTCTTGGGGGAACACGCTATGTGCCTGTTGTACATGCCATGTAGTGTTGACCCGGTGTCCACCCGTGTAAATAACAACATGGATGGAGAAACCTTAAGCTATAAACGTAGTGTATACCTTGAACACCCAGTTTAGTCTGACCCAGTTACCTGGCCATGTCACCAATAACACAAGTCTTTGTTATCCATCTTAGTATATGTCATGTCCACCTTGAACACACCGTGTTGTGTAACATTGGTACACATGCCGTGTCACTAACAACACGGGTTGGTAAACTTTGTCTAGTAAAGGTTGTGTATAACTTGAACACGTCATGTAGGATTGTCTTAAGAGATCCATCTGGATTAATCATGTAGAAGGACTCAGGTAGGGAAGTATTATTAAAGTACATGTCGTGTGTTAAGACAACACGCCGTGTGTTTGGGGTGTTACACGATCAGCTTAAGCTGAAGTGCACACCCATGTGAATGGATTAAGGGAACATGTTGTGTGGGAATTCTAAAGACCTTGTAGTCATGTTTTGTAAAACATGATTGATTTTCTTCTCATGTTCCCTTCTTGGTCTCCTAGTTTTCAATATTTTATAAACTTAATCTAAGGTGTGTGGTTGACCTTGTAGAGTCATGCCGTCGAGACAACCACACATTGTTTTCAAAGAGAGTGTCTAATATTATACTCTAGAGGTGGTAGGCCATGGACTACCGATGAATCCTTTATCATTGATATATGTGGTTCCATCCATTAATTGGGATGCAAGAGAAGATGCACAGTTCAATGAATGCTTCATGCAGTTCATGCAGACCTTCTAGGGAGCACCTTTGGTTGCCAAATCTATGGAAGAACTGACATGTATATTCCAACAGCCGCATGCGCCTATGTTTTTAGGGGATGGTAGGCCACATGCTATAGAATCATGGGTGGGTTCTATGAAGACAATTTTCGAGCATCTGGAGACATCTCCTGGGAGGAGGGTCAAGCTCGCTACTTATATGCTGCGTGATTCAGCAAATATATGGTGGGATGTTACCACCCGGACTAAGCATCAATGAGACATGGTGTGGGAAGATTTTCAAGTAGTCTTTTATGACTTTTCTTTCCAGAGATTTTGAGGGAAATCAAGCTAGAGAGTTCATGAATCTACAGAAAGGCTTCCATGTCAGTGATGGACTATTCCGCCTGCTTTACCAAGATTTAGCGTTATGAAACTGTTCTAGTGGGTGATGAGATGTTGAGGGCTAGACGCTTTGAGGATGGTCTTCGATATGAAATCTGAGCACTGGTGAATGTTTTTAGGTTACCTATAGTGCATTCTATTATGCACTAGGTATTGATTACTGAATTGAACTTGTAGGAAGCTAGTGGTGAGAACCAGGGTGGTTCGGCACCAGTCTCTAGTACTATTTCTACTAGCAAGAGGAAGAGGCAGATGGATTTCTCTTATGCTGGAAGTGCTAGCCAGAATAATTCTTCAGGTGGCTAGGTCATGTGCTACCAGTGTGGAAAAGAGGTTCACAAGAGACCTCAGTGTCAACATGACCCAATGGAGTGCCGATCTTGTGGCAGGATGTGTCATCTTCAGCGTTTTTGCAGGGTTTTTTCACTAGTGACTAGTGAGTGGAGTTCTGGGCAGACTCCATGTGTGGGAGTAGGGCCAACAGCTTCTTACTAGTCAGGGAATTGGAATACGCCATGACGTTTAGTTCAAGGAAGTGGTTGTGGATGTGGTTTTTAGACACCAGGATCACAGAGATAGCAGGGTTGGTCAGCACAGGGTAGCCAGGGTGTGTCATAGGGCTGCAACACTAGGCCGGCATATTCCATGCAATAGACCCAAGAGGATCAGGATCATGGACCTTCCATTATTTGAGGTACTAATCTACTTTCTTCTGTTTTACCTTATGTACTTTTCGATATTGGTGCTACACATAGCTTTATATCTTTTCCCATTGTAGATATCCTTGGGATCTGTGTTTCTTCTTCTTTTGATATCATGATGCTAGACACTCCATTGGGAATGAGACGTTTAGGTGTGAGTCAGTGAAAGGAGTGCCCCTAGAGGTTGGTGGGTGTCACTTTCTATGGGAAATATTTGTCTTAGATATGATATCCTATGATTTCATACTTCGGATGGACTGCTTGGTACCCTTTAGAGCCTTAGTATATTGCTATCATCACTGGGTGAGTTTCACATCACCAGAGCGTGGAGAGTTTCTATACAAGGCTGAATGGGATGTCAAGTTGAGCCGAGCTGGACCTGAGCATCGTGGGTGAGGTGGAGTAACAACCGAGATTGTGAGTTTATATCTGTATGAACTGAGAACTTGTCAGAAGGATTTCTCACCAGTGTTGATCGTTTCAGGGATGTCTTCCCAGATGAATTCTCAGGTCCACCTCTAGAGCGAGTGGTGTATTTCTCTATTGAGATTTTTCTAGGAGAGGCACCAGTTTCCATTCCTCCTTATAGGATTGCTACACAAGAATTGTAGGATCTCAAGAAGAAGTTGGAGGAGTTGCAGGAAAAGGGTTTAATCTGACCCAGTACTTGTCTTTGGGGTTCGCCTGTCCTTTTTTAAAAAAGGTGGATAATACCCTTAGACTCTGTGTGGATTATCGAAAACTGAACCAGGTGATGGTTAAGAACTGATATCCCTTACCAAGAATTGATGAAATTTTTGATCAACTTTGAGGAGCATGAGTGTTCTCGAAAATTTACTTGAGATAAAAATATCATCAGCTGCGTGTTAAACCATTGGACAAACCGCTTACATCCTTTTGGAGTAGATATAATCTATACGAGTACTTGGTTATGCCGCTTGGACTCACAAACCCACCAGAAGGTTTCATGGCTTTGATAAATCATGTGTTCCACCCTTATCTGGATTCATTTGTGGTAGTACTCGTGAATGATATCTTGGTGTACTCTCACATTCGACACGACAATTCCACCTATCTTGAGATCGTATTGAGTACATTGAGAGAACATTATTTATATGGTAAGCTCTCAAAGTGAAACTTTTGGATGTACCAGATTCACTTCCCGGGTCATATTACCTCAGAGGAAGGAGTTACGATAGACCCAGAGAAAGTGAGAGAAATATTTTTCTGGGAGTACCCTAAGAACGTGTTTGAAATAAGGATTTTCATGGGGTTATCTGGTTACTACAAGCATTTTATACATGACTTTTCCTGCTTAGAATCACCATTGACAGGTTTGAGTAAGAAGGGTACAAAGTTCATTTGTTCAAAAAAATGCGAGATTTCCTTTTAGGAGATAAAGGGAAGGTTTACATCAGCACTAGTCCTTATACTCCCAGAGCAAGGGAAGATCTATACATTTTACTATGATGCATTAGGTATTGGGTTGGGAGCAGTGTTGATGTAGAGAAATTGAGTAGTTGTGTACGGTTCTCAGTAGTTGAGGCCACATGAGAGGAATTACCTGACACATGACCTCAAGTTGGTTGCATCAGTTTGTGTATTAAAATGTTGAAGAAATTATCTATTGGGAGAACATTTTATGGTGTTTATGGACCCAAAAAAACATAAATACGTCTATTCCTAGCATGACTTGAATTTGATACATCGAAGGTGGGTTGAATACCTTCATTCCTTCGACTTCGAGCTTGCCTATACACCTGGTAAGGCTAATGCAGTAGCTGATGCACTGAGTAGGAGGACTCAGATACATGTAGCGCAGGAGGCCAGTGGTGAGTGGTATCTAATGGATTTGTTCTCTCAGATGCATTTGCAGGTTCATGATATTCAGGGGAAAACCTATCATTCATCCTTAGCTATTACTTCTACCCACATGGATAGAGTGAGGATAAGACAGCTATTAGATTCTGAAGGCCTAGTTCTACGGAAGTCGGTGGAATGTGAGGACCCTCTTACTGGTTAGACGATAGGTGATGATGAGGAACTGTGTATCCATGGATGAGTGTGGGTTCCAGGGGATATACGTGAGCAGTTGATGCAGTAATTTCATGCTTCATCCTGGAAAGTGCATCCTGGTGTTACCAAAATGTACTGTGACTTGAGACGTCAGTATTGGTGGCCTGGTATGAAAAGAGAGTTAGCTATTTTTTTTATGAGATGTTCCACTTCTCAGTAGGGGAAGGTGGGGCATAAGAGGCTATCCAAACTGTTATAATAGTTACCCATTCCAGAGTGGAAATGGGATTATGTCACGATGGACTTCGTGACTGGGTTGCCAAGGTCACCTCAAGGTAATGATGACGTGTGGGTTATTGTGGACAGACTTATGAAGGTAGATCACATTTTGTGATCAATGAGACATTTGGTGTTAAAGAGCTCAGAACTCTATATATTCGAGAGGCAGTATGTCTTCCTGGGGTCCCTTGCCTATCGTTTCAGATAGGGATACCCATTTAATGTCTCATTTCTTGTAGATTTTTCAGAGGGCATTGGGTACGAAGGTGATTTTGAGCATATCTTACCACCCTTAGACCAATGTCCAGTCAAATCATACGATAATAGTGCTTGAGTACATGCTTCATGCATGCATCTTGGACTTTGGGGGCTCTTGGGAGAAGCACATACCCCTGGTTGAATTTTACTATAATAATAGTTTTCAAGAAACTATTGAGATGGAACCGTACGAGGCTTTTTATGGTAGGAAATTCTGATCACCCTTGTGCTGGTTGGAGGGAGGTGAGGCAGCTTTACTGGGACCATATATTGCATAGGAGACTTCAGAGCAGGTCTAGTTGATTTAGAAGCGAATGACTACTGTACAATCTCATTTTAAATCTTATTTTTATCGCCGTAGACGACCCTTGGAGATCGTGGTTAGGGATCAAGTTTTCTTGTATGTTTCACCGAGGTTGGGACACAGTCAGATTTGGAGACAAGGTAAACTTTCACCGAGGTATGTAGGGTCGTTTGGGATTTTAGAGCCATTTGGGCTGGTTGCCTATTGGTTGCAGTTACCACATAGTTACTAGGCCATGCATGAAGTCTTCCACATATCTCAATTCCTCGATTGTCACTCAGACCCATCTCACATTTTTCTGCCTGATGAGGTCGAACTTCAGGTTTATTCATCCTTTGAGGATCATTCGATTCGTATTGTTGATATGATCACAAAGCTTCTCTGAGGCCAGTCAGTTCCTCTCATACAGGTGTTATGGTAGCATGGCCGAGTGCAGGATGAAACATGGGAGTGGGAGATTGACGTACGTGATCAGTTGCCAGAATTGATCACAACTTTATCTTCACCACCCATGGAAGGGATATTCAGGGATGTATTTCTTTAAGTGGGGATGTTTGTAAGAACTGAGTTCTTATTCTTGAGGTACGGGTTTCTTATTTTCCTTTTCCCATACATTTTTTTGATAAAACAAGGGAAATGTGGGGAAAATCTCAAATTTATGGGTACATGACATGTACTTTTTTTACACACGCCATGTACTTTGGATACGTGGGATGAGAATACAAGGCACGTAGGATTGTCAGTAAAAATGAACTACACTCCGTGTGCTTTCATATACACATCGTGTACTTTGTCCATGTGGGATGAGAACATAGGGCATGTAGACCTGTCAGTGGTTCAGGATGTAATAACTAACTACACACCGTGTAATTAGTAATACACACTGTGTAATCAGTCGGGAGATGAACATGGTGGCGGTGAAAAGTATCCACTTGAGGAATAGTTAAAAAAAATTGTACACGTCGTGTACTTGAGAGTACAAGCCATGTACTTGAGAGTACACATAGTGTAGTTATGTTTTTTTGTTATAAATAGGAAGTAGCATCCTCATTCAGCAGAGGAGGTAGTGGGTTCATTTAGAGCACCAGGAGAGAAGGTTGAAGCCTAGAAGAGCTCCCGATCGCACGCCAAAACTCATATTCTTCCACTGACGATCTTGTTTGGACGGCGAGGGTGAGGCATTTCTTCTCCTTGAGTATTTCCTTCTAATTCTATCCCCAAGGAGGGTTATTTGGGTTTGAGTGGGTAAATGATTATCTCATATCTACTTCATTCTTTTTTGTTTTGGGAGGTGTCGTTTACGTATATCGATCAGAGGAGATCGAGTTAGGTGGTCTTGTGTTTATTTCCAACTGTCGAGTAGATTTTTTGTATTGTTGTGCCATGAGACCAAGTTCAAGGTGTGGTGAGGCTAATACCTTGACTATTCAGATACCTAGAACTATATAAGTGATCAAATGGATTAATTTAAACCATTTTGGGATCATTACTTGGATCCATGTCCACCCTGTGGGTCTGTTTCCCATGTTTATCAGTTTGGACAGGATACCCGTGGGTATGCTGTGAGTATAGCATGTTTTGAATTTTATTGAGAGGAAACATATTGGAATTGCTTGTTTATGCATTGGGCTCGGCCCAGTTACTTTTTTTTCCTAAAAAATTCCAGAGGGAAGTGTTTTTTTAGCCTGAGGGAAACGTTTCTTATGTCTGAGGGAAGTAACTTCCATGCATGCAGGCAATATCTCATATTCTTGTGGGCAATATTCGTTATGCCTATGGGTAGTCACCTACGGGAATTTATTCTTCTTTCCAGATGGTAAAGATTTGCATATCTAAGGACAACGTTTACTTTGAATATTCACTGTGGTGATTTCATATATTTTACATGTCAAGTTAAGGAACAATCATTGAATTGGTAAATAATTATTAAAATGGTAATGTAACTGGTAGAGGTATTTACTTTTGAATGCTTCCAAGTTTACTGCATTTTATTTTTGCACACTGCTGTTGCACATTTTCACTGATAGTTGGGCACGATCCTTTGGTGGTTTCCTACTGGGATTTATTTCTCACACTATGTTTGGGTCATGTCTTGGGCCCAAATAGATTATATTGATGTAGGTGTCGATAAGAGAAAGGGTCCCTACACAGGTACATGATTATTGCAGATGAGTAGGATATCATGGGACTGAGCTTAGTCTCACGATGCTGTTACATTCCTGTGCACTACTTTGTTTTTGTGTTGTACTTGTACCTTGTATTGTATTGTATTTGATTTCAGTGTATTCTGTTTAGGCTACTTTCTTATAATTAGCGGCATGTTGCATCATTATCTATATGACTTCTAGTTATCATTTTCTTATGTTTCCCATTTATGGTTTATATTCCTTACTGCTTATGATTTTTCATGTATATATATTTTGTTCCATGAAATAGATGGCCTATTTTCACCTATCAACCGGTCAAGATTCTGGTGCTCTGCTAATGTGTGTAGCAGCACTCGGGTCGAATCCTCGGTGGTGATACATTGTAATAGGCGTTTGTTTTTTGTTTATGGAATTTTGATTGGGGTTTTTTTTAGAGACCTTATGAAATAAATTATAGATGATGTTTGATTTAAAAAAATTATAAATGTTGGGGTGAGTTCGTTATTGGGGATTTAAGCTTATGATATCCTTGATCTTTGTTTTATATTGCATTAAATTAATAACCACTTCACATGATGATTTTGATTTTAATTCGCAAGTGTTAAAGCTTTAATCCAAGCCGTAACTTAATATAGGTTTCTAATCATTACCATTACTTGTTTATGGTAGTGTGTTTGTGGTTCCAGTAATCCATGGAAACCACACGTTAAAAAAACAAATCATTAATCCATGACATGTTAAGTCCAAGATACACAATGTTAAATTAAAGAATATTCATTGAGAAAATACTCTCAATCACCTAACATCCCTAAATTTGGACTCACCCCAATGGTAGATTTACTCATCCATTTAAATTTTTAGTAATCTGGTTATAATGATTATGATGATAAATTAAGAAGAGAAGGAGAAGAAAGGGATAAGAAAAGAGTGGTTCATCGAACACACACACAAACGATAATGAGAATTAAGAACAGAATTTCAATTGAATGAGGAAGGAAAATAAGGAAAGGGGATTCAAAATTATTTCAATTATTTTAAGATCATTAATATTTAAGAACATAGGGTGGATGATTAAAACATAATATGATGAAGAAACTTGCACTAAAACAGAATTACAAATACAACACCTACGAGATTACAAATGAAGAAAAACACAAAAACGAGTGATATCAAAGAGATGAGGAAAGGTATCTCAAGTAAAAAATTGATTATAGAAGGTCCTCCCTATCCTTTTTCAAGGATTTTTTTGTTCCAATTTATGCTACTATCTTCTGAAATTCCAATCCCTTAAAAGGAGAGGAGGGTGATGTATTTATTGCCCAAGGAAGTGGACTATTTGCATTACCAATTTGTCCCTCCAATTGGTACGACTATTTGGGCATCAATCCAGCTTAATATGGAGATATATCCTTATTCAAAGGTGTATATAATATAGTTTTCAGACTTCTCACAACATTTGGAGTCATTTGGACTTAAAGAGCCAAAGTTATGGCCGGTTGACTAAACAATTTTGATCTATCCAATTAAATCCAGTGTTTTTGAAGTCCAAAATGTGAAAGGGTTTGTGAATTGGAAGATGCCATCAAAACAGAGTGATGTCCTCAACAATATCGGCTGACTATATATTCTCT
Source organism: Viscum album (assembly GCA_963277665.1). Taxonomy (NCBI): domain Eukaryota; kingdom Viridiplantae; phylum Streptophyta; class Magnoliopsida; order Santalales; family Viscaceae; genus Viscum; species Viscum album. The sequence goes on along the minus strand of OY728143.1, from coordinate 1,994,161,114 downwards.
TTCACACTGCAAAATCCCAACACAAAATTATCTCTAGAACAGGAGCCATGTCATCAACATTGTACTGATTTTAATTCTCGTCCAGAATGGTGGGATGGACATCATTGCATTAGTTAGACCCATTTTCTTTAGAGTTGGACCATGAAATTTTTATCCAATACTCATTTAATTATCCCCCAAACTTCGGAGGAGAATACGAAAATTTGGACGTCCTGATTGGGAACAGAAATTAAATCTTCATGGCTGGTCCAGTTTCATCACAGATTCTGTAGGCCTCCTTGTGTGGTCCATATGAGCATTCAAATGGAAGAATTAGCCCATGATCCCTTCTAATGAAATATATTATATTAAAGTAGAAATCCTAAAAACAAGAACCACACAATTTGGACTAGTAAAGTGAGAGTTATAAATAAAATAGTAAACTGACTCAATTGGACTACTTCTAAAAACTGCTCAAAAATTATACTTAGTATTAAAATATGAATTTTTCACACACATTATGCACATTTCATATAAAATAAGTAAAATTAGTATATAATATGTAACGAAAATATTGACAACATAAAATCCCCCACACTTTGTTTTGTTCATGTCCTCATGTGCAACAAATATAAAAACATGACAAAATCATTTTCACTCACCAACAAATATTAAAATTTTGTTTTCTCTAATCAGGGGAGGTTTAGACTATTTAACTCATCCATTTTGAATTCCACCAAAAGTTGATATAGAAACAATGTTCCAAAACTAATTCATTTTTCCATGTTCAAATTTAGAAATGGAAAATGTGGACACTCAAAACCCACACCTCTTAAGATGATACAATTCATTTGTGGAGGTTCACACTTTCACGAACCAAAAGTGAAAATCTTAGAGTTTGAAAGAGTTCTCAGCTTCCAATACCTATCCAAAGTGCAAAAGAATCAAGAGGTATTTTTAAGGTGTTTTTTTGTTTCTATGGGACGGTAGGAATATAAGGTCTAAGAGAGAGAAGAAGAGGGTTAAAACACCAACATAGAAAAAGCAATGCACATTTTTTTTGAAATAAAACATGGAAGGAAATGAAAAAAAATATTTACAAGGGAATGATTGTGTGAAGAAAGACACAATAGAGGAAGAAAATATTAAGGTAATGAGAAGATGGAATATTTACAATACACAAAACTTCTCCCAATAATAATATAATGCAAGTGTTCTTTTTTTTTATTTTTTTTATTTTTTCAAAAGTTGACCGTGAAACAGATCTCACACAAATATCCCAACCCATGTTTGATCTCCTCACGACACTAATTGTAATAGTTATAATAAGATCAAAGGTTGAGGAAGAGTGATTTTTGACCTACCCAAGACACAACCCATTTTTTCAATTTTTTATGATTTTTTTCATCATTTTTTATTTTTTTGAACACTTGTCAATAAAATTTACAAAATTTCACAAATGGAAGTACATTACATTACCCAAAACACATTGAATGACAAACTATCCCCCACAATAAAATGGATGCTTTCCCTCAAGCTGATGATAACTTGTTGAATATCAATAATAGGGTACCCAAACAATGAAATCCATTCCCCCCACACTTAAATTTCAAAAAATTATGCAATGAAAATCCATATTTATATTGGTTGGTAAAAGTTATTGGGCTTGTAATGTGGCTATCAAGGAATGGTTTTTAATAGGCTCTAAGGGGCTTTCAAAAGGAGGATTAATGTATGGTTAATGGGAGGCTATTTGACTATTATAATTATCATGTGGTTCATAAAAATGCCTCTATCATATTAATGCACACTAAATTAGGAAATTCAGCTCGAAGGTCCAAAAACTCGAGATTCACAAATAGAGGTAAGAAAAAACTCATTTTGAAAATATGGCCATAGGTAGCCTTGGCATGAAAGCTAATGTTTGTTCTCATAGTTGGGGAAAATCAATTTCCAATTTGAAAATTGAGCATTAAAAATTTGTTGGTTTTGACCCAAATTCTTTCTCCAAAGTCATGATTAAAATACAAAATTTTTGAGATGCAAACATGTCTTTTGACTCCCCAAAATGGTGAGACAAAATTTAAAAATTGGAGGGTGAGTAAGCATTACTCTTGATTTTTTATATTGTTTCTTAAATTATTATTATTATTATTTAGTTTTTTAGGTTTTTTTAGTTTTTTTATAAAGACACACCCACAAAAAAGATAGAGAAAAAATAAAAAAAATGTTTAATGAGGAAGGTGGTAAAATAACTGAGAATGAGGGAGGAAGAAGAAGAAAGAGAGAGATAGAGAGAGAGAGTTAAAGGGAAAGAGGTGCCCCCTGGTTTGGATTTGGCAGTTCGCCGTCTCCATCCAATGGTAGGTCGATTGGAGAAGTTTGGGATCTAGTGGTAGTCGATGTTGATCTAGGATTGTGCGTCCTTTCATGGTGATGCTTTAACCGATGTTCATTAACCGTGAATGTCCTTTTGGAAGAGGGGTCTTGGACTTGCACTGCACCAAATGGGTAAACATTAGTAATAAAAAAAGGACCTTCCCAACGAGAATTTAGCTTACTTGGGTGAAGCCGAAATCTATAATTGAAGAGCATTACCTTTTCACCTTCATGAAATACCATTTTCAGGATGTGTTTATCATGTAGTTCCTTGGATTTTTCTTTGTAGAGATTAGAATTCTCATAAGAATCAAGTCGAAGCTCCTCCAGTTCATCCAATTGCAAAAATATTTCTTCACCAGATTTTTCAAGATCAAAATTACAAGTTTTCACTGCCCAAAATGACTTATGTTGGATTTCAACTAGAAAATGACATGATTTACCAAAAACTATCCTCAAATGGGACATCCCAATGGGTGTTTTATAGGTAGTTCGATAAGCCCAAAGTGCTTCACCAAGTCTTTCAGGCCAGTCTTTTCTGGTGGGTCATACAATTCTCTCAAGAAATCTTTTCACTTATCTATTAGAAAGTTAAACCATTACATTTTTTGGGGGGTGATATGTTGTTGTAGTTTTATGTACAACCCCATTCTTTTTCAAAAGAGATTACATGGTTTTATTACAAAAATGGGTCCATAAGTCACTGATCAAGGCACGAGGCGTGCCAAATCTGTGGAAGATGCATGTCTTTAGGAACTCACTAACAGTATGTAAATCATCCTTTCTAGTGGGTTTGGCCTCAACCCACCTAGAAACATAGTCAATCGCAAGAAGGATGTATGAGAATCCATTGGAAGGGGGAAATGGTCCCATGAAATCGATTCCCCAAACGTTAAAGATCTCAGAGAAAATTAAAGTCTTTTGGGGAATTTCATTTCTCTTGGAAATTGTTCCAAACTATTGGCAAGTGGGACATGATTGACAGAACACATGTGAGTCCTTGAAGAGTGAAGGCCTAAAGAATCCAGAGACTAGGACCTTTCAAGAGGTCCTTTGTGTTCCAAAGTGGCCCCCACCCAACATTGAGTGAAAAAATTCTAATATGGATGAATGTTCATTTTCATCAACACATCTCTTTATTACCATGTCAACCCCACTTTTTCAAAATTTATTTTCTTCCCAAAAATAGTATTTTGAATCACTTTTCAACTTCATTTTTTTTGTTTTGAAATATTTTCAGTAAAAACACCAGAAACCAAGTAATTTACAATTGTGGAATACCATGGTATTATTTTGAGTGAGAGATGAAAGGTTTTTATTAGGGAATTTAGGATCAATGATTTCAGAATGAGAAGAATTAGAAATTCTACTCAAGGGATCAGCCACATGGTTTTCTTTTCCTGGTCGATATTTTTTTCAAGGTCAAACTCTTGGAGCATTATAATCCATCTTATCAGCCTCAGTTTGGAATCAATTTTCTTGAGTAAGAACTTTATAACAGAATGGTCTGTGAAGATGATGATTTTGACACCTAAGAGAGAGTTCCAGAATTTATCTAAGCCAAAAACAACCTCTAAAAGTTCTTTTTTAGTGATAGTGTAGTGAGATTGAGTTTTATCCAATGTTTTTAGGCATAATAAATGACATGAGAATTTTTTTCTCTTCTTTGACCAAGAACAGCCCCAACAACTCTATCAGAAGCATCACACTTCAACTCAAAGAGTAAAGACTAATCTGGGGGTTGGATTATCAGGGCAGATGTAAGAGCAGTTTTGAGTTCAATGAAGGCTCTCTTGAAAACCTCATCAAAATGGAAAGTGACATAATTTTGGAGCAACCGAGTGAGTGGGAGGGAAATTTTACTGAAGTTATGGATGAATCGCCAATAGAAACTGACATGACCGAGAAATGAATGGATTTATCGAATATATTTGGGTTGAGGAAGTGATTGGATCACTTCAATTTTGGATGAATCGACTTAAACACCATCTTTTGAAACTATGCGCCCTATAAGAATCCAATTTTCAACCATGAAGTGACATTTTTCAAAATTTAACACAAGGTTTCACTTGACACACTTTTGGAGGACTAGATAGAGTGAATTCAAACAAGATTCAAATGACTCGCCATAAATGGTGAAGTCATCCATAAAGACATCCATGCAGTGTTCAATGAATTCAGAAAAGATACTAGTCATACACCTGTAGAATGTTGCAGGAGTATTGCAAGGGCCAAAAGGAATTCTCCTATATGCATATGTTCTAAATGGGCATGTGAAAGTAGTCTTTTCTTGGTCCTGAGGTGTAATTGGGATTTGGAAGTAGCCGGTGTATCCATTAAGAAAGAAATAGTGTGACTTTCCGGCTAATCCTTCCAGCATTTGATAAGAGAATGGAAGAGGGTAGTGATATTTTCTTGTTTCAACATTCAATTTCCTATAGTCGATGCACACACCTCATTTTTTCTTCACTCGAGTTGTGACTACCTCTCCATGTTCATTTGTGAAAACAGTTATCCCACCCTTCTTTGGTACAACTTGAATTGGAATAACCCATTCAATATCATAAATTGGGTAGATAATACTATCTTGAAGAAGCTTGGGGATCTCTTCCCTAACTACCTCAAGTATAAGTGGATTGAGTCTTCTTTTCGGTTGTCTAATTGGTTTGGATGATTCTTCAAGATGGATGTGATGCATGAAAAGAGTAGTGTTGATTCTTATTATGTCATCTAGGGTCCAACCTAGGTCCTTTTTCCCTCTAAAACTTGAACAAGTTTGGACTCCTCAGTTTTGGTAAGTGAAGAAGAGATAATGACATGATAAGAGTGATCATGTAAAAGGAATTCATATTTCAGGTGTTCAGGAAGAGGTTTCAGATCAGTTTCATGATTTATTTGAGGGTTAGAAAACTCAAGAATGGAGGAGGGGACTTCAGTTTCTTCAAATTCATTCTCCTTAATACTTTCCAAGGTGGATCAGTAGAGATCAGAGTTGATGTGGGATTCAAGAGAGTTTTCAAGTTCCTCTTGATTGATGGAGTCTATGAATAAAGGTCCACATTAACTTTAACATTTATGACTTGGTCAATCATGGTTCATATTTCACAAGATCTTTTGTCATTAGAACATGACGAACATGGTGGATTGGGGTTCGACTTACTCTTAGAAGTGTCATCAGAAGCATGGATTGAGAATGCAGAGTGATCCTTAGATGGGCATCGCATGGCTTGGAAAATGTTGAACTTGACCAATTGGTCACCGAATTCCATGGATAATATGCCGGAATGGACATCAATATTGGTTCTTAAAGTCATGAGGAATGGTATTCCAAGAATTAGGGGAGACCGAGAAGAGTTCATCTCACCTTCCATATCAAGGACATAGAAATCGACAGCATAGATAAGATCATTGACTCGGACAAGGACATCCTCAATTATTCCCTCAGGACTGGTTGTGCTTCGATTGGCTAATTGAATGACAATACCCGTAGGATGTATGGGACCAAGACTAAGGTTGGAGAATCTAGATTTGGGCATTACATTAATTGAGGCTCCTAGGTCTATGAGTGCATCATCAAAGTTGGAACTTCCAATTTCGTATGGAACTGTAAATGACCATGAATCATTGCACTTTATGGGAATAGACTTATGGGTGGAAACATTTTCGAAGGTCCTAAGTTGCCTCTTGTGGGTACAGAACTTCTTGAGGAACTTGGCATACTTAGGAATATGTTTTATGGCATCTAATAGGGGAATGTTGACTTCAACACGTCTAAACATGTCGAGCATTTCAAGATCGGGTTCAAAGGACTTCTTTGGCTTAGATACGACTCGAGGAAAAGTAATTGTGTTCCTAAGTGGAATTGAAGGAGATGAGGGAATGGTTTCAGGTTCCTTTTCAGTTTTCTTTTTCTTTGCATTTTTAGGCCAACATTCAAAGGAGGGTTGGAGGACTTATCGTGAGGCAGAGAAATTTTCTTTCCTGATCTAAGTTCAATTTCACTTACATTGCCCTTGGGGTTGGGTAATGGTTGAGATGGAAGTTTGGAAGAATTGGATGGTTGCTTCTGACTTAGGTGGGATGCGAGTTGACCAATTTGGGTTTCAATATTTTTAAGTCTGGAATGGGTTAAAGAGGCAAGATCTTCAACTGCACTTTCCCATGTTTTCTTGGAAGAAGAGGCTTGTACCGGATTGGGATTTCCTTGATATTGGTTCTTGGGAAAGAGACTGTATTGGTTTTGGAATTGAAAAGGCTCTCTAGGATAATGGAATCCAGGAGGAGGATTGTTCTATTGAGGTTGAGGAATAAAAGGATAAGGTTGTTGGAAGTTACCAACACCTTGACTGTATGGAAACTGGTTTTGGTCTTGTGGAGTAAATTGATGGAGATGAGAATTGGGATTCTCATATCGCAAGTTAGGGTTAAAGGAAGAAGATAAGGCCTCAGAGTGGGGTTGTTTGAAGTTTCTAACAAACTAACCTGATAGTTGAGGTTTGGTGTTCCGCTGAGCATATACTGGATTGATCTCCATTGGTCCATATGAATCAGATTGATCCTCTTGAAGTTGTGGACATGTGTTAGTTGGATGAGATGGAGAGTTGCAGATTCCACAGTTTTTGATAGGTCCCAGAAACAATGATTGTAGAGAAGATGAGGTTGGGGATTTTGATGCCATAACTAGTTATCTCACAAGACATGTAAGTTCACTCATCCACTCAGACAGCTTTTTCGGCTCAATTGATTGATTATCTTTGGCTTGTTTGACTTGAGAATGTGCTCAAGTATGGAATTGTTGTGTGTTTAAAGCCATGTTACTTATGAGATCTCTTGCTGCTGCCAGAGTTTTATCAACAAGAGCACCGCCACTTGCGGCATAAATGATAATTCTCTTCATAGCCAATAACCCACCATAGAAGTATTGAATCAAGAGTTGGTCATGGATTTGGTGGTGTGGGCAGGTTGAAACAAGCTTTTTGAACCTCTCCCAATATTCATGGAGTGATTCACTTGGGAACTGATGGATAACACTTATTTCTTTTCAGATAGAAGTAGTACGGGAAGTAGCAAATAATTTCTCTGAGAAGATTTGCTTCATGTCATTCAATGTGGTTATGGAACCAGGAGGTTGTTATTAAAGACATGACTTAGCAGGGTCAGCTTGGGAGAAAGGAAATGCTTTATGCTTGATTTGTTCTTCAAAAACCCCTTAAGTATTCATGGTAGAGCACAACACTTGGAACTCTTTATGGTGGAGATGTGGATCCTCACCGGCTAGACCATGGAAATAAGGAAGAAGATGAATCAAACCTGATTTGAGTTCAATTTCAGCCTCTATGTTTGGATATTGAATAAAAATAGGTTGGTAATTCATATCAGGGGCAACAAGTTCTTTAAGTGTTTGTTCCCTAGGATTGACCATATCTAATTCAATTGGTTGGACAAGGACTGGTTCTTGAATTATTTGATTATTTCGTATGTTCCTCCTAATTTGGTGAAGTGTTCACTAAATTTCAATGTCAAACAAATCTTAGGTATTTTTTTAAAGACTACAGGGCATTCAGAGAGATTTTGGAAGAAAGAGGAAGACAGGGTTTTCTTTGTGTTTTTTTCAATTTTTTTTAAATTTAGATTTTTTTTTTGTTTTTTTACAATAACTAGAAACTAATGACTAATTAAAGCACCATCCCTGGAAACGGCTCCATTTTAAACGCACGGCCAATTGTCTCTTATTAACTGGTCAAGATTCTGGTGCTCTGCTAATATGTATAGCATCACTGTGGTCGAATCCTCGACGATGATACATTGTGATAGTTGTTTGTTTTTTTTTATTGTATTTTTATGAGGGGTTTGTTGGTAGAGATTATGAAATAATTTATGGATTATGTTTGATTTAAAAAATTGATAAAGGCTGGGGTGATTTAATTATTGGGGATTTAATCTTATGATTTTCTTGATCTTTGCTTTATATTGCATTAAATTAATACCCACTTCATAAGATGATTTTGACCGGAATTAACAATTGTTAAAGATTTTATCCAAGCAATAACATAACTTATGTTTCTAATAATTACCATTAATTGTTTATGGTAGTGTATTTTTGGTACCAATAATTCATAGAAACCACACTTTAAACAAAACAAGTCATTAATCCATGACATGTTAAGTCAAACATACACAATGTTAAATTAAAGAGTATTCATCAAGAAAATAATCTCAATCACATAACATCCCTAAATTTTTACTTACCCCAACGGTATATTTACTCATCCATTTAAATTTTAGTAATAGTTTTATAATTATTATGATGATAATTTAAGAAGAGAAGGAAAAGAAAGGGATAAGAAAAGAGTGGTGCATCGAACAAACACAAAAACGATAATGAGAATTAAGAACAAAATTTTGATTGAATGAGGATGAAGAATAGCGAAAGAGGTTTCAAAATTATTTCAAATATTTTAAGATAATTAATATTTAAGAACAGAGGGTGGATGATTAAAATAGAATATGAAGAATAAACTTTCACTAAAACAGAATTACAAAAACAACACTTACAAGATTACAAATGAAGAAAAACACAAAAGTGAGTGAAATCAAATAGAGGAGGAAAGGTATCTCAAGTGAAAAATTGATTATGGAGGTTCCTCCCAATCCTTTTTCAAGGCTTTGGTCGTCCCAATTGATTGTCCTCTATTCTGAAATTCCAACCCCTTGTAAGGAGAGGAGGGGGTTGTATTTATAGCCCAAGGAAGTGGACTATTTTCATTCCCAATCTGTCCCTCCACTTGGCATGACGATTTGGACATCAATCCAACCGAATATCGAGATATATCCTTCTTCAAAGGTTTAGATAATAAAGTTGTAATACTTCTCTCAACATTTGAATTCATTTGGACTTAAGGAGCCAAAGGTATGGCCGGTTGATTAAAAAATTTTAATCTGTCCAATTCAATCCAGTATTTTTGAAGTCAAAAATTTGAAAGTGTTTTTTAATAGGAATATGACCTGAAAACTGAATGATATCATCCAAAAAGTCAGCCTACTATATCTCCTATTTCACACTTCAAAATATCATCTCAAAATTATGTCTAGATCAAGAGCCATGTCATTAACACTGTACTGATTTTAATTCCCGGCCAGAATGGTCGGCTAGACTTCAAAGCATTATTTGTGCCCCTTTTATTTAGAGTTGTGCCTTGAAATTTTTATACAATATTCCTTTAATTATCCCCCAAACTTTTGAGTGGAATAAAATAATTTGGACTTCTTGATTAACCCAGAAATTAAATCTTCATGGCTGGTCCAGTTTCTTCACATATTCTGTAGGCCTCATTGTGTGGTCCATATGAGCATTAAAATGGAAGAATTATCCCATGATCCCTTCTAATGAAATGTATTATATTGAATTAGGAATCCCAAAAAATAATAACCACAGAATTTGGATTAGTAGGGTAAGATTTAAAAATAAAATAGTAAACTAACTCAATTGAACTACTTCTAAAAATGCTCAAAAATTATACTTTGTATAAAAATAATAATATTTCACACACATTATACACATTTCATATAAATCAGTAATGGAAGTATATAATATTTCATGAAAATTTTGGATGATTAAAACAGAACATGAAGAAGAAACATGAACTAAAACAGAATTTCAAAAACAACACTTATGAGATTACAAATGAAGAAAAACACAAAAGTAAGTAAAATCAAATAGAGGGGGAAAGGTATCTCAAGTGAAAACTTGATTATGGAAGGTACTACCAAGACTTTGGCAAGGATTTGATATTTCCAATTTATGATCCCCTCTTCTGAAATTCAAACCCCTTTCAAGGAGAGGAGGGAGATGTATTTATAGCCCAAGGAAGTGGACTGTTTGCATTCCCAATATGTCTTTTCACTTGGATCGATGATTTGGACATCAAGACAGCCGAATATTGAAATATATCCTTTTTAAAATTTGTATATAATAATGTTTTATAACTTCTCTAAAACTTTGGATTCATTAGGACTTAAGGAGCCAATGTTATGGCCGGTTGATTAAATAATTTTAATCTGTCCATTTCAATCCAATCTTTTTGAAGTCCAAATTTTGAAAGGGTTTTTTAATAGTAATATGCCCTAAAAACAAATTATGTATTCAAAAAAGTCGGAATTCTATATATCCTATTTCACACTGAAAAACCTCAACTCAAAAGTATTTCGAGATTAGGAGACATGTCATCAACACTCTAGTGATTTTAATTCCCGGGCAAAATGGTGGGCTGGACTTAAAAGCATTAGTTGGGCCCGTTGTCTTTAGATTTGGGCCTTGAAATTTTTATCCAATACTTCTTTAATTATCACCCAAAACTTGGAGTAGAATAAATGAATTTGGACTTCCTGATTGAGACCATCAATTAAATCTTCATGGTTGGTCCAGTTTCTTTACAGATTTTGTAGGCCTCCTTGTGTGGTCCATATGAGCATTAAAATGGAATAATTAGCCCATTATCTCTTCTAATGAAATGACTTATATTAAATTAAGAATCCTAAAAAAAATAAACACAAAATTTGGATTAGTAGGGTGGGAGTTAAATATAAAATAGCAGACTGACTTAATTGGACTACTTCTAAAAATGCTCAAAAATTATACTTAGTATTAAAATATTAATATTTCACACATAATATGCACATTTAATATAAAATATGTAAAGGGAGTATATAATAAGTCATGAAAATATTGATAACATCATTACACTATGATACAATTTGACAAATGAGGTAATAGTTTCCCCATAATCAATCATTGGTCATCACTGCTTGTCGGCAGCCTCTTGCATTTTGGGAAATGCGCTTGTGGTCATGTGACCAACTAGGTTTGGGGCACCCGTGGTGTGGCTTCCAAAATCGGGATGTTACAACATACAAATAAGTAACGTTTCTATTTTCTTAATAACCATTATTGAATGAAGTTATGTAAAATATATAATTAACTATTGATAATAATATCATAAACACCATATTATTTATTATATATACTTGTAAATATATCATTATTGTTATGTGGTGATAAAAACACGAATCACATCAGTTAGAGGATGTGATAGTCCACACATCCATAATTGATGTTACCACTTTTTCAAGGAGTGAAAAGGTAAGAAATAATAAGATATATCGTATTTAAATTATGATAAATATTCCATTAACATCAAAATTAATTCATTTATATCACATATATTCCTTATCGTTAGCCGTTTTTTCTTCTGTGTGTGAAAAAAATCTCATCACTTTCCATGTTAGTAGTATGTTGAACACACGAGTGACGTTTTCATTTCAATTACCTATTGGATTATAAAAATTCTATATAAAATATAAAGACGAAATATGTATAATATATTATAAATATCATATATAAACATTATATACATCATCATACCCAACCGTGTGAGGTGGTAGTGAAAATAAAAATAACATCATTTCACACAGCGGGAGTCCACCGTACACATAAAGGATGGTTTTCTAACCAATTTGATTTAGGTGTGTCTCAATTTAGGTAATAAATATAACACAAAAACATCTAATTTATTGAATATAAATATTTTATTTCAAAATTATGGTATAATAATAATTTAATTTCGTGGAGAATGAAATAAAACAATAAGACTCATTGATGAATGTTACATCTTATTTGGGAATCTATTTATGGTTTCTTAGAAGGCCATTAATGGTTGGATTGATTCCAAAATTAAAGAATCTATAAAAAAATAATGAATGTTTAAAAATTAATTTCATAGGTACTGGTCAAACCAATTGTTTTTTAAGGTGTGAAGAGTCGAGGAGAAGGGATGGGCTTTTATAAGTACGGTGAGTGGCACACATGTAATTATTTTAAAAGAGTGAATTCCACGCATTTATTTTTACATGTCACAAGGCCCAAATAATGGTAAATTATTGACCCTCAAAATCATAAGGTCAAAATATGAACATTATATTGGTTTTGGATAAGATTCTAAGTCATTTTCTACTTAAATATAAAGTTTAATCCCTCAATAAACTTGTTTTTACCTTAATCGCTTTTACATGTTTTTCACTAATAATGATCATAAAAAAATTATTTTTTGCCTATTATTAATTATAAATTATGTTTATTCAAAATAGTGAATTCATTTTTTCAAATTAAATTCACATAATTATAAAATTTTAATGAATTATTAATCTTGTAGATACAGCGAGACAATGGGTTATTAAGAATAGTACTTTTTTAGAAAAATATGATTACTTATTAACTATATGACTAATAATAATAATTTTATTATACTAAATTACTATTTAATGACATATAATTTATATATTTAATTTAATGGAACCCAATTAAATATTATTTTAATTAATTAAAATATAGAAACATTACACATTTTAACCTAATTTTTAGAAAAAACCCATTTTAAACCTAAAAATAAACTTATACTAAAAATATATATCAAGTTGATTAACATTATTTAATTTTATTAAATATAACAAAATAATAATTCGGTTACAAGAAATATATCAAAAACATATGTTGACTTTTAAAGTAATCAATTTATTGAAAATAAATGACTTTTTATAAAAATCAATATTTCTCACTATTCACTAAAAATCATACTTTTCTAAAATGTCCCAAAATTTCACTAAAAGTAAATTTTAAAATTTCGATTTGAAAACTAAATTTAATTTTATCAAATAAATTTTCTAAATGTAACAAAACATTGTTATAATATTTTTTAATAAAAATATATAAAAAATATTTTTTGAAGAAATCGTATTTCTGAAGAATTAAATTAATTTACTAAAAGTTGATTGATTATTTACCAATAATTTATAAATAATTTTTATTGAGTATGAAATATATATATCATAATTTAGTTAAAACAATTAATACCCAAAAATATAACTACTATGTTATAATTTTAATATATATCATGGGTGTTAATGTTCAATGTTACAAGATGAATACATTATCGAACATAAAAATCTTTGGGATTCATATAACCAAATAAAAAATAAGTTTTCCTATTAATGAAAGATAAAATTATTATTGATTATAATTTATTCTATAAAATATAATTTTGTTCGTTAAAAATAATCTTTGGGTGTTATATCTTCCACCCTTTAATAAATTGTGTACTCACAATTTCAACATTATCTAGATAAAAAAATGATTTACGTTTGAAAATACTTTTTTTCTGAATCCACAAAATATAAATTCCTAATTAAATATCATCTTAGTCATAAATAATTGTAAGTACAATTCTATATGGAATAACACATTTTTATGTTTCCAAATTTGAGAACATAGGTGGGAGATAGAGGAAGATAATAAATAATCATAGAGTGTGATTAAGTTTATTGGATACAAGTAAGTGAATGATGAATGGATCTTTAAGGGAATCAAAACCAAAAAAATATGATGATCTAAAAGGAAATCATTTAATTAGAAATAAAGGTACTAGGATAACATTTTTGTTTCAATATCTTGCTCCAATATTTGAGAAATTCTTTTACCACCATGGTATGGAGAATATGGAAATATACTAACTTGATTAGTATAGTTTCATCCTTTATTAAATTTCCACCAAAATATCATCTTGTAATTGAATCAATTTTTATTCAAAATTAATTTTATAATGCCCAAAAAACAAAAAAATAAAAATTTATTGGAAAATATAATCATAAAAGGGATACAAATTTATTCCACATATCTTTTGACCCTAACAAAAACCAAAATGGTTGTCACATGGTAAGATAATTCCAAAAATTATTAAAATATCATATGATACATTAATCATAAAAATTAATTAGTAATACTCAATGTTAAAAATATGTAATTCCTAAATAACCTCAAAATCAATGGTTGATTTAACCACAAATATTATATCAAACCTTTCATCTTCCAATCCCAAAAATATAATGATATATATTTTCTTTGTAATATCATTAATCCCTTAGTCACAAAATTAATTTTCAATATCATGGTTATATATTTGATAAAATGTGGTTTCCCATAATTCTTTCAATATCCAAGATCATATAAATCATAATGTATATCAAAACATTATAATAAATTCCCAAAAAATGAAAAGGAATACCTCACAATAATCTAAAACATTACAAACACTTAAACATAATAACTCATATCCTAATGTTTCATTAATCACACTAAGATTTCATTACTTAAAACCTAAAAGGGGTGCATATGACATGGAAAATTTGATAAATTTTAATATTATAGACCTATGATGGTATACACAACTCATAAGATAACCTCACATGATAACATTATAATAACCAAAGATATCTAAAATGACCACTGATACCAAATATAATAGCCCATAACCCACACACCAAAATTCGGTGCTGAAATCATAAACTATACATTTTTAGATTTTATACCAACAACTGTGAACCATTTTTTTCATACAAACCTTACAACATCAAAAATTAAAATTGTATTACTTATATTCTAGAGGATATATTATGTTTATCGTTTTAGATAATTTGTAAAAACTCTTACAAAAACAATACCCATGTTATAAAATTAGAATTTATCCCACTTAACCCATATTTTCTAATTTAATATTAAGTCATAATTATAAACAATATTAAATCATTTCTATAAAATTTTGTTTCAAATTTATTCTTTATAACCTATAGAAAATGAAATATTAGAGGGGTGATCTCCAATGATCTGTAAGGATAAATATAATCACTATCAATTGAATTACATTAATGAGTATAATAATTGCACAAGGATATAAGGATATAATCAGAGCGTATGATAGAATCATAAAATAACTCACACACATCAATACCAGAATCATCAAATATAAAACAAATGAAAAAGTAAAGTTTCTTCATAATTAATAATAATGAGCCAGGTGATATCAATCCAAAACATAAGAAACATTATAAACCCCTAGAATGTTTAATAAAAATTTATTAGTATCTTGGAACATTTTTATTCATAACTCATGTTAAACCCATGTCATAAATAACTAGATATAGATTAAATATATATGATAACCTGTTAGGTAACTCTTATCTTTTTTCATCTTAAGACAAGGCACATTAACCAATGAATTTGAGTGATATTTTGGCACACAAATAATTTAACCTATAATAGACTCAACAAATGTTATTTGGTCTACACCATCATATAAGCTGTAATGAGCTCACCCAATGTTATCTGGGTCACTCCATCATATATGATGTAACATGCTCACCCAACACAATCTAGTCTTCCCCTTCATATATGCAATGTCCAAGAATCACAATATGAATAATGTACTAAGGGATTTAATTTCAAAATAAAAGACATAAAAATCATTATTATTTCATAACCTGATTAACCCATGAAAAATAAATGGGATTTAGGTCAATCTATTTATAACATGATAAAGTGATGGAAAAGAAATAGGTTCCATAAAAATATCTTGGAAATATGGTTAACCCAGGGAAAAGAAAAAGAGTGCATAAAAATCTCATTGAAACAATCATAATCCATCCAAAAAATGAATAAGGATTATGTCATTATAAAATATCTAGATTTTATCACAATTAACAAGAAGGATTGTTGGAATTGATGAATTGAAATACCATTAAAATATAATTAAAAAACATCTTGAGGAATATATCCATTTTTGTTTGCAAATAACTTTTAAAAACATAATTATTTTTTGAAAGCCAAATATAAAAAATATGAATTTATGGAATATTAAGAAAATATTTTTTTTAAATGTAATCTTGTAAAATAAAAAATAAATATTCAAAGAAATGAGGTTCATGTAGGTAGTTAATTCCATACATTCTGTAAAGAACATTCATTTTTCACAATAAAAAGTTTAGAAGAGTTCCATATTTGGAATGTGAAAAGTATATTTCTTGGATTTTTGAAAAGAAAAAATTTTAAAAAAATATCTTCAATAAATAATTTTTAATGTATAAAGTTTTTTTGAGAACAATAATAGAAAAAATTATTTTTAAAAAAACAAATTTCAAACCAAAGAGTGAAATGAAGTTGGATTTTCTTAAAAAAACTTCTTAAATAATATTATGTACCAAATAGTGGGAAAATTGAAAAATAACTTTTAAATATAACTAATAACAAACATATAAGATAATTCATGATAATTATAATATTTAAGCATCAAATAATTAATCATACACAATCCAGATAAATGATGGGGTTGTAATAAAATACACTTACCACTATGGTAAATTTGAAACTGTAAAACCAATTAAATATAAAACCAAAAATTGATATGTAAATCACTATAAATTTAATTAAAATAATAATAATATAAAATCGTGGGAATTATATACACCACACAACAATAATATATTGTGAATATGGAATATCTATCATTGAAATAAATGTGTGTGGAGAAAATCCCCTTACCACGAGTCTAATTCATTAAAATTTTTATTTATCTTCTTAAATAATACACTTATATTAATTATTTAAATGATTTATAAGCATTTTCATGTTTTTTTGTACATTAATATCACTTATTTACAACTTATATATAATTACTTAAAAATAAGATAATGTCAGATGTTTTGACTATATTCAGCTTATCTGTCAAAAAAATTGGTTGTTTGACTCTGGCCAAAGATATCATTATTTAAAAATATCTAGAATAATAATCACGAAATAATAATAATATTTATATATAAATTATAATTTGAAAACAAATCCTGATATATTGTTATGAAAAATTAACTAACATTGTGATTATTGAGACGATAGATTATATGTACACATAAGTAACATTTCCATTTTTTAAATGATCATTAAACAAAAAAGGTAAGTAAAATACATCATTATATAATGAAAATAATATCATAAATACCATATTATGTAATTATTTTAACTTATAAATGTCATTATTGTGATGTGATGACAAACAAATAATCACATCGCTTCGATAAGGTGGTCGTTCACATGTCCACAAACAATATTATCATATTTTCAATATGGTAAAATGTAAAAAATAAAATGATATATTATTTTAAGAAAATGATAAATATATCATAAATAAAATAATTATTTAATTTAACACATATATTTGTTAAATTGACCCATATTACCTTTCCTGGTACACATTAGTGAAAAATGAGTCACATCATTTTGCGAGGTGGTAGTCTTTCGTGCACATGAGCAATGTTATCGTATTCTATAATTAATGGAATATAAAAATGGAATATTTTATATAATGAATACATAGATATAAATAGTTTATAAATATAATTTATAAAATTTATATAAATCATCATACCCAAACATGATAGGTGGTAATGGAAAAATAAATGACATCGTTTCACAGGGCGATAGTCCGCCATACACATGAATAATGATTTTGTAAACCATTTGATAAAAGTGTATATGGTTTTCGTTCATAATCAGAAAAAAATTATATTTATATTTAAAATTATATTTTATATTTATCATAATGTTATAATAATAATGTAACAGGGTGGAGAAACAAATAAAACAAAAAACACTCGTTGATGAACATTGCCTCTTTTTCAGGAATCTCCTTTTGGTTTTCACCAAATACCTTCCAAGGATTATTTTATTCCCTAATTGAGGATTATAATATTATATGAAGGAATTTTATAAGTTATTTTTAGGTATTAAATTAACCAATTGGTTATGAGCTTGTGATGAGAGGAGGCGAGTGGGTGGCCTTTTATAAGTGAGGTGTGTGGCACCCTTGTAATGTTTTTGAATAAGTGAATTCTACACACATTTTTTCTTATCCACAGACACCAAAAATTGAAAATTATGGATAATAAAAGTTATAAGATATATATATATATATGTAACATGTTTTTCGATTTTTTGTCATTTCTCTAATAAGTTAAATTTTAATCCCTCTGTATACTCATTTTTACCTTAATCATTATGAGTAATTTTAACTATTTTACCTAATTACTAATGTCAAAAAATTAAGTTGTTCTTATTATAAATTATAAATTATGAAGATTCATAAATATTTAATCCATTTTTATGAATTAAAATCAAAAAATTAGAAAATATTAATAGGATATTAATCCCATAATTGTGATAAGAAAACCGATTTTTGAAGAAAGTATTTTTTTAGGAAAAAAAGATTCTATATTAACTATATGAAAAATAATATTTATTATATAAAAATAAAAAAATATTTAATTATATATAATTTATAAATTTCATTAAAAAATTTTCCCATTATGAATTATTTGAATTAATTCATAATGAGAAACACTATCCATTTTAAAATAGTTTTTAGAAAAAACCCATCTTTAAACCTAAAAAACATATACTAAAAACCAATATAAATTAATTTAAAAGTATTTAATTGCAATAAATACAAATAAATAATAATTATGTTATATTAAAAACTATTTAAAAATAGTGAGACTTTTATATTATTTAATTTATTGAAAATAAAATATTTTTCTAAAATAATCAGTATTTTTCACTATTCATTAAAAAATCAAAATATTATGAAAATTCTTAAAATATCTCCAAAATAAAATATTTATATTGCTATTATAAAAATAAAGTTAATTTTATCAAATAAATTTTATAAATTTCTCAAAATTTTATTTTAATATTTATAACTGAAAAGCAATAAAATATCATTTTTTAGGACAAAAACATACATCTGAAGAAGAAAATTACTTTACTAAAATTTGAGTGACCATTTAATAAGAATTTATGAATATTTTATTTTATGTAATACATATATATATATAATTCTATACAATATAAAAATTTAGGGGTTTCATGTGAAAAAAGAGGACATGAGAGTTACATATAATAAAAGATAATTATAATGTTTTGTTTCCTTTACACTATGAAATATGATTTTATTCTTTAAAAAAATATTGGGGTCTTACATATATAGTTTTAAATATTATATGATATTTTTTTGATAATATTTATTCGACAAAAAACATAATTGTATTTATGTTTCTTCCTTATTTAATGAATACTATTGACATGAATCACATAAATGGATTTTTTCATAAGGATTTGGAGTGTTATCTTCAAGAATGAGAAGAAGGTTTGGTTCTAGAATCTAAAAAAGCTTTACACTGTAAGAACAATATTCATCTTTTCCTACTGTCAAGGGAATTTTTTTCCATCAATATGGTCATGCACAACCGTGTCTTGGTTTATCACATTAATGGATTCAAAATCCATATTATCGGTTTTTCATTAAGCCAAACCCATTTTATTTTTTAATGATATAAAATAAGATTAATAATAAAAAAACAATTTGTAATCCCAATCTGTGAATGATGTTCACTATCCAAAAGGTTTTGATCAACCCACAATTTTTGTGTTAGGGTTCTTGATAAAAAATTTCCCTTGAATATTTACAATATATTTTGTAATTAAAAACATGAAATTTTTTAAATATCATATAGCATCAATGACGGGGTAATATCTCTAGATTATTTTTTATTAGAGAGATCAATCATATTAAGAAATATCATCATCCACTAATTTAATGATAAACAACAATGACAATTGAACTGAATTGATATCATTGTTTATATAAAATGATACCAAGGTTTTATCTGAGCGAGAAAGCTCTTAGTGGGGGGCACCCATTCAGATTTTGAAAATTCAAAATCCAACTATTATGACTAATCAAATTATTAGTCCTTATTATAAAATATTTTTTTAAAATTTTGTTTTTTATATATATAATACAAATATATATTAGAAAACAGTTACCAAACAATTATTTTAAAAGAATTTAAAAAAATTGGAATATATATTGTTTTTATTTAAAAAAACCATTTCCAAAGCCCCTTTTTATTATGGAGGATCTTAGAAATTCATCCCAAATATCCATTATGAGATTCTGAATGATTTTTCCTCCTCATCAATCCTCTCCAACAAATGGGTCTTGTTAAAAAATAATTTATTTTATGAATAATAATTATTAAATAAATCAAACCTTCTTTAGTAGATTTGATATGGTTGAATCATAGAAGTGATTGTTCTTGAAACCCACTCTGATAGTCTTCATAGTCTATTTGATGTTGGAATTATCATTTTTGATAGGAATCGACCGAGACCACGATTACTAAAAACCCAATGGATGATATTATCATATAGTAGTTGGAAAGAATGAAAATGATCGGTTGGTGGTTTTTGAAGATATATAAAAGCAAAGATTTAATGTTGGACTGGTAGGCAGAGGGGATCCTAGTGCAGGTGGTCCTTTGGGAAGGAAACAACCACATGGAGGAGTTAATAAACACTACCAGTGGTCTGATCTTGTTCATCATGGTTATAAATTTTATCTACCACTGATCTTCGATAACATGTCCCATCTACAACTAAAAATTCATTGAGTATAATAAGAAAAAACATACAAAATTTTTACACTAATAAGAACACTATTTAAAGATTAATATGTTTTCAAATGTTCTAATTTATAATTACCATTCTGAGATATATTGATTTATGAATTCAATTATTATCCAATTTTAACCTTCTATCACATTTTATTTATTGAATAAATTATTATATAAATAAAATGTAGTATTTTTATTATAATTATAAATAATTGTTTTTAATAAGATTTTTTTAATAATTATCAAAATTTAATTTTAAATAAATTTTTTAATAAATGTTTGTTTTAATATTTTTATAAAATATTTGTTGAAAGTTAATATCAAATTTGATAAAGAACTTCCACTAAAAATAATATCAAATTTATGGATTGGTGAAATTTATCAATTAATAACATAATGTGTAAAATAATATGGGTTCACCATACTACATATTTATCCGAAAAATCAAATTTAATGACTTTCATGACTCATTGGAACAAGAAAATTGGGGCGCCTCAAACCCTCATGCCCAGGTTTGGTGTTAAATATATATATATATTACACCATGGATTTGATACCAAGGGAGATGTCCCATGTTAAATATATATTTACATTACATCATTTATATAAGTTAAACATTACACTATGCAAATTATCACACATAAGAACTGAAGGTTTAGGGTCTTTTAGGATCAAATAAAAAAGGAACTTATTATAAAATACTTATAAACATTTCATCATAATAGAACTTCAATTGTTCCTATTCTATATTTATCATATGTTATACTCATCTTCATAATGCATGGAATAAAAACATAAGAAAGGTGTGATGTCAGTTTCTATGTAAGAAAAAACTTATCAATATATCAACAAGGGTTAGACTATAAGAATATAATAAAACATGATAATGATAAAACATTTGAATAAAAAAAATATTACTAAAAATACAAAGAGAAATAAGAATTTTTCATAGGTCATGATAGAATGGAATTTAATCTAAAATGTGAAAACATATAACATTCCATAAGAATACGTATAAGATAATAAACCTGATACATATAGCATAATGAGATACATATGAAATAACAATGTTTCTTGTTAACTAAACACACCATAACTTGTAACTATTCCACAAAAATAATCATGGGAAAACATTATATTGTGATTCAAGAATCAATATCTTGAGACACATTATATGGTATCGTATGCATTACATCATGAGACCCATTAGTAAATCATGAATCATAACTCATGACCCATTAACAACATGAGTATTATAACTCACAACCCATTAGTGACTAGGGTATCATTACTCACAAACCTTTTTTATCTCTTAATATATTTTACCTTAACCAATTAATTTTATGGTGGTATATGACCCCACACTTCAACATCCATACATATATGTGTTATAAAAAATCAATCATATATCATATCATTAATATTCATAGAATGGAAATGGGTTTTAAGAAAATTTTAAAATGGTATCTCATTAAATTTATTATATAATTAGATCAATTTATATTAAATATTAAAACATAAAAAAAATATTTAATAAAAAAATTCCTGTCTGAATTATGAAACATTTCTTCAAAAGAGATGGTTACTTTATGATTTCTTGTTAATCATAAAATATTTTAAATTTTAGTTGATCAATTTCATTTTTTTTAATTTGATTATAACAATTTTTTAAACTTTATTTATCATGTTTGGTTATTTTATTATTTATAATTACATTTTTGACAAAAAAAATAAAATACCTATTTTAAAATAAAAAATATATTTTTCTATATATTTTTATGTGTACCAATGAAAAATGAACCAACATGGGGGAACCCTCATCCATGGTTGCACATATTATAACATCCCCATGATGGGATTCTGAAAAAGACACCCATAGGGAAGGATATATCCTCTGATAGATGGGATTATGATGTTGTACATAGAACACATTGTTGTTGATCATATCGGTGTAGGGGGTAAGGTTTGTACGGTGATGGGAGGGTATTATCATTGGTGTTGAGTGGTGTTATAAATCCTATAACCTCTATCTTTCTTGATGCCAAGAGGAAAGAAGCATATAACATATATAGATAATTAGTCATAATAAATTCTTCAATGAGGGGTGTGGATAGACAAGGGTTCTAGGAAAATAAGATAAATGCTACCATTTCTCTCTAACTGTATTTCATTATTCTCAAACTCCCAATTTCCATCACCTTTATATTGTACTACTTTCACTAAATCCTGATAATGAAGAATAAATCTATGCCATTATGTGTAACACCACACCATGGGAATACAAAATATTAAAATGGATCAAAGGAATAATTTTAATGTCTACTCCATATGTTTTTGATAACATGACAATGATGCTTGAATGGGACAATCCAGGAAATTGATGAATTTTTTATTGTGTCATAAGAATGGGAATAGATTGTAGAGGTTCCATGAATGTTAATAGTGATATTTATATGAACGAGAAGGTTCCAACTGCAGTTGGATGGTTATAATATAGCCATAAATGAAGCTATGTAAGGTTAATTTACAAGATGTGTAAGGGAAACATACAAATATGCATTCTGATAGATATGGAATGCATATGGGTAATTCTCATTAACCTAACTAACATCCAATGATAACATAAGGGAAAATAAATTTAGAATTACATAGATCATTTTATCCTATGATGGTAGGTTCTGGCTCATGTGATTCCCACCTTGTAGTGTTCAGCGGTTCTGAAATTTTAAAGTCGAATCATTTGGGATATCTATATTATACATACAAACTACAATGAGTTCATATATAAAGATACATATATAGGGAAGTCTCTATAAACACAATAGTTTAATAAACTCCAAAAATAAAGGAATATTATGAATGATAAAACAAACGTACAGAGAAGAACCATACAACCCCTCACCCATTAACAGAATAAAATTTTTCAAATCGAGAAAATGATTCATTTTCACACCAGGGGAGTTTTCGGATGAGAGAAAAAAATATTAATTTGGAGAATAAAACAATAGGGATTTTTTTTAAATAGTGTATAAGTAATATAATTTACTCACGGTTTCACCTAAAAATATAGTAGGAATATTGATGTGATAAGGGAAACTAACCCTGAGACCAAAGGGCCCTCGAATTAATTTTTCCAAGAGGAGGTACTATTAGTAATTTAGGACTCTGACATATGATAACAAATTGAGGAGTTCTATCCAACATCTGATGTGAGAGTCGATGAGAAGGGCCATCTTTGACTATATGCTGCATAGTTAGGAATTTATCTTTTCTCTTTAACTTTTTACCTATAATTATGAATTCCTAAATAAGTTGAACAATTAATTCATGTATGCATTCATTTATTCAAGACACCTTTTTATAGATCAAAATGTAATATTCCATACCCTTAATTCGTGGTTTATTCATGTGTTTTGAGAGATTGGTCCCAAATAGCTAGATTTCTGAGTGGCTAAATATTTCATTTCCATAATTATAGTGAGAGAGAACAAGTTTAGGTTAGAAACCCCATTCTAATTAAGGTGGGTGAGATTCTTAACTTCATCTTAAACTATGGGATTATATTTTTCCCACCTATGTTTGTTATATTACCTCATAAAAAGGGAAAATTATACATAGATAAGTCTAATTGATGTTGAGAGTCTGGATTAGATATCCTTAAGGATTATTTTTAAAAATGGATTGACTAATTTCAATAATAATTTTTAGTTCACTGTTATTTCTAAACAATCATCCATGTAATTTTTCTCACTTGTGTTTTTATTTTCCTTCAAATCTCAAATACTTTTATATTAATTTATAGTTTAGTTTTTATTTTAGTAATAATGAAAATTTGGAATGTATTAAATAATTTACATCTCTTTTCCTCATGGGAGCGACCTCTTCTTAACACTATTCAATTCTTTTTAATTAGAGAATGTTGAATTAATATTAATTTATAATTATATATGAATAATGGAATAAATGATGTCTTCTAGGTATGTGAAATATATATATCCATATCTAAGGATATGATGATTATAAATTCCATTGTTATAAAAACACATTAACCCCACCCCTCGCCACCTTTATATTTTATATTTTTAGATCAGGTAGTTCTTCATTTGTGTTTTATTTTACGCGATGTGGGTTTTTAGTATGTTGTATCTAAAATAAAAAAGATTAATGGATGCATCCATATTGATGTTTACCTATCAAACATATAATATAATATTTCATAAATCAATTTGGAAATTAAAAACCAAGTATGGGAGATTAGATATTAACTAAGAGTACCCCAACTGCACCCAAGATCAGTATAAATACTCCAATTCATAAAATTTGATTCCAAAATGGGGTTGTTAATTTTGGATAACATAGATTATAATGATGTGAAATTGAATGAAGGAACAATGGTGTGGACCCAAATTGATGAAAAAAATTGATAAACAACCAAATATGAGGTGAAATATTAGGTAGGATTATATTATGATATGAATTTTGAATTTTTCTTGATGGACAACATCCTGAGTTCTAAGGGGGAGGAAGAAAATGAAGCCTCCATTGAAGAAAAAGAAAATAAAATAGAGGTAGAACATACGGTAGATATTGAATTACGAGAGATTAGGATTGACATAGTGTTAGAGAAAAATTAAAAACAATATGAACAAGGAGACCCTCCAT
Source organism: Viscum album (assembly GCA_963277665.1). Taxonomy (NCBI): domain Eukaryota; kingdom Viridiplantae; phylum Streptophyta; class Magnoliopsida; order Santalales; family Viscaceae; genus Viscum; species Viscum album. The sequence continues at coordinate 1,994,135,707 of OY728143.1, read as the reverse complement.
GAACTAATTTTGAGAAACCCTAAGAAGAAGACTAATAAGAAGAAGAAGACATGGTGGATGATGAATTATATGAAAAAATTGATTAATTTTAAGAATTTTAGTCACTATATAAATAAAATGTGGAGATTTATAATGTGTGGATATACCATGGACATATAGTATAATCCTTTGTGATATCCACCACTAATAAGACTCCGCCAAGAAAGAAACATATCATAAATAGGAGGATATGTAGAAAAGACACAATAGACACCTCTCAAATATAGAATTGGTTTTATATACAGGTTCCATTATTTTTCCTCGAAACATATTTTACATTGTGTCTAGTGAGGAGTTGGAATCAGTTTTCAAATGTGAAACATGAATATTCTCTATCACCTATAGAAAATTTTTTGATTCATTTATTTTTAATTTTAAATATTAGTAGAACGAGAGTTTTTTTTAAATAATATTGCTAATTTATTCTTGAGGAAAAGCTTGTATTAATTGTGGATTATTTTATGAGTTTAAATTATTCATACATTTTATGAATTTTCTTTGAAAATGTAAATTTTTTAAATTTTAATTTATCATATGTGGGAACATTAATGTCTATGATGAACTTTTTTTAAATAAATAAAATTAATTAAAATAAAATTTTATACGGTTAAATAGTTTTCTATGTATTTTTAAGTGTATTAGGTAAAATGGTCAATCCTGCTCCATCCCTCACCACATGGGAGAAATCCATATGACAACCCCATGAGAGGTCTTTGGAAAAGTGTCCCACTATAATGGCCAGAGCATGTTGTAGAGGTGATATAGAGTACAAGAATTTTACAAATTAGAGTGTATGACATCAATGTATTAGGGTTAATTCTATGTGGTAGTGGGAGGATATAATCACTATTATAGGGTGGTGCACTGTGCCATCATAATTCCTTGGACACCAATCAAATTTGATGTAGATTAGTTTTAGGAAGACAACATATATAGTGGAGTGATCCTATATGATTTTTATGGGGGGATATATAGATCCTCCCATACTATACACTTTATATTTCACCATTCTTGTAAAAACCACTACCATCTCTATTACGTTATTTACATCATCACTACACCACAAATACTCCACGGAAGCCAAAGGGGAGCATAAGATCCCCTGGATATTTGAGACTCACTCTACCACATTGATGATTATGTGGCATAGAGAGCATAGAATCTTGAACTGATAAATGGAGGCTACGTCACCACCAACATACGTTACACCATAGCCCCTATGGATGAGAATGGATATTTAATCTATGCATTCGTTTTTAGTGGTTCTCCATTGGAATTTAAATAATGGAAATGGATTGTAGGAAAAATTAGAATAGATACATCGTATGTTTTCACTACATCGTAATGATGATCAAAATGGAATGGATAAGAAAATGAGGAAGACATTGTTTTCTCATAGGATATGGAGTATACAATTTAGGTACTAAGAAAGAAGTATCACTGGTTTAATGATGAAGAAGGCAGCTACCATAATTGAATGATTATGTTGTAGTCTTACATGAAGTTTCATGAGGGTAGTTTACATATTGTGAACGTTAATCTTCATAGATTCATAAGGGTATATGAAGCATATTATTGGGTAAAAATCCTTACCATTACAATACATAGAGGTCATATGTAAAATTAAATCTATTTTACCTTACACAGATCATTTAAACTATAGGAAGGTAGGATATTCCATAACGTATTCCCATACCCTAGGTTTTGGTGCTTCTGAAATTTCAATGTTCTAAGATTTTAGGATATCCACAAAATATATAAAATATGGTGACTGTTTAATCATAAGAATTTATACATTAGGTAATTACTTAATATATAGGATTATAATATACTCTAAAGAAAAGGTAATATGATGAGTGAAAAAAAAACATACATAGAATACTCAGGGAACCCATCAACCATTAACATATGAGAAGTTCTAAATTAGAGAGGTGGAAGAACATTAAAACCAGGATTTTAGTTATTCAAATATGGGTTTTATCCATCAATGATGCTGAAAAACTAGGAATTTATTTTTTTTCTTTTTAATTTTTTATCTTATGATCATAAAATCCTACTTTGGTTGTGAATGTAATTCATGTATGTATTCATTATTTCAAGACACCTTTTGGAATATCCCAAGTAAAAAAATAAATAAAACATTTTCATTTTAAATAATATTTTTTGAATTAAATTTTAATTTTACTTTAAATTAGTTTCTATGTTCGATGGCGTACCTGATACGCAATAATGGGTTTCTTTGAAATCTTACGTTGCACAATAATAATATGATAATATTATTTTAAATTATATTTAACTCCTATACATTGTATTGGAAATAATTAATATAACAAACTAAAATATGATTATACGTGTTTATTAAATGTTTTTACATTTATCCAATAAAATTTAGAGGCTTAAAATGTGAGTTAATCTAATTTTGAGCATAAATACTCTTATATTCTTTAAAAGGACAATTTACCACCTTTCAATGGAAAACCCATTTCAAATATATTTTTGGTCACTTATATATGTTATATTTGATAAAATTACTTTATCTAGATTTAGGACATCAAAATTTACTTTGGGAAAAATTTTGGTATTTTTCTAATAAAATTCATTTTTTATGAATTGTGAAAAATACTGTATTTTAATTTAAAAGTGCCTTTTAATATAATTTATTTATATGGTTAGATTATTTTTAAAAACTTTTTATAGTGTAATTATATTATTTTTTTACCATTTAATCTAATTTTGGTCATTGGAATTAATTTCACTTTGAAATTGGACATAACCAAGTATCAATCTTTTCATAATTATTGTTTCTTAAAAACACCCAATTTGTTTGACCACTAAGTTGTAGTTAACAACTGACATTTTCATTTAAATGAAATTTTAATACTTCTATGGACTGAATTTTAAAAATAAGACATACATGGTTATTATTAGTAATTAATATTCGGTTCAACAAGATAAAAATAATTTTGGTTAAATAGTAACTTTTGACTTTTATTTACCGCGGTTAAAGGTAAAATGGGTAATTCAAGATAAAAATAATATTATGATAATAAAAAATTACCAAAACACTTGTCCTAACCTTATTGGTTGATTAATTTACGACCATGGGCATCATTGGGTCGATTTTGGGACCCTATGGAGCCACTTGGGAGTGATAATGACACATTATTTTAATTAACTTAAAGGCAAAAATGACATAAACAAATATCTTTTAGTAAATCAATTTTTACATGGGATTATATAAGATATATTTTCTACTATAAATATTTATTGGAAATATAAAACGAGTTCCTACATTAGGGTATTTATTTTATAATATTTAGACATTATATAAATTACATTATTTATGACACAATAATGATGCAATATTTACCTCATTAATAAATGATTTAAATAAATAATATTATAAATATTAAAACAATATCCCAAACATGTAAAATTATTATTGGAATATTTTATTCAGAACTTGAGTCATATTATATTCAACTTTAATGAGTTTTGGATCTTTAAAAACCAAAGATAAGTTTATAATGTAATAATATTTACAAACTTTCCTAAAGAGCCCCTCCTCCCCCTTATAAAAATCCATCACTTCTAACCCATTACTCACTCCTCTCGAGTCAATTGACTCATACAAAACCTACCAAAATAATCTCTATAGATCCATCTCCTTATCCTAGAATCCTTACCTTAGGATGAAGGCACATCACAAAGTCCTTTTGGTTCAAACCAAAGGGAGTTACCCAAATTAAAGGTAACAATTTCTCTTAAATTCTTTTCTTTTATTTTACTTCTACAACCCCTAAAATATTTTTATTCCTTTATTTTATAATAACACCAATATCCTCAATATACTATGATGTTTTTATGAGAAGGATTTGAACTACACATACAGACACCTCCATATAATGGGTGAAGAACATACTATTTCTGTGAATGGATAATTAATAGCTCACGAAATGATGATTGTTCGATTATATTTTACCACCTATTAGGGTGGCCATTAAGATGACACTATATTTATATATGATATATATTATGTTTAGGTTTTATTTTTTTCTTCTGTATTTTTCATTTATATCTTACCTTTCTAGTTTCCATTATGGGTAAACGCGATAATTTCATTTGAGGAAGTGCGGACTACCGCCCCCTCAAAGTGATATGACTCGTTAATGCCATATTTGGGACATATAAAGGATAATGTTAATGATATTATATATTATATTATACAATAATTATAATATACCTATGTATCATTATTTTTTAATTCCATTAAAATAAGAAGTAGAAATGAAAGTAGCGTTTATGCGTACGTATGGATTACCGTCTCTATGAACGGTACATTTCATTTATTACTTCCAAATTTTATTTACCATTATAAATAAATTTACATACTAGATATATATGATATATATGATATATAAATCATGAATATCATTCTGGATATAATGAAATTTTGATCATGTGAATAACATGTAATTATAAGAAGTCCATTTTTGACTCAAGTACCAAATATCGACAAAATGAATGTTATTAACATAAATGATTAAATAATGTTTATAAAACGATAATAAGTGATATTACAGAAATAATAAACTTGAAATATGTTCTAACTCAAGTAGAAATTATCTTTAGTTTATTATTCAAGAGATTAAATAACGAACTGGACAAGTCAGACAGGAGGTAAGTGACATCATCTCAATCTCCTTTCATTGAGGCATATTTTTTTTAATACTCAACTTTAGTTTATAAAATGTATAAACACATTAGAATTTTCATTTCATACAATGGAAATCTTATTTCTATAAAGCATTTTACTAAACGAAGAAAGTGTTTCTTTTTAATGTAAGCTATGACAATGACCTTTTCACCGCCGCAAGTAATATTTGATCTATGGCTTCCTGAACAAGCCATAATGTTTTTAAAAGGAAAATAATATACCATATACCCTATTATGTATTTTGGTATTGAAAATGGTTATGATAATTGATTTTTTATATGTCAGTATATTTAAATGATATATTGTGATTGAAATGTAGAAATGTTATCTTCCCTTTATATTTTTTTATGTTTTATGAATATGTTATGGTTATTGGTAATTGTTTACGTATATGGGTGGTTCTGTGATAAACCTTGGGTGGGTGAGCATGACATAGATCTCCAATGAATTGGGTGACATGACGATGGTAAACGCGAATTTTTCTCCTAATAGATTTATGGAATATACTGTGATGGGTATTCTAAATGTAACTCCCTAGGTAGCTGTGATAGCTACAATGTAAGTATGATATAAATTACGCAGGTTAACTTTATGATTTATAATTTAAATGTGTTATTCATAAATATTATGATTTCATGAGGTATGTTAAATAGGTTGTGTTATGTATGAAATGATGAAATAATGTTTTCTTTTTTTTTATATCCCTTACTTATCTTTTTATGCTCAAATCACGTTCTGAAATGTTTTTCACGTGACATAAAGATGAAAAGGGTCAAGGATGGGATCATGGAAAAGTCATGTTGTCTAAAACATGAGACTAGACATGACACATTTTTTTCAATAGTTTTTATTTTATGAAAAAATGGAAACTGAGTAGAACTGTCTAACTTGTAATTTTTGAGAGGTAATGCAGTAGTTGTGGCATAATTACCTAAAATTATAAACCTGAAAATATCCTCAATTTGAATTATTCATTTAATTCAAGATTATGTAATGTTTATGGCCGGGTCCATATAGTTGGTATCAGAGGTCAGTTTAGATAACTTTAAGAGGTAGGGTATTGTTAAATTAATATATATAAATTAATTTATGTTAATATTGAAATGATATAGCATTTAAAGATTACCATGTTGCTTCGCCTAAGATATTTTGTGTTCAGAATGGTTTTATGTAGGGAAACAGGGCAGCTATATTGGGATAACATCAAGAGAAAGAAACCCTTCCAAATCAGCAACCTGAGATGTTCGGAATCAGAACTGAATAGTTTGTTGTAGTGATGGAACAATTAACTTAATATATAAATAGTGGTTGTATCTATGCACATGATCAGCTAGATCAACCATAGAGGAACATGTCGGTAGTGGAGAATTTCATGAGGCAACATCCCCCATCATTCAAGTGATCATCTAACCCTGTGCTAGAAGAAGGGTTGATTAAAGCACTGGAGAAAATGTTTGATGTCGTGGGATGTCCAGAAAATCAAAAGGATAGTCTTTTTGTTTACCCTTATGAAGGTGAAGCTGATTAGTGGTGGTTGATGGTGAAACATATCAGTGATAGTGAATATATTGATGATATTGATGGGGATGAATTAGAATGTGTGTTTCTTGAGAAATATTTTCCTAAGGTAGTTCATCTTAGGATGGAAAAACAATTACTAGAATTGAGGCAGGAGGATGACTCAGTGGCTGCTTATGAAGAAAACTTCACTCAACTGGAAAGGTACGCTCCAAATTTTATATGAGATATTGATAGTAAAATAAACCATTTTTCCTCAGGATTAAATCCAAAGTATGGAAGGGATTTATCTTTTTTTAGTTCAAAAGTTATGAAAAAATTGTTCGTTGTGCGGAGAAGATGTGAATGAATGTTACCTTGCACATATTGTTGAAAATAAAGGAACAATTCAATTAATGATGTGCCAGTGGTAAATGAGTACATTGATGTTTTTCCTGATGAGTTCCATGTTATTATTCCTGATTGAAAAGTTGAATTTATTGTTGACATAGTTCTTGATGCCCAACCAATTTCAAAAACCCCTTATCAAATGGCTCAAATTGAACTTTCAGAGTTAAATAATCAATTGCATGAGTTATTAGATAAAGTTTTCATTCAACCTAGCACATCACCATGGGGTTATTCTGTCTTGTTTGTTAAAAATAAAGATGGTTCAATGAGACGTTGCATTGATTATTGAGAATTCAATAACATCACTATTAAGAACATGTATCCTTTGTCTCATATTAATGATTTTCTTGATCAGCTCCAGGGGGCTCAGTATTTTTTGAAGACTGGTTTGAGGTTGGGGTAACAATTGTTGAAAGTAAATGAAGAAGACATTCCGAAGACCACATTTCATACTAGATATGGTAAATATGAATTTGTAGTTATTTATTTGGTTTAACCAATGCATATTTTGTATTCATGGATCTTATGAATAAAATTATCAGTGAGTTCTTAGATAAAATTGTGGTTGTGTTCATTGATGATATTTTGGTTTATTATGAAAATAATGTGGAGCATGAAACTCATTTAAGGGTTTTATTTAAAACATTAAAAGAAAATAAAATTTATGGGAAACTCAATAAGATTGAGTTTTTTGTTACAAAAAATTTCCTTCCTTTGTCACATTATTTCAAAAAATAGAATAACTATTGATCCTACTAAAACAATAGTTGTTGAAGAATGGCCAAGACCAACAATTATAACCACGATCTATAGTTTTCATGGTTTAGAAGGTTATTAATAGAGGTTTGTTGAAAATTTTACATGGTTATCTAGTCTACTGAATAAGTTAACTAGAAAAGGTGTTATGTGTTTTTGGACAAAAGAATGCGATGATAGTTTTCAGGAATTGAAAAGAAGATTGGTGAATGATCTAGTTTTGGAACTACCTTTCAGAAATGGTGATTTTTTATTTAAAGTGATGCTTTGTTGAAAGGACATGGTTGTGTAATTATGAATAATGATCAGGTAATTGCTTATGCTTCATGTCAGTTAAAACCTCGTGAGTTAAATTACCCTACACATGATTTGAAATTAGCTTCTGTTTTTTTTTTCTTCAAAAAATTGGAGGCATCATTTGTATAGAGTAAAATGTGAAATATATACTGACAAAAAAATATGGAAGTATATATTCACTCAGAATGAATTGAACATGAGACAGAGGAGATGGTTGGAATTAATCAAGGATTATTATTTCATGATCATTTACCATCCGGGAAAAGAAAATGAAGTGGTAGATTCTTTGAGTCGAAAAAGTAATGCTTCGTTAACCATGCTACGTTTGAAACAATTCCCGATGGGTTTTTATTTGATAAAATTTTGAATAGAAGTTGTTGGTACATAAAATTATTCTATTTTGTTTCAGGTGTCAGTGAAATCATCTCTTTCAGATAGAATAAAGAAAGAGATGAAGAAATACAGTGAGTTACAGAAAAATGTATAGTTTGTTTAGAATGGTAAGTTCCATGAATTTAATATTGATAATGATTGTGTTTTGAGGTTTGGGATGAGATTATGTGTGCCTAGTGATTCAGATTTGAACAATGAGTTTTTATGTGAAGCTCATAGTTCTCTATTTTCAGTTCTTATTGTAAATACTATGATGTATAGAGATCTTTGAGAGTATTACTGGTGGGATTGAATGAAAAGATATATTTCTGATTTTACTATGAAGTGTTTGACATGTCAGCGGGTTAAATTAGAGTGGAAGTTACCAAAAGAGATGCTTCAGTCTTTACCGGTGGCAGAGCAGAAATGGGAAAATATATCCATGGACGTTGTTGTGGGATTACCAAAGACATCTCGAGGTAATAATGAAATCTGGGTTATTGTTGATCGATTGACTAAATATTATTTTTTCATTCCTATCCGTGATACTTTATCTCAATATCAACTTTCTGGGTTGTGTGTTAAAGATATAGTTAGGATGCATGGTGTTCCCTTCCCCATTGTATCTGATTGTGATCTCAGGTTTACATCTAACTTTTGAAAAGGCCTTCAGAAGTCATTGGGTACTGAATTAAATTTTAGTTCATCTTTTCATCTTCAATCAGATGGGCAGTCAGAATGAACAATTCAGATCTTAGAGGATATGCAACATGTTTGTTCGTTAGATTACCAAGTAAGTTGGGACCAACATGTTTCTTCGGTTGAATATTCGTATAATAACAGTTTTCATTACAGTATATAGATGGATCCATTTGAGGCATTATATGGAAAGCGGTGTTGAACTCCATATTTTTGGGATGAAATAGGTGAAAGGAAGATAATGAGACCAAAATTGGTAGAAGAGATGTTAGAAATGTTTCAGTTGATTTAGAAGCACAATAGAATAGCTTAGATCAAGTAGAAAAGCAATGTAGATAATCGGAGGAAGGATCATTCTTTTTAAGGTAGGTGATCATGTCATTCTCAAAGTTTCTCCCTGGAAACGTGTGATGCGTTTTGGTATGAAGGGAAAGTTGAGTACGAGGTTCATTGGACCTTATGAAATCCTAAAGAAACTTGGATCATTTGTGTATAGAGTGGAATTACCTCCATGTTTGTCCAAGGTACCCAATGTTTTTCATGTTTCAATGTTGAGAAAGTATATGCCAGATCCATCTCTTGTTTTTAATTTATAGGTAGTTTAGTTGGAAGAGAATCTCTCTTATGATGAACAACAAGTCCATATTTTTTTCCATAGAGAGGAAGTGTTGCAGAATATGGTAATTCATTAGGTAACTGTTTTGTAGAAAACCCATATAGTTTAAGAGGCAACATGGTAATATGAAAATGCTTTAAGGGATAAATACCCCCATTTGTTTGATAAGTAAATAAAATTGTGAGGACGGAATTTCCAAAAGTGGGAAGGATGTAACATCCCAGGTAAATAAAGAAATAATAAATTTTCATTTTAATTAAAATTTTCTGAATTAAATTTTAAATATACTTTAAAGGGGTTTCTATGTTCGATGGTTTACATGATACACAACAATGGGTTTCTTTGAAATCTTATGTTGCAAAATAATAATATAACAAAGTTATTTTAAATTGTAGTTAACACCCAGTCGTTATATTGGTTAGAATGAATAGAACTAACTAAAATATGATTATATATGTTTTTAAAATGTTTTTTCATTTATCTAATGAAATTTAGAGCCTTAAAATGTGAATTAATCTAATTTTAAGCATAAATACTCTAATATTCTTTAAAAGGTATATTTACAGCCATTTGATCGTGAACCCTCTTTAAATATAGTTTTGGTCACTTTCATATGTTTTATTTGATAAAATAAAATTATTTTTTGATTCAAGACATTAAATTTACTTTGGGAAAATGTTTGGTATTTTTCTGATAAAATTATTGTTTTTATGAATAGGAAAAAATAATGTATTTTAATTCAAAAGTGCCTTTTAATCTAATTTATTTTTATGGTTAGATTATCTTTTTAGTGTTTTTAAAGTTTAATTATATTATTATTTTTCATTTAATCTAATGTTGTTCATTGAAATTAAATTCACTTTGTAAGTAGGCATAAACAAGTATCAATGTTTTGATAGTTATTGTTTCTTAAAAACACACTATTTGTTTTGATGAATAGTGAAACCACTAAGTCGTAGTTAAAAACTGACATTTTATTTTAAATGAAATTTTATCACTTCTGTGGATTTAATTTCAAAAAACCAACATAATTTGTTGTTATTATTAAGTAAAATGTGGTTCAATAAGATGAAAATGATTTTGTTGAATAGTATCTTTTGACTTTTATTTACCACGGTTAAAGGTAAATAGGGTAATTCAAGGTAAAAAGAATATTATAATAATACAATATTACCTTAACACTTTTCCTAACCTTATTGGTTGAGTCATTTATGACCATGGTCATTTTTTTGTCAATTTTGGGACCCCATGGAGCCACTTGGGAGTGATACTGACACTTTATTTTAATTAACATAAAGTAAATGTAAAAATGACATAAACAAATATCTATTAGTAAATCAATTTTTACATGGGGTTATAAATGTTATGTTTTAAAGTATAAATATTCATTGGAAATATAAAAATATTTCCTACATTATGATATTTATTTTATATTTTTTATACATAAAGTAAATTAAATTACATATAACACATTAATGATGGAATATTTACCTCATTAATAAATGATTTAAATAAATAAGATTATAAATATTAAAACAGTATCCAAAACATGTCCAATTCTTATTAGATGATTTTATATTGAACTTTAGTCATTGTAAATTCAACTTTAATGAGCTTTGGATATTTAGAAACCGAATATGTATTTGTAATAAAATAATATTTGCAAACATTCCTAACGATCCCCTCCCCCCTTATAAAAAGACATCACTTTTAACCCATTCCACACACATCTAAAGCCCCTTGGCTCATCCAAACCATACCTAAATAAGCTCTCAAGATCCCTATACTCCTACTAGAAGTGTTACCTAAGGCATAAGGCATTTCAAGAAGTTTCGTTTGGTTCGAACCAAAGAGAATTACCCAAATTAACGGTAACAATTTCTCTTAACATCTTTTCTTTATTATTACTTCTACAACCCCTAAAATCTTTTCATTCATTTCTTTTATAACAACTCCTGTATCCTAATTATACTAGGATGTTTTTATGAGAAGTATTAAAACTACACTTACACACACCTCCATCTAATGTGTGAATAACATACTATTTCTGTAAATGGAAAACTAACACCTCACAAAACAATGATTGTTCGATTATCTCTTACTGCCTCTCATGGTGGCCATTAAGATGAAACTATATTTATATATGATATATATTATGTTTATTTTTTCTTTATTCTTCTATATTTTTCTTTTATAGCATACCTTTATGGTTCCCATTATGGGTAAACGCAATAATTTCATTTGAGGAAGTGTGGACTACCGCCCCATCAAAGTTATATGACTCGTTAATGCCATATGTGGGGCGTATAAAGGATGGAGTTAATGATATTATATATTATATAATACTGTAATTATCATATACCTATGTATCATTATGTTTCAATTCCATTAAAATAAGAAATAGAAATGAAATTAGCATTCATGCGTACGTATAGCTTACTGTCTCCATGAACAGTGAATTTTAATTTCTTACCTCAAAATGTTATGTACTATTATAAATACATGTATATATGGGATATATATGATATATATGATATCTAAATCATGAATTTCATTCTTTATATAATGAAATTTTGACCATGTGAACAACTTGAATGTATAAGAAGTCTATTTTTAACTCAAGTACCAAATATCAACAAAATGAGCGTTATTAACATAAACGATTATATAATGTTTATAACACAGTAATAAGTGATATAAAAGGAATAATAAACTTTAAATGGGTTCTTAAGAAAGTATAAATTATCTTTAGTTTATTATTAAAAATATTAAATAATGAACGGGTCAAGTCAGACACGTGGTTTGGGACTTCGGCTCAATCTCCTATCATTGAGGCATATTTTGTTTTAATACACAAATTTCTTTTATACCCTGTATAAACATCTTTTTATTTTCATTTCATTCAATGGTAATATTTTTTCTATGAATCATTTTACTAAATGACAGAAAATAGAATGATTCTTTTTAACGTAAGTGGTGACAGTGACCATTCCGCGGCTGTGAGTATTATTTGATATTTGGCTTCCTTAACATGTCGTAATGTTTTTAAAAATAAAAATAAAATACCATAAACTCGTATATGTATTTTGGTATTGAAAATGGTTTTTATAATGGATTTTTTATTTCAATATATGTAAATGATATATTGTGATTTAAATGTTGAAATTTTATCTTTCTATTATGTTTTTTTTATGTATTATGTATATGTTATGTTTATTGAGCATTGTTTATGTATATGGGTGGTTCTTTGATAAACCTAGTGCATGTGAGCCCGATATAGCTCTCCAATGCATTGGGTAATGTGATGGAGGTAAAAGTGAATGTTTCTCCTAAGAGATTTAGGGAATATACTACGATGGATATTCCAAATGTAACTCTCTACGTAGCTGTGATAGCTACAATGTATTTATGATATGAATACCACAAGTTAACTTTATGATTTATGATTTCTATGTGTTATTCATAAATATTATGATTTCAGGAGGTATGTTAAAGAGCTTATGTTATGTATGAAATGATAAACTAATGTTTTATTTCTTTGTTTTATAGCCCTTACTGAGATTTTTAGGCTCATCCCATGTTTTGAAATGTTTTTCATAGGACTAAAAGATGAATAGGGTCAAGGATGGGATCAAGGAAAAGTCATGCTGTCTAAAATATAGGACTAGACATGACTCTTTTTTTCAAGAGTTTTTATTTTATGGAAAAAATGGAAATTGAGTAGAAGTGTCTACCTTGTAATTTTTGAGATGTAATGTAATATTTATGGCCTAATTCTCTAAAACTCTAAACCTGAAAAGACCCTCAATGTGAATTATTCATTTAATTCAATATTATGTAATGTTTAAGGATGAATCCTTATTCATGGAGATTTTATTTTTTAGTGATTCAATATTTAATTTCCTAAATTAATAAAAGAGTGAATATTTCTATGGGAGGAAGAATATTATAGTTAGGGGGAGTGGGAGAAAGAGAAAACCTTAACATCATCATCCACTTTGAGATTATTTTTAATGAATTGAAATTCATTTGGTTACATCAAATAAATGGGACTTTTGGGTTAAGATAATTCTAATTAATTGTGATATGATATATTAGACATATATAAGGTGTCTCATGGTAAATTTATTGACTACTTTCACAAATAAGATTGAATTGAAATCTATTTCTGAACCACTATCCATGAAACCTGTCACCCTTCTCTATTTCATATACATTGAGTCTCAAATCCACAATTATTTTTTTCTAGTTTAGTTTTAATTTTATATATTAATATCAAATATATTAAATCATTTATAACCCTATTCCTCAAGGGATCAACCCCTTATATCCACTCATTAATTTTTTTTGTAGTTTGTGAATGTAGGATCAATATAAATTTAAAAATATGATATGAATATAGGATTTAATTATATATTCAGGGAATGTAAAATTTCTAGCTCAATTTCCAGTGACAAGGTTATTAAAATTTAAATAGTTGTAAAAATATTTAACCCCACCCCCACTTTTATATTTTATAATTTTAGGTTATGTTCATTTTCATTTGTGTTCTATTTTACATGATTGATGTTTTTTTATATGTGATCTTCTGATTATGAAAGATGAATTCCTAGATTCCTTAATTAATTGAGAGATTACACCTATCAAATAAAATTTAAAAGAACAAGAGTGACATTTAAAAAAAAGGATTAGAGATAAAATAAAAACTAAGAGTACCACTACCTCACCAAATACAGGTAGAAAATCTCCAAAGCCTAGAATCTGAGTTCAAAAGGGGGTCACTACTCATGGATAACATAAATAATAAACCATATAGACTGAAGGAAGGAACCATAGAGTAGTCCAAAAATAAATATCCACTGAGATTCACAACCCAATATGAGGTATGTTCTTATTATGATTATAATTATAAATCTTTCACGGTGGATACCTACCTCTAAGTGTAGAGGATGTGGAAAAGAGGAACCATCCAATACTGATAAAAAAAAATTAAAATCGAGCATGAAGATAGAGGAGATTTTTAATTATGGGAGATCATATTTTATATAGTGTTATAAGAGAATCAAAACCATAAAAAAGTAATACCTTCCAAAACTAACTATTTGGAATCCCTAAGAAGAAGAGGAAGAAGAAAACATGGTTGCTATAGAATTAGATGAATTCATTGAAAAAATTGAATATGTGTAGCCACTAGTGAAGGAAAATATAAAGAGGTATAAAGTGTGGGTATAACATGAATAAATTATATAATAATTGGGGTAATACTCCCATGATTATCATCCAATAAGAAGGAAACTAAGAATAAAGATGTTGAAAACTAGATGAGCTACACGCGAAAATTCTGAATGAAATAATTGGTTTAATATGAGATGATTACCTTGGTACAGTTATACTATTATATTACTATCAATGTATGGTCAAGCTTAGATAGCTAAATAAAATTTTATTTTTACAAAGTAACCCGAGTCTTGGATTTTTAAGGATATTTAGTTTATGATGTAGTGAAACATCCCCATCCCATATTTCTGAAATTTAATTAAAAGTATTTTTTCATTATTTTACTTTTTTTAAGTCCATGAATTATATAGAAAGAAATGAGAAACTAGGATGATCTTAATAAAAAATGGGTGAGAGATTTAATTTTAAATTCTTACTTATAATCACATATTTCAAAATATATTATTTTTTGCAATGAATAGATGCATGCGTATATTTAGATTAGTGATACTATTTTTTTCAATGATAAATTTAATTTTTTCGGGAACTCTGTTATACCGTGATTTAATTTTTATGTTGATGAAATTGACTATTTATGATAGGAGGATATAATAATTATACTAAATCATAAGAATTTCAATTTAATGAATCATTATTATTTTTAGTCACATGTAGTTGAATTTCCCCTTATATCATTCTTGATTTAAAATTTGGATGTTAAGGTTTATTAATTTTTTATTTTCACACATACTATGAGTGATTGAATTTAGAATATTATAAACCAATTCATGATGTGTTTATATTTTTTTCTAATATTTTTTATTCAATTTCTTGAGATAAATTTGGATATATTACCCACTTGGATATGTTTCTGACTTTTCTTAAGTGATCATAGTGAAAAATACCTTTAAAAGGATCGAGGAATTTTTATTGATTCATAAATTATCCTTGATACCTACAAAATGTTGATTCTAATGTTATCCCTTAGGTTCCATGAATGTAATTTTATAGTAATGAGACACATTACAAGCCAATTTCATCCATTCTGATGATTTAACTAATATTTGGAATGATTTTAAATGTTTAAGAATGGGGAGGGAATTCATGGTGGTGAAAATGGATATGATTTGTTCAGGGGAAATATTCTAGGAATTATTAATAGATGTGGAAAAAGTTCCATGTCATCAGTCATTGTATTTATTATTTACCCCTCTAAAAAAGGAAAAAAATAGGTTCAGTTATAGAGGTTAAAAAATAACTATTATATTACCAATTATTTTTATCTTTTTGATTGTGTAGTGGATGCGAGAATTGTACTAGATCAACTTTTAAAAAATTGATGAAACCTAATGTGGGTAACTCATACACTTATTTCTTTGTTCAGGGAATTACATTAAGATTGAGGATGTGGGGAAGATGTAAATTGTGAAGGGGATAATTTCATTGATGTTAAATTCATTATCAGAACTATACATAGAGATAAACCTATTTTTCAATCCTTAATTATTTTTAAATAAATTACATATTTTCCGTTATAATCAGAGTCCTAAGATCTAAATTTTTCAATTCCTCATGTAATTAGTAACATTTTTCCATATAAAGTGTTGAATTTATTCTATTTTAAAGATCATATAATTTAGACATGTACTCATGGAATGAGTAAAAACCTATTTATATTTTAACCTGAGTGATGAGAGAATAAAATTATTATTGAGGAAGATCATGACATGGAAAGTCATTGATGATAAATTATAATGTTTGAATGGAATAAATGGGAGGCTCTGTCATTTTACATAGAAATCCTTTTAAATTATATCAACCGAGTAGTTGGAATCATTTTTGTTATTTGAAAGTTAAATATTTTCTCTATACCATTAATAATGTTTTAGTTTCATTAATTTTGAATAATAGATATAGGAATAATGGGGTGTGCCCTTTTTAATTCATAGGGAATATTTATACTTGAGGGAAAGTATGGTTTAAGTGTGGGCGATTTGATGATATATCATTAAGAATAATTTTTTTAAAATTTTAGTTGAAAAATATCATTTTTTTAAATTATACCAATTATTCAATTCTAATTTATCATTTGTTTCTATTTTATAATTTAAGATGACATTTTTTGAAAAAAAAAGAATTAAAATACATGTTTTATAAGTTTTCACATTTTATAAGTATTTTTATATTTATTCCGTAAAAATGGGCCTATACGGGCCTACTGTCAGTCTATGAGAGAAAGCAATATGGTAGCCCATGACAGGTCACACTAGCCAAGTCACCCACAGAGATGACTAGCACAGGTACCCTTGGGGATTCAAATTCAATGCATGGTGTGCGTGGGACCAAATTACACTAATTCATGCAGTTTTGGTTGATGGTGTGGTGGGAGGATAAACATTCTAGAAAAAGGTGGTGAATGATGGCATTAAGAGTCATACTCTTACCATCCACATTGATGTTGAGTTGGTAGAAGTGGATAAGTTATAGAGTAGATCCAGAATGATGGATTCATCGATGTGGTATGTAGGGAGACAAATGTACTATGAAATTAAGTGAAATGATTCTGTTTTTATCCAGTTATCCACTATAATTATTATACATACCACTAACGTTTTTGTTACATTATTACCACGATCACTGAACCATAATGACACAAAGGAATCCAAAGGAGAGCTCAGTATCCAGTAGTTATTCAACAATCACTATGCCACAACCTTGGTGATGCGGTTTAGGAAACCTGGAAGCTCAAATCTATATAGGTAGGTTGGACTCTTTAATGTTTACATTGTACCATAGACACTATAATTAATTAATGAAGGATTAAGATACATAATCATGTGTAAATATTAAATAAGGGAATACATAGAATAATAATGACTTGGTGGAAAAAGGATCATGGTAACATCATATGTTTTTCGTCATGCTATAGTGATGCTTGGAAGGGTTGAGAAGAGAAAATGAAGAAGATCATGTTGTGTTGTAGGATTGTGAATTTGTTATAGTTGTTCTCAGAATGAAAGTACCACTGGATTGAGGAAGAAGAAGTATGTGGTTGTGATTGAAAAACTACGTTGTAGATAAGAGGGAATCTACATAAGTGTATTATATAAGCTGTGTAAGGGTAATTTGTAAATCTATATAAGGTTGGATGTAGAATATATAAGGCTAAAATATATTACACTTAAATTACTTATAGGGACTTATTAAAGTTAAATTTTCTTACCCTTACACATATAAATTGACTCCTATGAAGGTAGGCTTTGATGAAAGGGTTTCCCACATAGTAGGGTTTTATGGTTCTAAAATTTAAAGTCCTGATGATTTCATGCTATTTATTGGATATATAAAAAATTTATGGAGTTAAAAAAGAATAATACATTCATGGGGTACTCACCTGATAAAGTGGTGTTCTATATACGCGATAAATAAGGGAATATATGGAATGATAAAACAAACATACAGAGAAGACTCGACCAAGGCCTTTATTATTAATAGATGTGAATTTATAAAATGGAGGGATGTGGGTATTTTCAAAAAAGGAGTGAATTTGGCCAATATATGAAAAATATTAAATAAATGAAAATAAAGGAGGTAAAAATAACATTTAATACATTATAGAAGCAAGATAAGTCACTTGAGGTGCTACCTATAATTAGAGAAGGACTACTATCATGCTCTGGGGAACCGACCTTAAGGAGAGATGCCCCAAGAGTCTCTCTAGACCATATGGGATTGACTGATACTACTTTAGAACATTAATATATGGGTAAAAATGTAGGAGGCATATACAACATCTGATAAGATAGTCGAGGACAAGGTCTGTATTCAACCATGATGCTGCATAGCTTGGAATATATTTTATATCTTTACTATTTTTTCTATAATTACAAATTCCATTGTTGGTTTTGAATATAATTATTCTTTGTATTAAATTTTATGTGACACATTTTTTTAGCTCTATCGTTTCTCTTTGTTCCCCTTATTGCATGGTTCTTTTATGTCTGTTGAGAGACAAGTCATGAATAACTAGGTGTTATAAGGGAGTGTGAGATAGAGAAAGGGGATGTGTTAAATTTTCAACATAAAAATAAATCACATATCATATTGTCAAATCCCATATAATGAAATTTTATTTCTTGTCTTTTCAAAATGGTATCACAGAAAATTATTAAATAATTAGATCGATTGATTCAAAAAAATCAATCAACAAAAATGAGTAATAAATAAGCACATTTATAGGGTGAGTTATGAATCATTTATCTAAAGGAGATGGATATTTTGTATATAAAGAGTAAAATGGACGAAAACCATAAAATATATCTTATAAATAATTTCATAACATTTTTATATTAAGATGTTGTTATGAGCTACTTTAAAAAATAATTTTCATGAAGGAAACAAGAAAACCATTCGTAAAACCAAATTTAAAAGAAATATAAAAAATATATCCTTAAATTGGAATATTGTTTAAGTCATGAAATGTGGATTGGATGATAAAATATATAATCATGGAAGAAAACCTATAATATTTTTAAATATATTTTTTGAAATCCACATTATTAAAGTGTAATAAACCATCCACTACATAAAGATAAATAGAAATATAAAGATCAGAAGAGATAAAAAATATTTTGGTTTCAATAATATAAATTAATCTTTTGAAGTGAAGTGATACAAACATGTAGGCTAAATAGTTATTAAAGTGTATGATAATTATTCTTAACAATGTTACAATTTTAAGAGAAAAAAATTCATCAAGGAAGTAGATTTGAATTAAAAATTTCACCTTCCATATATTAATAAGATTTATTATCATATGAAATATGAAATGAAATAATATACGGGACATAGCAGAATAAGTTTCATGAAGAAAAATTTTAACTCAAAGAATAGAAGTTCAGTTTTAATAACACATTAAAACTATTGTAAAAATAAAATAAATTTCCCTTCAAATAGTGAATTTGAAATAAAACACTTAATACCATGGAAGAAAGAGAATCATGATATAAATTTTAAAACTTGTATTATATACAAAATATAAAATAAGGTATGTACAAAAATATAAAAAATGTATTAAAGGATGAAATTCTGATATGAGAAACCCTTAAAAATTTTCTAAAACTCAATTCAAATGAATTATGAGGAAGGATTCATGAAAAGACTTATAAATTCCATGAATGAAAAATAAATATTGATAATATTATCCAATTTGGATTCAAGTACACCATATAAAATAATAATGGGTGAATAACATTAAAACATGACTAAGTTATTACATATTTAAATGAAAACCATTATGTTTATTCTCAAATTCCATGAAAGTGTTTTAACCACATTGAGAATTTGAACCTTCTCTTGGAGGACCTCTATAAAATGGAGGATTTAGGGGGTTTATATAGATTAAGGGGCTTCTAATATGAAAAATGGATTTAGGGGAATTAAAATGGTAAAACAAATCATTATAAATATGTATTTTTAGAGTGTATATAATGAGGTGGAGGATGTTTCCTTTTATAAGTGAGGGGAGTGACATTCATTGTAATGATGTCAAAGAAAATGTCAAAATTCAAGGAAAATGATTATGAAATATGAAAATAATTGATGTTTCAGGACTCTTGGGTAAATTAAACCCTTAACCCACATTTGGAAATAAGTTTTGATGAATTTTATGTGCTTTCTTCATAGTTTTAAAATTTACCATAATTTACTGTTACCCTAGTAACTTATTTTCTTACCATGGTAACTAATTGAAATGAACAAAATTAAAACTTACCTTATTACCTAATTTGAGCATGATGATTTAAAATATGATAATAATTTTACCAAAAAAAAATTAATAATGATAAATTTTAATTTAAAATTATTCTACATAATGCATAAAATCTATTTTCTAGTAAAAGTGTATTTGTAAGAATAAAAATTATAATAAGGATAATGTTACGAATGTTGTTTATTTTCTCAAAAATTAATTTTTTTGTTACTAAAAATATGAGTTATATGTAATTCAATGCAATCCAAAACCAAAATACACCATGTGAATACTTAATTATAAGAAAAGTCCCAAAATGATTTTCTTATTAGAATAAAATATTTCTTGAGTTCCAAAATGATAAACATTGGATTTATAAATTCAAAATAGTATATTTAAATAAAAAAATATTCCACTTAAAAAAATTCTTTCTAATATTCATATATAAGTTTTTATTCCACTCTTATATTATGATAATGTCATAAACACTATGGTATTGGTGGAAAATATGATTTTCACTATTTACATAAAAATAAATCTTTTCAGAAAAACCCAAAAAAATAATACTAAGATAAAAATATCATTTTGAATCCATAGATTAATTTTTTTTAAAAAAATCATATTCTAATATATTTTAATTTGACATTTAAATGAAAATTAGAAAATATAATAAAACATATCTTTTTGGCAAATGATTTTTTGAAATATTAATATTTCTTAATCATATTTTTAATCAATTACAAATTGAATTTGTGTTAATATATTATTCATATAAATAATAAAATTTATCATCATTTAACCTTTATTTATTTAGTTGCCACAAAAAATGCAGGGCAGATAAAACATCAATTTTTAGTAAAACATAGTTGGAAGCATAAAATGATTTTAATTGTATTACTTACATAATAAAAACTATTTTTTTAATATTAATTTATTTTATTGTAAATATTTTCAAATAATTTCATTAAATCGTTATTTACTCTATATTAATTAAAAATAAACTAGAATTTTTAAAATAATGATATTCTAAAAAATATTATGTTTTTAAGAAATAATCTTTACCAAACACCATTAAAATTAATTAATTAAATTTAAATATTAATAATACAATAATAATAAAATATTTATTTGAGTTTTTTAAATATGTTATATAATAATATATAATGTATAAAATATAAATATATTTTTATATAATAAAAAATATCAATTAAATATTATCTTTCAGATTTATTATTGAATTGTAATAATGTATTAATGATTATTTTTTATTATAATATTTCATCTCAATAAATTTTATCATGGTTCATTATAGTTCAGTGTTACGTGAAACATGATATTAAAATTTTTATTTAATTAAATGAAAATCTATTATAACACATTGTTGTTATAAACTCTTCTCTCTTGAATAAACAGTGTTTCTAAAATTTTAAATATTACTCACTAATAAAAAAACATAATGCATGAATCATTATATAGTTTTCATATATCTATCATTGGTAAGACTATAAAACAAATTTTTTATTCTATAATATGTATATATTGGTATTATAAACCATTTATTCCAATTACTCTATATCTGACTATAAATATTTGAATTTTCATGATTCATATCTTTAATAACTTAATATTCATGATATTGTTTCCAAAAAAAGACTAGAACCAAAATGGTTATGATAATACCTTATAAATGTTTTTTAAGATCATTTGATTATGAAAGATCAATCCATATTTTTCTTCTCCTATGACACCTTCATTTCAACCTATGATTATTTATTTTCAAGTATCATATAATTGGATCATCTTATAACTAATTCAGTTTAACCATGGGTTTCTATGATAAAATTCCAAATAGTTTCTCTAGCCTAACTAGTTATATATTAATTACTAAAATTTCATTTAAATACTTTATAATGATTCATAATGAGTATAGGAAACATAAAAATCATATCCTTAAGGAGTGTCAAACAGGGTGTGTAGTTAGGCCTCATATACTTTCACCAAATAAAGATCAACTTCATACCCAACCATCCTTTTTAGGGTCATAATCCCTATGTGTATATTTTTTAAGAACGTCATCAACTTTTTTTGTGTATAGATAGGGATATCATTTCATGGAACCATGTAATTTTTACTTTTCTAAAACTTTTGGATGTTATCCTATAAATAAACTTATCTCTAGGGTTTTCACTATAGTGATCCAATCAAAATACCCAAAAATAACCCAAATGACAAAAAAACTAAACTATATTATGATACCAACAAAGGCTACCCATTCACACAATCCCATGTTTGGTGCTACAAAAAAGTAATATACACCTAGGTTTTGATTCCATGTGAAATGACCCATAATAGACATGGATTTATTTTACATCATTTACATAAGTTAAAAAATATATTTTACAAATATTCATTGAATTCAATAAACTAATGTTTTAGTATATTTGAATATCAACTATAAATGGAACTTATTTACAATAATTATGAGCATTTCACCATAATCGTACAACGTTAGACCCCCTTATAGACTTCTAATATGTTATAGATTTATTTATAACTAGGGGAATCAAAACATATAAAATATGTGAGATATAATGATTAATAAGGAAAACTATTAAATACGTCATCAATGGTGAAATCATAACCAAACAAAAAAACATGATCATCATATAAATATATTATTAAAAAATATATGGATCAATAATAGTTTTAAATAGGTCATGATAGAATGACATGTAATTTGAAATAAAAAAACATATACCATGGAATAAGAGTGAAAATTTAATAGATAATAAACATGAATTATAGATCATAATCATATGAATATTGAATAAAAATGTAGTATCTCTTGGAAATTTAACATAACAAAGAAATATATAATAGGAATAATCATAAGAATACATAAAATAGTGGTTTATAGATCAAGATCTCATAAACCATTATATGTTTGCTAAAAAATTACATCTTATAACCAATTAGTGAATCAATAATCATAACTAGTGACCCATTAGCTACAAGATAATCCTAACTCATGACTCATTAGTGACATGGCTATCATAAATCATGGCCCAATTTTATCTTATGAGATATAAAAACATAACCATGTCATGAAATTGTGATATAGGTCCCCAACCCTCATCATCCGTACATATTGGTCCTATATGAAAATAAATCACAAATGATATCCTGAAACCCCATTAAATGAAAATGGGTTTCATAACATTTCAAAATGGTATCATATAAATTTTTTTTCTAGAATTAGATTGGTTCATACCAAAAATTATATCAAACAAAAGGACTATTTCACTATTGTATTTAGAGGGTGAACCATGAAACATTACTTCAAAGGATATGAATATTTTTAATATATAGAGGTAAATGGATAAAAACAATTAAATAGATTCTAGAAAAAATTTCTTAACATTATCTTCAGAATATTTAGTTATGAGCCACATTTAAAAATAATTTCTAATAATGTAATGTAAAATAATTTTTAAATCACCATATTAAAATAAATCTCAATAATGTTTTATTTAAATGGAATAATGGTTATGTTAAAAAATATAGAGTGTAAGATAACATATATGGTTATAAAAATAAAAACCATTAATATTTAAAAATAGATTTATTGAAATCTACATCATAAAAAGAGAAATAAAACTTCCTTTTACAAATAAAACAGGAGAAATATTATGGTCAAATGGAAGAAAACATATTTGTGTTTCCAAAAAACAAAATAATTTGTTTTGAATTAAATACTATAGAAATGAATTAGAAAGAGCAGTTAATAAATATGAGAATTATTATTAATAACCTTATTATTTTTTGAGAAATAAATTCATCAAGAAAGTGGATTTTAGGTACACATGTCATTTTACAATGATATATAAGAGATATTATGATATTAAATTGGAAATTAAATAATATAAGGGACTTAGAATAAAGGGCATCAACAAGAAACCTTATTAATCAAAGAAAATATACTGAGATAGAAAAACCCCTTATAACTTTTATATCATTCTAATCAAAATACCTCAAATGGGGTGAACACGAAATAAAACACCCAATAGCATGAATAAAGGGATAATATAAATACAAATTGTCAAATATGAGGTATATATACACCATATAAAATAAGGTAGGACTTTTATAAAAAAAGTCTCAAGGTATTTTTTTTAGATGATAAACCCTTAGAAATTTAAAAACAATTGAATAAAAAAATTAGAAGGAGAGACTCAGGAAAAGACATATAAATCACATGAATGAAACATTAATAAAAATAACAAAATCTTGTGGGGAATTGAGTACACCATATAAAGTAATAATAGGGGAATATGATAAAAATGAACCTCAATGAATTAAAATTGATGTGTAATCCCTTAATATTAATCTGAGATACTATAAAAGTTCTTTAACATCAATCATAATTTGTACCTTCTCTTTGATGAACTCTTAGAAATGGTGGTTTTAAGGATATTAGATAGATCATGGGGTTTTAAAAATTTATAGAAACTCTAGGATATAAATAATGGGAAAATATTTTAGAGGAATTCAAATTTTTAGATACTATGTAAATAGGTGGTGAATGTCTCTTTTATACGCGTGGGTAGTGAAAAAGATGTAAAAATATAAGAGGAAAATTAACTATTCAAGAAATGTGATTCCAAAATATATAACAAATATTTGTTTCTTGAGTGTTGGTTTGGGATTAAATTTCCCTACACATTTTTAGGTAAGGCTTGAGGAATTTTAATCCTTTATTCATTATTTTTGAACATTTTACGTTAATTTTTTTACCATGAAAAATTACTTTTTTACCTTGGTAAATTATTTTAATTTACACTTTTAAAATTTAACTCATCACATAATCTGTACATGATTATTTAAAATATGAAAATAAATTTATAAAATAATATTTTTAGTGTGATAAATTTAATTTTAATATTAGTTCACATAACTTCTAAAAACTATCTTTTTTTAAAAAAAAGTGTTTTTAGGCATTAAAAATTATACATAAGATAAAATTATCAATTTTTTTGATTTTCTTAAAAATAAATGGTTTATTAATAAATCAATAAGGGTTATGGGTATTTTAAAGAAATCTAAAAACAAAATACAACATGTGAATATTTAATTAAAAGAAATGTCAAAAAACAGTTTTTTATTAGAATAAAATATTACTTGAGTTTCAAATTGTTAAACAAGGGTTTTATAAATTTATAATAGTACATATAAATTAATAATCTTACACTTTAATTACATTTTTAATTCAAAAAACTATTTTATATGTTTTTAAGTAATGCATATATTATCATGAATACATAAATACTATGGTATTTTGGAAAACTATATTTTTTACTATTTACCTAAAATCAATCTTTTTAGAAATATCCAAAGAAAAAAATTCCTATTATGATTCAATGTTGATGAATCCTAAAAAACATTATCTAATATTCAAATTTTAAAATTTATTAAATTAACTTGTTAATGGAAATAAAAATATAATGGAAGACAATTTATATATGAAAATGACATTTTGAAGTATAAACAATTACTGTTATTATTTTTAATATATTAAAAACTAAATTAGTGTTGATTTATTATTAATATAAATGATATAATTTATCATCATTTAACAATAATATATTTATTTTCATAAAAAAATTCATGTCTCATAGATGTGTAATGTTTAGAAAAATGAATTTTGAAGCCAAAACATTATTTGTTAGTATTAAATGCCTAGTATTAAATATTAGATTAATAATATTTTTTTCTTAATAAATTTATCAATATATTTCATTAAAATTGTGATTTTGTTGAATAAATTAAAAATACACAAAACTTAAAAATAGTTCATTGTAAAATATTATATTCATAATAAATAATATTAACCAAATACTAATAAAATTAATTAATTTTATTTAATTATACTAATGCATTAATATTAAATTACTTATATGAATTTTTTATGTATATAATATAATAATATTAAATGCATAAGAATATCAATTTTCTTTTATAATAACTTTCATCAATTAAATTTTATCTTTTTGTTTCATTATTTTATTCACATAATATATTAGTCTTTATCTTTCATTATAATAATTTTTAGGAAATAAAATTTATCACGGTGTGTTTTAGTTTTGTGTTTCATGTGAAATTATATATATATAATAGTATTTAATAAAATTAAAATATATATTAGGATCTCAGAGATTTGCATTGATGACCTAGAATAACCAATCAATTTCTTTACCCCGATGTTTTAGGACCCTCAACAACCATCCATGAAATGCATTTTAGGAAATCTTTATAAAGTTCCTGATAATGGAAACATAAAAAGTTTTGTAATGGGATAATAGATAAGATCATGCCTTCCTCCTCGTATTCCAAAGGCATCCGACTATCAGTGAGGATCTGATAATATAACACAAAGATACTACACCTAAAGTATCACTACACACAATAACTAGAAAATAACTAAACATTAAAAACAAAATAAAAACATAAAAATAAATATTTTTCATTACAGTATAACATTAAAATAATAAATAACATCTCCATATTGTTATAAAATGTATACATATTAGTATATAATTATACATCAAAATAATATCACCCAATGGGTTGATCACATATCAGGTTGAAATAAAATAATATAGAAGTAAAGAAGACCTTTCCATAATTCTCAGCATAACCTTATACCCATCTGCACACCCCCGCTAATATCTTATGACTCCCCGACATATATACAGGCCATTTTAAGAATATAATAGCCAACCAAAAAATCAATATATGTACAAAATTTCCCTTGCATAGTGTGAGCATAAAACATTGTAAGATTCCACCAACAATGTCCTTATTTAAAACTAGTATAAATGTGCATGCATGTACTGAATGAAATGAAAGCCATTACATAATTAACTGTATAAAAATGTTCTAACCATTAGGTGATCAGGGATACACCATGACATTTTACACAAAACTATATCTACTAATGCTAATTTATGGGTTTTCAATTGAATTAACGTAATAAGTTGAGTCAGCATACTGAGTAACTCATCAAAATATTTAGGGGTATCACATAATTCTTGGAATAAACATAAAATATTGGGGGGTGTTAACCACTTGGGATGGTTCAATAATATCATGTGGAAACACATCCCACCAAGAATAAAAAGTCAATATCTTGGGGTAGTGTATCCCATATGATGGTAAAACTCAGTATCTATGGGTAGTACATTCCACAAGGTATCAAATTTCAATCTAAAGGGTAGTACATACCACATAAAAATGATAATCTTGGATAGTAGTAAACCTAACTAAATTAACAAGAAAGTAAATTTCTATCATTAGAATCAACAATAGATACCAATAAGTATCATGGATTGAATTACACTCAAACCTATCACCCAATGGAATTTTGTTTGTAAAACTCCTAACCCTATTACAAAAAAAAAGATATGGTTGAAATTACCCTAATCTGAATAACCACCATCTCAATGGGAATCATATCCCAAAAATATAACCATCTTCCCAAGAGGTATCAGATATAACTACATTACAATCATCTTCAGTGTCATCGCATCAAATCCACATAATCCTTATTTTGAGAGGCATTACGTTGATCCCACATAACCATCATCTTGGGAAGCATGACATATTACCCACATCACTATAATCGCATGAGGAATCACATTCATCCCACATAACCATAATCATAGGAGGAATCATATCCCACACAAACCACCATAATTGAAATCTTTAGTAATGTCCACTTTATCAACTCAGGGTTTAGTTCTTAATATTAATCCCAACATCTAGTTCCATGACATGGATTATCATCAAATTCAAAAATAAATTTCAAGAAAAAAATAATCCAATAATAATAATGACATTCCATAACATCATACTTAGACCTTGGATAATATCCTACAAAACATGGATTCATCACACATCCATTAATTCATAATGAATCATTATTACAATACATTCATAAAAAAATCCATAAGTCACATAGTAAGATCCTACTCAATGTATGCACTACATGACTCTTCTAGGATAGGAACCTCAATACACACAAGTTGTAGCACAACCACTCTAAACCTATCTCAAATTTAATATTTAGAGAGTACTGAAATTTTTCTAATGTATTATAAAATATTGATACCCAAGTACATCACCACAAACCACAACATTATAATCATGGTTTAGGGATATGAGGTTAGTGAAAAAATAAAGAGGGTCTACCAATTCACCTTTTAAAGCCAAAATATATACCATTTTTATTTCCTCATCCCATATATGCTTAATATACATTCCATTATCAAGAATAAATACTATAATTCTTAAGGATATAAATCATAGACCGGTGTGACGACATCTCCCATTTCAAGATGCTTGTGTACATGATAGAAATATTCATATCCATATCAACAGAAAGATTATAAATCATATATAACTGAATCCCTATCAACATAACCCTAATTTATGAAAGTATATAATTTTCCTCTTCATATGCATCCATTTTATTATGCACCATCTATATTGAGTTAGAGATCATGATGTAGAGATTTCTAATGCACCTAGTGGCCAATCATGTTTCTATCATCATATTCCACATATGAGTACCATTAATACCTGAGAAGAATATTTTTATTCAATTATTTGGGAAGATAGAGCTTATTTCAATGAGTAAATTTTATAGACTATCCAACATTTCGAAATCATTAATATTGGAAGTCTGGTAATTAGACTCATTACACACCTCCCATATTTCCTAAAAACTAACAACAAAATCCACGCCTCGGTTGTGATGTTCATGAGTGTTGATATTCACATTGATAGACCATGAAGTGAAAACATGATCAAGGTAAGTTTTCTAAAATTAAATAGCGATGCATCTCCCATGTTTATCACATATCTATATGAACCATTATCCTTCAATTAATAAGTGGTTTACTATCTTGAAATTACCATTGTTAATGACAACCAATTTAAAATCCACCAAGGCTCATTTCTTCCTGATCAAAGTATAATAAAATATTACACAATGTCTAATATTTTAGTATGGGATTCTATAATTAAAAGGGATATATAAACTATGGATTATATATGTGCATGGGTTATAATTATGTGGTACATGTTTGATCTTATATAATCCACTAGATGCGAGTCTTCTCAAAATTGAAGGAGTAAAATTGATGAGATAAACTTCATTAGATAGGGAGATGAAGTCATTAACCATCTTCTAGTAATTAATCATTACTGCATTAAGGAGATTTGGAAGGATCTTGACTTCCTGATATGATAATTCCATGAATGGAAAATATAAGAAATTGAGAACTTGACCTGCCCAATTTTCACCATAAAAGGAAATTTCAACTCATCCTATAATACTTCCTGAGTAGTCCGGAAGAATATTGAAATCCATATATAATCCCTAACAAAACATAGATATTTTAGTCCCCATATAATTAATAACATTCTTAACACATTCTTATTTTATTTTGATGAATCTTGATGAGAAACACTTCCATATTATAAAATCCAATGATAAATCTTCTTGTATTTAGGTCATGATTTCTTCAAAAACATTTACGTCAATCCTACCATCCTCATATGTCTTAAAAATCTTGGACCAACTCACCCAATGACTACAATCATCAAAATGAGACTCCCAAATAAATCCCTCGAGAAACCTTTTAATATTTTTGATGAATTTATTTATAGTCTGTGTAATAAATAACACATGTATGGTAATCGAATGAATAATATTTTTTATGACTGTAATCCTAACATAAAATAATAAAAAAATTTGTTTCAATTAGATATAAAACCAATTATTTTATCCACCAATCCATTAATGTAATGGGTATAAATTATTCCCATATACAAGAAATCCCCTAAATATGTCATTGGTAATTTAATTTTAAAAATTCCCAACCATCCTTAAATTGACATGTTTGGTATTTTTATATTGTTTTGAGATATAGAAACACTATTTTTAATTATGATAACCATTTTCATACTCCCATTACCATATGTGTTGAATATTTTGTAAAATTTATTAATGGAACAAGACCAACCATAGATAAATAAAAGTATATTATTGATGATAAAATATGAGGGATGCCTAAGATTATCAACATTCATTTAAAAGTCCTGATTTAACATCTATGAAAACTTTATTATTATTTATACATAATGAGACCTGAGTATGAATAAAGAGGATAAGGGAAAAGTATATTCATTTCGTAACCCTTAAGATGGTTTGAAGAATCCAAATATTTTTCCCACGGGACACACTGAGAACCAAAGAGAAGAATAGACTCTTAAAAACAAATCATAAACCCACTCTGAAAAGACACATCTCTAATGGAACTTTAGAATAAATCCCACTCCATCATGTTATAGTGTTTTTCTATATAAATATTAATCTTGATATTGGTTTCTTCCACTTCTTGATCATGATACTCCATCACTTCTTAATCCAAACATATTTTCCTATCTAT
Source organism: Viscum album (assembly GCA_963277665.1). Taxonomy (NCBI): domain Eukaryota; kingdom Viridiplantae; phylum Streptophyta; class Magnoliopsida; order Santalales; family Viscaceae; genus Viscum; species Viscum album. The sequence goes on along the minus strand of OY728143.1, from coordinate 1,994,104,826 downwards.
ATTCCTTTCTTTTATGAATCCATATTACTCTCTATAAATAATATTAGGTAGGTAAAGAGAAATAAAAGAATTTAGTGTTTTAGAAAGGATTTTGTAGGAGAAATTAAAAATATTTATGGGTCTGTACTGATTAAAGGTGTTATGGTACTATGACATTGGAATAAGGATTAAAGTGGTCATAGACCTATCATTGGGAAGCTTTCCAACATTAAAAAAATAATAGTATGGTCCAATTACATATATATGTTTTGTAAAATTTTCAATTATAAATATAAAATGATCATCTAAAATTATTATGATTAGGTGAAATATTAATATTTTGGTCTTGTAAATCACCTTTAATGATTTATCTCAATGAAATATATTTTATTTTAAAATTCTAGTCATTTTTAATACTGCAAGAAATGAAGTATATAATAGAAGATACACCATTCTCAATAATATATCCATTTAACATTTATCAATGAGATCCATAATAATATTATAAAAATGGTACATAACTAGAGGTCCAAGAGAATCAATATCACCGATGAAAGAACCGTCCCTTAATTACCTATTATGATTGCCAATAAATTTCAATTATTTATTGAATCCATGGAAATAAGACATGTTACTACATTCTTATGTATTCAATATATCTTTTAAAGTTTCTCGTTCCCTACTTCCTTCAACAAAAATTCAATCTAAAATATTATTTTCTTTTTGGACAATTTTTGAGTAGGTATCTTTGTACTAAATTTCTTGGATCCATGCATCTTATTTATGAATATTAACATGAATGTCTTAAAAACTATACATATTAACTGATATCATAACAATAAATTTGATTATGTTCTATTTAATCAACCCAAATTTATTTTTAAGAAACATCCATGATTTATAGTTTATACTTTTTTCAAATGATTCCTAAATTGGTTGTATAAATACCCATTATGGTGACACTTCTTGGTAAAGAAGAAGTTCACGGGTTGGTGTTCAAGATGTTCCATCTTAAGAAGTAAATTTGAGTGGCTGATAATAGTATGAGGAAAATGGGAAATCATGATAAATTTAAATCTTAAAATACCTTCAAGGTCGGTTAAGAATCATTCCAAGTGGAACCAAATCCTTCTGTACCATTATTTATTATTATATAGGTGAATGTGTCACTTGATAACCCTAGATCATGAAATTTTTTCCCAATAACAAATCATTTAAATATTTCTATAACTATAATTGTATAATTTTAGCCTCATTTATTTTTGTGGAGTTGATAATGTAGTTTAAATTACCACAAAGAAACTATCTTTCCAATACAAATTGAATATTAATTATTTGTTATAGGAAGTATAACATGAATGCATAAGTAAATAAATAAGAAATATGACAAATAAGTTTTATATTGGATTGAGTAAATATCCATTCGATTCATTACATACTCTATAACTCCTCCAGAGATGTATAAATGCACTAATATCTTAAATTTTTATGATAAGTTACAAATATTTACAATATAGAATTTTTAACCCTGGAGGAAAAACCCAGTACCTTTAAGTTGAAGGAATACCCAATCAAACATTGTTTATACATAGGTATAACTAACCATACCTTTTATATGTATACGGATAACATATGTACTAAATTTTTTCTAGGTAACCATAACAAGAACACCTCCCTTTAATAAAGCTTTCACTAGTGTGTGATTTGTATTACAACTCAATTATAACTTTACAACACAATAAAATCATAGTATAATGAAAAGATAAATAATGAGAACCAATTAATGTAACAGATGGTGGTCATTAGAGTATAATAGTTAAGCCTAAAACCTTTAATAAAATAAAATAATGATGAAGCTTTAGGAAAAAAACATTTATATTTTATAAATACATATTAAAAATGAAATGGAATAATTATAATTTATAATGATTCAATAATTTTATATCTCTTATTAGTTTTTGGTTTCCCATGCATGTTTACATAAATCTTGTGTATATATCATTCATCAAAAGATTCTATTATTTTAATAAATCTCAATTTTCCTTCCTTCTTAATTCAACATTTTTCATTTCCTATGATTACTTCATTAGTTTTCTCAATGATATAATAATTATGTAATGGTTTGAGATAAAATAAGGAAATTATTTATTTCAATGTGCACTAATCAATGTATCACTACACTATACATTGACACTGTATTCTCAAAACAACATAGCCTTAAATTAGCTCATGGTACATTGGTCCTAATTTATTTTTTTGAATTGAATTAACAATATTCATTGTTTTAAATTTATTCTCATTATCTCCATATTGACTTTAAAAAATTTCTGTTCATATTGCACATCATAACATTCTATTACATATACCTTTCTGTGGATACTACATCAACTTAAAAAACCTAAATTTTTATGAAAATATACTTATTTACTTCATCACATTACACCAATTCCTCAAAAAAAGTTAAATATAAAATGAATGAAATGTTTTATTTGACATAGTTTCAAATTCATTGTACATAAAAACAGTAATAATCCACTATAAAACATTAATACCATGAATGGTTCTCTTGAATATTAAAATTTGGTTAAACAAATAAAGAAGAATTATATGAAAATAACAACAAAATAAGAACTGATCTTAATAAGTATTTAAAAGTAAATGAACGAATATAAGGGCATTAAAACACTATTTATATTGGATTTAGTTAATAACTTATATTGGTCCTTTTGATATCATTATCTCATGTTTGTATCATGTGTTTTTTCTTTACATCATGCCGGTTAAATGCGATGTTAAGTTAAATCTAGACTTCAAAAACTATAGTGCCACATTTTATCACCAAAATAGTATATTTATAATTTGGTTCGATTTACTTATATTATAAAATTCTATAATATTTCCATCACATCAAATATTACCCCAAAGTAACATTTTTAGTTCACATTATCATCTGATCATAGAAGAAAACTCCATATATATATAAATTATATATTTAATTTAGTCCAAATTTAAAGTAAATTAATTAATCATTTATAATTTATTATTGTTGAAGAACATTTATATTTAAAAATTTATATTACATATTAATATGATTCACACCATTTGAAGGGATTTAGATCAAGATATGGTAAAACTACTATAGTAAAATGACTATGGAAATCTAGAGACTTGATTTTATGTTGTATTGGATAGATCCTATGTTTCATCATAACATTACATTAGAAAACTAAACAAGGGATACATTATAACATGAATTACATTTTCAAAAATTATGGTTAGATTGGGAACAACCCAAAACTTGTATAAATGAAGTTCAGATGTCCCAAAATACTTATTTAGCTTAGGGACTCATAATTAAACTCGTATAAAATGTTAGAATAAATTTAAAAATGAATTATAAAGATAAAACAATGAATACACAATAATATATAATTAAAATAAAAAATATATAATATATATAAATTAATTCATAAATAAATAAATAACCTAAGTTAGTGGTTTGAATTACATAAAAACAAAACAAAAACCAAAATAAACTCTCCCATTTTGATTATTTCCTAACAAGACCGAGGTTCGAAACATTTCTTCACCATTTTGAAATGATTTATTAAGTGATATCATTACACATAGATCATAATAAATATGAATTAAACTAAAGATAATTATAATTAAGAAAATTGGGAACTCTATATATAAAATTTTAACTGCCCCATATGTTAATCAATAAATCACAAAAAAGAAAAACTTTCAACTAGAAATATAAAGATAATTCAAAAACATAAAATAAAAAATCATAAAGAAACAAATTTATAATAAGATATAATGGTTGTTAAAAAGGTAATTAAATGTTGAAATATTAAGGTATATCCCCCTTAATTTATGTATCATTATCTAAAATAATAATATCATAGTTTAAGGTTTCTATTGTGATTTCCCCTTGAATAATACAATTACGACAATGATATAATTTCCAATAATTTATAAAGTATATTTAAAGAGGTTGTAAAATATTTTTAAGGTATTAAATATAAATATTTTTATAATATGTAATTTACAAAAATTATTGATAAATAAAATCATTATATAAATAAAAATAAATAAAATTTTGTACAACTCATTCCAATAATCCTATAAATAATTTAATTAAAGTACGTATACTCTATAATATAATATAAATTACATAAGAATGTATTGATGTGGTTTTAAGTTATACAAAACAATTAAATATAGTGGAATAATACTCCAAAACTAGATTAGTACTACAATCTATATATACATTTTGAATTAATATAAATGATTAACAAGAATGGAATGCCTTACACCATTCAATCTAAACTGTTAGAAATTTTCAAATTTTTTTATCAAGGTCACTAAGATGTTTCCAAAAATATCCTTCTTTTGAATGTATCCACAACTCATTAGAATCACATATTTCTTGGGTATGACCTCACTTGATACCATAGTATTCTAGAACCATGTTTAATGGAGATGGGGAAATGAGATCTAGGTATAATTAAATTTAAGGAATTTATATAATAGAATCACCCCCAAAAAAATTAATATCCTTATTATATAGTCCATCATAAGATTTTCCTAGGAATCTCAAAATTTATCTTAAAAAATTAAACGTTTCATAAACACTTTATTAGTTACAACTCCTTATAACTTTTGTATATTCAATGTTTCACACAAAAAAATTGTTTGGGGAGTTTAATATTTTTATTATAATAATCTCATGTTGAATAAACATGTTTGATAGCAATTGGAGAAAAATTCAAATGAGTCATGTTTGTTATAAAATTATTTTTATGAATATTCACCTCACTACAGTGTGATGAAAGATACCACATTAAGGTGTATTCCAAGGTACACCATAACATGGTCCAATCCATCACGCTATAAAGGTTCTCTTAGGAAAAAAATTAGATAAAACTATAATATTAACTAAATACTCATAGACCTAGAACAATTTCACCATATATTACATCATATGGAAAAACATGTGAACCCATATCCAATAATCATTTTTTTCACCAAAACTCTTATAGAAAAATCTCTAATTTATTTTTACCACTTGTTACATCATATATAAAAACTTGTGAAAACATTTTGTAAATACCTTCTAGGTATACTCTATTACACTTTTTGTGGTATATTTCAATGTTTCATAAACCTGGTCCTCAATCACATGACCACAAAGTGTGACCCCATGTGAATTTGTAGCATTTAAAAAATCATAAATTTTGGAATCCGTAAATAATTTCAAACCATAGAGTCTATAAATTTTCTAATGATACTCTATCTATAAAAGGGTCTAACATGATATTTATTGGAATCATGTATATTTATACTAGTAACCACGAGTTTTATCACATGAAAGTATTAATAATCACATTATCAAGTTTTTTAAGACACCTAGTAACCAAAATTAATTTATTATGTAAGTCCCATTGAATTTCTCAAATATCTCCAATTCTCTGAGTACAGACTAACCAGGTTGATGAATACATCATATTTCATTTATTTTAGTGGATTATCAAATCACATGACCCTTATCCAAATATAAATGAACATTATATGTGTTATCATGGTATGGTTTTACACATATTATTCTTTCCCAATTGGGAACGAAAACGCCATACTCTTAATATGAGAAGGATGGTACCATCTTTCTTAAGATCCAACTGATTAAATGATCAACAATATAACCAACCACCCTGATTTTCTAAACCTCAAATATTTTGTAAAAAATATATCAATGTATGAATGTTCTCATGTTTTATATCCATCCAACCTTATTTAGTGGGATTCAATATAGAAAATACACCTCATTTATTCTAAATTAATTGTTTATAACGCTCTATTTATTATATAAATGAGGGATTATCATGAATAAAGAGATAGTATTATAATTTAGGAGTATATTACATAATTCTACAGGAAATACTACTCATAGTAAAAATATAACTTCATCACTTCCAATAATACTACATGAGGAACATATAGTATGTGTAAATTAGATTTTCTGATAATTATCATTTCACTTCATAAAATATTTACAATCAACATGAAAGAAAGATAATACAGAGTTTACCTTTTATATAACATAACACATTTTATATTCTTAATCTTATTTATGTATTTTAATAATACAATACATAAGCATACCTATAATCATATTATATATGAAGGAATATCATATCAGCATTATATTTGCTTTAATTTTAGATTATTATTAAAATCATTGTATCTCTATGCAATTCTTATCACATCTTTATGCTACCACATATTAAAACCTTCCAAATAACCTCTTTTAGTGAGTAACACCTATAAATAAATCTATATTTAATATTGATGAGACTTATGAAAATTATTCCCAATATTTAACTCTTTTAAAAAAGTATTAAAAATAAATAACATTATATAATATTATATTATGATGTTAAAAACTTATATTTTATACTTAAAAATCTTTATAAGTTTATCATTTTCATAATTTTGGGAACATTTACATCAAATTTTCCTCGAGATCATTTTTATATACTAATATAACTCTTTAAATTATTTATTTACTAACATATCCTAAAAACATTTTTGGATATAAAGTTAGACTCACCTCGATATGGAAACTAATTCTAACTCTTTAAATTTCAATTTGTAAATATACCCTAAATCCTTCTAGAATATTAAGTGAAATTTAGTTTGAAATTTGAATACCATAATTTTTTTTTGAACATTGTAAGTCCAATACATACTAAAATTATCCTATTAGAGACTATATTCTCTTAAAAATATCATGATACAATACAAAAACATATTTAGGAATAATAAAAAACACTTATTTCCTTTAGTGAGTCTATTTAGAAAATAAAATCTTGTATTTATATCATATATGGTATTATATGTGACTATTTTTTTGAAAATAAAACAATTATTTAAACTATTTCACTGATAGAAGAGTAATTAAATCCTCCTTATTTTGAAAAATATATTGATAAACACTTTCATCATAGATAAAAAAAATTATATTTTATATTATTATCATGTATTCTATAGAATATGAGGAATCATAAACCATTTATATTAAATCCATCATCTCATGTTGTTTATAACAAATCTTTGCTAATAAACAACTTCTCTTGTCAAATAAGAAAATAAAAAAAACACCTATTTTATTAAGATCCCTCTAAAATTAAATTATTTCTTATAAATAAAAATATTATTTATAAAAACCCTTTTCTTTATCATTTAAATTAATACTATAATCTACATAAATTTTTTCATTTATTTTGAACTCATGTACACTCACAAAATTGGTAAATAATATATTTGGTATGACATACCCCTAAAATATATATAAATTTATTTCCATATGATGGATACCTAACAAGGATTTTATTTGGATCTTCCCAAAACCCTTTAGGTATCTTAGAAAAATTATATTCTATAGAAACATTTTACATACATTTGAGAACCACCATTAGGATTCATTAATAAAGGATTACTATTTCTCACCTCCAATCTTATTTATTTGTCTTAAACATTTACCCTCACATACTGTCAATATTTTTCTAGATATTAAATATCCTATTTCAATATCATATATCCTCAACAGTTTTATTAAAATAGGTAAATGTTTATTAAACTCATTCTCATTGTCAGAACACTTCAAATAGAATGAAAATTATGGTTAAGAATTTCTATACAGAATATATTTACTCTAAAATTTTCACTTAACATACTCAATTATATTGAATATATGAGTAGAGAAAAAAAATTCCCTTATAGAATATAGTGTTAAATAATTTCAATATTATTTTAAATAGGAAGGTATTTTTTTTAAACATCGATTTTGTACTTATTTATTAATAATGATTTTTTACGTTTTTTTACAAATATAAGAAGTTTCTTACATTAATATTCTTATTTTTATGGGAAATATCATTATGTAATTTTTTATTATGATGATTCAATTTCTATAACCTAATATTTTAACATATGACTATCATTTTTTACATTTATTTAATAGGGTTTTTACTTAAATTTTCTCCCATTAAAATGATGACCCCATTTTAAAATCATAATATACATTAGTGTGCCAAGATAAAAATATCACTAGTTAATGATTCCATATTAGTTTTCCTCTCACCACATTGTTATTTATATATGCCAATATTATATGCATATGATATATGAATTTTGGATTGTTGAGAAAATAAAATATACTTGATCGATCATATTCGTTGGTATTAAAACTCTAAAGGTATTCTTATAAAGTGTAACATAATTCCTAGAGTGGGATTTTATTACCTGACTATTATGCTTATCATTATATTATATTCCTTAAAAAATTCCATCCATAGGATCTCAAAATTAACATAAACATGTCCAATTGGATGATCGAGGTTTGGACATTTGTTTTCATTAGAAATTTTTTTAAAATTTTTATTTAATTAGGGGGATTTAATATCATTATAATATATCATGACTTCAATTTTCATGTATCCATGGTTATAAATATATTTTTTTTGGAATCCTATTAGTTTTGTTAGATATATATGTTCATACAATATTAGCATTTACTACATCAATAAGTCTATTTTTATATTTCTAAACCAAACTAAAATATAACTATATTCATACATATCCAAACAAATCATATATATAAGGTTCATGAAAAAATTATTGTAAAGTCATAGAATTCTTTGAAAAAAATCCACACAAGATTAAGTTTAAAGTTATGTATTTTCGACCCCCGCATTTCTAGACAAGTAATTGGCCTCCAGGATAATGAGTAGTCTGATCTAAAGTCTCTCTATCCAAGGATACATTACTCAACAGATATATTGATCCAATTATAACACCTAATATATATAAACAAAATTCAAACATTAAATATATATTCAAAACCCAATGCAAACATAATTCAAGGTAAAACGAAACTAAATCATTTAACATAATTAATATGTAACACCTTAGATTCATGTATGACAATTTATAAGTAGTCTAACACTTTAAACTAAATCATAAATTGTAATTCATAATATAACACTTTATATATTTGAATAAATAAGGTAATAAAGTTAATAAATGGATGATTCAGATATTTAAATTTGAGATAACTAATTGTTGAACAATTCATGACTAAAAATTATAAACTATTTGTAATTTTGGCATGGATAAACATAAACAATTATATTTCATCAAATAAGAAAACTTTACATTACCATCTCTATGGAATTAATATGAAATCTTTAATATTGAAATAATGATATATTTTCTGAAAACTTTTATTATTAATTAATAAATATTTCATATTCATGTTAAAATGTTACTTTATTGAAATATAAAATAATTAATTTAATTAAAACCACAAATTACACCAATATCAAAAAATACTTTTGGAATGGTTCAAATAAATTTCAAAAAATAGGTATAATATAATCATTTTATAACTATATTTATGAATAATTCATATATATATATATAATTTGATATGAAAATATTTTAAATTTTAAAAATATTAAATTATAAAAACATATAAATCCAATTTAACTTGATTAAATAATACAAAATATTTTTTGTATGGTTTAAATCCTCCTCCATGCTAATGAATGTTATTAAGACTTTTTAAAAAAAATCATTAAAATTTAGTCTAAAATATCATTCAATACAACCTAATTCATGTCATTCTAGTACTTTGGAAAAATCATACACTATGGTAGTTTTCCATCCATTATGTAGATCAAGGAATTTCTGAAAGGATTTATAATGTCAAAATTGGCTTGGTCATTATCTTGAAATGTCCCCAAGGTGGATCTTGATTATGGAATATAAACCCCTAGACCATAACATTGAGCATCATCCTATAATTCTCTACTATCAATGGAATTATTTTGATGCTAAAAATTCCCATTTCCAAATAAATATGTCATGATCTATTAGTATTAATAATTGGAATACCCATTTTTATAAAGAACATGATGTTGCCTTGAATTTTCCAGAATAGAAACATGCATTTTAAATTTGGATATACTAGGGAACCTGAAAAAAATATTTTTCTAGTTTTATAAATCTATTAAAATTTAAAAACAAACATTGATAGATTCGATCTGATACCAATAAATGGGTTTTGAGAAATTTAAAAAAATTTAAGATATAATAAGAATACTAAAAAATATTATTATTTACATATTTTATCTATATGTTTAGAATAAATATAATCAATGAACTATAATGGTATACCATACACCATTCAATCCATCATGCCTAATATTTTCAAAATAATTATATTAATATCACTAAGAAGAATCCAAATTTAAGGGTTTTAAAAGAATATAATAAAACTTATTAGAACATCTATAAGTGATTTAATCCCTAATATGAGGATCTCTAGAAATAAATATGAAATAATGTATAAAAAAAATGAAGAATACTTCCATAAACATTGTACCATATACCGTAGAAGAAACTGAATTATCTATGAACAATATCACATGGGTTTGAGAGAGATCAAAAAGTGGAGACCAAATGAAATCCCCCTATGTAGTGAATCTATGGGCTATATTGAACTATCTGATATTCAGATTAGTTTTTTATTTTATTCATGATGTTCTAGCATCTCAAATGGAAATAAGGGAGACGAATAGAGATTATGGTCTTAGTGAGTTTCAGAAAAGAAACATAAAACCACTTAAACATTATTTTTAGCTGGATTTAGTATATATATTTTCTATAGAAGGTGGTCCTCAACATTCTTAATTTATTCATACATTAAAATTCATGAATAAATAATCCATCCAGTATATAAATTCATCATATAGATTCTTCACCAACCATTTGTTTCATCTCATGAAGTAGTATAGTAAATGATATCTTATGTGGAACATAAAATTGAAGCATTACTTACAAACCATAAAAACAATGTGATGCAACCAATGAATACAGAAAAATGATATATATCATATATTTAAAAGGCTTTAGGGAATATATCCATCAATCTACCAATTTTACTAAATAATTATATCCTTTGTGTCATTTCGTCATATATTATATCACATACAATAACATTTGAAATCATATCTAAATATAATTTTGGAATTTTTCTAAAACTCTTTTATAAATCCTCTATCAACATTACATTATATCATATCATATTAAATAACATGTGAATACACATCTAAAACAATTTTTTATTAACTTTAATAAACATTAAGAATAACTCTGTAATTCCAAATAAATCACATTTAATAAAAAAAATATTTGTGAATCTGTGGGCCAATATATCATTGAAAACAAATAAAAATATTCAGATCTATATAAGAAATTAGTGGACACTTGGAAAGTGTTAATTCTACTCTAGTTATAAAGGGATCTGGCATTATATCCATCTAACACATGTATCTATATACATGTTTCCACCAATATGCATAATATGAAGTTGTGTATTCTCTTATTTTCACTTATTCAATGAAATTAAGTGACCCTAGGGTACCAAAAATATAAATCCCGTATAGATAACTCACTGATACTCTATTATCAATGTGTATATTTTTCATACTGATGAATACATCACATTCCATTCATCCTTATGGATAAGTACATCACATGTACCTTATCTGAATAGATATAAAATATCAAGGTGTATCTGCACACTCAAATGGTCTATCTCAACTGAGTGCCCCAAATTCATACTAGTATTACAAGAGGAAAAATCCAATCATGTATATGATCCAACCAACATCATAACTATCAACATACCTAACTACACCATACTGGATAAGTTAATTAAAAACTTTTGTATGTTGGTTATCGAAGTATGATTAGTCTCATTCAAGGTATCTCACAAAAATTAGGCAAATAGATCTCAAATATGATCCTTGAACTCATATTATAGTTTATACTTATGTATGAGACTCCAAGTAGTACACTTATTAAGATATCTAGCATAAACAAAAAATTCCTTTATTATTTTGCGCCTCATGAGAATATTCTATATCTCTATATAATAATCTTACTAATGCTGACATTTACATTTCATCAAAATGAATAATATTATAAAATTAAAATTTCTTTTGGATAACTTCAAAGTGATAATTTGAGAGTTCAATTATCATTATAATATAAAAAATTTATTTAGATATACACATTTTTGAAACCAATGTAAAATAATGATAAAGTGGAGATTTCCTTTTAATATGATATATTTCATACTCTTAAACCCTTTCAAGAATATTTATTAAATCCTACATAATAAGTGGTTTAAAATAACATATATGTAAAACTTCTAGATAATCATTATGTTTATTTCACTTTTTGGGTTTTTTTATCTCAATATATCCTATGTAATTCTTTTCACATCTCTATTTGGTAATTTAATAAAACTATCCAACTTTTTAGTTAAAAAAATCTATGATGTAAGCTAGTTTGAATAATAGTGATTCTTTGGAATAAATTTTATAATTATTAAACAACAAGAATATTTTTAGACCTCGAATCTTTACAACATCTAATTTTATGAATTGAACTAGTATTTTTTAGATAAAACTCTTTATAAATTCTTCATCATCATCCTTAGAAATCAGTTCCACTAACAATTTTCCTTGAAATAATTTAAGTACTTTCATAATTGTTTTCATGGTCTCCCTAAACTCTTTTATGATAAATTGAAAAAATCTTTAATATGATAACTAAATGTAACACATGTATTTATTTTTACCTTAATACCCTAAAGATTTAATTATAAATTGATAACAACTTTTTTATGGAAAATAATGAAACTATTTACATTTGTCTTTATCATCAAATCATGTTTTCCGTAACATCCTTTTTTTATTGAACTCCTTCTATCATAACCTAAGAGAAATGAGATACTGATACACATAATTTACATAGATTAATTTAATAAAATCTTTTACAATAACATCCTTTTGTTAGTAACTACATACTTAATATCTTTAATATAAATTATAAGAAAAATAAATTATTCCCTTGATTTTGAACTTCTGAATATTTACAACACTTTTAAAAATATACATTTGGTATCACATACCTTTCAAAATCAAAGAATTAATTTCTATAACATCCATAACTGATATATACAATCCTTGGAGTTTCACAAACACCTTTAAGTATATCATGTAAAATCACATCATATTGAATTATAAATCATCATTCCAAACAACCCAATGTTTTAGTAACGTTGATTGGATTTTTTATGAAATGTTTTTAGAATTATCAACTAATTTTTTAACATATAATTTGAAATTTTAATTGAATTTACAGTATATAGATAAATTTATAACCTTAATATCATATATATAGTTTATATATATTCTCAAAACATTGATAATATAGGAAAAATGTTTATTGATTTCAATGATATTGTCAAAACATTTCCATAAAGAGAATTCCCCTACAAAAACAAGAAATTTTTTGTCTCCCCATAAAGCATGTTATAGAATTGAAAAAAATCAAAAAACATGATTATTAAAAACATTATTATAATTTCATTTAAAACAACTATTTTTTATATAATTTATCAACATCTAAATGAGACAAAAATACACATATTATGGAAATTTTTTCAATGATTTAAGTATACATGTTATCAAATAAGAAACTTTGTTTACTCTATTTCTTGAATAAAAACTTCTAGATTAAATTCATTTCATCTTCTAGCCTTATATATATTTACAACGGTTCTTAAAATAAATATTTGATATCATATATCATTCATAATAATATAATTTATTTCTATAACCAATAATATTTCCAGGAGGCCTTTGTATTAACATGTCATCAACCTTGTCAATCATATTGATTTTAATTCACCATATATAATAATAATGTGTATATGAGACAAAAAATTCTTAAATCATTTATTTACCTTGTCATGTTGAGTAAATAGTTAGAGATTAATTTTCTTTTGGTCATTATTTCATTTAATTTATTTTAAACATTGAATTAATTACATTATACTTCTATAAGAATATATATTCACTCGTTGAATGATTTCATCACATGGATATTAAAGAAATATCCCTTCTAGAAAATTTAATTTCCCTGTAATAATTTCTATTAAATCAAAAATCCTTTTTAAGAAATTTTCTTAAGTTACCATTATTAAGATCTACATTGATTAATATTTTCATTATAAATTGTTGATCAAAAAGTTTATATTCATGGTGATGATGATATTATCATTAATAGAATATTTTATTAGATCATTATCAACCATTATAATCATTTAATGTGTACTGTTATTAAACAGTCTCCTACTAAAATAATGAACCCATTTTTGAAATTCATTACACCCCTTAGTTTACAAGATCCATATTTCACATAGTAAATGACCCCTCTTCTGTTTGAAACTAACTTCTTGGTAAATTTGATAGGGAATCATCTCAATCATATAATATATTAATCTTGGATAGTTTAGTATAAAAAAATTTATCCAATCCAAAATATGGATAAAGATAACTCTATTTATCTAGTATTGCATCCCTCGAGTTCTCTATTCTAGTGTAATGCAGAGAAATTATAAAAGAATTAACAAATCGCATGATAATATTGGGTAACCTTATCATAGAATAAATCTAATCAACAAATATCTAGTATCACTAATTACATACTTTCCATAGATAAGAAAATCCAAAGGCACCTAATTATGGTGTAAAACTACCTGGTTGGATGATTAAGGTGTTGAAAAATGACACTTTGGAAAAAAAATATTACATTAAGTATTTGAAAGGGGATTTAATCTCACCAACTTATCTTATATTATTCCCTTTTATGTATTCATTCTTCTTTTCAATTAGTTTTGAAATTATAATCCCTCCACAAAACCAATACGTTCAAACCACATTGATGGGAAACTCTTTACACAAACCAGAGGTTTGTGTTATTAAACAAAAAATATAAGTGATGTATATTCATACATATGTGAATTAATTTTAGGAATATGTTATATTAAAACATTATTTAAATGTATATGGTTATATTATAATTATATTCACCACATGATTATGCATGGAGTAGTATATAGAACACCCCATTTACCAAACTAGATAAAGGATTAACATCCAGGTAAGCAGCTAGTCTGACCCTATGTCCCCTTACTCTGGTATACATTACATAATATATATTCAATTCATTATTAGTCAAAATATATAATATTCCTAAACTATACAAAAAATGAAATTTAATTTCATAACTTCAATTACAAAACAAGGTCAGGGAAGATGGAAAACTAAATTCATTATGATACCTAAAATCTAAAACCACGATCTATCTTGATGTAGTTTAACAATTAAACTATAGAACACCTGATATTCAAATTTCATAAAAATATTTGAAAAATAAATATAAAACAGTATAACATTTTAAATAAATGAAAAATTCAGATATTTAAGCAATAAATAATTATGCATAAAAAATTTATAAATTAAAGATATCCATAAACCCTTTTATAACATCAAATTTAACATTATGGATTTCCCATAATTTTAAATATAAATATTTTTTATTCAGTCCAATATGAACTCTTTCATATTTATCATTATATGGAATTTCAATTTTATATATATTATTTTATATAAATTATTTACTATTAAAAATAAAATTTCAATTATATAAAATTTTTACATAATTTAAATATCATATATTCAAACATTATTACCACATTGATAATATCATTCAACAGAACTGGGTTTATGGGGATTAAATAATGTTCAAATAAAGAACCCTTTTAATTTTAAAAAAATCAAAATAATTAGTTATGAAAAATTAGTAAATTAATTATGAAAATTTTATGCTTTTTCGTTATTTAATAACTTATAACCCTTTATATATTTGTTCTTTTGATTTATAAATAAATATATTTATTTCTAATTTATAATACCATACATATAATTTGGTAAACAATTATTTCAAATATTAACATTTAATATTTGATAATATAAAATTTTTATAATCATTTATTTAATTAATTACGAACCATTTAAAAATAATTAATTAATTAATTATGATTAAATTAAATGTTCTCTAAATACCATTTAATTATATTGATAAAAAAATTATAATCCCTAAAACCCAGTTAATAATAATAACACATTTAAAAAAAAAATCTATTTACCTTTTTGTAGAATCAATATTATGCATGAAGGTATACTACATACACCCTTGTGTTGATAGTATTTGTAAGTGTAGATAAGCACAAACCATACATAGAAAATATATCATAATGGTAGTGATATCTTACATTAACATAAACCCTTCACAAAAAGGTAATACATGTATTTCCATTTTAACAAAATCTTCATATAAAGGTATTCCACTTCATGTAAAGATAACTTGGTTAAGACCATTACACAACTTTGAGAAAATCTTGGATACATATTCATGAACATAAAGACCAATGGGGTGTCAAAGTATATTTAAATAACCCATACCAAATATTTTAAACTCTTATATAACATTTAAATAGAATCATTTATGCTGATTTAGGAAACCTTCAATTACCCATTCATGAACCCTGTCACATGAATATAATTCATCGGTTACCTTTTTGTGACATCTCGTATAGAGATAATTCCTTGGTTACCCTTACATTATAGATCATCACAAGAGTAATTCCTTGGTTACCTTTATGTATATTTACTAAGTAAAGGTATTCAATTGTTCATGATTTCCTAAAAAACCTAAAAACCAATACTCTATTCTCAATTTTATCGTCATTTTAATGAAATTTTTCATTGATCTAAATTATAAGAACAACCTGATACCACTGATGGGTTTTAAAAGATTCCAATAACACATATTCCAACATATAGAAGTAATTAAAACCATAGTATGAGTATTTCTATACAATAAACATGGAACTTCTTATAACCAATAATGAGAAATGTTGTTTTAAACATGCTTATTGTACACTAAAGAAGTCAATTCATCATCTTAAAACACAGTCACATGGGTTTGAGATAGACTACTATGTGGAATCCAATCATCATATCACATTCTTAGTATATCCACGGGCTATTATGAATCATTCACTGTTCATATGAGTTTATTCATCAATTCACGACCGTCTATCATCTCATATGAAAAGAAAAAATATAAGAGAGCATCATGTCTTAGGGAGATTCAGCCAAGAAAAATAGAACCACCCAACTAATTTCATCACGTGGTATTATTTTGTATAATATGTCAATGATGAACCTCAATATCTATAATTTATTCATTAATTAAAATTAATTAATAAACACACTTGATAGTATATGTATTCATTATATTAATGTTTCACCTCCAATATGATTCATCTCATGGAATGGTATAATAAATTATAGGTAACCTTATATAAAAAATACTATAATCTCATGTAAATTATCAAACAAAATTGATACTTAACATGCATGAAATGATATTATATATATCAGATATATATAATTATTTAATGAATATATCTATCAAAAAAGGTTACTTCTAATGAATGTATCCACATATCAGGGAAATAAGACAATGCTTGAGTATAAACTCTCTCAATACCGCAGTCCACTAGATCTATATATAATATTGGGAGAGAAATGAGAGCTATAAAAACTCATCATTGAGGAGTTTATACAATAGTATTGTACAAAAAAATCAAAAAAATAATATCATTCTTATATAAGGAATTTTAATACCATCATTTAAATTACAATATTTGTCCCACTAAGTAAATAAAATCTTAAACTCTTTCTAGGTTACAACTATTTTTAACCTATGAATCTTTAATGATTAACAATTACACATTTTTTTGGGATGTTCAAAATTTTCATAATAATAATCACATGATGAAAAACTTAGTATTATAACTATATGAGATAAATTGAAATGAGTCCTATATGTTATCATATACCATGCATTAATATGCACCTCACGACAGTGTGGTGACACTCACAACGTAGTGGTGTATCCAAGTACAGACCACCATGTGGTCTAAATCATCACATCGTGGTGGTTCATTTAATGAAAAATTCCATCAAGTATAAGATCTTAGGTCAATTAAGATTTATAAAAGATCCTTCAGAAACCCAAACTAAATATAGTTTAGGTATATCAATATTTAAAGAAGACTTAGAATAAAATATTTATTGTGGCCAAGTGACTGAACAAATCTCAAAGAAAATCAAAAAATAATGTATAAGCGAATGATATTTAAAACAATTAATATTATAAATACTTGAATTATTACCATTTAAAAAATAATACATATAATAAATTATTTATTACCCACTATATTATATAGATTTATTCTTTTTTATCATACTTTTCATTATCATAAGCTTATTTAGACCTTCACTTATAGTTGTGAATTTTGCTAAGGAATCATTCATCCTCTTAATCTCATATATCAACTTCCCATTATACTATTAAATAAATTTCCTATCATTATACAACCTATCATTAGTGATAGAAGCATAAATATTTAATTTTTTATTTTATTCATTGAGATTATATTTTTTTGAATCAATATTATTTTTATCATTAATAAAATTCTGATTTTTATTCTTAATTTTCTTATACAGATTGGAGATATTGAGAATATCATATTATAATAATGTTTTTATTCTAATAATAATCACTCAGTTTTACATACTCATAATCAAAATTAAAACCATAATAATAATCATAACCAGACTATGTAACCTTAGTTATTCTTTCCATTAGGTGCATTCTTGCAAGCTCTTTCACTATTCTAGAATCATCATTCAAGACCTAATCTTTAGTAAAACTCTGTGTATCCATTTCCCATTTCACTTTTTTCACTTAATTATTTTCCTTTATTATATTTTTATCTTAGAGTTTCGTATTTTTTATACCATTTCTTTTAATATTTATAATAAGTTAAATTTAAAATTGAAATTTGAAAATGAGTTACCTTTCATGACTTCCTAGTTGGACCAACTTATTTCTCTTCTACATGTTTCTAAACCTTGATGTCATTATACACACCATTCAAGATCTATGTTATCCTTTATTTTCCATCTATTAATGAAACAGAATCATCATTAATGAAACTAGAATAAGAAATTAAAATATTTAAATACATACCCTTATTAGTATCATGAACATAAATGTCAATATTTTTTATCGCATGTTTATACTATAATAGTGAATAGATAAACCCATCTACTGTGTTTTCCATAATGGTATTAGTTCCAAAAATTTCAATATTTTTTTAATTTCAGTTATATGGTGGTTATTTTATAACTCACTCATCTTTGATAGTTTTTTCCAATGTTTCACTAAGAGTGCTCATTCAATTATATATACTTGTGAACATATTGAACATTTGATTTTCAATCTTGCTTTCTCTAATTTTGATGTCATGTTATTCATCCTGTTGCATAATTAATTTAGTTCTCTTTAGTTGTTATATTCCATAATGAGTAACATAAATTTGTTTAAGTATCATGATACTTATTACAATAGGATATATGACTAAATAAAATATTATTTAGAATATTATAATTTAAAACAAATTTATTTATATCATTACGAGCTAGTGAATCAGGGTAATCCTCTAGGAATTTATCAGGTCTTAAATTTAGGTATAATGATAAATGGTTTGTTTATTAAAATATGATTCCATTCTATAGTTCTATTATAAAAAGTCATTCCCAGAAAAGAAGGGTGTCTTTTATAGAACACATCCATCATTTGATCCTTAGCATTCCATATATAATGATATTTCCCAAAAAATTATTCAAAAGTGAAGTTCCCAATAATATATAAACCACTAGGAGGGTTAAATTTCTTTGGTTATTTCACCATTTCCTTTAACATTGATATAAACATATATATCATTTTAGAGTTTTATACTCTTAAATTTTATCTCACCCTCACCTATATGATATAGTAATAAAACTAAATTAAAGATACACTTTTAAATGGTTCAATCCCAATATGTTCACCCAATCCATGTTATGTCTGATTATTATCCCAAGAATGAAATATCCACTATATAATTCAAGTGAATAAAAATGAACTCCCTCTTGAAATACCCAAATTATCTCCAGGTATAAAATCATAGTAATTCCCACCAATTTAAAAGATTCCTCCAACCAAATATATATAGACCACATTTAAATCCAATTTCTTTGAAAACAAATTTGATCATATTTTCAACCTTATAGGTGAAAAAATAAAATTATTCTAAATAAATAAATTTCAAAAATTTATTTCCAGAAATTTTATTAGCCAAAACATCAATGTCTGACCTTCTTAGCTCAGTAATCATTCGGATGATAAAAACATTCTTCACCAATGTATAAAAAATATGGAATAATTATTTCTCATTGATATCACAAATAAATCAAAACATATACATCATGCTCTATATTTCATTCTCTTAATTAATCAGTGGTGGAAAAAATAATATTTTAATGAACTCACTCTTTATATAACAAACCATTCATTGATAAAATCATTCATTAATTTCCATATCTTCAATCTTCATTAAATTTGATTCTGATATATTTTAATTCCTCAAAATATATCATAGTCAATATTCATTAAATGTATCAAAAATACTAATGTAACTTAAATATCCCAAAAAAACATGAAGATTTTTTCATTAATATTTTAAATTTTATTTATATCTCAGAATCATTAAATATAACTTCAATTAATATAAATTTTCAGTGAAATATATTCTGTTATCATATTTAACTTCAATATCTTACTCATTAATCTTTGTTTCTCCCTCAGTCTTCATAACCATTATACTTATGAAATTCCTCTAACATAGATCTTATGATTTTGGGGAAATAATTTATATTTATCCTGTTCATTGTTAATGTTTTGGATTATAATCTATAATATTCTTATCTTCTGATTGGATAATATTCTCCCCATCTAGGCCTCTCAATATTCTTATTTCCTTCATCCATCATATTAGTACATTAAACTTAAATAAATTTTTTCATCTTGGATTTACATCGACTAATGCCCATCTGTACTAATGAACACCTCAATTTTCTATTATACAAATAGTATATCATTTTCTAGAGTATTCACAATATAATTCATACCATCCCAAGAACCAAAAAGTATATTCCTGTAGTTTATATATTTTGAAAACCTATGATACTCCTATAATAAATCATACCATATATTTCTTTTTCATTTTTCAAATTTGACACCCCTTTAATAAAAATATCATCTTGAAGCATTGTGATGTTTCTTACTTGAATGAATAACAATAAATTTATTGAATTAAATCATAAAACATTTAGATAGTATAGCATTTAATCTTTCTATACCATACTTAAAAGAAAATTAAATTATAACTTGGAACCCAAAAATCATATTATGGTTTTCATTACATACATATACTATAACTGTGCAAACTAAGAAAAGAAAAGGACTCTTGCATTCTACAGTCATTATCTCATCGCTTTTCCATATTTTAGTAAATTCACCTCAACTCCTCTATTATCTAGAAAACCTAAGTTTTCTTCGTCAATATTGATCACCTCCTGGTTACATAGATTCTCCACATTTTAGAATACCATCTTCTATATTTTTTTACCTTCAACAGTATATACATAATTCATAGGAAACATGACAACATTTGGCGATGATTCTTCAACATTGGATCAAAAAATAGAAAATATTATATCCTTCATGAATATATTATTTAGTAAACATAAATTTTTAACTTCCCATAATATAACTAGGACCCCTTAGGTCACACCTTTCAAACTTAAACCTCAAGAACATACTACTCTATATTCCCCAAAAACTCAAAAACATTCTTAAACCAAATATGGATAAAATAATACAATAAATCCAAATCATTGATTCTATAATCCAGCCATTTGAATCTATTTTCAACATAAAAAATCTCACATTCTATACTCTAATATATTTTTAGCAAAATAAAAACAATTTCCTATAGAATTATCTAAACACAACACTACTAGATGATGTTTTACATATAGAATTCCAACCCTTAGTGATGAGCGATTTTATCACCTATGATATTTTAATTTATCTCCCTCAAATATAAAGTTTTTTTATCATCTAGAGAAAGTCTTATATACTTTAACACTCAATGAATAACTTATTCTCCATTTATTCAATAATTTCGACCACCTATGGAAGAAAGAGAGAGAAACATTTTGTGTACATATCCCCCTTTGACAGTAGAATCTAATTCATAGTAGGGGAAACCCCACAACTTCCTTAAGTTATAGGGTAATGATAAATATAATGTTTCAGCCTCAATTATTTAAATATTTATCTTTTCATAACCTAAGTTAACAAATCTAAAATTTGATCTTTTTTCGAGATATAATCAACCTCTATATCTTAATTAAAATAATTATCCTAAATACCAGATATCAATATACTTGTATATAAAGTGTTGTGTCACGTTTTTAGATAAATAAATTAAACACTAATTATAATAAGAAATAATCAGTTATTTCTTAACATTTACCTTAAAATTTTCTAGGAAAACATTTATACAAAACACTTGTGTACATACATGTGTGGTTGGAACTTACATTTCTTCCACTGTACCAAGAGTCACATAAATATATTTTTTACTATTCCAACTTAGAAAACATCCTCCCATAAATAAAGTTCTTCTGAATATTGATTTTATGTCATTAAAATATCTTTCCCAATCATTTTTAGTGAATATAAATTGTTTAAATCATTACCCCTATATATTATAAAATAATTGTATATGTCTTAAATATCATTTAATAATTTTTTGGTAGAAAACATGAGTTATTATTTTTGGTAACATTTATATTTGGCTTGAAAAGTGACTAAAACCAAAATATATGACCCTGATGTTTCTAGATAAATTTAAATTCTAATTAAATTATAGAATTAATTTTAAATCACACTTATTTTGGATACATATATTTTTATTTTCACACTAATTTAAATGGGTGTTATAGGTTCATTTGATTCATACATGGAAAATTTCTTTAAAAAATCCATGGAATAATTTTTTGGAACAGGAGACGTATCTTTTTTTAACTTGTATGTCTAAACAAATTAAACTCTTCCAGCATTCGAATATTAAAGTTCTATTTATTTTTTTCTAGAAAATTATTTAAGTGATTTTTCCATGTCACCAAGAAAATTATATCATTAATATGTGAAATGAAAATTGGAATACTTCTCTCATGTGTCACACATATAATTTTATATTAACATTTTCTTATAAAAGGTAAATTGTTTTACAAAATTTTCAGGCTTAGAATACTAGTCCTAAGGGGCCCACATCATCCAATACAAATATTTATTTTTCTTTCATACCATGGTGACATTATTATTAAATATGAATCATTATGTTTTATAAACATAAATTTATTCTTCAACTTTACAATTTAGGAGTTCTAACTTCACATCCATATGATAAACCCTATAATTTTTTTGAGTATCAACAATTAAAAACATTATAATAATTTTAAATTTTTGGTAATGGTGAATGTTTCTTAAAAATAAACCACTTTTGCCTTTGAATATTTTTGAAATAAATTATCTTTACTCCTTAACATCATACCATTTTTTGTCAAGTTTATTTCAGACCACCCCCCATTTCCTATAAACTTATTCCCTTAAGATATAGGAACAAGGTCCTAATTGTTATTTCTTAAATATGACACAACTCTTTATTCATCAGAATAATCCACTCTTTATGCTTAACTGCTTCCAAAATGGATTGATGTTTCACGATTTAGATAAGTTCATTTTGATTTTCAATACTAAACATCTATTTGTTTGGAATTAGGTACTCTTGAATTACGATGATCTTTTCCAGTTCAACATATTTTTGTATGTTCAAAAACTATAATTTTTTTCTCGAATCATTATCCTCATCAATAAAATCATCAAAATCTCCCTATATATGGTTGTTTATATGACCATCGCCCTTTTCACTGACACCTCCAGAAGCTATAACTCCATCTTCTATTAATCCATTCACATATTATTCAGTACATTCCTTTAATATTTATTTCTTTCTCAATGAATTTAAAAACATTTGAATGATAAAAATTATATATAAATTTTTTTAAATATATATAGGTTCATCAATTGGATAAATATCCCATGAATAAAACTTCTTCTTCCTTTTTATCAAACATAGATAAATTTTGATTTTTTATCTTTATTGAGAATGGTCTCCAAATAACATAATTTATTTAAAAATATGTTTCTTCTAATACCACATCTTGTTGGGAGAGTTTGTTAATTCCTTAGACATAAAACATTTATTTTAAACATACACAATGGTACTTACAACCTATCTCTAAAAATAACTTTCAATTTTTATATTCAAGGAGCATTGTTCTTCCCATTATGTAAAATTATGTTTTTTCCTTCAAGAAAATCTATTTTTTGAGGACTTTAGTTTTTATTATACTATTTTTTAATTCCACGTATCTTCAAGTTCGATTAAAAGGAATTACTTGTATACTATTTTCCATTATTCGTTCACATCTTTGAAATATATAAACCCCATTTCCTTCTCAACTACCCTTCTAATGAAATTAAACATATCCACAAATTAATATTTATGTTTCGTGAACATAAAATTGGTCATCGGGGTGAATTAATTTATAAAAGTGATAAAATAAGCATCAAAATTCTTTAATTTATATCTCATTGGTCAAAATGGATCATAATGTATGTGATTAATTAGTCTGGTTGATTGAATTTGTAATCTCTTGTGGCTTTTACTAACCATCCTACCTTTTGGGAATGTTTTCAAGATAAAATAATCTTTCCACTTTAATTGATGTAAATATCTTACAACATAATCCTTTGAAATTATTCTCATATTCCTCTAGCCTAGATGCCCACATGTTTTTTTTAAACAACTTGTTCACATACTCAATATTTATTAAGATTAATCCATATCAGTAATTTGGAAAAAATTATCATTGTTCCTATATCTCAAATAGATAATTCTTTGATATTTAGAGCACCAAATGATTTAAAAGTTTATATAAATGATATATTTATTATAATCCTCACATATTTATCTAACACTCAATAAGATTTATTTATGTTCATCAAGAAATAGAAAATCCATGAACATTAACTTTAGAGAATCCATATCAGCCTTTCAGATTACTTTTATTTTATGGGGTGTATCATTCCCAATGTTAACTAATCATCTACCATGTTATTAATTTTTTATAAAATATTTTAATATCATTTATAATATATAATATACATCCACTATCAAGTATCAATGATTTATTATCTCTACAGTATTTTAGTGAAACATCAACTAATAGTTATTTTTACTCTATCTTTTATTTCTCATCATTATTTTGTTTTCCATCATATGTGACTTTTCATGGTGGAGTTTTCAGGAAATATTATGTATAGTTATCTGTTTGGTCACATATTCCCTTGATATTTTCTTGGTTGTTGAATTGGTTCTACATTGAATTGGTTTTATCTTTTTTTAGGGAGACTGTGTTCTGGTCAAAGACAAAAACACAAACTTTATTATAAAAGTAAGAACGAGAAATGATTATAAGAGTCTAAAGTAAGGAATTTTTTCAACATACGTGACATAAAGAGGGAGTAACTCAGGAGGAAGGTCATACCTCCAATAGACCTCATGATTAACTAACATGTTGTCAAGTCCATCATCGAGCTGTTTTGCTTCCCGGTAGGTATGGGTGACAATGAAGTTAGGTTTTGATAGAGAGTGCAAATAGTCCATCCAGCAGGGAGTGAGATTCCAAGCTTGGTGAACGACGCCATTCCAAATGGATTATACTATAGTAGTTGAGTCGCTCTCGATCCAGATGTAGTTCTAGTTATTCATATTGGGAAAAGAATTAATGTGAATCACACTCATCATCGTATCTTTTAGGGAAGAAGAGAATCCGTAGGATCCATAAAAGAAGCCAAGAACCTGGTCCAGATGGTTTTTAAATATGCAACCACATCCCATGGGGCCTGGTTTGCCTTTAGAAGCCCCATCAACGTTGATTTTAATCTAACCTGAAGGTGGAGCTTTCCAAAATACTTCCATGGTGTGTTTAGGTCGAGGGTACCTCCCATCTACGTTGATGCACCTAATAATCCCATGATCTCTAACCGAGTTATTTCAATGATCCTTCTAAAGTAGAGCAGCCTCTCGAAAAGAAATGAGAATTATCATTTTACATGTATTAACCTTAAAAGAGTTATTGGCATAAATATATTCATTTCTTCCATACCAGATCACATGTAGGAGCTCCGCTGCAACTAAAATAAAAAGATTCATGATTTGCTGGGAGTCAGAAAAGTACACACATCGCTACAACTGAGATGTCATAAAGCTATATGGAATCCATCTACACTCAAAAATATAAAAAATGTAATGCCAAAGGGCAGTTTCCATATCACAAGAGAGCTAGAGGTGATTAATATCCTCACGATGTTGATTACACATACAACTTTCAAAATAGAGATTAATCCCAAAAAATTGTAAATGGATATCAGTGGGAAGACTACCAAGAGAAATACACCAAATGATAATGAATCTCGAGGTCTTTAACCAAAAATTATTAAAAACATTAACCAGCCTAAATTATTATCAGCATTGTTGAATAAATGGCTATAGTAGTTTTTTTAATCAATCATACCATTATTATAAGGTTCCCAAATTAGAAGATCATCGGTAATAGTGAAGGGATAATTGTCCACAACGTGACTTATACTATCGAGAAAGAAATGATTTTGAATTCGTAAAATGTACTCAATTGTATCATTAGTATGTTCACGAAGATGAGTGTTTGGTGCTAAGAATATGAGGGGTGTTCCAGGGTAGTTATCAATACAAAAATTTAAATTAGAGTGTTTTCTATCCATCCATATGGAGTTAGTCATAATAGAAAACAATGTATTCCTGGTGGAGGGTCAGATAAAGGAGGTAAAATAATTGAAATTTTTATTTCTTAATTTATCGAGGAAGAAAGACCTAAGAGAATATATTTAATGATAATTAATGTGAATGAGGTTCAAAGTGAGCTTATCTTGAAGGGCTTCATTAAAATTATTGAGGTTTTTTATGCCAATGCCTTCTTTTTCAATTGCTTTGCAACAAGAGGACCAAGGAAAAGTAACCAGTTTTCTCTCAAGATTGATCCTTATCCATAAAACGTTTTTCATGGAAACATTAATGATTTTCAAGAGACCCTCCAACCATTTATAGATCATCATGGAGTAAACTAGATTGAAGACAATGATAGATTTGATAAGGCAAAATATTCTAGCCATGGAGAGGTTTTTTACCTTTAAAAGAGAACTTTTTTCGAAGGGTTTGGTCAATGATGGGAGAGAAATAGGTAGCCTTAGGCCTTCCCCAAAAGATAGGGACACTGAGATAAGTAAAGTTTAAAGAACCCTCCTTGATCCCCAAAGCACTGATAATGTTGCTTTTTCTGCTAGGGGGTATCCTTTTCCAAAGAAAATAAAAGATTTATTCCAACTGACATGTTGACCAAAAACCTCTTCATAGTGATTATGAATGATTTTAAGGTTATTAATATTTCTTTTTCCACCCTGAAGAAACAAAATAATGTCATCATCATATAGAAGATGTGAGGGGCATTTAAGTTTCTAGAGGCTTTGATCAGTTTGATCTTTCCTTGTTCCACAGACTGAGTGAGTAATCTACTCTAATAATCTTCAGCAATTGAGAAGAGAATAGTAGAGAGAGGGTCTCCTTGCCTGACCCCATTAGAATAGTTAAAATATCCTCATGGGGAACCATTTATTATAATAGAAATATGAGATGAGATAAAAAGCGTTTTAATTCTGTTGATAAAGGTGTCATTAAAACCGAAGTACGTAAGGACCTTAAAAATGAAATTCCAATATTTTGTGTCAAAATCCTTTGTAATTTCAATATTAATGGAAATATTCCCACCAAGATTTTTTCTATTTAATAGTTTGGTGGACTCAGAGGCAAGGAAAATGTTGTCCGGTATTGATCTTACTTTTATAAAACTGAATTGATTCCAAGAGACAATTCTATTGCTGATGGAAGAGATTCTATTATCAAGTATTTTAGTGATACTTTTGAAATCAGAATTTATGAGAGAAATAGGTCTGAAGAGATTTTTTTCATCAACATTTTTCATTTTAGGAATAAGGGTAAGAAAATTGGAGTTTAAACCATGATGGAGAATGCCTTTAGAAAATAAATTTTTAACCATGCGATAGAAGGGTAATTTCATTGTCTATTTATTTAGATTTATTTTTACACAAATTCTTTAATACTTGAATGAGATTTTGAAATTTTAGTGGACAAAAGAATGGGTCTCTATGATCATACATAGTAGTCCATGAGTTTATGATAATCTTCACACAGACAGGATCAGAGGACCAGTCATTGTTATATATAAAAGGAAGCCTATGTTTGATGATATTATAGAAAAAAATTACCAATATAGGGTGGTGATCAGAGGAAACTTTCAGAAGGGTGATGTATGAAATATTATCCCATTTATCTAGGGATTGATCGTTGGTTAATTCCCTGTAAAGCTTACTGGCCATGACCCTATTATAATGATTTCTATACCAGGTAAATTTGGTAGTAGTTAAATTTAACTCAATAGATTTTTTAGTTTCAATGAATATTTTAAATTCTCTAGAGGAAATTGTAGAGTGAGAAGTTCCAAATTTTTCACTAGGGTTTAAAATGACATTGAAGTCCCCAACTATGAACCACGGATTTTGAATAGTGATACTAAGTTGAGTGAGCTCATTCCAGAGGGGCCTCCTATCTTGATATCTATTATTAGCATAGATGAAAGTAGTAAAAATATGAGAATGTTAAAATATAAAATCACATGTAAAGATCTGATTTGTGATAGTATGAATGTTCACATTTTTCATGGAAGAATGAAAAAACATCCAGAGGGTTTCAATAGTCTTACCATTATTACAAGTTCCACGAAAGGAATAACCAAAGGGAGATAGATGCAGGAATTGAAGAGCATTATTAATTTTTGGTTCAGTAAAGGCAAAAAAATTAAGATGATGAGTGATAAAAATATTTTTAATATATTAAAGGTGTCAGGGTTCGCAAATCCTTGATAATTTCAGAAAAACAAATTCATTTGGGCTTGTTTTTAGGGGGTTGCCCCCTTTATTTTTTCATCGATTTTCCACTGCTCTTGTTGTCATTAGAGAAGGCTTGGTTTGATTAATGCTGCTTTGGTTCACCTGTACAGAGGAAACCAAAGAGGTGTCAGTAGCACCTACACTAACAATTAGAAGCGAGTCAAAATTACCTGGAGGGCATGGATCCGAGACCAGTTTCTTTTCAAGATTTGAATTAGCATCAGTTTGGAAAGGTGCTCTTGAGAACTTCTTAATAGCAGAGTTTTTTTCAGATTTGTAGGACAGTTGTGAGATGATAGGTGGACAGTCATACTATCTACCCTCCTAGGTTTCAAGGAGCCTTCAAGGTGGACAATAGTGCTTTACTGTTGATTACCCATGCTGCCCAGGAGGGAAGGGATGGATTGAGGCTCATCATGGATAGAAGAAATCTTCTGTTCAAATGGGGGAGCTTAGGCCTAGTGATGAAAATCAGAGAATCAGGGGAAATGATTTCCGATTAAGTAGGGATGATATGGGGGTTCTGATCAGTGAAAGTCTTGTCCACATTCTTTGAAAGGGATGAGTAAGAATTCATCCCTTCAAAGAGCTTTAAAGGGGGAGGGATCGGTTAATTAGAGAGGTTCAAAATAGGGGCAGAGACCTCTATAGAATTATATGAGATGCTAGAATAAGAATGGGAGTGCATGATTTCCAAAATTTCTATTTCAATGACACTCTTAATAACCTGTTCAATATATTCATTATCTTGTTCCTCAGAAAGGTCTATCAATTATTTCACTTTTCTAGCTTCCAACTGACCTGAGATTTTGGGTTTAACAACCAGTTTCTCCACTTTCCTCATAGATGTTTTAGGTTTGTCAAAAACAGGTTCTTTATTCTTGTTTTTTTATTTCTGTCCATTTAGAATAACTAAGATAATGGGGTTGTATGTACACAATCCTAAAATTTAGGACTATGTGCCCTACAATTTTATATTATTCACAGTTGTGGGGAATCCTATCATACTCAAGTTTCACCACGGTCCTACATTCATTAGCATTGAAAAAAATATACAATGGTAACTTTCATTCAAGATTAACTTCAATCATAACCCTAGAAAAGATACCTAGGTCTCCATTTAATGTTCATTGATCAATTTTCAAGGGAATATCAAAGCAAGATGATAGATCGTTAATAATTTGAGGGTTCCAGAAAAACCAATTAAGGTTGTGTAGCCTAACCCATACCTGAGATGTGGTGTTCTTATGATTTTTAGGATTTAAAGAAAAATCCCATTCAGAAATATGATGGAAACCACGGTGCAGTTGAAGGTTACCTAATTTCCAAACTCTATCAGGATCATTTTTTATAGAAAGGATAATATAGAAGTATCCCTTACCAAATGAGATTGGTTTCCAGTTCGATAAACTCCATCACAAAGAAATTAGAGTCTTCAAATCAAAATAGGACCATGGTTTGTCACCATTGAGGTAGTAAACTCAACCCATAATTGAAAACATACAAATTTGAGTACACTATTATCAAGCATCTGGGTCGGCCTCTACATAAAAGCTTCCATCCTCTAATTTTTTTATCTTTGATGGCTTCATAAATGGAGGTTTGGAGTGATCTGAACCCTCAATGATTCGAGGAAGGAAATCCATTTGATACTCATATTCATTGCTTGTAATGGCTCACTTTTTTCCAGATAAAACACCTCCTTCGTTTGTTTTCTCATGGGTTCGAATGGAAGCTCCCAGCTGGGATCAAACGAGGCCATGGAAATAAGATTTAGAGAAGGGAATCTAATCGTGGAATATTTTCAACAGATTAGGGTTTGAGGATTAATGACATTTCATCACCCCTTTTCCCAATTCATATTAGCATTTTAAAGTGGTTTTAACGTCTAATTTAATTATAATATAATTTCTCCTCAACTTTTAGGATTTTTCACCTTTTCATCTTGTTTTCCCACCATCCCTGAATTTATATATACTCTAATTTAGTGACATGTTATTCTAATATTTATATTATTTATGTATAAATATCCCACAATAGTAAAAAATATCTATTTAACCTATATCATATAGAGTGGTATGAATTTAGTTTGAAATAAGATAATTGACATACAAATTAATTTTCAGCTTTGATTTTCACTTGGTGTCGGTATCCATTTTTTCATAAGTGACTCATCACTTCTACCAATATGAAATATTTCTTACATACCCTATCACCTAAAATTTTTCCATATTTATTTTATGAACCTTAATGGTTTGTAGAATAAGATATACTTTTATGCTTAGAATGAGTAGATTTCACCTGACTTTTTGTTTGAATTTTCTCAAAAACATAAATTTTTTCAGCCTTAACATCAAATGTTTTGATAAAATTCAAATTCGACTTATTTAAAGTATTTTAAAACATACGAATCTATGATTTTTTCTTACGTATATCTTCTTTTATAGTTAAAATATTTTAATGAAGGTAAATAAAAATTTTACTTTGTTCCCTAACATTAAACATGAGGTATTTAATTTCCATAATGTAAGAATATTCATTATTAAGAAACTATTATTTCCCTCTATATATCATTCCACCATTATAATTTAATAGCCAAAATTATTTCTTGTGTTTAGTTTTTTTATCAAGAAAAGACTCATGTTATTATTTCATTATATTTTTCTTATATGTTGGTTTATCAAAATCTTCCTCACTAATTGATTAATCTTCCTTTTTCTGAACATACATGAATGTCGTGAACATTTCTAGAAAATCACCTTGTAATATTCTATATTTAGTTTATTATCCCTCTTCCTAGATACACACCATGTTTATTATGTTCCTTTCATAAAACTATTTATACATTCTTATGGATTTTTTAACGTCCTTAAATGATTTACCCCACTTCTTCTTATGATGTTTTCTTCTAGATCATCATCTTGATACTCCCAACCTTTATTACTAAAATAGATGATTGTAAATTTTATGATTCCATTTGACTTAAAAAAATTGAGTATGAGTTTTCCTTTTTTACTTAACCCATCATTTTTTAATGTACTTAGAGATAAGAAATACAATCTTATTATAGTCATCATATTTACCTTATTTATATTCTAATTCATCAGTTTCTACGACTTTAATTTATAAGTTCTTAAGCTTCCATATAGATATAAAATACATCTCATACTTGATCCTACTTCTAAATTCTAAATCTTTCCCCAACTCATATGACATAATTATATTTGATGTTTATATATAGATAAGTCATCTTAGTCCGCCAACAAAAAAACATTAGCATCATATCTATCTGAAAATTTTCTAATAAACATTTTAACTATTGTTTAATACTCCAAGAAATATCTAAATCCTCAAATATTAATGACTAAATTATTCAATAAATATATGTAATCATTAATATTTTCTTAATTAACCTTTCTAATATCTTCAAACATACATATCTATAGTTGATGTTTTTCTTCCTTTACTTTCACATTTAAATCAAATATTCTTCTTAGTTTTTCCCATGTCTACTTAGCAGTTCAGAGACCCATAACCTTTTTATTCCTCCCTATTGAATAATGACATATGATTATATTTAAATGTTTTCCATCTAACTTGAGATTCATTTTTTCACCATATTTTATGAGATAATATATATCACATTGAAAAAATACCATGGTATATGTATCGACAACCACTTTGATAAGTGAAAGCAGATAGGGTATCACAATATTCCTCTATACATGAATGTTTTGGCCATTAAATGTTGAAATAACTTTAATATTCACAATGTATAGATTTCTTATAACCATAAACTATATATCTTAGAGAGGGAACTTGGGTTATATAACAAAAATTGAATTATCCATGAATATGTGAACTGTTATTGGATATGGAATCAATGGTGTTCGTTTACAATTTCATTTAAAAGATAAATAAACATATTCCAATTTTATGATTATGATCCTCTCAAATTTTTTCTCAACCTCACCCATATACTATAATCATAATATGAATTTCATTGAATTTTTTTATAAGGTTATTCCCAATGTGGATACCTAATTCTTGTTATTTTTAGTTAGAATCCCAAGCCATATATATCCAAAATTTATATAAAATGAATATAAATGAGCTCCCTCTAGTCAAAATGACACTACATCCCAATACAAAATTATATTTGTTAAAACCAGTTATAATGATTCCTCTAACCAGAGTGAGATATATAAACATTATCCAAGGTATGAAATCCAATCTCCCTAAAATCCTGTTGAGTGAAATAAATAACATATTCTCTATTCAATAATTTTTGGACATTAATATCCATAATTTGTATTGTTTGGAAAATCAGAATCCAACCTCCTAAGATCAATTATCTACTAGATGATAATAAATACCTCTATTACTCTATAAATTCTCTTTAATCATAACTTATTTTTGACATCATGAATGTTAAATAACTTTCTGACGGGGCTCTCTTTATTTCTTTCTCAAAAATCCTCAATGGCCTCAACATAAAAATATTTGAATTAACATTCTCTTTATCAATCCAACCATTATATGATAAAATATATCCTCTTGATCCATATATTGCAACTTCTTAAAATCTAACAATGCCACATTTGAATTATTTTGAAGATCATAGAGTTTATTTTTATCAAAGTTGTCATAAATTTTAGAATCAACAATCTTTAAGGATAGTAAACATCATGGATAAAATAATGAACATTCCTTCATTATTTTTATATATTTTACACCAAATTCATCATCTTTACTAATATTTTTAATTCACATAAATATATTTAAAATGAATTATATTATAGTATTATTCTCTAACATCAAACTCTTTAATGTATGATTCTTACTTTATCTCCTTGGTAATGATACATACAACTATATCTGACTTTGATCCTGAGCAACTAGTTTACTAATATCCATTTCACCAATTTGTTGTTCAAAAAATTTTCTATTACCTTTATGATTACTATATTTTGGTCATCCTATCATACACTCATCTATTATTCTCTTGATTATACCTTTTAATATCCACCAGACTAGTCAACAAAACTTGAATAACTTATAACACTTTTGATTTACATAAACCAAAGTCCATTAGTATTAGTGACCACTTTATTTTACACTTATACTATTAGAAATGTTTTCTATATATGATGAAAAACTGAATCCAATGTGTATGTTTCAACAACCTCTGAATCTATATCCCATACACATCACAAGTTTTATCTTTCAATATTTTTAACTTCATTAATTCCCATCCACCTAATGCTTCCCATTTTAATTGAACCAAACTGATTACTACAATTTATCAACCTCTAGTTTTATTAATAGGGAATATTTTTATACTATTACAAGCCAGTATATCATCAATTTATTTTACCTTTTTAAAATTCATTTCACCATGAATCATGATATCATCTTGGAGAATTATGATATTTATTACTTTAAATAATTACATATAATATCTTGAAATAATGTACAAACCATCATATATTTCGGGATTCAATATTTCCTCGTCTTTTCCAACATTAGATTACATTACTACTTGGAATTCATATCTCATCTTTTTCGTGGCATAATGTCAAAAGTTCCAAATCTAAAAAAATAAACAGACAGACCCTTTTGTTCCGTAGTCAAAATCTTAACAATTTTTCATATCCCAAAAAAACACACATTAAATACTATATCATCTAATAACCATAACGTTTGTTCATCAGTATTCAACTATTATTGGTTATCAAAACACACCCCTTCTCCAAATACCATCCACTGAGTTTTTCACCACCAATAGAAAATACATAAATAGTCCAAAATATGGTTACATTTTTTATGATTATTCTAAAGAATCAAAACATAAAAATTGATTCCATCCTTCATAAATGTATCATTAAATAAAAAAATTGTTTTAACATATATTAAAATAACCATGTCACCTTTGGTTAAAATTTATGTATTCATACGTCCAAAATATAAAATTATATCTTCACATGAAACTCAAAAAAATATTAAATAAAATGATGGAAAAAATAAAACAACTCCAAATCATGGGATCTTCATAGAGAAAAGAGTTTGATGAAAAAA
The DNA here is from genome assembly GCA_963277665.1 of Viscum album. Taxonomy (NCBI): domain Eukaryota; kingdom Viridiplantae; phylum Streptophyta; class Magnoliopsida; order Santalales; family Viscaceae; genus Viscum; species Viscum album. The sequence goes on along the minus strand of OY728143.1, from coordinate 1,994,069,627 downwards.
TAGAGATAAATAAAATGTTAAAAAATTGATTCAAATAATCAAATCTCCAAAGGGAAATCTGTGATACAATTTATTAGGTATCAATCTACATCACCATAGAGCTCACATATTTACAGTATTTTCTCTTATACAAATTTTTAGATCCCTAAATATTGATGACATAGTGAGGGTTGAATTACTAATATTAGTAATGTTAGAGTAATATAATAATGTAATTAGGATTTAATGGATGATGAGACTAAATAATTTTTTTAAACCCAAGTGAAAATTGTGTGGTCTTAAATGAATTATAACATGTAATCACAAGTATGGATAAACAAAATCTAACATAGATGATTTATGGTGGTTTGGGTAAGTCCCTAATCCACTATTCACATACTATTAACTAATTACATGAGAAATATGAACATGAACTAATATCCTAACTTTTTATAGTAGATAGGAAAATCATTACAATCCTAACTTTTTCACAATATGTGCACAACTCACTATATTTAATTTGAAAGAAAAAACTATCATACATTTTGTATGGAGAGGTATAAATAATATTGAATTTTATATAAATAGGAACAACATGTGTATTAATATTTATTAAGATAAACATAGTTATAATATTTCATTTTAATCAGGCAAAAGTAGTGTTTAATTCATGTTACAAATATATTCTAACTTGAAAACATGATACACTTATAGAAAAATTAAAAAATAAATGATATAAACACATAAATGTATTATATGATGGTTTCTAGAGTAAAAAAATGAATCCTATACCCTTTAGTGAAGTAGAGGAATTATAGAGATTTTTAAACAAACCCTTCTATTTCAGTAATTCATATTGATGTTGAAATGTAATAATTCTTATTTGTAATGTTTACAAAATTTTGTATCTCAGGTTTTTTTTGTATCCATAGCATGTTTTCATTAAGCACATATATAGATGATTTATCCAATGAATATTTTATTTCAATAAATATCTAAGATAATCCTTGTTAATCATACAAAATATACTTAAAATGGTTACTTCTTTAATTATACCTATAATATATAAATTAATCCGTGGTTCAAAATAAAAAAAGGAATGTATACATCACTATTTTAAAATACACTTTTCCACTGATCAATGTATTCCTATGATATGCATTAATGTTTTATTCTTATCATTAAATAGCCTTGTATTATCTCATAATATTACATTTGTCTCAATATAGTCTAGTTATTCAACTTATAAATACATTCAACGTTTAATATATTCTCATGCTCTCAATCTTCAGAATACATTTTCCTTAGTTTGTAGTGTGTTCCCACTATAATTATCGCATATACTTCTCAATAGATCCTACATCAACTTAGTATCATGAAATTATCATCATGGCATATTTCATCACTTCCTCACATGACATCACTTCCTCAATTATATATAAACCTCCATCACATTAAACATCTATTTTTATTTTGTCTCATTACCACTATTCATCAAAACCTTTGAATTTTTCTATAACACATCAATAAAGATCAATGTTTTTTTTACTTAAACATTGAAATCTTATTAACAAAATGATAAAATAATCAAAATATAAAAAATAAAACATGAAATAATCATAATTATTTTTTGAGAGTAAATGAATTAAAAGTTGTATATCACAATTCCAATTAAGTTTTAATGAGTTATTAACTTGACTTTTTTCATTTAGATAGGGTTTTATAAATTTCAGATCATGTACTTCCTCCTAGGGTTTAATTAGATCCAATTAGTGTTAGGATAAAACTATGAATCATATAACACCCTAGAAGTTTATGAAATTGTTGTTTAAATAAATTTATTTTCTTCGATAGCTTGTGTTTGATACAACAATGACTTTAAACAAAATTTGATATACCATTAAAATAAAATTATTTCCATGATTTTAGACTAGAAGATAAAAATTGGAAAAAATAAAATTTTATATTTTATGTTTTATCCATGTATAAAAATTAATTCATTGTTTATCAATTAATTCGAAATGAAAATAAAAATTAATTAAAAATAAAAAAGATTTTTTTATAAAAACTATTTCATGTGTGCAATGTGTGGTTATATTATTAAATGAAATATATCACTATTTATGAGTGATTATAATGAAATTTATATATTATATATTCAATTAAATGTTTTACTTGTCATCAAATATGTTTTCTAGGAATTGGATAATACTAATTGAAGTTTTATGATTAAAAATATATTTTTCTAAAAACCAAATTTCATCCCATTATGAACACTTATTTTAAAATGTATCCCATGCACTTATAGAAATTTAATTTTAAATCATTCATTTAATATTCTGAATTAGGAGGATAAAATGCCACTCTCTTACATTTAAATAACCATTATGCATTAACATAGGGAAAAAAGAATGTTTTGAATGATCTATAATTATTATTTTTAATATAAATAAATTAATTTCATGATGGTAATTAATATATAATTTTTAGTAATTATATAATTAATATAATTGTTTATGCAATACCGATAAAATATTTCTTCAATTGATAGAAAAATAAAATAAATGGTTTAAAAAAGTATTTATGTTAATATAACTTGAGATATTTATAGTGTTTGAGGAATGATTTAGAAAATTTTATATTTTAGGGATGTGTAAAAATATTATATAATAATTCCATCTATGTAATGGTGTCTTTAATGAAAAATGAAATGAATAGTTCCAAAATCGACATTAATGATATTTTATAAAAAACAATATTTTATTAAATGTTTTAAAAAAATAAAAATATTATATTCATCCATGGTAATGGAATAAAGAATAATATATCAACCATGGTCCATTTATGAGTCATTATTCCATTTATTGTATCATTCTTAACACCATAATATTTAAATAGTTGTCACTATGGTTAAGGTCAAAAATGATTATAGAAGGGATGATAAGAAGATAAGGATTAAAATCACACCAATAACTATATAAATATAATTGAGTGATTTTATTTCAATTCTATACTATTTTTATTTCAATTTATGCCTATTTTGAATCATTTTAATTAATAATGGTTTTGTGTATTTTAATATTTTAGGAAATTTCAATTGTGTCCTCTTCACCCTTTGAAAAGGACACCACTCCTTTCTCTTATTTACAGAACTATGTTCCTTAAAATAAATAAAATCATGGTAAATTCTATTATAAAATTCTATATAAATATTTTATAGTTTATGGTCTCCCACAAAAACCAACCATGAGGTCCTTAGTAGGAGATCCAAAGGAGTTCTTTCAAAGAAGAGGTAATCTCCATAGACGATCACATTATTTTTAATTCCTCTTTAACCTCCTATAAATATATGGTATTTATCATAGTATAATAAATTATGTATCATAAATATACTTAAATTTTATTATGATTATTAAAAAAATTATCCATGATATTTCCTATCAAATAATAAGTGAAAGTATCTCCTCTGCATATGTACTGCTTATAGTCTACACGTAGTGATAGAATTACTTTTTCAAAACCATATTTTATGGATGTGTATTATGATGGGTATAATTTTTATAAATGATATTTATGAGATAATTATACTTATATAAATATAATATCACATCTACCTTCTTAACTTTATCCTATTTGAAAATGATTGCATTGCTCATGCATACCTGGGAATACCACCTCCATGAAGTGATGTAATTTGTTCTTAATTTACATTTTACATGGATGGTAATAAGTATTTATTTTATTAATTATTTTAAATATATGATATATTAATGATATTATATGATTTAATTATTTTTAATTTTATTTCTTTCTATTCATTGAAAAATGGAAATAACATTCACACGTATATACAACATACCGTCTCCATGAACAGTGTAATTCATTTTTATATATATACCTTTATAGATGAATATAAATATATTTATAATGAACCATCAAGATATTGATATCATTATTATAATTATAGGTATTTTGTAAACATGATAATAGAACAAGGGAAAAGACTTCCAAACAAAACAAATCAAATGAATGTTTTTAAGGAAACTAGATTATATTTTAATATTCGATCAAAAATCATTTTTCGTCATTTTTCAGGTTTTATATAAAAGTTTTAAAAAATGGTTTAATATGATTATATAATTATTTATTTCCCATTAATTTATTTTTATAGTTATTTTAAACATGAATCATCTTTTCATTTTCTGAATGATAAATTTTTGACTTCTTACAAAAGTGTGAAAAATAAAGTTTTCTATTAAATGGTATGACATGGGTGGAATATACCAAAATAATGAAAAATAACCGATTTATAGATTCATAAAAAATATTTCAATCAAATTTTTAAATAAAATAGTTTCTTTAATATTAGGTAAATTTTACGATTTTAAATAAGTGATTTCCAAATAAATATTGTATTTTCCAAAATAAATATCCCTTTAATCTTCTGAAGGAATTTTCACCAATGATAACATACATGAAGTTAAATAGGATTTAAATGGTTATTATCCAATGATACTATCCTTATGGTATAAAATTATTACTATAATATGTATATGAAATCCATTTGTTTTCCAAGGGTTATGCGAAGATGAAAATATAAAATGTTTTTTAAACACATTTTCATTGCATGGGTAATGATATAAAAAATATTTTTTGATATTATGAAACACATATGTATGATTTTATGTATTTTATGGATTTTACAAAAAAAATATTCTACTAATGAATTAGGTAAAACATTATATCTCATGATATAATTATGGAAAATAAGTTGATTTGCATGATCCCCTCTAGGAAACAAGTTGATATTCTTGATCTACTATAGGAAAAAAGTGTTGATGTATAATCCATTATAATTTTATGGCCTTATTAGTTAAACATGACATATGAAATGATTTCTACACTTATGATAGTTTCACAACTTTATGACCTGAATTTATTGTTCGCTATTTATTTATTTTGTTTTCTCACTCTTATAATACATGTCCTTTGAAATGATACTATTTTTTGTCATGAATCGTGTTTAAAATACATAATATATTAGTTATAAAATTTTTATGTTATATTAATTATCTCATACCCTTATGATTATGTTATTTTTTTGCTTATAATCAAGGAATGATATCTTCAATTTTTACCTTTAAGGAGTATCTAACCTCACCATTTATTATGATTCCTTTATCAATGTTATGAAGAATGTTTTATGTAGGTAGATTCTATAAATATTTCTAAATTTTAAGATATTTATGATTGATGTTAAAGATGACTGATGAAATAAAAAATTATTCTTTTATACTCAAAATTCTGTAATCCTTTACAGTTATCGAGTGTGTATTTGTGATATGTATTGAATATTCAACTAAAAGTATATAATATTTAGTATAAATGGTATGTATAGATTTAGTTGGAATTATAGTATATGTTTAGACATATTTATATATTTTGGTTAGAAAAGTTTAGTAAAATTTCTATGTATAAGTAATAATATAAGATAAAAACATAAAGATATGGTTATGATAAGATTATGTGGTTTTCCAAGCAACACCACTCTTTTTGGATTATTAAAGTTAATGTTTTTTTGAAGAGATGAATATAGGGGTTAAACCACCAAAATACTTGTTCATGTATATCTCTACCATCATTCTGGTGCACAGTTATTGTTTCTTTGTTGTGTACCTCATTGAAAACTCTTAGAGGAATTTCTTGGGTTAATTAAATTTTTCATTACGTAACATTGGGCAGGATTTGAATAAATGGTGACCATGGAATACCTAAGTTTAAACTAAGGTTACATATAATTAAAGGAAGGTTTCATGATTTATACATCCTATAAATTTTTCAAGATTATGTGGTTTTACACTATGAATATTATTTCTCAAACATGAATTTTTTTTTTTTATTCAATGGACATAACCATAAGACATCACTCTAAGAAAGAGTGTGATGGAAAATTAAATGTTCATCCACCAGAACAACCAAATTATGTGGTATATATAATGAAATATATTATTTCTATGCTCACATAAAGTTCGTAGGACATTAATCATATTGAGATTCCAAATAATCAAAAGAGGGAACAAAATTATGTTGAGTCATTCATGAGGAAACATCCTCATTATTTTAGTGTGTTTTCTAATACAATAGTGGATGAGAGATTTATTACCACCATTGAGAAGTTAATTTTTACTTTTCAGTCCTCAAAAAATTTAAAATGTTGTCCTAGACTTATATCATTCAAAAAGTGAATAAATTAAATGGTATAATATTATTTAGAATATAAGTTAAGAGGGTGCAATAGAATATATGGAATTGGATATACTTAAAAGGATATTTTTTAGTAAGTAATTATCTCATATTCTATGTATAAATAATAAGAAGGAATTAATTGAGACTAATAAGAACATGGAATAATTCATTGGTACTTATGAGGAAACTATTGCAAGAATTTGAAGGTGTGGTTTTTGGTTTTATCATTAACCCTGAAATCATAATTTATCAATTCTTTGGTAGATTAAAACGATTTCTATGAAAGGTATAATCTAAAAGTTATATTAGTATATATGAATAAATAATTCAATATGTACTCAAGGTTTAAAGGAATATTTTATATTCCCACTATTCTGATGTTTTTGATAGGTAAATGAAAATCAAGTCTCAGGAAAACACTAATAAATCACATTTTGGAAATAAATTCCACTCATTTACATGCCAAAAATGTGGGAAGAAATATCATGGGATTTTTTTGAATGGAATTGTGAGGTTATATAAATTTTTAAAGGCATATCATAACCCCTATGAATTAAAAAGATTATAAATGTTAAAATTAAAGTAATGGAGTAGAAGAAAATGCTAAGTATTGCACCACTGATGATCTAATGCTTCGAATGAAAGGAGTAAGGGACTTTTTCAAAAAATGAAGGAATATTAAGGATTATGAATATTATTAGTGTTAAAAACTTCTTAAAATAAAATATAATGGTAAAACTCATTGATCATGATGATCGAAGTGGGTTATGAGTATGATATAGTGAAAGGTACACTTATTATCCACACTATAATAGCTAATGTCTTAATTTGATCTAGATCTATCTACTATATTATATATAAGGAATATTCAATAGGTATTTAATTATAAAATAATCTATTATATATTCAGTTATTAGTTAAAAATATTTATGGTATGATGTTCGCATCTAATGTTTTTAGTGTCTTTATAATTGTAGTTTGTGGGAATGTTATTTGTGAAAATATTATGATTCTACCATTAGTTGAATATTATCTGATTCAAATCTAGGATTTAATTTTTTTTATTTAGAGAAAATATCATGTTCCAAGTATGGGAATTCAAATTTTTTATTCTAAATGAACCTATTATCATTTATTAGTGTGGGAATGAATACAAAATTCCAATAGGAATAACCTCTATCATGTTGGTCTTAATTAATATCCATGATGTTTATTTATCATAGATGGTTGAGGAGACACTCCACATAAAATATATTCATATTTTTCAATATAATATTTATGTCTTTCTATAATAATTTCTTAACCTTCCTCTGAGATGTGAAGTTGATTTTACAATATAACCCATACCTTGTGAAATACCTATTTTAAGTAGCATTTATATAATATCCCTAATTAATTTATAGGATTGAAGAAAAATATACAAGGGAATCATGATAAGGTATTTATTTTTCCATGTTCATGAACTTGGTGTGAACTACCTCCTTTTATAATAATAATTATGGATAAATGTGACTCTTAATTGATTATATATAAATGAAAAATATCACAATCAAGAAAAAGTATAATCAACCCCATATAAGGATTTTTTGACAAATTACAAGGACTTCAATACTTTTGTATGATTGATATTTAATATGGTTAGTATTATTTGAGTTTAAAAAGTGAATACATAACCAATGTAACCTTTTATATGAGGTATGGATACTATGCATTTATGGGGATATCATTTGGTATTACGAATTCCCTCTATTATCTTCATGGATTTAATGAATATAGTCTATAGAGATTACCATGACCAGTTTCTATAGTTTTTTATATGATATTATTTTATATTCAAAATTAAACTAAAATAATAAAGTTCACTTTAGAATTATAATGAATATCTAAAGGATGGAATATTTTTAGGAAAACATTCACCATATGCGAATTTTTTATTCAAAAATATTCATTCTTAGTCTATATAAACTAATGTGAGGGAATTTTGGGGGATTCATAAAATACATAAGTAAAGGAAAAATTGACTAAACCAATCACGGTTACTAAGATCCATAGTTTACTTCTTTCCAAAATATTATCAACTCTTTGTGGAGAATTTATAATGGCTATCTAATCCACTCACCATGTTAAATAAAATGGATACAAGTTTCATTAGTTTGATTAATGTGGAGAAATTTTCAAGGACCTAATTATAAGGTTAGTTAGTACACCTATTATTGCATTACCCTATAATGGTTAAGGGTTTTTAATATATTATAATGCATCAAAAAACTGAACAAGATGTGTTCTCATATAGAATGATATGGTTCTTGCTTATGAATCATGAAAATTGATGGTTCCTAAGAATGATTTCCCAAAAAATGATTTGGATCTAGGTCCTCTTATTTTTTCACTAAAGACATGGAGAAATTATCTTTATAGATAAAATATATAATAAATATAATCATCAGAAAATTTTAAGCTATATATTCTATAAAAAATATATGAAATTGTTTCATAGATTTTGATTGATACTAATTAAATATTATGAATTCTAATAACATTACCATCCAGGGAAGGTATATAAGGTTAAAGATTATCTATGTGAAAAATATTATATTATATTATGTTTAATAAGGATAAAAAATATCCCATATTTAGGGATTTTAAAACAATATATCTAGATATTTTGAGAGGGAGAAATATTATCTTTCTCAAATGAATATCCTACCATCTATCCGTATAAAGATTAATTAGGCATAGGTTGAATATTTATAGATATAAAATAAGGTGAGAAATATCCTTGAGTTTGACCTTGATTGTGATTGAAGGATATGGTTAATTAATTGTGTATGTGTTTCATCCATATTATGTTTTAAGAATAATTTTTAGTTGAATCTCATATTTCATTATTCTCTATTCATTATAGAGGAACGAATATGTATAAAGATCTAAAACACTATTTTCTGTGTGAAAATGTAAAAAGTGATATTGTAGAATATATATCTTAGTTCTTGGTATGTTAATAAGATAAGGATGGGAGAATAAATTATAATAGTATTTTATAACCATTACTCTTACCAAAATGTAAATGGGAAAGCACCACCATCTATTTAATCACCAGACTGCCCAGAATAGTCAAATGTTATAATGAAATTTGGGTTGTAGTCGATCACCAAAAAATTATATCACACTTCATTAATATAAGATAATATTTATCACTTTATTATATATCAATAATATAAATTAACGAAATACTAAGGTTACCTAGTGTATCACATTATATTAAATATGATTGGGATTCAAGGTTGACCTCAATGATCTGAAAAAGTATTCAGTGGGATATGGACATAGAGTTAAGTTTCATCATTTTTTTCATCCTAATATAGAGCGTAAGTCTTGGAGAATCATTAAAACCAAAGAGAAAATATTGAATTGCAGGTCTCCATAATTCAAAGCTACTTGGGATCAACACATTCCCTATGTCTAGTTTTCTTACTATAACAGTTTTCACTCAAGAATTTAGATGGATCATTTTGCAGACTTCTATTATAGAAATCCCAAAACACCAATATTTTGGGATAAAGTAAGGGAAATTATTTTATTGGGACATGATCTAACAAATTAAATAGATGAAATAGTTATAACCACTTAGTAGATCATAATATCAGCTTCGAGTTGACAAAAAAGTTATGATTCAAATTTTCTGCAAGATATGGAGGTCAATGATGGTGAAAATGTAATTTTATGAATTTATCCAAGGAATATGGTTATGATATTTTAAAATAAATGAAATATTTTACTTCTTTATATCAGACCCTTTGATATTTGTTATTGAGTTTGGATGACAACTTATCACTTGTTACTTTTATAGAACCTCTCTCAAGTTTACTATATGTTCCACATGCCTCTCTTGAGGAAGTACATACATGATCCATTACATGTACTCAGCTCATAGGTTATACCACTAGAAAATTATCTTTATTATAAAGAAAAGCTAGTATAAATCTTTGATTTTATAGTTAAATTTCACAGAAATAAGACTACACACATGGTTAAAGTCTGTTGGAGGAATCAAAAATTCAAAGAAGCTCCATGGGAACATGAGGATTCAAGGAAACAATGATATCATAATTTTTTATTTCATAAAAATGGGATTTGGAAGGAAAATTATTTTTAGGGGGAATAATGTAACACCATAAGATTTTAGGAATTTTTTTAAAATAAATTTATTTTTTTGATAATGTGTGTTACACACGACGAGTTTAAACCGATCATTATATACTATTTAAATATTATTATCACCTTTCTATTATTTTGGATGGTTGATATATGACTAAATAAATTATCAAAAAATACTATTCAAATATTTATAAAATTAATTCATTATATCTATCAATTAATTATAGATTAAAATAAAAATCAATTGAACATAAAAGAGTTTTTTTAATGAAGAAAATTAACGCGCACAATGTGTGTTTATCTTAATAAATTAAATTGATCTCTACTATTGATTTATTTGAATGAAAATTTTATATTATATATTCAATAAAAATTTAAACATTAATTTAATATTTTTTCTGGGTTTGGGATAAGAAAGAATATAGTGTTATGAACAAAAATTTATTTTTCTAAAAAGTGGTATTTTTTTAATTTTTCACACTTATTTTAAAATCTATTTATTCAAATTACAGAAATTGAATCATAAAAAATATTTTATATTTGGAATCAGGGGAATAATATTTTATTAATAGGTACCTTTTATGTTTTTTCAATATAAATAGTAATCATAGTAAATTTTTGTCACCTCAATAAGGGTAAAACGGGTAAAATAGGGTTAACACTTTGACATAAGGCTTTAAAATTTATCTAACACATTTATTTATCATATTAAAAGTGTGGGGTTCATTAATAACCATTAAAATATATAATATATATCCATTTGGTTCTATATTCCTTTGAACATGACTTTTATATTAATTTAATAAAAGAATAATTCAAATTGAAACACTCTTACTTTTAAATATCTCTTATGTCTTCACATAGGGAAAAAGGAAACTTTTGAATGAATATTAATGGTTATATTGAAGATAAAAAAAATTCTGATGGTAATTTATTTTGTAATTTTTAATTTATATAATTAGCTTAAATACATATCCAATGTCGAAAATTTATTTTTTTAATAAATAGAAAAAATTAAATAGATGATTTTAAAAATATGAAAAGTAATATAATTTGAGTCAGTGATAGTGTTTTGAGAATGATTTAGATGCATATTACATATTATTCATTTTTGAAATATTATATTCAAATTCAATCTTTTTTTGGTGTCTTTAAAGTCAAATTAAATGAATAGTTCCAAAAATTGACATTTATGATATTTTATAGTATATAATATTATTTTAAATGATTTAAAATTATGAAAAATATTACAGTTTGAAAATTTAATAGAATATAGTAGAACATTTCATTTATGGTCAATTTACGAGTCATTTTTTCATTTATGGTAATATTTTTTACCATTTAATATTGAAAGAGTGTTTAACACGATTAAGGATATAAATAATTAATGAACGATTAATAAAAAATATTAGGTTTAATACGACACATAAACCTATATAAATTTATTTTTATGATGTTATTATAAACACTATACAATTTTTTCATTTAATTCATGTCTATTTAGAATCATTTTTCTTAAAAATAATTTTAATTTGTTTTAATATTTTAAAAAGGTCATGGCATGTCCTCTCCCTCCCTTATAAAAGAAAATTTTCATTTCTCTTATTTACACCACTATGAACCTTCTATCTCAACCAAACCCAAAGAAAATTTTCTTATGAAATTACATGTACATTTAATATAGGGTTTGGTCTGCCTAAAAGACCAAACCTATTGTCCTTAAGAGAAGAGGCAAATGATTCATTTCAAATAATATGTAATCACCTTAACTGGTCACTTTATTTTTTCCCTTATTCTTCAAAATCTAATAAATGTATGATATATATCATAAAATAATAAATTAAGTATCTCTAATATAATTAAATTTAACCTTTATTATGAAATATCCATTATCCACCCTCTATATATCAAATGAAAAGTAAAAGTATTGCTCGTGAAAACGTACGAATTATAGTCTCCAAATTGCGATACGATTAATTTTTCATCACCATATTTTATGGATGGATATTATGATGGGTATAATGTTTATATATTATATTTGTTAAATTATTATACTTTTAAATTATAGTATCACATATAAGTTCTTACCTACCAACCTATTGGAAAATAACGATGTCGCTCAAGCGTACGCGTATAATACCACCTCTACAAAGCAATACGCATTTTATCTATTTCCATATTACATTTATGGTAATAAAGAAATATTTGAGAAATTTATATGATATATATTATATAATATTGATTACTTAAGGGAGAATTATTATTTACCATTTTTTGTGCTGAAATTCTTGAAGCGGGATTAGTGGTGGTGGCCACACCTGATAAGAAGTAAAATTGAGCCCAAAAACAGCCCATGATTCATTCATAACACTTTTATTAATGTGTTAATTTTTAATAGACTACTATCAATTTTTCAATGTTCGATACCATGATGTAACAATGTAAAAGTCTAATAGTGCTTCATGACCTCTCATTGTGTTGACGATATGCTATGCGAGTCTGGCATAGTTGCGAACCTTCGCGAAATCCTCATTTACACTGTGAACTTCCTCTAAGCATCAAGATTCCCTCTACATATAAATATTGAGTACATTACGACCTAATTACATGGATACCAGACCCTTGGACTTTTGAAATGATTATACTTCTCAAAGAAGCTGAGCATTGTGAAACACATAAAAAATGGATCACCCAAGGTTTTAGAGCTCCACAAAACCCTATTTACCTAGATCCTGAATGAATACACATCAAATAAAGATTAAATTCATGAATTAATATTACATTAATGAAGTAATAAGGTCATTTGGTGTAGTTGAAGATTTTTGAAGCATTAATCCTTCACAAACCACTCTTTTCCTTATCTAGGACTTCATCCGGAGGCAGGGTCACCATGCTTCGGGAAGCTTAAAACATCATCAAGACCATGTTCTCTATGATGCTCCTAAATATTACGAAGAACCTTTTAGTGAGTCATTATGATTCATGAAACATTTATCATATCCTTCTCTATGATTCCTCCATTATTTTAACACCTCTTCATGATGGTCGAGTTCCCCTTGCTTCCACACCTATCCAGGATTAGTCCAACTACTCTAGAAATACTTATGTGAGGTGCGCTACCCATTACTAAGGCCCACTACACATCAAGTGTGGAATGGGACTCCTATTTACCTATTTATTCTCAATATAGGAACACTAATCTCCTTTTCATCTAAAGATAGGGAAATTAATGTGGACCACATGATTGACCACTCATCCACACCGTTACATATTTTCATTTCTGAATTCATTACCCACCTAGGGTTGTAGTGTGATGGTTATGTAAACCCAAAGGGTAAGGTGGGAGTACCCAACATCTCAGTTTCAGGATATAAAATTCATAGTACAAGTGTTCTCAACACATGATGTTAAACTATGTTCTTACCCTATGAAAGAGGTGCAGGATTCCCAATGTATGAGTGATATGGAATGAGATAATTCTCATATTGAATGAGATCTTCCTTGGGTAGCTTCCATGAATAATCCCCACCCACATGGAAATAAATCCTCCTTGCATATAATTAGATCTTATTCATAGGGTGCGACATTCTCTTATATATCCCTCTTGGAGTAACTTCTTATACTTTCTTGCAGGATGCATCATGTTTTCCCCTCCTCGTCTCCCTTGGATACCAAAAAAACCAAGGATATGGGTACCACAACAAGTAATTTCTCTATTCCTTTGGGCTTCAGTATCTATCCACCAGCGGAAAATGTAATTGTATAATCTTTAGGTCAAATACTACCTATTATTTATCACAACAATCATGACTCGCGTATGATTATATGTTAGTGATGATAAACACATCCACATGATCCCAACCAAAATTGGGAACCCTATATACTTGTAAGACCCAGAACTCTTTCCCATGGGCCACATCCATGTGTAATCTCCAGTCATATGCTCCATGGGAAGCTTCTATGAGTAAGCCCCAACCAACTGAGCAACATCCATACATAAGACCCATCCACGTGCTCTATTTCAATGGGAATCCTCCTCTGGTGTAAGCATCAATGATTTATAAAGCAATGTGGAAATTTATTCCCATCCAACAGGGATATGTTAGAAGCTGGCCTAAGTTTCAATCCCTATATTCTAAACCTAACACCCCATTAACTCCATACATTTCATCTAATCTACCACAACCATCTTAATTTTTGTCTGGGTCACCATGTCCGGGTGAGATCATTCCATCCACCTGGGTGACACCTGTGTGTAAGCACCATCTGTTCAATTTCTATTTTTATTAACATCTAGGCAGAACTCATGCATAATACCTAAACATTCCATATAATACTCTTAGGGTTCCTTCCCTACATAAGACGCACACCATCATTCATTGATACACCTTTCATAGCACGATCATCCTTACCACATAAAATTAAACTGCACATATATTTATTATCACATGACCTTAAGAGTTGACATCAGAATACTTGGGTTTTGATCTAAACCTTCTAATAAGGGTATTTAGGAAGCCTCCCTAAGGTTCAATGACAATAAATGGTAAACCTTGAAGTCCCATTTCTAGGGGTTCATTAGATACCTCATGATCAACACAAGATTCCTTTGGTTTTATGCCCATGATGCCTCTGTTATATTCCCTCCTATAAGTAAAAATAATGGTGACCATTGTTCCATGAATCCAAACATTTTAATGGTTCCCAAAATGATTACTCTACCAACTGAAGGTTGTTTCCAAATCATGTCCCCATGGAATTTATAAATAGTATAAGCATAATTAATCGGCATCCACAAAGAGATTTCACCAAGGATCATACATAGCCAATTAAAGTGATGAATTCTATATACATTTTGAATGTTGGGATGAGGGGTTATAATTACAATTCCAGTACACACCAACACGTGTGGTGGCGCACCCAAGAGAATTTTTTGGAAATAAAATGGTGAACCTGATGTCAATATTATTCTCCTAAACATGAGGAGTATTAGTGTTCAATACATCAATATATTATCATGTGACCTGATCCATCTATCCAGACCTACGACCCATGAATAAAATAGTGGTTCAGACATGGAACTCACTAGAAATTAGGGTATTAAAATGTTTGGCATCCTGATAATTGATATCGTTATCAAGGTTCTCCATCTCTCTCAAACCATGGAAATTTAAATGACACTAGTGAATTGGGAATTTATTTCCTTGTAACTTTACTAACATTTGAATCCTCCTACTTTGTACGACAACAACTATAATGAATAAATCACCAAATACTTGTAGATGTAATGGAAAATAAAATTTCAACATGACATTCCTACAAAACACCACCTTCGCTATTCCATAAGCTACTAGGTTCTCACACCATTTCTACCTCTTATAGACCATTCACAGGAGGGTATTAAAACCCATGTACAATTATATGAGTAGGATGGGGTCATTTCGAGGAGGGATATGTCCCTCTAGGATATTGAGGACTCTGCACCTCACCAATGCCACTTCCCATAAGGGTCGCAAGGGGATCCACTTATCCACGCTCCAACAATGAACAATATCGGAAGCCTCTCCCGGGAGTGATCCTAAAAGATTCTTCCCTACAATAAGGAAGAAAGGGATTTTAAATTCATCTAATTTTTTACCACTACATGGTAGCATCCATGGAGGGATCCCATTAAGCACCATCAATAGTACTAGTGACATGTATACCATGCTAAGGAGCAGGTGTATTACACCCCCACTCTGTTGGCCCAAGTCTTATGCACCTGAATCCAATGTTGGGAACAATTTAAGAGGATACCATATAAGTGGAATCGTCTCCCACAACTCCAGTGGATCATTCCACCCCTGATGAATTCTGCCAAATCCCTTCTAATACTGAACAAGAATCCATTAATTTTTGGTAAGGATCAGGACCCCAATTACCCTATAGGTAGGTTGGGATGACTTTATCAGCCATTTACATCACCAAAAACTATAACAGGTCTGGACATGATGGTAATATTCAGTATAGAGGCCCTCCCCATATAGTCACCAACAAGAGTAGGGGACCTCCTCCCTCTCAAAATTAGCATGGAGGTCCTCCTGATGTTCACAACATCGATTAACGTGGAGACCCTCCCAATTGAATTGATATTCAGTGTGGAGTTCTGCCTTGTACATATGGTTCCCATTATGAAGGTCCCACACATTCCAATTAAAATTAGCATTAAGGTCCCTCTAATTTCATTCCAAGCTCAAGTGGAGGACCACCCTGCTCCAGCACCAATCAATGCGGAGGTCCCCACCCCCCACTCGCTCTATCAATGATCGGTACAGAATCCCTCCTTGTGTTATCTCCATTGGCCAAAATGGAGGTCCCCCTCATACCATAACCAACTATAGTGGATTTATTACCCACTCTTTCACTAGACATCATGGAGGCCATCCCCATGTTTTTACTAGATGTAGTGGTGCTCCTCCTAATATTTCATTTTTTCAACACATAGTCCCCACATGTGTCCATTTCATGCACTGTAAAGGTCCTCCCTACACCTCAACCCAAATGTGTGAAGGTATTCTCCATGAAACTACAACCACTCAATATGGAGGTCCTACCCATATTTCTACCAACCAAATTAGACGTCCTCCCTACTATATCAATAGAGAGAGTATATGTCTTCCCCACTCCTACAATAGTCCAAGCGGAGGTCCTCCCCACTCTACAAATAATTGATGTTGAGTCCCTCCTCATATCTCCACCAACCCAAGTGGTGTTACATCCCATGACACCACTCAAAAAAATGAATGTAATACCCATGAATAAGAATTTATTTTCCTTAACGAACCACCCCAGGGAAGAAGGGGGAACCAATTCCACTAAAGGAAAAATATTAAAAAGTGCCAAACAATTTTTAATCCCATTCAATTCTCTGATTCTGAAGTAGAAAGTGATTCCATGATGGAACCTTCACCCTAATCCGATTCATTAATGTTTTAGTTTGGATCTGAAAAAGATAAGTTTTTCAACATGGAAAATGTGGTCTACAAGATTCATAAATCCCTTCAGAGGTTCATGAAGGCTGAGAAATATTTGGCTCACTTGTAGGGTCTCACGGTGAAGTCATCTATGTCATCTCCAATTTAATTCTCTACCACGACCAGAGATCACAGATAGTTATTCTTGGATTTGACAGAGAACAAGAATCTGGTAGACCCTCAAATTAGTCACACCACCCTTATACATGAGGCGATGGTAAACACCCATTTTTACATGGCTGTAATGAAAAGGTCAGTACCACCTTCAAAAGACAACCCAACATGCATTGAATAGTGGGCTCATGGAGGGGATCCTCTATCCTCCAGTCCTCCACTGAACTGATCCACATGAATACCTCCACATAATTCTTGAAATTCATCAATCGAAGCTTGGACCAACCAAGATGCGGCCCCCACCATTTAACATTTAATCCCATGTGACACACTTGTTTTTGATCAACTGTTAGTAGTGTTCTGGATAAATTTGACTCCCAACTTCGATATGTTGGAGTCCCTCACAAAGGACCAGGTATGTTGTTTTTTCCAAACTATATGGGAAACAAGTTTTTTCCTCCTTGACCATTAGTTGGCTTATCCCTAAAGCCAAGAGTATTTTGATGACATTGATATGTTGTGTCGTTTGGTCTAATTGGAAGCACTCCTGGTATCCAAGCATAATGCATCACATTGTAAGGACCCAAAAATAATGTACATGGACATTACATAAATTTTTTGTAATACTTAATACATAACAAAAACCAAAACTCAAGGACCGTAACAGTTTAGTGTCATTAGAAACTTGAAACATAATCATCTAATCATAGTGAAAGATCTTGAACATCTCCCATAAAGATCGTCCTTTTTTTCTTACCTAAAACCATTCTTTATATCATGGGGAAAATAAAACATATAAAGGGTGAGCTCAAATACTTAGTAAGGGTAAGAATGGAGAAAATAAAACAAACCATATACATTTGAACATAAAAACATGAACATAATATTTAAACATCAAAATCTTCAGCAATGAGATAAAACATGGCAGTACGTAAAGAATAGATCATAATAGAACATCAATCATGATAAAATATAATGGGAATAAAACATGTAATTGTGGAAAACCATTAAGCATGTTATATGATGTAAAGACCCGTAAAATTCAAGGGAAAGTTTTTCATAATTTTTTTTTGGGATTTTACAAGAACGCAGTTCTTGACGGAACTTGATTTCGAGGCCCGATGAGCCCGGAATAATTTTCTGAATTTTAGCTCAGGTACGTTCAGTGAACGAATGAGCAGGATTTCCTAAATTTTGAACCGGTGCTCGGAATCGAAATCTGAGGGCACCGATGAAACCGCAGTGCCGGTAATTGCTTAGGAACACTTTTTCCGGAGTTTCGTTTGCTCGGATGTGGTTATTAAAATTTTGGGTTAAGTAAAAGAATAAAATAAAATGGTGCAACAAATTTTAGTTTATTTAAAGTAGTTTAACCTAAGCTTAGTGGTTGGAGTGGGACCCACTATATCCTACTCCACTAGGTAGGATATTTGTGGGGTGGGGCCCACACGAGCCTCACACATTCAACTTCCTCAAACCCCCTCTTTTAATTAGGTAACGCACCTGCACCCCCCTTTAATTGAAAAGTCAACTCATTAATTTATTAACTTATGCAAAGTAATTAATTCATGAATTCAATTCAAATTTTAAATTTTAAGTTGTCTTGTGTGTTAATTAAATAAGACATGGTCTTATTTCATTAAGTTGTTGTTTGGTTGTGCGAGAGTTTTTTCTCTAACTCTTGAAGAACATCTTCTTCCTCTTCGAAGAACGCAAAGAACACCGAGCCTTCAATGAAGAACTTCGTCACCACAAAGCGGATTTCGTCGTACCATCTTCTTCCCTCTCCTCAGCCAGTGAGAGACGCCATCCTCGGAGATCGATGAAGTGACGCTGACGATTCTTTTCTCTGCGACGCCGTTGATCCTCCTTCCACGACGCTTACGGAGTCTCCTTCTGTGATGTCCCTTTCGTCAACAAACCTCGCTCGACGACAACGCTTGAGGTAGGGTATTATTTTGTTTCTGTTCGTGAATACTTTTATCGTCGATCATTGACTCTAATTGAGACGCCTGTTATCAAAATAACGGGAGGAGGTCGGACCGAACGAACACGGCCGACCCTCCTCCCCCCTTGATTGTTTGAATTGTTTTCGGCACGAGCAAGGCAGCACGGTGTCGTTGCACCATGTGGAAATAATAAGGAATGGGCAGAGAAGAGCAGCGCTGTCGCGCTGCGCCGTTAAAGACGAACAAAGTCGCGAAGCCGTCGCACCGTGCCGGAGAACCTCGAAGAGGCAGCGGCCGGAGAGGGGTCGCGGCGGAGGTGCGCGGCACCGTCGCGCTGCGTCGGTTGGACCAAGGCTGCAGCCTTTGGCCGCAGCGGAGCAGGAAGCGATGGTCGGCTTCCAGCCACCGGCGCCAGAGCAGGAGGATGGGACCCTGGCGGTCCTGCGGTAGTAGCAACTGGCCGGCCGGCTTCCAAGAAGCCAGGGGTCATAACCCCTGGCTGGCCGAAGGATCGTCCCCGCACATGGGGCCACGGTTCACAAATAGGGGAGCAACGAGCCCCCCCCCCCCCACCCCCCTTTCGCTCGATCGTTTCAGCCGAGCCACCTAGCCACGCTGGCCAGGCCGAGCGCGCCAGGTCGGGCCGCCCAGGCCGGGCCAGGCCGCACAGACCGGGCCGGGCCGTGCTCAAATGGGCCAGACCCGGACCCGGGTCAGCTCGCCCGGTTCGGGTCAACCCAGGGGGTATCGGGCCAGGTCGGACCGGGCCCGAACCCCCTACTTCCGGACCTCTTTTGGTCTTTTTCCCATAACATGGGCTGCAGACCTCCGATCGATGCACCGTTAGCTACGATGCGATCCTTGGATTGAGATGGTCATTTTGGAATACTAAAATTAAGGTTTCGAAGAACTTTGTGTTCGGCTGGGTTGGTTCGAACACAAAACCAATCGGGCCCTCAGAGCAGAAATGCTTATAACTTGAGCTCCGGACGTCTGATTGACGTGTCGTCGACTTTGATGGATTCCTCTTAGTGAGACGGACCTTTTGGTTTACCCCACTCGAGGTTTGGATGCAGTTGGAGTGTGGTCGGGTTGGTTTTGACATAAAAACCAACCGGGCCCCCGGGACGAAAAAGCCAATAACACTCAGACCGAGCGTCTGATTGACGCGTTGTCTGTCACATTGAGTTCCTTTTAACGATATGGAACTTTGGGATACATCAACTCTATACTTTGTTTCGGTTGATGTATCAGCCCTCAGCTCGTGGAGCAGACCCTCCCGAAATGATCTTGCTGTGTGCGGGAACCCTAGAGCTGGCTGCGACTAAAACGACGATGATGACTATACAGAAACCCTTCGTGGGTTCGACAGCGACGACTACAGCACTCAGCGATCTTGTGTGGATCAGTGCCTACCGATCCTGTGTGGGTCAGCGCTCAGTGGTCCTATGTGGGCCAACGCATACTGATCATGTGTGGGTCCGATTCTGTGTGTGTCATTTCGGGGGTTAGTACCTATCGATCCTGTGTGGGTCAATGCGTGGGTTAGTACCTATCGATCTTGCATGGGTCCAACGGCTTAGATGAATCAGTGGCTACATCTGATCATCTCTATCGTCCTATGAGGATATATACCTATGTGAGTTGAGTCTTGACTTTCAATCATTATCTTCAATATGATTGTCTTTCTTTCCTATGTGGATTGTGTTGTGATATCCTGTGTGGACGTGATCGAACTTGGGCTCAAATGCTGGAGCCGAACTGAAATTGATGACTTAGGTATATGTATGGGCATATACCTAAGTAGTGTTGGTTGTTACTTTATGATTGTATCTTTCTTTTGTGGATTATCCTTTGTGGATTATGGGAGACCTTCGGGGGTCTTGGGGTCCCTACTAAGTAGCTCATACTCACCCTTGCACGGGCTATTCCCGCACTACGTTGTGTTGGTTGTAGACGATGGACAGCACTGATCGTGGTTGAGGCTTGCGGAGCAGGTCGATACCTGGAGGTGGACCACTGGGCGGGACGTACTCGGAGCAGACAGCTGGTCCCGAGGAGCTGAGGAGGCTATCTTTACCCACCCTTCAGGTGGGACTTCCAGTGGGCAGCTCAACGTTGCGGCTTTACTTTTAAGTTGTTGTATTTTTCTTTTTCAGTTGTACTTTACTTTCAGTTTGGGTTTGTATTCTGGCCCACTTACTTTTCCGCACTTACCTTTGTACCCAGTTTTACTTAGTGTTTACTTCGGCTTGCTTACTCTGTGTGTTTGTTTACTTTATAAAGTAAATGCCTTCCCTTATTATCAGGAATTACGCCTTGGTGCTAGTCGCCAGCCCCTGGCCTATGGAAGGCGGGCTTGGGGTAGTCATGGCACGGGCCCCGAGGACGGGTCATGAAAAATTGGTATCAGAGGAGTTCGGTTCTACCGCAGAACTAAGGACTCTGATCTTTTTCTATGTGAAGCAATAGTGTTAAGAGTATTGAGTGTGGTTATTAGTCCAGGGAGTCCAATGTTGGTGTGGCGGCCGAAGTATCCGTATACCAGGTCCCTGACTTCTGATTTCTGACTTAGTGCACGAAAACATTGATTGCATGTGTGTTTCATGTTTTCTTTGTGATTACTTTGTGTTGGCTCACCAGGTATACTGTATTGACCATGGTGCACCTGTCTCTTTTCAGGATGGCCCCATGACAGCAGCCAGCTAGGGTTCCGAGTTTTGTACATGATGACAGCCCACCGAGCGACTAGGCCTCGGTGCAGGGCCCTATTACTACAAAGGCACCGGTGTTACCACTACCCACCGAGCCACCGATGCTACCAGCCCCAACCGCTGAGAGTTCATGTCGCCTTGGTGCACTACACGAGTTTCAGCATCAGAGACCGCCCAGGTTCTGTGGGGAGACGGACCCTCAGGCAGCTGAGGATTGGCTGGAGGCAGTTGTACGAGTTTTCCGATTGGTAGGGACACCAGCAGACCTCATGGTGATCCTTGAAGTGAGTCTCCTACACGCGGCAGCAGGAAGATGGTGGAGCTTGATGCTCCAGGTGCACGACGAGGCATCTCTCCTCTGGACGCACTTTGAGATCCTCTTCCGCTCAGAGTTCTTCCCAGCCGCCCTCCGTGCGGTGCGCATCCAGGAGCTACTATAGCTGCAGGAGGGCAGCTTTTCAGTTGCCTAGTACTCGGCGAGATTTACCGATATCTCGTGAAATTCAATGGACATGGTACCAGACCGATTCTTCTGTGCTCGGACCTTCGAGAAGGTATTGAGTCATGAGATCAAGGCATCACTGATCTCCCTAAGCATTCTGACGTAGTCAGGGGTACTGGAGAGAGCTCTTCTCATTGAGAGCTTTCTTGCTGAGCCTACACCAGCAATGAGACCTACTGCAGGGTGGCACGTAGTAGAGTCTTCTGCAGTAGGCAGTCGACAGATGACACATGGGTCCAGGAGGACCAGACCCTCAGGTGGACGACCTTAGGACACTGGCTCAGAGGTACGGGGAATGCAGCGTAGAGCCAGTCTTTTGAGAGGCAGATAGAGCTACACATGCGGCGGGCAGGGCTACATGGCTCGTGACTGCCCGACCCGCCGTGCTGAGGAGCAGTAGACGGTTGAGGGATCACCCAGGCAGAGGGTCGACTATGGCGGTCTGCAGTGAGTAGTTGGACGAGGCAGAGGAGCTGGCCGAGAAGCAGGTGGTGGGCGATGCTTTGAGGATCTACTACCACCACCACCAGGTGGTCCACCCCGACTACAGGGAGCTGGCAGGCAGAGAAAGGCACAACTTCAGGCAGTGGAGGCCTACGACCATGGCACTCCTGAGATGATTCAAGGTACCATCTTCGTCTATTCCACCCTTTCTGCAGTTCTTATATACACAGGAGCGAGTCATTCTTTCATTTCCGATGTCCTTGTTCGGAGCTCGTAGATTTCGATGGAGACGTTGGATTGATCCTTACGGCTAGAGACTCCTACGGGAGAAGACTCGATGATTACGCACAGGTGGTGGCAGTGTGAGCTTACTCTAGGAGGTGAGATATTTGGCTGGGATCTTCTTGTAGCGGCGTCGAGGCCTTACGACATCATCTTGGGCATGGATTGGTTATCTACAGTCCATGCTCAGATTGACTGCATTAGGCGCAAGGTGCGATGTGTTCGCACCGACGGGAGCAGGTTCATCTTCACCGGTGAGAAGGGAACTTTTGAAGTGCAGGATGGACTCACGCAGAGGAGAGGACAGCCCATCACTCATCAGTTGGCTAGCCTCATCCTAGGAGCAGTTGACGTGCAGAGTCCTATCTTACCTGTAGTGGTGGATCAGTATGCGGACGTTATTCCTGACGACGTTCCAGGACTACCTCCTCATAGAGAGGTAGACTTTTATATTGATTTGTACCCCAGGACAACCCCTATATCCACCCCGGCATATCGGATGGCTCCCACCGAGTTTTGAGAGCTATGGGTACAGCTGGAGGACTTGTAGGGCAAGGGATTCATCCGACCCAGTGTTTCACCCTAGGCTTCCCCAATATTGTTTGCCAAGAACGCGGACGGGAGCTTACGACTTTGTGTCGACTATCATCGCCTGAACCAGGTGACCGTGAGGAATAATTATCCGCTACCGAGGATTGACGACCTCTTCGATCAGCTCAAGGGATCATGGTGGTTCTCAAAGATAGACCTTAGGTCAGTCTATCATCAGCTCGGAGTTCGAGACGAGGACGTGTGGAAGATGGCCTTCAGATGTCGATATGGCCATTATGAGTTCTTGTTTATGCCATTCAGTGTAACCAATACTCTAGCAGTGTTCATGGGTCTCATGAACAGGATCTTTCAGCCTTACCTCAATCGATTTATCATAGTCTTCATCGAAGACATATTGATATACTCGACGACTGGGGAGGAGCACACCTACCAATTGCGGGTTGTATTGGACACACTCCGAGAGCACCATCTTTATGGTAAGCTCTCGAAGTTTCAGTTCTGGATACGTGAGGTCTACTTCTTGGGACACGTCATCTCAGAGGTGGGAGTTGCGGTGGATCCTGCGAAGATCGAGGCAGTGCTAGCTTGGGAGCCACCTAGGAGCGTGACGGAGGTGCAGAATTTCTTGGGGCAGCTGGGTACTACCGGAGGTTTGTGCCAGACTTCTCCAAAGTTGCGGCACCACTCTCAGCTTTGAAGAATAAGGGTAAACCCTTCGTGTGGTCAGATATATGTCAGAAGAGCTTCCAGAAGCTGAGACAGATATTGACTAGTGCACCTATCTTGAGGCTACTGGAGGAGGGAGTAGGGTACGTAGTCCACTTCGATGCATCAGGGACCGGACATGGGTGTGTCCTGATGCAGGAGCAGGTAGTGATCGCCTATGGATCATGCCAGTTGAGGCAGCATGAGCAGAACTACGCTACCCATGACCTGTAGTTAGCAGTAGTGGTCTTCGCTCTGAAGATGTGGTGACACTATCTGATGGGCGAGCGCTTTACAGTCTACTCTGACCACCAGAGTCTCAGGTACATCTTCTTGTAAAAGGACCTAAATCTGAGACAACGGTGATGGCTCAACTTCCTCCAGGACTATGACTTTGAGAAAGTCTATACTCCTGGAAAGGGGAACGTCGTAGTCGATGCTCTCAGTAGGAGGATGAGCATTCAGCTACTTGGGGAGGCGATAGAGCAGCTAGCCGCTTTGCAGATATCCTTCATGGATGGATATGGAGCATCCTTTCTGCAGTCACTCATAGTCACTCCTCCACTTCTACAGCGGGTCAGAGAGGCACAATGTGGGGATGTTGACTGTGATACATGGTGTGGACACATATCCTTAGGACAGGCACCTGATGGATTCTCTATGGGAGGAGAGCACATCATTCTTTTCAGAGGACGTACCACACTACCAGTTGAATTACAGGAGGAGGTGCTGAGAGAGTTTCACATTTCCCCTTTAGTGGTACATCCAGGAGTGGCGAAGATGTACCAGGATCTCAGGTGACAGCACTGGTGGACGGGTATGAAGAAGGTTGTAGTAGTGTTCGTTTCTCAATGCCTCACCTTCCAGTAGGTGAAGGTGGAGCATCATGTACCAGCAGGCTTGGTACAGCCCTTGGAGGTCCCAAAGTTGAATTTGGAATGTGATATCTATGGATTTAGTGACTGGACTTCCACGCACTTCTAGAGGTCACGACTCCATTTGGGTGATAGTCGACCGACTCACCATGTCGGCCCACTTCTTACCCATCAGAGAGCAGGGCTCAGTAAATAACTTGGGACGTTTCTACGTTCAGGAGATTGTACGGCTTCATGGTGTTCTATCATCTATCGTCTCTGATCGAGATGCTATCTTTACTTCCCGGCTTTGGAAGAGGTTGCAGGAGGGTTTCGGGACGCAGCTACGTCTGAGCACTGCCTTTCACCCTCAGACGGATGGTCAGACGGAGAGGACCATTCAGACTCTCGGGGACATGCTCTATGCATGTGTCCCTGACTTTGGTCGTAGCTGGGAGGATCACCTACCCTTGGTGGAGTTCGCGTACAACAACAGCTACCACTCCACCATCGGGATGACACCATACGAGGCGTTGTACGACCTACCTTGCAGATCACCGCTGTGCTGGACAGACCCTGGGGAGTCCGCACTTGTGGGACCAAAGATGGTCCAGGCCATGACAGAGAAGGTCCATGTCATCCAGGAGCTAATGAGGATAGCTCAGAGCCGGCAGAAGTCTTATGCTGACAGGAGGCGGAGGGCACTAGAGTTCGAGGATGGTGACCACATCTTCTTGCGGGTCTCACCTCGATGTGGATTACAGAGATTTGGCTGAGGCGTCAAGTTGTCTCCACACTTCATTGAACCATTCTTGGTCCTCATTAGGATTGGTGAGGTGGCTTATCGCCTGGCTCTACCACTTCAGTTGAACCGGGTGCACGACGTCTTTCACGTATCTCAGCTGAGGAGATATGTGCACGACCCGACACATATCATCGACCATGGGGAGATGGAAATTGATGATGGGGTGACTTTTGAGGAGGTCCTGATGGAGATCGAGGATTGACAAGAGTAGTTCCTACGTGGATGGTCGATTCCTCTAGTGCGCATCAGGTGGCAGCACGGAAACCTCCAGGAGAGCACTTGGGAGTGGGAGGCTCAGATGCGTGCACAGTACCCACATTTGTTTCCCTAGTTATGATATATCTTTACAGGGATGTAAATCCCTGAGGTGGGAGTAATGTAAAGGCCCGTAAAATTTGAGGGAAATTTTTTCTTTATTTTCTTTGGGATTTTACAAGAATGCAGTTTCTGACGTCACCTGATTCTGAGGCCCGATGAGCCCGGAATAATTTTCTGAAGTTTAGCTCTGGTATGTTCAATGAACGAATGAGTGGGATTTCCTAACTTTTGAACTGGTGCTCAGAAACGAAATATGAGGACACCGATGAATCCACAATGCCGATAATTTCTTAGTAACACTTTTTCCAGAGTTGCGTTTGCTCGGGTGTGGTTATTAAAATTGTGTTATGTAAAAGAATAAAATAAAATGGTGCAACCAATTTTATTTTATTTAAAGTAGTTTAACCTAAGACTAGTGGTTGGAGTGGGACCCACTATATCTTACTCCATTAGGTAAGATATTTGTGGGGTGGGGCCCACATGAGCCCTACCTATTCAACTTCCTCAAACCCCCTCTTTTAATTAGGTAACGCACCTACACCCCCCTTTAATTGAAAAGTCAACCCATTAATTGATTAACTTATTCAAAGTAATTAATTCTTGAATTCAATTCGAATTTCAAATTTTTTTTGGCTTGTGTGTTAATTAAATAAGACAAGGTCTTATTTCATTAAGTTTTTGTTTGGTTGTGCGAGAGGATTTTGGGATAGGATTTTCTCAACTCTTGAAGAATATCTTCTTCCTCATCAAAGAACGCAAAGAACACCGAGCCTTCGACGAAGAACTTTGTCACCGAAAAGGGGAGTTCTTTGTACCATATTCTTCCCTCTCCGCAGCCGGTGAGAGACGCCATCCTTGGATATCGACGACGTGACGCCGATGATTATCTTCTACGCGACGCCGATGATCCTCCTTCCGCGATACTTACGGAGTCTCCTTCCACGGCGTCCCTTTCCGCGACAAACCTCGCTCGACGAAAACGCTTGAGGCAGGGGATTATTTTGTTTCTGTTCGTGAATACTTTTATGGCCGATCATCGACTCTAATTGAGCCGCCTGTTATCACAATAATGGGAGGAGGTCAGACCGCACGAACATGGCCGACCCTCCTCCCCCCTTGATTGTTTGAATTGTTTGTGGCACGAGCAAGGCAGTGCGGTGCCGTTGCACCGCGTGGAAATAATAAGGAATGGCTGGAGAAGCGCGGCGCCGTTGTGCCACGCCTGTCGGACAAGGTCGCAGCCTTTGGCCGCGGTGGAGCAGGAAGCGGCGGCCGGCTTCCGGCCACCGGCGACGGAGCAGGAGGGCGGGACCCCAGCGGTCCCACGACAGCAGCAACCGGTCGGCCGGACCGGGCCGTCCGGCTTCCAAGAAGATGACTGGAAGAAGGAGCAGCCCCAGACATTTGGGCTGCGGTTTCACAAACAGGGGGGCAACGTGCCCCCCCCCCCCCCTTTCGCTCGGCCGTTTCAGCCTAGCTGTCTAGCCACGCGGGCCAGGCCGAGCGTGCCAGGCCGCGCCGCCAGGCCGGGCAGCGCCGCGCTGGCTGGGCCGAGCCGTGCCCACCCGGCCGGGCCACACCCTAATGGGTCGGACCCGGTTCAGGCCGACCCAGAGGGTATCGAGCCGGTTCGGACCGGGCCCGAACCCCTACTACCAGACCTCTTTCGGTCATTTTCCCATAACAAGGGCTGTGGACCTCCGATCGACGCACCGTCAGCTACGATGCGATCCTTGGATCGAGACGGTCGTTTCGGTATACTACACTCAAGCTTTCGAAGAACTATGGGTTCGGTCGGGCTGGTTCGAACATGAAACCAACCGGGCCCTCAGAGCGGAAACACTTATAACTTGAGCTACGAACGTCCGATTGACGTGCCGTCGACTTTAATGGATTCCTATTAGTGAGACGGACCTTTTGGCTTACTCTTCTGGAGGTTTGGATGCATTTCGAGTGTGTTCGGGTTGGTTTTGACTTAAAAATCAACCGGGCCCCCGGAACGAAAAAACCAATAACACTCAGACCGGGCATCTGATTGACGCGTCGTCTGTAACGTTGGGTTCCTTTTGACGATACAGAAATTTGGGATACATCAACTCCGGACTTTGTGTCAGTTGATGTATCAGCCCTAGGCTCGTGGAGCAAACCCTCCCGAAACGAGTTTGCTGTGTGTGGGAACCCTAGAGCTGGCTGTGACTATGACGGCGATGAAGACTGTACAGAAACCCTCCGTGGGTTCGATAGCGACGACTACAGCACTAAGCGATCTTGTGTGGATCAGTGCCTACCGATCCTATGTGGGTCAGCGCTCAGCGGTCCTATGTGGGCCAGCGCATACTGATCCTATGTGGGTCTGATCCTGTGTGGGTAATTGCGGGGGTTAGTACTTATCGATCGTGTGTGGGTCAATGTTGGGGTTAGTACCTATCGATCCTGCGTGGGTCTGACAGCTTAGATGAATCAATGGCTACATCTGATCATCTCCATCATCCTATGAAGGAATATACCTGTGTGAGGTGAGTCTTGACTTTCAATCATTATCTTCGATATGATTGTCTTGCTTTCCTATGTGGATTCTGTTGTGCTATCCTGTGTGGGCGTGATCAAACTTGGGCTCAGATGCTGGAGCCGAACTGAAATTGATGACTTAGGTATATGTATGGGCATATAACTAAGTAGTGTTGATTGTTACTTAGTGATTGTATCTTTCTTTTTTGGATTATCCTTTGTGGATTTTGGGAGACCTTTGGGGGTCTCGGGGTCCCTACTGAGTAGCTTATACTCACCCCTGCATAGGCTATGTCCGCACTATGTTGTGTTGGTTACAGACGACGGAAGGCGCTAATCGTGGTTGAGGCTTGTGTAGTAGGTCGGTACCTAGAGGTGGACCACTGAGCGGGACGTACTCGGAGCGGACGGCTGGACCCGAGGAGCTGAGGAGGATATCTGTACCCACCCTTCAGGTGGGACTTCTAGTGGACGGCTCGACGTTGCAGCTTTACTTTTCAGTTGCTGTATTTTCCTTTTATAGTTGTACTTTACTTTCAGTTTGGGTTTGTATTCTAGCCCACTTACTTTTCCGCACTTACCTTTGTACCCAGTTTTACTTAGTGTTTACTTCTTCTTGCTTACTCTGTGTGATTGTTTACTTTATAAAGGTAATGTCTTCCCTTTTTATTGGGAATTACACCTTGGTGCTAGTCGCCAGCCCCTGGCCTATGGAAGGTGAACTTGGGGTAGTCACAGCACGGGCCCCGAGGATGGGTCGTGACATATGATTTCTATAGTATCCAAGGCATTGCTTCCAAGACCATCTTAGTGGACAAAGTCCCTTTCTGAATTGAGTTCACTCCTTATTCCAGTCCTGTAACACTGAACTAGATTAACATACAATTCCATCCATGTCTATCTCATGAGATATAAATCTTTACCCAATGTATTGGAGGGAGATATAGATTCCACCCATCTCATAATTAAATCATTCTTAATTGTGCCACAACATAAACATAAATCATTCATCATAACCCAAAGAATAAAAATGGGTTTCATAAACATCATCTCATCATAACATAATCCATATAAAACAAATGGATATCATTTCATTA
Organism: Viscum album; assembly: GCA_963277665.1. Lineage (NCBI taxonomy): Eukaryota > Viridiplantae > Streptophyta > Magnoliopsida > Santalales > Viscaceae > Viscum > Viscum album. Next base: position 1,994,039,387 of record OY728143.1, on the reverse strand, counting down.
TAAGAAAAGTGAAACCATGTAAAACATAGAGATATTATACTTGAAACATACACATATGAAATAATATCATCTTAGATGGAAAATGGTTTTGATAAAACACATGAAAATAATTCTTGACGAAATTATCCTTTCTTCTTAAAAATAATTTTCTTTTCACAAAATTCCACACAATTTTAAAAGAAAATTATTTTATTGAAAATAAACATGAAATATTGTAGAGTAAAATTCATGAAAATAAGGCGTTATGAAATCGAAAAATCTGTTCATGCCATATAAGTTAAAAAAAACATTCTCCTCGTACTTTTTTTGGAAAAGTAAAAATTTTCCTCGTGTGGTAAAAAAAGTACGATTCCTTTTATAACATGTGGTAAATTTAAAAAATGGGTAAAAATGGTTTTAAACATACGTGGAAACATTTTTAGAAAACATGGGCATGGATTATAACAATAACCCCAGTAAATACTTACGAATAAACAATCTTGGATAAAAATGAGATTGCAAAATTATCCTTTACCTTAGGTCTGATATGCTTCGTACGTATCTGAAACTCCTATATAATGATTTATATAATTTCATTTACTTATTACAGAATCATATTCATTGTTATGATATAATATATGGTTCACTTATGACTTTAAATTACTCGTTCTTTTGTAAATTCCACGTTAAAGCAGCGTTTTGGGTAAAATCAGTTTATTTATCCTGCGTGTGTGGATTTGTTGTTATTGATATTATTATTACTTATATTATGATTTAATAACTTCCTAAATTTAAATAATGATTTATATATCATATATATTCAGTGTATATATATATAATAGATAGATAAATGAAATAAAATACACAGTTCATGGAGACGGTACGCCGTACGTACGCATTAACGTTGTTTTCTTTTCCTCATTGACTTGAATGGAAGTAGGTAGATGACATATATATATATATATAGTAGATTTATCATGTCATATATTTCATTTTTATTCATTATATATACTTTATAATCATTCTTGAGTCGTTAACATGGAGAATGAATTTCATCGCGTCGTGGAGACGGTAATCCGTACGTACGCACGAGAAATGATATCGTTCCCATCATTATTGAATTGAATTGGAGTAGATGATATAATATCTCATAATCAGTATTATTTTTTAATAAATATATATAGTTATTCTTTACACCATTATACCCATACAAATAATGTGGTGATGGAAAAATAGATTACACCACGGCGTGGAGACGGTATTCCGTACGTACGCACACACGGTGATTTCGTTTTTCATAGGATGGATAGAAGGTGAAATAGGGTTGTTTCATATTTATAATAACATATTAGTATATGAGTTATATTGATGTTATTAATTTATGATTAAAAAAATAAATAAGTATAAGTTGAAGAAGAAAGAAACTTGAAAGAATCGGTATAAGAGATTACCTCTTTTTTGACGCACACCTTTTATGATTCCTCTTAAGGCACTAGAGTTGGTCTTTTGAGAAGACCCAAAAATCCATAATGTATCTAGGGAAGAGGAGAAGAGAAATGGATAGGGTTTGGCTGATATTGAAGGCTCAAAATTGAGCAAAGAGGAGAGGGAGGAGGTGCCCTTTTATAAGGGAAGAGAGGGGAACCTTTGGAATGTGTGAAAATATTATTTTATTATAAACATATCATCAATTTGAAAAGGTCCCAAAATCATTAAATATGAATATAATATGACTCATGGTCGAAATAAAATCATCCAATCAGAATTTGACATATTTTGGATAATATTTTATTCATTATAATCTTATTTATAAAAATCATTTTTAATGAGGTAAATACTGCATCATTATTGTGTTATAAATAATTTAATTTATTTGATGTCTCAAAATTATAAAAAAATACCATAATTTAGGAAATCTTTTTATATTTCCAATTAATCTTTATAGTCTAAAATATAATTTATATAACCCCTGATAAAAATTAATTACTAAAAGTTTTTGTTAATGTCAATTTTGTCTTTACAAAAAATTAATTAATCCAAATTGTCATTACCACTACCAAGTGGCTCAATGGGGTCTCAAAATCGACCCAAGGATACCCATGTTCTGCCACTACTCATTCAACAAGGTTAGAAAAAGTGTTAAGGTAATTTTGAATTATTATAATATTCTTTTCAATTACCATATTAACCTTTAACTGTAGTAAATAAAAGTCAAAAGTTATTATTCATCAAAAATTATTTTCATCTTATTGAACCAAATTTTACATCTTGATAACAACCATGTATGTAGGATTTTTGAAATTCAATTCATATAAGTGGTAAAATATATTTAAATGAAAGAGTCCTTTTTTAACTACCACTAAGTGGTTTCAATATTCATAAAAAATTGAAGTTTTTCAAAAAAATACCAAAAATTCAGCTTAAGCTATATTTGATATTATGAATTAAAAATTGATGTCTAGTTTTAAAAATTTAAAACATATAAGTGTCATTAATTAATTTGAAAATTAATTCTCGTTATCAAAACAAATAGCGTGTTTTTAAGAAACAATAACTATCAACAGATCGACACTTGTTTATGTCCAATTTCAAAGTGAAATTAATTCTAATGACCAACATTGGATTAAATGGTAAAAATATATTATAATTACACTTTAAAACCAATTAAAAAGATAATATAACCATATAAATTATTGCGATGAAAAAAGTTGTTTTTAATTAAAATATAGCGTGTTTTTTCTATTCATTAAAATATGAAAGTTGTCCGAATAATATGAAAATTTTATCCGAAGTAAATTTTTATATCCTGATTCCAAAGAGGAAATTTATTTTGTCAAATTTAAATTATAAACATGTAAAAAACTATATTTAAAGTGGGGGCACCATAAAAGGTGGCAAAACTGCATTTTTTGAAAAATACTTATTTTACCCGAAATATTTATTTTGTTCTCATACCATTTTCTAGAAAATGTGTAAGATGAATAAAAATGTTATAAAATTCAAAATATTGTTAATAATATTCATATAAGATAGTCCATAATAATATTATAAAAATATATCATTGTTTAGTGAAACCTGGAATTGCGTATTATGCACGCTATCGAGGAAGGTTGCAATTGCATGTAATGCAAGCCAAGTCAAGGTTGCGTGTACTGAAAGCTCCCTTTTTTGTTGCGTATAACATAATCAAAACTTATTTTATTTATACATTAAACAAAATATATACTTAATGTTTCATAGAATAATTTCTACAAAACGAACTTGAAATTGTGTGTAACACGAGCCAAGAATAGTGTTGTGTATACTGCATGGTAATACTGTGTTGCGTACAGTACAAGCTAATTTTGGTGTAGCGTACAACACAAGACATAAATGAAATTAAAAATAATAATTCTTATAAAATATAGGTTTTTTACATTCTACCCCCCTTAAAATGAATTTCGCTCTCGAAGTTCGTCGGGGTTATAAATGGTTTACTACTTGAAAGATTCTTTCTTAGAAACCCACATCGTAAAATGGAATACTAAAAATTAAATTTAAAAAGTGAAGTAAAAAACATAACGGTTACCCAAATTAACTTATCATTGGGTTTCCACATAAAATAACATAAGTGAAAATATGGATATGGAAGAGAAATCTAACCATCAAGTTCTGATGGAGTGTGGTAGATGACATGGCTATGAAAAATCCAACAATCACAAAGTCATAAATTTGTGATGATTTAAGGTACCATCTGATTCATCGGATATAAGGACACTAAGACAACATTTTTTGTTATCAAGATCATTTCCCTAATGTTGAAGAATTGTTGAATTAAAAGAAATACTTACATGATTTTGGTACAATCTTACTGTTGTTTGTGCCTTGGACAATTTCCATATCATCTCTTAAAGAAATGAAGTTGAATTTGTCTTCCATGAAGTGTTAGCAGATCATGAGTTATAATGATAGGTCATTCCATCTATCTCAAACAAAAGGATAGAAAAATTTATTAAATATACATAAGTTCATCTATAGTGATATTAATCATATATGGTTCCTAAAATGGACTTATACTTCATATATCATACCGCTTAATATAATAAAACTAGTTTCTACTAACCAGGGAATTTCTGTAGGCTAGTGGTAGGCGATAAAGGCCTGTCGCACTTCGGTTGTGGGTTCGATTCCCGCAACCTTTTCCGACGTGATGGGTTGTCCCCCATCCTGTAGGTTATCCTTTTTCTAAAACTACACAATTATAACATTCCAGAAATAAATTCGAAAAAAAAGTTATATCCATAAACAATAATATCTGATGTCCAACATAATCCATTCCAATCTTTAGACTTATCCAAAATACTTCTATCCAATCTCATAGTGTAATGTAAACGATTACCAGAAATGTCATCTTCCAAGCATGTGAATACGATATATCTTTTTGGTCACATTCCAAAAATGTGAATACCTTAATCATGTATTCTCTTACAAAAATGAATACCCATTGAACCTTAGTGAAAACATTAATGTTTTCAAAAGTTAACTCTTTCCACATACCAAAGTCCCAAAATTTCTATATACTCAAATCATGATATAACATTGTCCTTTTATTAGTTATAAGCTCATTTCATTTTCTCTTTATCCCTTCATTATGCGCATACCATCTGCCTTCCAAAAATATTTCAATCACTTTTCATGGTTACCGATTCAATATTCTTATGGAAAAACACAATGGAACAATACACAGATATTCCAATATACCATAAAAGTACCTCAACAACATTATACCAATACATAAACACTTCAATCCATCATCTTCAATGATTTTCATGGAATAAGACCTTCCTTGATTTAGAAGTAACCTCTTAGGTCAGGGCTTTGAGTTGGGTAATGCCCATGTTCTCCATAGATAAGACATTGAACTCTATAACAGTCTGTCACTCTATGACCCTTCTATCTAAATAGATAACATCTTCCCCTCCATTTGATATATTCATCAATGTTCTTCTTCCCTTCTTTATAAATATCAATCATCCTTTCTCTACGATTCTCAACATGCGAACATGCATAAAAGTCCATCTTCCTCTTATTTGATGAATTAGGAATACCACTAAAGTTCACATTGTTAATCATATTTCACGATGACTGATTCGGCATAATCACAAAATCTTTCTTTCTAGGCATTACACAATTTCTTTGCTCATAGTCACCAATTTTTCCATTGGATTCAATGTTGAACCAATTCCTTCTGGTTTCCTCCATTGACTAAAACCAAAATCCATGGTGTAAGAAACAGTTAAAATAATGGGGAACCACATAATCATAAAAATTCACTTATTGGATGTCTAACGTATCACACATTCTTTAATGCATGACACCTTAAGTTCACCCTAGGTTATTCATGATCATCAACATATTTCTAGGACTACAAACTATAGTTATAATAATCCTTAGGGACATCCTTAGACATACCTTAGAAATATATCTAGGGATATCACTAAAGTTTTCGCATCCTAGTTTATAAAAGTTAACTAAACCTTTCCTCTGATACCAATTGTAAGGACCCAAACTTGACGTACATGGAAATTACATTAATTTTTCAGAATACTTAATACATAACAGAAACCAACACTCAGGAACCGTAATGGTTTAGTGTCTTTGGAAACTCGAAACCTAGTCTTCTAATTCTGGTTAAAGATCTTCAACATCTCCCATAATGATCGTCCCTTTTTTTTCTTACCTAAAAACTTTATTTATATCATGGGGAAAAGAAAACATATAAAGGGTGAGCTCAAATGCTCAGTAAGGGTATGCATGGAGAAAATAAAACAAACCATTTAAATTTGAACATAAAAACATTAACATAATATTTAAAAATCAAAATCTTGAGCAATGACATAAAACATGGCAGTACGTAAGGTATAGATCATAATGGAACATAAATCATGATAAAATAGCCTGGGAATAAAACATGTAATTGTGGAAAACCATTAAGCACCTGATATGACTTCCATAGTCGCCAAGGCATTGCGTCCAAGACCATCTTAGTGGACAAAGTCCCTTTATGAATCAAGTTCACTCCTCGTTCCAGTCCTGTAACACCAAACCAGATTAACTTACTGTTCCATCCATGTCTATATCATGAGATATAAATCTTTACCCAATGCATTAGAGGGAGATATATTTCCTACCCATCTCATAATGAAATCATTCTTAATTGTGCCACAACATAAACATAAATCATTCATCATAACCCAAAGAATAAAAATGGGTTTCATAAATGTCATCCCATTATAACATAATACATATAAAACAAATGGATATCATTTAATCATAAAAAAGTGGAACAATTTAAATCATAGATATATTATACTTGAAATATAAACATATGAAATAATGTCATCTTAGCTGGAATATGGTTTTGATAAAACATTTGAAAATAATTCTTGAGGAAAATATCCCTTCGTCTTAAAAATCATTTTCTTTTCACAAAATGCCACGAAATTTTAAAAGAAAAGGATTTTATTGAAAATAAACATGAAATATTATAGAGTAAACTTCATGAAAATAAGGTGTTATGAAACCGAAAAAATCTGTTCATGCCATATAAGTTAAAAAAACATTTTCCTCGTACTTTTGTCGGAAAAGTCAAAAAGATCATCATGTGGTAAAAAAAGTAAGATTACTTTCATAACAAGTGGTAAATTTCAGAAATTGGTAAAAATGGATTTAAACATACATGAAAAATTTTTTAGAAAACATGGGCATGGATGATAACAATAACCCTAGTAAATACTTACGAATAAACAATCTCGGATAAAAATGAGATTGCAAAATTATCCCTTACCTTAGGTCTGATATGCTTCGTACGTATCCAAACCTCCTATATAATGATTTCAATAATGTCATTGACTTATTACAGATTCATATTCATTGTATTTATATCATATATGGTTCACGTATGACTTTATATTACACGTTCTTTTGTAAATTCCATTTTAAAGCAGCGTTTTGGGTAAAATCATTTTATTTATCGTACGTGTGTGGACTTGATGTTCTTGATATTATTATTACTTATATCATGATTTAATTACTTCCAGAATTTAAATAATGATTTATATATAATATATATTCAGTATATATATATATAATAGATAGATAAATGAAATGAAATACAGCGTTCATGGAGATGGTAGGCCATACGTACGCATGAACGCTGTTTTCTTTTCCTTATTGACTTGAATGGAAGTAAGTAGATGACACATATATATATATATATATACATAAATATAGTAGCTTTATCATGTTATATATTTCATTATTATTCATTATATATACTTTATAATCATTCTTTATTGGTTAACATGGAGAATGAATCTCATCGAGTCGTGGAGACTGTAATCTGTACGTATGCACGAGAGATGAGATAATTCCCATAATTATTGAATTGAATTGGATTGGATTATATAATATCTCAGAATTAGTATGATGTTATAATAACAATATATAGTTATTATTTACACCATTATACCCATCCAAGTAATGTGGTGGTGGAAAACAGATTACACCATGGCATAAAGACTTTATTCTGTACGTATGCACGCGCGGTGATTTCATTTTTCGTAGGATGGATAGAAGGTGTTTAATATTTATAATAACATATAAGTATATGTGTTATACTTATATTATTAATTTATTATGAAACATATAATGAAAAAGAAGTTGAAGAAGAAAGAAACTTGAAAGAATCGGTAGAAGAGATTACCTCTTCTTCGACGCACCCCTTTTAAGCTTTTTCTTAAGGAACTAGAGTTGGTCTTTTGAGAAGAAAAAAACCTCCAGAATATTTCTAGGAAAGTGGAGAAGAGAAATGGGTAGAGTTTGTCCAAGCTTTAAGGGTCAAATTTGTGTAAAGAGGAGAGGGAGGAGGTTCCCTTTTATAAGGGAGGAGAGGGGCACCTTTGGAAAGTGTGAAAATATTATTTTATTATAAACTTATCTTCGGTTCAAAAGGTCCAAAAATCTTTAAAGATAAAGATAATATGACTCATGGTCGAAATAAAATCATCCAATCAGAATTGGACATGTTTTGGATAATATTTTATTCATTATAATCTTATTTATTTAAATCATTTATTAATGAGTTAAATACAGCATCATTATTTTGTCATAAATAATTTAATTTATATGATGTCCAAAAATTATAAAAAAACTACCATCATGTAGAAAAATATATTTATATTTCCAATTAATATTGATAGTTGAAAATATAATTTATATAACCCCTTATAAAAATTACTTACTAAAATATTTTTGTTAATGTCTACTTTGTCTTTACATAAAATTAATTAATCCAAATTGTCATTATCACTACCAAGTGGCTCAATGGGGTCCCAAAATCGACCCAACAATGGCCATGGTTGGACACTACTCATCCAATATGGTTAGGACAAGTGTTAAGGTAATTTTGAATTATTATAATATTTTTTTGAATTACCCTATTTACCTTTAACCGCGGTAAATAAAACTCAAAAGTTACTATTCACAAAAAATTATTTTGATCTTATTGAACCATATTTTACTTCTTAATAACAACCATTTATGTCAGAATTTCGGAATTAAATTCACAAAAGTGGTAAAATTTCATTTAAATGAAAGAGTCAATTTTTTTAACTACCACTAACTGGTTTCACTATTCATCAAAAATTGATGTTTTTCAGAAAAATACCAAAAAATTATCCTAAGATATATTTGATATTATGAATTAAAAATTGATGCCTATATTTCTAAATTCAAAACATATAAGTGGCATTAATTAATTTTAAAATTAATTCCAGTTATCAAAACAAATAGCGTGTTTTTAAGAAACATTAACTATCAAAAGTTCGACACTTGTTTATGTCCAATTTCAAAGTGAAATTAATTCCAATGACCAAAATTGGATTAAATAGTAAAAATATATTCTAATTACACTTTAAAATCAATTAAAAAGATAATATAACCATATAAATTATTGCAATGAAAAAAGTTGTTTTTAATTAAAATATAGCGTGTTTTTATTATTCATTAAAATATGAAAGTTGTCAGAATAATATCAAAAAGTTATCCAAAGAAAAAATTTATATCCTGATTCCACTGAATAATTTTATTTTTTCAAATTGAGCTTATAAACATGTCAAAACTAGATTTAAAGTGGGTTCTCCATCAAATGGCGGCAAAACTGCATTTTTTTAAAAATACTTATTTTACACGAAAAAATTATTTTGTTCTCAGACCATGTTCTAGAAAATGTGTAAGATGAATAATAATGTTATAAAATTCAAAATTTAGTTAATAATATTCATAACATCTAGTCCATAAAAATTTTATAAATATATATCGTTGTTTAGTGAAACCTGGTATTGCGTATTATGCATGCTATCGAGGAAGGTCACGATTGCGTGTAATGCAAGCCATGTCAAGGTTGTGTGTAGTGGAATATCCCTTTGTTATTGCGTATAACATAATCAAAACTTATTTTATTTATATATTAAACAAAATCTATACTTAATGTTTCATAGAATAATTTATACAAAACGAACTTGAAATTGTGTGTAACACGAGCCAAGAATAGTGTTGCGTATACTACAAGCTAATACGATGTTGCGTATAATACAAGATTATTTTGGTGTAGTGTACAACACAAGACATCAATGAAATTAAAAAGAATAATTCTCATAAAATATTGGTTTGTTACACACATGTCTACTATCAAGACCTCCAACAATGATTCATTTAGAGATTCACAGTGCACTTCCAAATCATTGAAATGGTGTCCCCGCATATGTAGATCTGGTGATGGGGACAATATGGTTTTATCCACTTCATTCACATAATAGACCAAATTGACCTACGTGGTGATATTGAGGATATTTCTCTGGGTATTTTTATGGTAAACATGGTCACGCATGATATATACAACAAGGACAGGGACACCACTATGTAACCTGATAGAGATAACCTACCCAATAGGGCAGCACAATATCAGATGGACTTAGGTGTTCTCAATCACATGCAAAGGTAGATACTTAACCTTATGGAACCCTCTGAATCATTTCCTACCTATTGGAACAATAATATTGTAAATACCAGGCTGAGAACTCTAATCCCTCTTATCCATATGATGTTTCATAAAATATAGAGGTTGATCCTGCAATCTCCACCTTAAGTCAATATATCACTGATCAAAATAAGATTATTGAGGAGATTCATACTGAGCGGTACCCATATTAAGGGGTTCCTTGGTAGAATCATGTCCATATTCCATTGGATGTGTTGGGGGTAACTATAAGGAATTCTTGTCCAAATACTCCCATTAGAGCTTGATGGTCCTCCACAACCAAACAGTTTGGAGGTATGTGTTTATGGAAAATGACTATGGTATGCATCACTAAATCTGCTCGACCATTGTGGTAATCCTTACCACGACTCAAATCAATATGCTCCATGAGGTTTTGATCCATCTTACCTAGCTGGAGATCCTTTTAATGCACTAGTGGTCAGGAATCCTACTCAAGATAGAAACACCCACAAAGATGATATGATGGATACTGTCACTACCTTCTTCGATGACCTTGTTATACAGTAGGTAGACATACAACTTGATATAAATTCAAACCCAGTGTGGGTGGATGATATCCAAGCACCCCAAAACATCGATAATCTGACCTTCACCACCATCAATGGGATGGGTGACCCACTGCAACATCTGGCTCACTTCATCTCAAGCTGTGGACCCATGTTCGGAATTCTAGAGTTGAAAGGGGATACAAAGATATAATGTATAATTTAGATAATGGAACGGACTAAATTCATCCAGTATAACTAGTTACCCATTGTATCCATCATTGGTTGAGAAAACCTTTGCAGACAATTTCTTTACCATTTTAGTTCTACCACCCATTAGACAATTTTTTTTGACCTCTTGATGTAAAAAAAATTCCAGATGAAAAAATAACAAACTTTATCACCTGGATTAATGGTCTCACATACTCACTCAACATGATTATAAACCAAGAGAATCTATTTATGATATGTGTGGGGAATGTGAAGATGAAATTGGTTCCCACCCTCATCACTCAAAACATCCCTAGTGGAGTCTAGGATTTCTATGACAATGACCATCACCTAGATGAATCCTTACAAAAATCCAACTACACACATCTATTGCCTCTTCCAAATCCTTAAAGAAGATCCTCCCTGGAAGAGACAGTCTCCATTGTATAGTTTGAGGGCCACATACCACTAGACTTATTGTTGGTAAATCCTTATCAATTTTATCATCATAGAATTCATCAGTCTCAATAAGTGCATCCTCACCCAACAAATAATCGACAAGAACCACCTTACCAACCACAACCAACCAAATGATATAATCAAGATCCACCCCCTCTTTAGGTCCAGGCTCCCATGGTTCCATTCCATGAAAATAGAAACATAAATTATTTATATAATGAGGCCCAGGTCCCTAGTTGTTTTCACTGTGCCTTGAAACAATGGATACTGATGAATCTAGAGGTAAAGCAATCCCATGAGGCCTAACTCATTGATCATTACATAAATTTACCTTTTCCAAATGATACTTGGGAAGACCATAAAATATTGATATTTTTAATTTATTGGGTTCAGGACTATGTCGATAATGGTGTGGTCATGTTGGGTGATTCAACAGCATAGATGACATATGTATCTTCTGAGACTGATAGTGAAAATGAAGGTTCTGGAAAGTGGCGGAATGTTTCCAACCATGGGACTCCTAATCATGATTATTGGTTGGATAAAATATTTTTTTATGACCAAATTATCATTAAAAACTTATTAGTGTATCCCAAACCACATGAAGTCAGCACAACTTCTCTATCCATGGTTGTTGTGTCCACATCACAACCCTCCATGTCATAGATGAATTGGAACTACAAGCACAAGGGAAAGTATTTCCCCCCTTCGGTGTTGAAGCCATCATGTACACATGGTGATTTCATGCCTCTAGAGTTGTGAATCAACCCTAGGGTTAACCAAACATTAGAATAACCCTATGATGAGAAGAATGAGTATGAATTTGTGAATACCGTTGAGTTGGTGAACCTGTTTGTGGTCCCCGATGACAAGGAGTATTCTATATATTTTTCAAGAACCTATGTTCAATGCTGTCAAAGATGTAGATGAGGACATGAAAACCTACAGCTCGCTCATTCTTGTGCATCAATTTAATTTATGCAGGATACCAAGGCCATATTGCATGCATTGCACAGAGCTCAACATGCACAGTCCTCCCGTCTTGCTTCATCAGACACATCACCAAAGTTGACCATGCTCATTGATCTCTAAAAATCATCACAAACACATCATGATCAACTATTACCAGCTAAATTCATGTCTCAGTTATTGGATATTCTATTAGAAGTGGTTTTACATGATTTATTTGATGAGAAGAAAGACCCTTCAAACACAAACAAAAATCTAGTGGTTCATCTAGTAGTTCCCATTGTGCCTTCTTCCAACCAATGACTCTCCATGGTCAGAAACATGCACCTGGAATGATTGTATAATGTGTTGAATCACCTCTGTAGGATTCCTTTGAATCTATCAATCCTTAAGGCCCTCCATCTGTCAGGATAGTTATGAGAGGCTATTGTAGAAACCTTGATAAGCCCCATCCAATTATAAATAGATATAGCTACCACATAGTATTTCTATGTTGAGTTGGCCGATTAAGACAAGTGTAAATCTATCATCTTGTTATTCATAGAATATGAGTGCTCCCCCATGTAAGGTAATATTCACCCATTGTACATTACCGGACCGTTCAATGGCATGGAGGTTCTTCACTGTATGATTGACACAAGATCTAGGATCAATCACATCCCGACTTGGATGGTTTTCATGTAGGGACTGACTGAGGATGTTTTGATACCCTATGATCTAAAGATTCAGGTATATGATTGGATTAACAAAATAATATTTGGAAGAATCCATTTGAATACCTGGTTTGGGGTTTTGGTAAAAAACACATAATTCATGGTTGTCTCATAGGAAACCACTTAAAATATGTTCATTGGTAGGCCCAAGCTCCATCTTCATGCAATGTTTCCCTTACTGTATCATCAATGCCTCAAGTACTCCCAAAATGGTTGAACATGTGTACTCTTAGGTGGTGCATCTCCCTTAAACTCATTTTATCCCCACTATATAGATCCCATCTATTATAATAGCAATGAAAAGTTGGCTTAGTTCAACGAGATTGAGTACACCACTATTACAGATAGCCTATGGACTTATTTGGATGAGGCATTCATCCTCCCAGTTCACCCGTTAAAGGCTAAGACACAGAAATTGGAAAAAAAACTTTTTCATTTCTATGAGAAATAATTTTATTTACCTAAGTAAAACCGAATTTTATATGATTACCTCATACTCCTACATAGTCTAGGCTTGAGTGAAACCAAAAACCCCTACCCCTATAAGGTATCAGTATGTTCACCCCATGGCTAAAATTGTATGTCTCATGAACTTGTTTTTGTAAGCTAGGTTGAACCGACATAAGCCAAACAACCACAATTTTGTTGACATCATGCATGGACCCTGTGGTCGAAGGCCTGATGGAATTGGAAGGATATATTCTATCATCACGGTTTCAATAGATCAATAGTCCCAAAATAAATGTTGCATATCTATCGAAGTGGGAACCTATATTTCCCCATCATCAGTCATCCTAGATAAACTATCTCTTCATACTGATTCCCCTACCTCAGATGAAAAATAGGATTTGGAAGATTCTCCTCTCGCATTTGAAGAATGCATCTCTACCACCTTAAATGATTTATTTTAGGTGAATCTTATTACCAAAGTATATCTCAGAACAGTACTGATCAGCCATAGAAATAACATCTTTACATAGATCTCCTAAAGAAATAATGTGTTTTCTTGATGTTATGATGAGATCTCATGACTAGACCCTCATGTCACTATACACTATCTTAGTCTCTTAGTGAATCATCACGTGTTTAAGCAACCTAAAAAAATGCACCCTTATCATGGTGGCATGGTTGAGGCTGAAGTTGATAAGATTATCAAAGAATGATTCATCAAATATGTTTAGTACCCTATGTGCATATTCCACATCATCCCTTCCAAGAAGAAGAACTAGAATATCCTAGTCTCTATCGACTTCCAATACCTCAATAGCCATTTATTGTAGGATAATTCTTCCCTTACAGTGACATAGAATTTAATCGATACCATAGATGGGTTCTATGATCTATCTTTTATAGATGGATATTATAGATAATATCATATCTAGATTACTCTTAAATATAAATAGTCCACCACCTAAAAATAACTGTAAAGGACCTTCTACTATCGATAAATTCACTTCATTTTGAACAATTTTGGATCCAATTATCTATAATAAATGCACCACAACATAAAATTGATCCTTAGGATGCTTGTGGAAAACTACAAGGACAATTTTGTTGTTGAATCTGGCTTGTTTTAGGACCATATCAGGGACATTGAGAAATTGATTAGATTCCTTGATTCCCATCATCTAAAGATGAACCCCATGAAATGTGAATTAGGGATTTCCTCCAAGAAATTTCTTGACTTAGTAGTTTGATATATATGAATTGATATTTACAAAGAGTTGATCAATGTAATAATCTAATTTCCTCCTCAGAGAAAACACTTGGAGCTATGATGCCTCTTAGGCCACGTTGCCTATATATTCCAATTCAATGTGAATCTATCCATAAATTATAATCCATTTTCTAGGTTCATGAAGAAAGGAACAATCTACCTATGAGATGAAGAGTTCTAGATTTTATTTGAATAAATCATGTAGTATCTTCTAAAACAGCTAATTCTGATGCCACCTGATTCATGGAATCCTATGGTCCTCTATGTGACCACCTTTAAATTATCCCTCAACACCTTTATCATCCAAAATAATAATGAAGGGGTAGATAATTTTTTATTCTATCTCAGTCACATGATCCTCGAAACATAGACTAGATACATGCCCACCTTGAAGAGCGTACTTTCACTAGTTTTCATGGTGTATAAGTTATATCACTACCTTCGACAACAGGAAGTACAACTGTACCCCACATGTACTTGATAAAGTATATCTTGAATCTCCCCATGTTGATTTTCTGGATAGCATGTTAGGTTGTGGTTCTTTAGAATTTCAACATCAGTTTAATTCCATATAATTCCATCAAGGGTCAGGAATTGGCTGACTTATCCACCCATCCGACCCCCATAGAATTGTCTCTAAATCGTGACTTCCTAGATGAAGAAATACTCTTAGTATACTAGGACATTCAATCTTGGAAGATTTAATTTTATGGTGCATCCAAGAGCCTAAACAGTAGAAGGATCAATTGTCACAGGCTCACAAGAGTATGTCTATGGATCATTTTCATCACCCATGCATATTTTATCATACAATATGTGTCTCTACTATGAACTGGTTGCAACAACAATGAGTCAGATTAACAAGTTCTTATTATTGGTCTCAAGCTGGCTTTTAATATTTATTTTCCTTGTTTTTACATAAAATGAGACTCTGAGTTAGTCATCAAATAGATCAATAGTGACTACATCATGAGGAATCCTAAAATCATTACCCTCCTAAAGTGTACTCATCGGTTGATGGACTCGTTGCCTTCTCAGTTAGAGGTCACTCATGTTCCTTGGCCCCAGAAAAGTTAAGCAGATTGCTTGGCCAGTCTAGCTGCATCTCTTTCAAAAAAAGACTATGATGACATGTTCACTCATGTGGTATATCATGGATACATCTCTCATGTTAACATGTATGATGATGAAAACTAGTAGGTAGACTTGAAAATCATGGGTGAATAATCTTCAAGACCACCAGATCCCCACTTAATAGAATAAATCTTTTATACGAAAAATCTTCTCATTGAGTATCCTCAATGTGGAGTTCTCACATTATATTGACCAGAACATAAGAGAATCTATCAGTGTATAGCACAGTTGACCCTCTAGAGTGGTCCCAACTATGATAAGTCTCTATAAAAATGTGGTTTTGATGGAATTATCCTTTCTTTCATTAAAGGAGGCGATATCCCATAGGTTATGTATGATGTTCATGTTAGGTCTTATGGTTCCTATCAGGAAGGATTGAAACTCTATCACCAGAATCAAAGGTTGGTCTACTTCTGGACCACCACGGTACATGATCTTATCATGTTATCCAAGAGGTCCCATGCCTGTTAGATCCATGCAAAATTTTTTCATCGATTGTTGAATCCCCTACATATGACAAAGTATTCTTATCTATTTTTGGTATGGGGAATCGACGTTGTAGGACCATAATCTCTAGAAAAATCTTGACACTACATGTTTATTCTAACTAAAATGTATTTCTTATCCAAGTGGTAAGACGTGATTCATTTAAAATAGTTCATGGCCCGATTAGTTGTAGAGTTCATGAGATCCCATATCATTTATTGATTCAGAGTTCCCCATGCCACTATCACTGAAAAGAACTCCATATTCTAGGTAGATGGGAAAAAATGTTTTATGTGAATTACAAAATATGGTCCAACTATACATCCTACTATCATGCACTATAAAATGGATATATTGAGGCATTCAATAACACCCTCTCAAATATTTTATATATGATTATTGACCAAAATAGGAAAAGTTGGTCATATAAGCTCTCCAATTCCCTATGGGATTATCGGATGATGACATAGAATTCTATCCAGGTGAATCTATATTAATTAGTGTATAGAAATGAGGTTGTCCTGACCATCAAAACTCATTTACCATCACTCTGAACAACTATCTATGATCAACATACATCTAAAAAAAGTACAATATTTTTATCTTGATGAGACGTAACCCCTTGAGGATAATAGGTTTCAGGCCATGAACTATCTATAGAGGAAAAAAAACAAGATAGCAAGGGTGTTCAACAAGAAGGTTCACCTATGCTCTTTCCACAAATGTGATACAATATTGTCTTTATGAACACCACTAACACCTAGAAAAAAGACACCAAAGTTAGAGACCAAGTTGGAGGGACCTTAAATAATTCTCAAGGACTATCTTAATGGTGTGTACTCTATGGTCACCACGGATGGAGAGAACAAAAATTTTCCAACAAATTCTAATTTCCTCAAGTAGTACTTTTCAAAAGATTCCTTGCTCATCCCTGTAACAATATGTTAAATTGTACACTATAGCTTGAGTGGTAAGATTGTAAACTTCATAGCATTAGTCCAAGAATCACAACTATAAACTATATGCATGTTTTCTTCAGAATGTGTTGTATGGTGGAAGGCATCTTATGTCATCATTAACATTGGGTTTTGTTACTCCATCACCAGGTGTTCATTCCATTAAATAAATTCCATTACCCATAGTCCAAACTCTCTGACAATAAATTAAGAGACCATGGTCCAATAAATATGACCTTAAATAGTTTACTGGTCTAGGAATTATGTCCTTAAACTATTTTAAATCCTTATAGTGCTTGTTTAATGAATTTACTCTTCATAGAAATCAGATTCATTACCTCATGAAGTTAAACTGCATGGACTGGTCCCATCACATGAACTTAAAATGATGAAGCATCATCCTATCCCTATGATGATAAATGACATAGAATCCATGTCCTAGCTTCATGATTGTAACCTGTGTAAAAACCAACTTCCTCAACACACAATGAAAAAGTATATCCTTATACTATGAGTTGAACACTGGATGCTTCATATGGTTTGTATGAGATGGCTTTCCATTCCCATCAGATGATGTGAAACTATGTAATTCCATGACCTCCCACATGAGAGAGTTCTCTATATTCGACACTAATGTACTATAATGCCACATTAAAAATCTACATTAGGACCCTCATCCATAAGAAGGATTTTGAACCCATATTTCTGATATGCCCCATTTATGTGCTCAAATGTAATGTTGCATAGAACCTAGAGTGTTGGAATGCACATGGAAATTTTACCTGTCCATATCCACGCTTCATGTTCACTTTATTTGAATCCCCATCCTCCTACATGTCTGAAGGAACTCCCAAAAAGAATGGTCCCATGCCACATTGGTCGACCTAACTTCCTAGTACATCACCATATATGATGTTGGTTGACATTTTGAGATAGATCATGTGTTTTCAAATAGGGTCATCATTTGACCCTCGTTTATTTTTCCCCATACTAGGTAACATTATATGGATGCTATGATTTGGATATGTTCAGTAGTTATCCTTCATTTTCATACCACCATCACTATGTTCTAGATATTTAATGTCATGATTCACACATTTTAGCTTCTTATGTTTAGAAGGAAATCCAACACTCTTCCTGCCCCCCCCCCCACCGCACATCCTTGTGTGTTGAGTAAGCGGGTCAGTGTCACTAGTGTATTCTTGATCTGACATATCCATGCCCCTTATGTTCACATTCATGTGTTAGTAAAATCCCATCACTACACCTTGATTCCTAAATAAGGCATGACTCACATCATCATAAAGTAATTTTTTATTCAATGATGGGGAGATAGAAGAAAAAAATAGACAAAAGGTGAGACACGACAAGCCGACCCACTCCTAGGGGGGCCTGAAATAATGGAGGCCAAGGGAATCCCCTCTAATAAAATTCACTCCTTGGGGCTTCAGGCTGGTCCTAGTATGAACCCATGCATTCTCTAAGCTAGTGAAATCTAGTGCTTCCAGATGATCCACTACTTTGTTCCCATCCCTCCACGTTTGTGAAACTTTAGTATTGTCGACGAGGATGATTTTACATTTCCTGATGATATAGTCAATCTCCCAAGGTGGATTGCCACTGGATTGTAAAGAGTTGTGAACAATCAATGAGTCTGTTTCCACCTCCGTAATATCCAAGACCCTATGTTGGCATAACCTCATCCTTGTATGCATTGCCATGGCTTTTGCCGTCAATGAAGAGCCTTGTCCAAGCCTGATAGTAAACACCATGAAAACATACCTGCTATTGTCGCGCACCACCCCACCACCACGTATATTTCCCAGAACACAAGAACCATCCGTGTTGAGCTTCAGGCCATTTTTCAGGGGTCGCCAGCGAACCCAATTGTTCCCTCTCTCGTTGTGGGTGACAACCCTATACCCCGAGCAAAACCGGCTCATTGAAGGGGATTCATTCCAATTCCAAATCACCTTGACCAGATCAACTAACAGTTTCCTTATCCACACGATGATCACCGCAGCCGATAAGTTTCCCCCTTCGTGCCTCATTCTATTCCTCGCCCTCTATAGACACCAGCAACTAGCCTGTAGTATGGCTGTTCGGGCCAGCCTCTCTAGTCCAGCTCCTCCTGATCCATGGTACCATACCTCGCGTTCCCATTGGCTTTCGAAAAATAGATGGTTCAAAGTCTCTTCACTATGAGACTTACAACACACACATTTAGAATCTAGATTAACATAACATCTCTTGATTTTATCATTAGTTGACAACGCTCTATTACTTATCCTCCAATCGTTCGCATAGGCCTGAACAAATGAGGCGCGCCGATAATCTTTAGTCGAGAAAACTTCTGATGGAGAAGGTGTGAACACACATCTGTCGATGTACGGTGTGAGTTCAATGAGATCAAAACAATCTTGTTGATCCTTATTCAACACCTCTTTGATGAAGTATGGAAACCTAATGGCTTCCCGGAATGAAATGGTGGGAACATGGCACCCCGGGAAGACTAAACATTCACCACACCAGTTCTAATGCCAAAACGATAGATTCCCTTTCCCAACGATCCAATGGGACAGCGGTCGGAGGTCTTCAACCAGGGGGCCTAGGACCTTAATAAGAGTTGAGTGTTGGTCCTCTCTTGTATCATTAAGTCCTGAGCCAATGGTGTGCATGGTTATCCCCCACAACGAGTGCTTCTCCAGAATACTCTAGGTGAGCTTTGCATGCATGCAGTGTAGGGTATCTATAAGATTGCGCACATCGATGCCACCCTCTCAAACCAGTTGCGCCATCTTGTTCCAGGACACCCAATGATTTTTGACATCAGAAAAAGGATCCCAAATAAACTTGTCCAGAAGCTTGTCAATGTTCTTGACAATGGTTTCCGGGGCTCTAATCGCAGACAATGCGTGAACTGGTGTAGCAAGTATCACACTATTGACCAGCGTGATCTAACCCCCAAATGATCGATAAATCTTCTTCCCATTAAGCACCCGATCATTTATCATGCGGAGGAGTGGATCAAAGTCATGAATGCGAAATATTCCGGGTGAGATGGGAACACCCAAATACTCCATAGGAAAAACCCCACGCTCCATGCCCAACTTGTTGCTCACAGTAGAAATACGCTAGGAGGAACATCCACTGGAGATGAAGAAACTACTCTTGTTATTGTTAATGAGTTTCCCACTCCAATAGCAGTAGCCCTCCAACACTCTATTCAATCCCTAGATGGAACGACATGATGCGTTCAAGAAAATTAAGGTATCATCAGCGAACATGATATGGGACACCACTAGAGCCTTCAACTTCCTTCAAAAAAGAAGAATGTTTCCCTTGCCAATGATTCTATGTATGTGTCTTCTCAAAACGATCTAAACCAGGATTAATAGACTCAGAGATAATGGGTCCCCCTGCCTCAGGCCCCAAGTTGGTTAAAAAACCCCATACGATTTCTCCATGAAATTGACTGAAAGCCATGCAGAACTAAAGAACCGAAAAATAAGATCAAGGTTGCAAGGATTAAATCCCATACCTTCAATAACCTGATTAATAAAGCTCCATTCCATGCGGTCATAAGCCTTGTTCATATCCATCTTGATGGCCATATTATATCCACGGGTTTTGAAGTTGATGTCCCTGAGCATCTCCTGTGCTAGAGCCATTGCCTCCTGAATCGACCACCCCTTGATAAAACCATGTTGTTATAAAGACACCCACTGTGGAATGAGAGGGGTTATTATGGAGTTGATAATGATGGACAAGATTTTGTAGGGTGTATTACACATGCTCACTGGATGGTAATGTGAAATATCAGTGGGATTCTTGGTTTTAGGAAGTAGGACAAGTGTAGTGGTGCATGCCACACGCGGCAGTCCACCCCCCTAAAGTAGTCTTGAATAGATTCAATTAAGCCCTCCTTCACAATATCCTAGGATGAACTATAAAAGGATCCAGTGAAACCGTCTCGTCCCGCCGCGCTATCAGGATTCAAGTGTATTAACACTGCCAAGATCTCCTTCTCATTAGGTATGGCTCCCAAGATATCATTTTTCCTAGAAAACACCTAATTGGGAACCACTTCAATAAACTATGTGACCTACGAGGGGTATCCGTTGGCCATGCATTCATTGGGGGCAGTGAGGAGTTAATAGAAGAAAGAATTGGACAAGCTTCCAATGAAATCCCTGTCATTTGTAAAAGAACCATCCTCTAACATGATGTTAGGATTAACCAGCCTTTTCCTCTCCTTAATGCAAGCGTGAAAGAAAGTGGTGTTTTTGTCTCCTAATTTAAGCCACTTAATCCTTTCCCTTTCCCTAGCCAGTTGTTCCTGTCTAAGCAGCAAGTGTGCCATCTTGTCCTTTTTTTCCAAGAGTTCCTCAAAGGCATGGTCTTCCCAAGTTTCCTCAAGCCGGTTCTCGAGGCATTCTACTTCTTTTATGGTTGTCTCTAACTCCCCATCAGGTGAGCTAACATCTTTTGGCCACGTTTGGAGCCTCGATTTCAACCTCCCCAGCTTATTATGAAGAGCAGTACACCTATCTCCCTCAGAGGGCTCCTCCCATGAGGCTCTAACAAGCTCCTGGTAGCTTGTACTGATGGCCCATACCTGGATGTACCGAAACCTCTCTTGAATATCCTGCGTAGAAGACATAGATACCAAAAGGGGTGAATTATCAGAGATACCTTGTACTAGGTGCATCACTTTTGTGTTGGAGAAAGCAGATATGACATTCATGTTAGCCAGGAAGCGATCCAGGCAGCTCCACGAGAGGTTATTCCCCATCTGGTTGTTTCACCAAGTAAACCTGTCGCCCACATATCTGAGATGTAAAGACCCGTAAAATTCAAGGGAAATTTTTTTCTTAATTTTCATTGGAATTTTACAAGAATGCAGTTTCTAACGGCACCTGATTTCGAGGCCCAGAGTGCCCGGAATCAATTGTCGAAGTTCGGCTCGGGTACGTTCAGTGAACGAACGAGCGGGAAATTCTAACTTTTGACCCGGTGCTCAGAATTGAAATCTGAGGACACTGATGAACTCGCAGCGCCGATATTCGCTTAAGGATACCTTTTCCGAGGTTGCGTTTTTTTTTCGGGTTGAGAGTTAGTTTTTGGGAGTTTAGAATAAGTTAAATAAAAATTGTGGATTACAAATTTTTATTTTAACTTATTGGTTAACTTCTCCCAAAGGGAGTTAGCGGTGGGACCCACATCCACTTAACCTCCCTTGAGAGGATTAAGTGTGGTGGGGCCCACACGAACCCTAACTTTTCATCTTCTCTTTTAAAAACTCCCTTTAACCCCTCTTTAAATGACATGACAACTTTGTTAATTAATGGAGTTGTTTTGTTTGAATTTCAAACCTTTGAAATACAATTTGTTAGGTGTGTGAATAAAATAAGACTCTAGCTTATTTTATTTGGTTAGAATTCTCTAGCCTTCTTGAGAGGATTTGGGAGATTCTTCTTCTTCTTCAACTTTGACGAAGAACGCGAAAAACCTTCGAGCTCCGACGAAGAACGCCGCTCCTCTCTTCTTCGTAACCAGTTGTTTCCGAAGATCGACGACGCCTTCCGTGTCAACGAAAGGGAACGCCGCTTCCTCCTCAGACTTCCTTCGTCGGCTTATGAAGATTCACCAACGACGTACCTCTTCGGACGTACCTCTTCGTCAACAGAATTGACAAACGATTACCGCGACGCCCGACCTCTGCGACGTTGTCTTCCGCGGGTCGTTGACGATCATCGATCTTGAAACCAAGGTAGGGGTTGTTGTTGATTATTTATTTACTCTCGTTCTTGGTTCTAGAATGATAATCTTGTGGTAAATATTTAAGAGTTATCATCTAACGAGAGGGGGATCGGACCGCACAAACACGGCCGAATTCCCCCTCCCTTGTTCTTGATTATTATTATTTTCTTGTGGATGAACGAGATGGCATGGTGCCGTCGCACCACGCGGGAATTTCCACGGTTGTATTGTGTGGCACCGTCGCGCCGTTCCGTGGAAGGATTATCATGAACGCGACGCCGTCGCGCCGCGTCGAAGGGAACCGAAGGCGCCGCGGCCGGAGCGGGGTCGCGGCGGAGGGGCGCGGTGCCGTTGCACCGCGCCGGACGACGAAGGCCGTGGCCGGTTCCGGGCCGCGGCGGAACGAGAAGACCGGCGGCTCGCCGAGCCGCTGGTGTCGAAAGCCGGAAGGGGACCGGCTTTTCCGGTCCGTTGAAGAAGAACCGGCCGGCTAGGTCGGGCCGGCCGGAAGGAGAAAGACCGGGGGAATTAAATTCCCCTGGCCAGGTTAATTGCTTACCCCCCATTATGAGGGGGGAGGGGGCGGTTTCATAAAGGGGGGCAGGCGGCCCCCCCGTTTTCCTCAAGGTAGGCCCCCACGAGGGGGGCCGGTTTTCTTCAAAAGGCGCGGCTTAAGCCGCGCCGCCAGCTAAGCAGAAGCGGGGGCATTGCCCCCCGCGTGTGGCACCGAGCGGCGCCAGGCCGCGCTGCCGCGCCAGACCGCCGCCGGCCGGGCCGGGTCGGACCCGGTTCGGGTCGACCCGGTTCGAGCCGACCCAGGGGGGTCGGGCCGGGTCGCCCCAGACCCGGACCCCCCGTTTTCGAATAGATTTCGGTCTTTTGACCATAACATGAGCTACGGACCTCCGATTGACGAACCTTCAGCGGCGATACGATCCTTGGATCGAGACGGTCGATTCGGTATATCGCACTCAAGGTTTCGGATTACTTTGAGTTTGGCCGGGTTGGTTCGTACACGAACCCAACCGGGCCCTCAGAGCGGAAACGCTCATATCTTGAGCTACGGACGTCCGATTGACGTGTCGTCAGCTTTGTTTTGTTCCTCTTAGTGAGACGGATCTTTTGGCATACTCCGCCCGAGGTTTGGACGTAGGTGGAGTACGGTCGGGTTGGTTTTGCCTTAAAAACCAACCGGGCCCCTGGGATGAAAAAGCCAATAACTCTCAGACCGGGCGTCCGATCGACGCGTCGTCTGTTGCGTTGAGTTCCTGTTGACGATACGGAAATTTTGGATACATCAACTCTGGACTTTGTGATAGTTGATGTATCAGCCTCTCGGCTCGTAGAGCGGACCCTCCCGTACGAGCTTGCTGTGTGCGGGAACCCTAGTGTTGGCTGCGACTGTGACTGATACTGCTACTGCTACTGCTACTGTGACTGCGACGACGACAGTACAGCGATCCTGTGTGGATTCGACGACGACTACAGCACTCAGCTATCCTACGTGGATCAGTGCTACAGGTCCTGTGTGGGCCCGATCCTGTGTGGGTCTGATCCTGTGTGGGTCCTTGCGCTCCGCGGTCCTGTGTGAACCAGCGCCTACAGGTCCTGTGTGAGCCCGATCCTGTGTGGGTCTTTGCGGGGGTTAGATACCTATCGATCCTTCATGGGTCCGACGACTTAGATGGATCAGAGATCATCTTTATCGTCTTTCGAAAAGTATACCTGTGTGAGCTGAATCCTGTTGCTTTCCTGTGTGGATTGAGTTATGCTATCCTGTGTGGATTTCATTTTGCTTTCCTGTGTGGAATACGTTTACTTTCCTGTGTGGACTGAGTTGTACTTGGGCTCGGAGGTTGGAGCATATTTGAAATTGATGACTTAGGTATATGTATGGGCATATACCTAAGCAGTGTCGGTTGTTACTTCGTGTTTGTACCTTTCTTTGTGGTTTATCCTTTGTTGATTTGAGAGACCTTCAGGGGTCTCGGGGTCCCTACTAAGTAGCTTATACTCACCCCTGCACGGGCTATGCCCGCACTACGTTGTGTTGGTTGCAGACGACGGACAGCGTTGATCTTGGCTGAGGATTGCAGAGCAGGACGGTACCTGGAGGTGGACCACTGGGCGGGATGTGTTCGGAGCTGGCGGCGGGACCCGAGGAGCAGTGGAGCTATCTGTACCCACCCTTCAGGAGGGATTTCCAGTGGACAGCTCGGTGTAGCGGCTTTTACTTTACAGTTGTTGTTTTTCCTTTCAAGTTGTACTTTACTTTCAGTTTGGGTTTGTATACTGGCCCATTTATTTTTCCGCACTTCAGTTGTACTCAGTTCTTACTTGGTGTTTACTTTTCCGCTTGCTTACTCTGTGGTGTTTGTTTACTTTACAAAGGCAATGTCTTCCCTTTTTACCAGGATTTACGCCTTGGTGCTAGTCGCCAGCCCCTGGCCTATGGAAGGCGGGCTTGGGGTAGTCACGGCATGGACCCCGAGGGCGGGTCGTGACAAATTGGTATCAAAGGAGTTCGGTTCTACCGCGAACTCTGATCTTTTCTATGTGAAGCAATAATGTTTAGCGTATTGAGTGTGGTTATCAGTCCAGGGAGTCCAGTGTTGGTGCGGCGGCCGACGTATCCGTACACCAGGACCCTGACTTCTGATTTCTGACTTAATGCACGAAAACATTGATTGCGTGTGTGTTTCAAAGTTTTCTTTGTGATTACTTATATCATCTCACCAGGTATACTGTTCTGACCGTGGCGCACCTGTTTCCTTTTCAGGATGACCCCACGACGGCATCCAGCTAGGGTTCCGAGAGTCGAGTATGACGACAGCCCACCGAGCGACGAGGCCTCGGTGCAGGGGCCTTTGTCAGCAGTGGCACCGGCGGTAGCTCTACCCGTCGAGCCACCGATGCTTCCAGTACCAACCGCTGACGATGCTCGTCGCCTCAGCACACTGCATGAGTTTCAGTACCAGCGACCGCCCAGGTTTCGTGGGGAGACGGACCCCCAGGCAGCTGAGGACTGGCTGGAGGCAGTGGTACGTGTGTTTAGGCAAGTGAGGACACCAGCAGACCTCATAGTGATCCTCGCTGCGAGCCTACTACACGCAGCAGCAGGACGATGGTGGAGCTTGATGCTCCAGGTGCACGATGAGGCATCTCTTCTTTGGACGGACTTTGAGAGCCTCTTCCGCTTGGAGTTCGTCCCAGCCACCCTTCGTGCAGTGCGTATCCAGGAGCTTCTTCAGCTGCGGCAGGGCAGCATGACGGTCGCTCAGTACTCGGCGAGATTTACTAATCTCTCGCGCTACTCGACCGACATGGTACGGGACCCATTCTTCTGGGCTCGGACCTTTGAGTAGGGTTTGAGACACGAGATCAGGGCATCGCTGATCTCCCTCAGCATACCGACTCAGACAGGAGTACTGGAGCGGGCCCTTTTGATCGAGAGCTTCTTTGCTGAGTCTACACCAGCGTCGAGACCCACCGTAGGGCGGCACGTGGCAGAGTCATCTGCAGCAGGCAGTCGACGGATGACTCAGGGGTTCAGAAAGACCAGACCCTCAGGAAGACGACCTCAGGACACTGGCTCAACAGTGCGGGGCACACAGTGCGGAGCCAGTCTTTCGAGAGGCAGAAAGTGCTACTCGTGCGGCGGGCAGGGCCACATGGCTCGTGACTGCCTGACCCGTCGTGCCGAGGAGCAGCAGACGATTGAGGGACCACTGAGGCAGAGGCATAGGGTCGACCGTGGCGGTCCGCAGGGAGGAGGCGGACGAGGCAGAGGAGCTGGCCGAGAAGCAGGTGGTGGGCGACGCTTTGAGGCTCTGCCACCACCACCACCACCAGGAGGTCCACCCCGACCACAGGGAGCTGGCGGGAAGAGACAGGCACAGCTCCAGGCAGCAGAGGCCTACGACCACGGCGCACCCGAGATGATTCGAGGTACTATCTATGTCTATTCCACCCTTGCTGCAGTACTTATAGACACAGGAGCGAGTCACTCTTTCATAGTCGCTGCCCTTGTTCGGAGCTCGGAGATTCCGACAGAGCCGTTGGCACGATCCTTACGGCTAGAGACTCCTACGGGAGCAGACTCGACGATTACGTACTGGTGCCGGCAGTGTGAGCTTACTCTAGGAGGCGAGAGCTTCGGCTGGGATCTTCTTGTAGCAGCGTCGAGGCCTTACGACGTCATCTTGGGCATGGATTGGCTATCTACGGTCCATGTGCAGATTGACTGTTTTAGGCGCAAGGTGCGATGTGTACGCACCGATGGGAGCAGGTTCACTTTCACCGGCGAGAAGGGAGCCTTTGTAGCATAGGATGGACTTCCGCGGAGGAGAGGACAGCCCATCACTCATCAGTTGGCTAGCCTCATCCTTGGAGAAGTTGACGTGCGGAGTCCTGGTTTTCCTGCAGTGGTGGATCAGTTTGCGGACGTTTTTCCCGACGACGTCACAGGGCTACCTCCTCGCAGAGAGGTAGACTTTTATATTGACTTGTACCCCGGGACAGCCCCGATATCCACTCCAGCATATCGGATGGCCCCCACCAAGCTTCGAGAGCTACGGGTACAGTTGGAGGACTTGCAGGAAAGGGGTTCATCCGACCCAGTGTTTCACCCTGGGCTTCCCCAATATTGTTTGCCAAAAAGGCGGATGGGAGCTTGCCACCTTTTGTTGACTATCGTCGCCTGAACCAGGTGACAGTGAGGAACAAGTATCCACTACCGAGGATTGATGACCTCTTTGATCGGCTCAAGGGAGCACAGTGGTTCTCGAAGATAGACCTCAGGTCAGGCTATCATCAGCTCAGAGTCAGAGACGAGGATGTGCAGAAGACGGCCTTCAGATGTCGGTATGGCCACTATGAGTTCTTGGTTATGCCTTTCGGCGTAACCAATGCTCCAGCAGTGTTCATGGCCCTCATGAACAGGATCTTTCAGCCATACCTTGATCAGTTTGTTGTGGTCTTCATCGACGACATACTGATTTACTCGACGACTGAGGAGGAGCACGCCTACCACTTGCGTGTTGTACTAGACACACTCCGAGAGCACCAGCTTTATGGAAACCTCTCGAAGTGTCAGTTCTGGTTACGTGAGGTCCACTTCTTAGGGCACATCATTTCTAAGGCGGGAGTTGCAGTGGATCCCGTGAAGATCGAGGCAGTGCTAGCTTGGGAGCCACCCAAGAGCGTGACAGAGGTGCGGAGTTTCTTGGGCCTAGCTAGATACTATCGGAGATTCGTGCCAGACTTCTCTAGAGTTGCGGCACCACTCACAGCTTTGACGAAGAAGGGGAAACCCTTCGTGTGGTCAGACAGATGTTAGCAGAGCTTCCAGGAGCTGAGACAGAGATTGACCAGCGCACCTATCTTGAGGTTTCCTGAGGAGGGAGTAGGGTACGTAGTCTACTGCGATGCATCAGGGACCGGACTCGGATGTGTTATGATGCAGGGGTGGGCCGTGATCGCTTATGGATCACGTCAGTTGAGGCCGCATGAGTAGAACTACGCTACCCATGACCTAGATTTAGCAGCAGTGGTCTTCGTTCTGAAGACATGGAGACACTACCTGATGGGCGAGTGCTTTACAGTCTTTTCCGATCATCAGAGTCTCAGGTATATCTTCTCGCAGAAGGACCTGAACCTGAGACAGCGGCGATGGCTTGAGTTCCTCCAGGACTATGACTTTGAGATAGTCTATACTCCTGGGAAGGGGAACGTAGTAGCCGATGCCCTCAGCAGGAGGACGGGCATTCAGCTACTCGAGGAGGCGACGGAGCAGCTAGCCTCTTTGCAGATATCCTTCGTGTATAGAGATGGAGCAGCCTTCCTCCAGTCTCTCACAGTCACCCCTCCTCTACTGTAGCGGGTCAGAGAGGCACAGCATGAGGACACTGACTGTGAGACTCGGCGTGCACAGATATCCTCGGGACATGCACCTGATGGTTTCTACCTAGGAGCAGAGCACGACATCCTTTTCAGAGGACGAACCATGGTACCAGTCGCTTTGCGATAGAAGGTTCTGAGAGAGTTTCACACTTCTCCTTTGGCGGTACATCCAGGAGTGGCGAAGATGTATCAGGACCTCAGACGACAGCACTGGTGGCCGGGCATGAAGAAGGCTGTGGCAGAGTTCGTTTCTCGATGCCTCACCTGCCAGCAGGTGAAGGCAGAGCATCAGGTACCAGCAGGCTTGGTACAGCCCTTGGAGGTTATGGAGTGGAAGTGGGACGGCATATCTATAGACTTCGTGACTGGGCTTCCACGCACTTCCAGAGGTCACGACTCCATCTGGGTGATTGTTGACCGACTCACCAAGTCGGCACATTTCTTACCCATCAGAGAGCAGGGCTCAGTGGAGAGCTTGGGATGTCTCTACGTTCCGGAGATTGTGCGGCTCCACGGCGTGCGATCATCTATCGTCTCCGATCGAGATGCTCGCTTTACTTCCCGGCTTTGGAAGGGGTTACAGGAGGCGTTCGGGACGCAGCTACGCCTGAGCACAGCCTTTCACCCTCAGAAAGATGGTCAGACAGAGAGAACCATTCAGACTCTCAAGGACATGCTCCGCGCATGTGTCCTTGACTTTGGTCGTAGCTGGGAGGACCACCTACCCTTGGTGGAGTTCGCGTACAACAACAGCTACCACTCCACCATCGGGATGACACCGTACGAGGAATTGTACGGCCGGCCATGTAGATCTCCTTTGTGCTGGACAGACCCTGGGGAGTCAGCACTTGTGGGACCAGAGATGGTCCAGGCCACAACAGAGAAGGTCCAGGTCATCCAGGAGCGGATAAGGACAGCACAGAGCCGACAGAAGTCATACGCCGATAGGAGGCGGAGGCCACTAGAGTTCGAGGATGGCGACCACGTCTTCTTGCGGGTCTCACCTCGACGTGGTATTCGGAGATTTGGCTGAGGCGGTAAGTTATCTCCGCGCTTCATCAGACCCTTCCAGGTCCTCAGCAGGATTGGCGAGGTGTCTTTTCGCCTGGCTCTACCACCTCAGTTGCACCGGATGCACGACGTCTTCCACGTATCTCAGCTGAGGAGATACGTGCACGACCCGACGCACATCATTGACCACGAGAAGCTTGACGTTGACGATGGGGAGAATTTTACGGAGGTCCCGGTGGAGATATAGGATCAACAGGAGCGGGTCCTACGTGGATGGTCGATTCCTCTAGTGTGCATCAGATGGAAGCACGAGAATCTCCAGGAGAGCACATGAGAGCGGGAGGCTCAGATGCGTGCTCAGTACCCTCATTTGTTTCCCTAGTTTTTGATGTATCTTTACGGGGACGTAAAGCCCTGAGGTGGGAGTAATGTAAAGACCCGTAAAATTCAAGGGAAATTTTTTTCTTAATTTTATTTGGAATTTTACAAGAACGCGGTTTCTGACCGCACCTGATTTCGAGGCCCGGAGTGCCCGGAATCAATTTCTGAAGTTCGGCTCGGGTACGTTCAGTGAACGAACGAGCGGAAAATTCTAACTTTTGACCCGGTGCTCGGAATTGAAATCCGAGGACACCGATGAACTCGCAGTGCCGATATTCGGTTAAGGAGACCTTTTCCGAGGTTGCGTTTTTTTTTTCGGGTTGAGAGTTAGTTTTTGGGAGTTTAGAATAAGTTAAATAAAAATTATGGATTACAAATTTTTATTTTAACTTATTGGTTAACTTCTCCCAAAGGGAGTTAGTGGTGGGACCCACATCCACTTAACCTCCCTTGAGAGGATTAAGTGTGGTGGGGCCCACACGAACCCTAACTTTTCATCTTCTCTTTTAAAAACTCCCTTTAACCCCTCTTTAAATGACATGACAACTTTGTTAATTAATGGAGTTGTTTTGTTTGAATTTCAAACCTTTGAAATTCAATTTGTTAAGTGTGTGAATAAAATAAGACTCTAGCTTATTTTATTTGGTTAGAATTCTCTAGCCTTCTTGAGAGGATTTGGGAGCTTCTTCTTCTTCAACTTTGACGAAGAACGCGAAGAACCTTCGAGCTCCGACGAAGAACGCCGCTCCTCTCTTCTTCGTAACCGGTTGTTTCCGAAGATCGACGACGCCTTCCGTGTCAACGAAAGGGAATGCCGCTTCCTCCTCGGACTTCCTTCGTCGGCTTACGAAGATTCACCAACAACGTACCTCTTCGGACGTACCTCTTCGTCAACAGAATTGACGAACGATTACTGCGACGCCCGACCTCCGCGACGTTGTCTTCCGTGGGTCGTTGACGATCATCGATCTTGAAACCAAGGTAGGGGTTGTTGTTGATTATTTATTTACTCTCGTTCTTGGTTCTAGCATGATAATCTTGTGATAAATATTTAAGAGTTATCATCTAACGAGAGGGGGATCGGACCGCACAAACACGGCCGAATTCCCCCTCCCTTGTTCTTGATTATTATTATTTTCTTGTGGATGAACGAGATGGCGTGGTGCCGTCGCACCACGTGGGAATTCGCACGGTTTTATTGCACGGCGCAGTCGCGCCGCGCCGTGGAAGGATTATCATGAACGCGAGGCCGTCGCGCCGCGTCGAAGAGAACCGAAGGCGCCGCGGCCGGAGCGGGGCCGCGGCGGAGGGGCGCGGTGCCGTCGCACCGCGCCGGACGACGAAGGCCGTGACCGGTTCCGGGCCGCGGCGGAACGAGAAGACCGGCGGCTCGCCGAGCCGCCGGTGTCGGAAGCCGGAAGGGGACCAGCTTTGCCGGTCCGTTGAAGAAGAACCGGCCGGCCAGGTCGGGCCGGCCGGAAGGAGAAAGACCGGGGGAATTAAATTCCCCCGGCCAGGTTAATTGCCCCCCCATTATGAGGGGGGCCGGTTTCATAAGGGGGGCAGGCGGCCCCCCCGTTTTCCTCAAGGCAGGCCCCCACGAGGGGGGCCGATTTTCTTCAAAAGGCGCGGCTTAAGCCGCGCCGCCAGCTAAGCAGAAGTGGGGGCCTTGCCCCCCGCGCGTTGCATCGAGCGGCGCCAGGCCGCGCCGCCGCCGGCCGGGCCGCGCCGGACCGCGCCGGACCCGGACCCCCCGTTTTCGAATCGATTTCGGTCTTTTGCCCATAACTTGAGCTACGGACCTCCGATCGACGAACCGTCAGCGGCGATACGATCCTTGGATCGAGACGGTCGATTCGGTATATCGCACTCAAGGTTTCGGATTACTTTGAGTTTGGCCGGGTTGGTTCGTACACGAACCCAACCGGGCCCTCGGAGCAGAAACACTCATATCTTGAGCTACGGACGTCCGATTGACGTGCTGTCAGCTTTGTTGTGTTCCTCTTAGTGAGACGGATCTTTTGGCATACTCCACCCGAGGTTTGGACGCAGGTGGAGTATGGTCGGGTTGGTTTTGCCTTAAAAACCAACCGGGCCCCTGGGACGAAAAAACCAATAACTCTCAGACCGGACGTCCGATCGACGCGCCGTCTGTTCCGTTGAGTTCCTATTGACGATACGGAACTTTTGGATACATCAACTCTGGACTTTGTGACAGTTGATGTATCAGCCTCTTGGCTCGTGGAGCGGACCCTCCCATACGAGCTTGCTGTGTGCGGGAACCCTAGTGCTGGCTGCGACTGTGACTGATACTGCTACTGCTACTGTGACTGCGACGACGACAGTACAGCGATCCTGTGTGGATTCGACGATGACTACAACACTCAGCGATCCTACATGGATCAGTGCTACAGGTCCTGTGTGGGCCCGATCCTGTGTGGGTCCGATCCTGTGTGGGTCCTTGCGCTCAGCGGTCCTGTGTGAACCAGCGCCTACAGGTCCTGTGTGGGCCCGATCCTGTGTGGGTCTTTGCGGGGGTTAATTACCTATCGATCCTTCGTGGGTCCGACGACTTAGATGGATCAGAGATCATCTTTATCGTCTTTCGAAGAAGTATACCTGTGTGAGCTGAATCCCGTTGCTTTCCCGTGTGGATTGAGTTGTGCTATCCTGTGTGGATTTCGTTTTGCTTTCCTGTGTGGAATACGTTTATTTTCCTGTGTGGACTGAGTTGTACTTGGGCTCGGAGGTTAGAATGTATTTGAAATTGATGACTTAGGTATATGTATGGGCATATACCTAAGCAGTGTCGGTTGTTACTTCGTGTTTGTACCTTTCTTTGTGGTTTATCCTTTGTGGATTTGAGAGACCTTCAGGGGTCTCGGGGTCCCTACTGAGTAGCTTATACTCACGCCTGCACGGGCTATGCCCGCACTACGTTGTGTTGGTTGCAGACGATGGATAGCGTTGATCTTGGCTGAGGATTGCAGAGCAGGACGGTACCTGGAGGTGGACCACTGGGCGGGACGTGTTCGGAGCGGATGACGGGACCCGAGGAGCAGTGGAGCTATCTGTACCCACCCTTCAGGTGGGATTTCCAGTGGACAGCTCGGTGTAGCGGCTTTTACTTTACAGTTGCTGTTTTTTCTTTCGAGTTGTACTTTACTTTCAGTTTGGGTTTTATACTGGCTCATTTACTTTTCCGCACTTCAGTTGTACTCAGTTCTTACTTGGTGTTTACTTTTCCGCTTGCTTACTCTGTGGTGTTTGTTTACTTTACAAAGGCAATGCCTTCCCTTTTTACCGGGATTTACGCCTTGGTGCTAGTCGCCAGCCCCTGACCTATAGAAGGCGAGCTTGGGGTAGTCACGGCACGGACTCCGAGGGCGGGTCGTGACATGAGATCCAAGAGCCCCTTCGCAGCCATGAACTGGTTGAAAGCCAGGCTGGCTGTTTTGTGAAATGGTCCCCTGCCATTCTTCCCCTCCGGGTTCGCCACAATATTGAAGTCCCCCCCACTATCCACGGGAAAGGCCCCGGGTCAAACCTACTCAGTTCATCCCATAGACTTTCTCTTTGAATATGATCGCAGCTCCCGTACACAAATGACACGAAAAAAACTAGGTGACCCTGGCTTACCTTGAATGTAATGCACTGGTTTCCCGCCTCAGCCATATCCACAGTGTAATTATGGTGCCAGAAAATCCAGATATGACTGTTGATGGGATCAGCATGTAAGAAGCCATGCATTTTGAGGTTTTTGGAACAGTCCCCGATTCAGTTGGGTTATTGTTTGCGTTCAAGCACTGCAACAACTGCAACCTTATGCTTGGAAATCTTAGAAGTGAGAAAATCAGACTTCACCCGGGCGTCAATGCCCTCGGGGTTCTAGATGAGTAACATAATCATGGATGAAAGAGCGTCTTGGGACTAGCTCCAGAACTCATAGCCCGCTCGAAAAGGTCATTGTTCCTTACCTTATGCATTATGGTTTTAGACCTAGTGCAAATCCCCGAGCCCGCAGTGATTGCTGAGCCGTCATCATCTCCAAGAAGAGCCTTACCTCGGTCTGTAGGCGATGTTGTGGAACCTCTCCTCCGGAGACGAATCCTGGGGGAGAGCTATCTGAGGGAGCCGGTGATGAAGCCTTATCTTGTGGTGAGGGTAGCTCCTCGATAATCAGCCCTGTGGCTTGGGGGGCAACGACAAGATCCCTCGCATTAATAAAAGGGGCGATCCCCGAGAGCACTGGTACCGCGGGAGGCCAAGCAATAGGCCCCGCGGATTGGGAAGCCTGTACGAGCGCCAGCCTCCAAACTCGGTCCCCGTCCGAGAGCAGTAACCCTGACCGCACTGAAGAAGAAAGGAAAGGCTGAGGAGAATGATATGGCCTTGAAACAACATGAACTATTCTCCGAGGCCAGCATGATACAGAAGGAGTTCCTGTGTAGCACCAAAGTCTGTGCCGGCTCTCGAAGCCCCCAAGATGAGACCCAACGCTGGAAAGTGGCGAGAGGTGGCTTTGAAGATCTGAAACAGGCTACCAATGTACATTGTAAACAAGCCTTTGCCTCCTCGAACGCCGACTCTGGGACATCCAACCGAACATGTTGACCCTCCAAAGACGCCTTCACTTCCTGTACATTGCCCGCCGTGAAGCAGGAAAGATTCGGAGTCGAGCCACACATGACATCCCTGAAGGACCCGCCAGCACCCTTGGACAGAAGAGGGGGGCCAGGATCCCTGCCAGAATCACCCAGAATCTCGGGACCCAGAGATGAGATTCCGACCGAACACGCTGATATAGATGAGCCCCGGGAGGAAAGAACCCCAGGGGGAACACCGGCAATGGACGCCTGCGACAGAACCGAGAAGTTGGGGTCTAGCGGACATGAAGCTAGGCCAGAGGAAGATCCGGGATCCAGCACCGTCGGGACCGAAAGCGACGACAGGGACCAGTAGGATGGAATGGGCGGGAAATTTTGGCTAGGAGGACACGCGTGACACGCGTACTCCAAATTAAAAACCATCTTTTTTCCAGGGAGAAAATACCATGACTCACATGATCTTAGGAATTTTGTTAGGATTCGTACTCATATGATTGAGGCACATAATTTCACATCCTAGGCACGCAATGTTAAACTGGGCTCCTGGTCCAAGCTATATGCCCTTAAATTAGAAGCTAATGTCTAGAAATCAAGATATTAAAATATGTAAAGGTCTTCCTTGGGAACGTATGGGGTGGTAAAAACATCCCTGGTCCTTACTCACCATAGGTGGTAAATTCCGCATAATACACATTCTTCTCAGAACACCTCCCCTCCCAACGTTCTTGTTTCATGATGATAAACTATGTTGCAACTATCATCCTAGACACACGATGATATACTATATAGAAACTAGTGTTCTTACCGAATAACGTTAAATATAATGGACCAGTCTCATCACATGACCATAAACTATGACATCGAACTGCATGGGTATTTATCCTTACCTTCTAAGCAAGGATTTGTAGGATACCTCCCAATGGTTAAATCCCTACAAATGGTAAAACATGGTGTCCCCTATATATGGGTGCATCAAATACCTCGTGATCGACATAGGATTCCCTGGGTTCTTCACTCGGCTTGACCCTATGTGATGCCCTCCTTTACAGAATAATAAAGGTGTCCAATGTTCCCAATGTCCAAACATGCCAACAATGCCTAATGTGACTACTCTTTTGACAAAATGTTTCTATGCTGTGAAGAACCCATGGAATGTCTGGAAATAACAAGTATAATTAATAAGTGTCCACAAATAGATTTCATCATGAATGAGTTCCATGAATATACTTAACTATATAACGGATACCCAGACTAGGTAATGAGCTCTGATAAGGAATTCATGGAAAGAGAAACTAACATTCCATCATCCCATTTTGATCAAGAAGAATGAATTACCAATGAAGGTGATGAATGTCACCCAATATTGAAAATTATGAATGCTGGGAAACAATTATAATGCTAGAATGCATCGACACACGAGGTGGATCACCCCAACAAAGGTTTCATAAACACATTTCATTCATTCCATAATGGAAATAATTTTCATGCGTACATACATCCTATTGTGTCCATGAATAGTGTAATTCATTTTTATATATCTACCATTAATATATGTATCAAAATATATTTATAAATAATATATATGATATTTTTATCATGATTAAAATTTTGGATATGATGGAACCAAGATAAAATCCTAAGCACCAAGACCACCTACCTAAACATGCATAAAAATGATGTTGTTATCAGCTAGAAAAATGATTTTAATAAAAAATTATTATTAAAAAGGTTATAGGATATAATAATCTAATCATACATGGTCTAGTAGATATATTTAAAGCTCTATAAAATAAGTATAATAACATTATATTTATTATATAGTAGTAGAAAGCATGTATGAATTAAGGAATGACTTGTGGTTAGCATTTTTTGTTTCAATCTCATTTTAATCTGGACTGTTTATGCTTGAAATTCCATTGAGAAAATTATATAATAATTGTATAATATATAACATTCATTCTATTCTACTCTGGTTATTTCTATATAATAATTTTTTTCATCTTATTTTATCCAATTTAAGTAATCAATATATTGAAAGAATTTTTTTACGGAAAACCAACTACGTTTTACAATTCTGTGGGAAATCATTTTTCTTCCATGTCCATTTTTCTCTAAAGGGTTTTTGAAAAGGTTTTAATATGATTTTTAAAATTAATTTTCACTCGATATTTAATTTTTAAAAAATTTTGTAAATGAAATGTTTTTTTTATTTTTAGAATGGGTCTCTTTTTTAATTTTTACAAAAGTTTTAAAGGAATTTTTTAATTTAACTTAAATATCATTAACCAAATTTCCCACCATCATTCTGAATAAATTCTTTATAACATCATTATATTATTTCATGTTTCATTACACATAAAATTTATTCCTTAATATTATGTAAATTTTTTGATTTTAAAGGATTTATTTCATAATGAAAAGGGTATTTTCCTCAAGAAATATTCTAGTGATCTTTTAAAGTAATTTTTCTTACAGTAACATCTTTGTTGTTAAAAATTATTTATATAGGATATGATATAGTGGTACCATATTTATTAATTATATATATGGTTTATGATTCTTATGATGATATTTTTATGAAATACATTTATTTTTCACGGGTTATGCTATGATAAAATTATGAAATGTTTATGAGACATTTTTTCTTGTCGTAGGTTTTGATATGATGATATGATGAATATTTTATGAACTATTGAAAAACATATGTATGGATTTCATTATTTAAATGGTGGTCATAGAATTATATAACAGTCCAAAAAATTGGGTAATTTTTTATATCTCATGAGATAATAATGGGAAATAAGTCATTGTATTTGATCTTCCATGGTAATCAAGTTGATGTGAAGGACCCACTATAGAAAACGGATGTTGATGGTAGACCCATTATGAATTGATGATCTTGATACTTAACCTTGACATATAAAATGGTTTCTATACATATGATATCTCCAAACTTTTATGAAATCAACTAACAGCTCAGGTTTGTTTTATGATGTTTTCTCAATATAATGTTACATCTCTTTTGAAATTGTAGAGTTTGGTTCCATGAATCATATTTACAGTCTGTTAAATATTCTTTAATTTATATTCATGATCCCACAACCATATTCTTATGTTTTTAATTTCTATGATCATCGATCAATATCTACCATGGATTCCCTTTTTGATAATTTGAGCTCACCCTTTCTTATTTTTAATTTCCCTAGGTTATTAAGAAAGGTTTAAATAGTGTATTTCTATGAAGAGTACTAAATGAGAATATAATTGTGGGATATGTTAAAGCCCATTCATGAAATAATAGGATTCTGTTTTTATTATCGAATGTAAATAATCCTTTCTGGTCCTCAGGCATGTATTAATGAAATGTATTGAATATTCATGTTAAAATATGTAATATTTACATTGTAGTTGGGGTTTGGATATGTGGTAAGCATCCCTTAATCATACATGAAAAAGGAGGGTTCAAAACCCATTGGGTACAGGTATTGTAGCAATACTATAGCGTACTATAGTAGTGGCGACACTATAGAAACATCGGGCACTGTAGCGGCGGTAGGGTATTGTAGCAGCGGCATGTACTATGTGGTACTGTATCAACACAGGTACTGTAGCAATAATATTCATAAAAAGGGATTTGTGCCAAAAAATTGGGCCTATGGGTCATATAATGGGCCCAATTATCATCAGGCCTTCGGGCTATGTAATGGGTCTCCCTCTACCTAGTTAAAGAGGTCTTTGCTTTCCTTTAATAATAAATGAGTCTTCTACCCCAACCTTTTAAAAAAATATGTAATATTTACATATGAAAATTATGGGCCTCCTTACATGAGTGGATTTAATAAAAAAATTTATCATTTTAGTCAATAAGTTATTATTTGTTGTAGTTGAAATATATTTAAAAAATTGTCTACAATTTCTTTAAAATAAAATATCACTATAATCTGACATATTTAGGTCACATTATCATCCAAAAACATAATTAAAATCAATGTGAAAACTATATAAATGTTTCAGATTTGTCATAGTGACTTCAAACTAAATTTGAAACACTTAACTAATTGATTAATATTTATTTATTATTAAATAAAATGTACATAAAATTATTATATATACATAATAAAAAAAATGCTTCAATACCATGGTCTGTATCGTAGGATATGGTATAAAAATTATAAAAATTTGATTATAGAAATCCAAATTTTTTATACTGCAATGGATTGGATGGATCATGTGTGGAATATTAACACTATGTTGGAAAAAACAATTATTTCTTTGTTTTAAAATTATATTTCCATAATCATTAGTTGATATTACATTGGTAAAAGACCCAAATAATTTGAAATGATGTTCTATGTTCTGAAAAATGCCTATTTCACTTATAAAATCATCATGAAAATTATAGAACATGTTTTAAGTAATCTAAAAATTAATTATCAAGATCAACTAATCAATACACCATAAAATATAATCAACATGAACAATAAATAATATAAATTTGAATTCATATATAAATAAACAACCTTTGGGAGTGGATTGAAATACATCAAAACCAAAAAACAAAGTACCAAAAAATACCAATTTTGATACCTCAAAATATCTTATTATGTATTTCTCTATGAGGGATACCCCACATCGTGAAAGTCATAATAAAACACAAGATAAAAATCCAACAAAGTCATAAATCCACCAATATGTCCAAGGGAATAGAGAAGATCACTTACTTTTATTCACTTAGTCTATCCTATCCTCTAATAATCATGATAGTCCCCTTGAGTAATGATTAGGAACCACACACCCATATACCTATACTTACAAATTGTATAATAAATACAACCACCCATATGTAGGTTGTATTAGTAACCTATTACAAAAATAAATGAGATAACCCCCCTATGAAATGTCCACTCCCATCTTCATTAAGCTATCATCCAGAACAAACATCACCCACAAGCCCCTAAATCATTCAAACGGATCAATAATTAATTATGAATAACTTGAAATTAATTTTTCAAAATAATACAACATTTTTTATTTAGTAATGATCAAGGTAAAACTCAGTCGGAGATATATCATCACTAAAAACTTGAGCAAAGGGGCATTGTCTACTTTCAACACACCCTTAAGTCCCCTACCGATAAAAGATAAATGATATATCCCCTAAAGAAAATATAATACATGAGATATTTTTGTATATAATATGGTATGATATATGATGGTTATGGATATCATAATGCATGGATAAGAGATTCCATTGAACTACCTGAAGACTATCATAGAGTACAACTTGTCTATATCTCATTACACGAGGAATCATATTAACACCCTATAACTAAGATTAGAAACTGAGTATTAATTGGTAACATGATATAATCTTCCACTATATTTATAATTTTAAAAAAAAATATGATAAAATGTTTTTGAAGAATTAGATTGATTAAAGGTTAAAACTAGATTATACCAAATGGAATTTACTGATACCATTTACAATGTATGAGTAAAACATTGAAAACGTGGGGAGAATACCAATGTGGTCTGTTTAAATAGGTCAATGGATATGGATGTGGCCAAATGTATCATTTTCAATATATAGAGTGAATCTATCATCCTCCTCCTCCTTTACCTTGTTATGTACTAGTATATCTTTAAGTGAAGGATAATATAACCAGATTATTGATTTATTCAATTTTAACCCATGGTTACTCAATGGTGGGGGTGGGGTACCTTGAATATATTTGAGGGTATTCATTAAAACATGTTTTTGAAGACAATAATTATAGTATCCATCGTTAGTATTTATAATATTAGTTCTTTATTTTAAATTTATACATGTTTCAAGTTTATGACTTATTAATCTTAGGATTTTTCATTTCTAATTTCATTTAAAGATAACGTGGTAAATGTTTTATTTGATGTCAATATGAGTGAATATCTTGATGATAATAATATTTTTTAAATGAGTAAAATAATGACTTTTTTGGAAGTTAGTTTAAATTATCATGCTTGTTGAAAAATAGTGTGGATAGACCAAGAATCAAGGTATTATTAACTTGTGATGAATTTTGGATATTACATGACAATTAAAGAATAACCTTATACTTATAATAAATTTCATTTACTACCAATATGGATTATTTATCAAAAAAAGAACTGACTTAAGAATTGTAAAATATAATTGGAAAATAAATTTTCAGTATGAGATTCTTCCAATTGTTCATTTTCTTAATTTTTGGTTTATTCAATGTATAAAATTTGGAAAAGTAACATAAAATATTTATGTTTCATTTGAGTATATGGATTATCATTGTATTATTCATTGTAATTTCTTGATTTTTGGAGTTTTACAAAGCTATATGTCTCACTATATGGTACATTTGTCAGACTAAATATACATGATTTTATATGTGTTCAAAAAAATTCCAAATATCAAGGAATGTTAATACAAAAAACAAACCATCACAAGGATATCCAATCAATCTTAACGGTCAAAAACAAATAATATTAGAGAAGATTAAAAAAGGATAGTTTAGTTTTGGATTATATTGAGGTTAAAATGGGTGAATAAATTTTTTTGGAAGTTCCCACTATGAATTAAAAATATCCAAAAACGATCCACATAAAGTTGTAGAAAATATAAGTCTTCTATAATATGATCATGAAGTTCTTTTTAAGGAAAATAGGAAAAATGGATTATTTATAAATTACAAAATGCTTAAAAAGTATGAACTAAACATGATGATGCTACACTATTCTTATCATGTAGTAAACGTCCCAAAATTTTAATCTAGTGATCCAAACTGAGATTTCATATTTTGTAATTTGAAATAAAAAATTCATTTATGCATAAGTTCACTTATGACTAGAAAATAATGTCTCTAGTTATGTGATTACACAAAAGACGAGTACAGATCTATGTATGGATATCCACATGTATGAGGATCAATGTAATAGGATCCACCTGTGAAGATCAATATATTGGGATATCAACATATGGATATCCACATGTATAAGGATCTATATAAATGGATACACTTTTGAATACTAGTGTATTGGGATATAAATGTAAGAAGATATTTGGTATGGTTGACATTTTAATTTTAGGAGAAAACTGTGACAATGATGTGTGTATTTTTCATGGACATATGGAATTATAAAACATAAAGATTTTTTGGGAAAAACAAATTAAAATAAAAGGATTTTTCTAAAATTTTTATGAACGGGTTTAAGTCATCATGAATATCAAAAAGAAAGAAATTTCATGCAAGGAAGAATAAAAATATAGGTTTTTAAATAAATTATAAATTTAAATGTTTATTTATGGTGACTCAAAATCTAAAATTTTATAATAATAATTAATAAATATAGTGATTCATAAATTGTATTATACTATAAATTCATCAAGTTTAAATAGATTATAAAAATAGATTTCCTATAACCATTGTGTAACCAATAAAAATCCAAATTTCAAAAGGAGAAAAGCAAAAGAATATGACGGTGTTGATTCTAAAAGTGATTATTATATAAAATGATGAAAATTAATAAAATTAACATGATATTCATATATATAATAACATAGATTAATAATTTGAAATTAAAAACAATGATTCTTTGTTTGATGATATTTATATCTATACTATTATAGAAAGAATATGAAATTATGATTAAAATTATAGTGTATTTCTATTGATTCAACAAAATTGAGGTGAATGAATTCATATTTATATCATTATATAAATTTAAATATCTATTTCATGAAGAAAAAAATACCATTTAGATGAAGTAGGGATATCCACATAAAAAAGTGCAG
Source organism: Viscum album (assembly GCA_963277665.1). Taxonomy (NCBI): domain Eukaryota; kingdom Viridiplantae; phylum Streptophyta; class Magnoliopsida; order Santalales; family Viscaceae; genus Viscum; species Viscum album. Next base: position 1,993,996,713 of record OY728143.1, on the reverse strand, counting down.
AGCTTTTTCAAGTGTTCAATGAAGGATTTTTAAGGCGGTCTCGATATAAAACAATTCGATTTAATTTAAAAAGATGTGGACAATACTAACCTTGGATATTTCTATAATACCATCCCAAATATATTTTTTGTGATGTGAAATTCATGTGTGATCATTATATATTTATAGTGAAAATAAAACCATGTCTTGATAAAGAGTTGAATATGACAATGAGTTGGCTCTCACATTGTGGACAAACCTTATAAATATGATCTTTTCATGTTATTATAAATTTCAATATTGAATTATAATTTAAGGGTTGAATGTTTATTAATTTAACAATTAATATTAATTGGGTATGTGTTTTGGATTTAAGATGGGTTAAAAGTGATCTGTGATTTACTATGTTCTGTACTATTCAAAGCATAAAAATGAAAACACAAATTTCATGATACAAAGACAACTGAATCATATTCAACCTCTCTTGTCATGTTTTCATGTTAAAACCACTCATTACACCTACTACTAATTGGATGCATCTTAATATGATCCACATGAAAGGGTGTAAACTATACGTTTACCGAATGATAATTTTTAAGTTCTTCATAATACACTAAAAAATGATCTATACTGATAGAAACATACTAATAGATATTATATATATTAGAAAAACCATGATATCACAATAGATATTATTTCTTATTGGTATTAATAATCCAAACAAAAAATTATTTTTAATGACAAATATATCTATCAATATTAACCATTTAATAACAACAATTTCTTAACCAATAATCAAATATGTTATTTTATCATATAAATGAAAACAAATATTTTACCCAAAAAAAATATTCTCACTAATTATTATTACAAAAAAATATTTTCCAGTTAAAAAATTATATTTTAATAAATTATTAAATAATAATAATATTTAAAAAAAATTAATTGTATATTTATTAACTTGGTGAAACCTACACATCATTCATCAAATATACATATGAACTGAATTATAGTATAAATAACATAAACTATTTCTTGAAATGTATATAAATATAAATATATAAATATATAAATAACTGATTATTGAAATGTGATTATGGACTATGAATATTATAATTCTAAAATTATCCATAAAAAAGGCATTTTGAATTAATTTTAATTTGTTTCTTAATTATTTGTGGTGAATAAAAAATCCATCAAATTTTGTTATGAAAATATAGAATATATCAAAATGAAAAATTAATTTTAATGTCTATATAAACAATTAATAAATATTTTAGAATCATAAAATATATTTAAAATAATTATTATTTATAATCAATAAAACTAAACCCATAATTTAAAAAAATAGATTGTTATTCTAAATCTGTAGCACACCCATCCATCAATACCACATCATCACATGGATGCCTATACAGACATTCTTATAGATATAATTATCCACACCCTCTACCCTCCTTAAGTTCCTGATTTCCCTCCTTGTCCTAGAAGCCAATAGAGAACTTTTTCATTGGCACACCAGTCCTGAGAAAAACAAGCCAGCCGGTGGACAACCCACTAGCAATGAGGTCAAAGGAAAAATTGATAAGGAAAATAGCATGGAATGTACAACTATTCATGTTATTCTTCTTCTCTCTATCTAGATTATCTACCTCCTTCATATTCATTTCAGGTAATTATTAACATGGGTAGTTTTTCGTGGATTCTAGAATGGATAATCGATGTTGTTGAAAGTTTGGGTGCATTTATCTTTGAATCACACATTCTCTAGTTGTGATTTATTTTTTCATAAAATGTGTCTAATTCCTTACTAATAATAGTATTTTAGGTTTTGTTTCTAATTTTATGTTTATATATTTGATTTTTTAATTCAAATTTTTTCTAAGAATATCCAAATCACCCAAAAGGTATAATTTAGTAAATATATCCTTCCATTATAATTCAAATAATAGTGATTTTGGTTATTTTTATGTTGAAATATCATTTTCATTTCTTATGACCAGAATTGATTTTATGAATTCCTTATAATATTACTAGTCAAATTGAATGTAAATTGGGTAGATTTTATATCTATTCGGATATAAATTATTTTATAATTGATTTCTTGGTTTTGTTTTTTGTAATTAATTATTGGTTTATTGTAAAAAATCACAATAACATCCCTCTTTTTTCTATTATGGCCTCTTTTGGTTTATATATATATATATATCATACATATGTTAGTGATAAAAGTGTAAATACATTGAGGCCCTTTTCATGGGATATCATGAATAAAATAGTGATGGGACCTTATTTTACTTAAGTTAATTACATATAAAATGAGTTAGATATTTTTTCTGAAAGTCATTTTAAATGAAAACAAAATCGTTGTGGATAATAATAATATATATATAAAAGTTATTACTACTAACTAAAATAAAATTATAAAATTATAATAATTAATAGTTGTTAATAAAGGTAATATATACAATACATGTTACATGAAAGTGGTATTTTTGTGACATATTGTTGGATTAAAGGCATTGTTTAATTGAGAGATATTTTTTCATTTAGGAATACATAAGTAAATTTACATTAGGATTAGATATGATAGTATTGGTAGATTTAGTTTTAGTTCTATGATGGGTTTGGGTTTGTTATAAGAATAAATGTTAACTCAGGCATGGGTATCTTTTGTATTATATTTTTATGTGGGTGTGTTGTATGGAATCATAGATAAACCATTAAAAATATTTTAATATACAATCTGGTTTAGAAGAATATTTATGTCTGATATCATTATTCTAGTCATTGTCTACATGGTCCAAGCTACATTTATATATACATATGGTGTACCTATATATGAACTAGTTTTCTTATAGTGTAAGAGTTCATAATACCCAATTATGTGAAACATACCCTATATATACATTAATTGAATATAAAATAAAAAAAATGAAAAATCCATAAATTGATAAATGTTAGTGTATCAATAAAAAATATTAGTAGTTTATTAATTTTAATTAAATCCATACCCCTTGCATCATAAAATTTAAATAGTGGGTATTATATATGTAATACCCCAAGCTTCCACGAAACGCTTCTCTTTCAATAATGCAATAGCTTGCATTGTACGCAAGTTTGAGATTCTAACACACCGCGACCAATCAAAATAGCCATTATGAATAGTAATACCCACATTTTGAAATTATATATATTTTATATTTCAAAATGGACTTCATTTTTGTATTCAGAATATCGAAATTATCCTAATTTGAATTTTTTGTAATTTTCTGAGAACTTCCAATTTTCGATGAATAGTGAAAAATACTTAAATTTTTTTTTTAATAAAAATAATTTATAGTGATAAATTATAATATTGAGTGGTTTTAAAGTATAATTAGAATATATTTTTACCATTTTATCCAATGGTGGTCATTATAATTAATTTCAATTTGAAATTGGACATAAACAATTGTCAATCTTTTGATATATATTATTTCTTAAAAACACACTATTTGTTGTGACAGCGGGAATTGATTATAAAATTAATTAATTCAACTTTTATGTTTGGAATTTTTTAAAATAGGCATAATTTTTCAATTTGGAATATCAATTACATATTAGGGTGAAATTTTGGCATTGTTCTGAAAAACTTCAATTTTTGATGAATAGTGAAACCACTAAGTGGTAGTTAAAAAACTGATTTGTCATTTAAATGAAACATTACCACTTATGTGATTTAATATACAAAAATCCAACATACATGGTTGTAATTAGGAATTAAAATATGGTTCAATGGGATTAAAATAATTTTTTTGGTGAATAGTAACTTAATTTTAATTAATCGCGATTAAATGTAATTAGTGAAATTTAAGGTAAAAATGATATTATAAGAATATGAAAATACCCTTAAACTTGTCCTAACCTTATTGGATGAGTCATGGACGACCAAGAAAATACATGGGTAAACTTGGGGACCCCATGGTGCCACTTGGGTAAGAAAATGACATTAATAACTTTTTATTTAAAGTAAAAATAAAATTGTCACAAACATGTGTTGTTTTACTAAAAATATTATTACATGGGGTTATATAAGTTAAATTTTCGACTATAAATATTCATTTGAAAGATAAAACGATTTCCTAAATCATGGTAATTTTTTGATAATTTTTAGACATTAAATAAATTAAATGTTTAATGACACCATGATGATGCATCGATTACCCCATTAATTAACGATTTAAATAAAATGAAAAGATAATGTAAAATCTAAGACATAAAATTGTCAAAAACCTATTGTATGGGTATATTTAGAACCCATATCACCTTATCTTCTAAATATATAATTGTGGGACCTTTGAAATCCGAAAATCACTTCATAATAATGTAACATTTCATGAGTTTCCAAGAGTACCCCTCCTCTCCTCTTATAAAAGGCCCCCACCTCTACCACCTTAGTCACACCATCAAAGACATTTGGCTCGGCCCAACTCTGACCGAATACTCTCCCAACTTCCCTATATTACTCCTAGAAGCCTCACGTTGGTCAGAAGTCTTCCCAAGGAAGCCTTCGGCTCAAATCAAAAAGAGTTACCGATTTTAATGTAATGTCTTCTCTTATGTTATTTTGTTTTATTTTGCTTCTCCAACCCCTTAAACTCTTTTTATTCCTTTATTTTGTAACAAAAACAGTATATTAAATATACTAGGATGTTTTTATGACAATTATTTTATTTACACTTACAGACACCTTCTTCTAAAGGTTAAAGAACATACTGTTTCTGTGGGTGGCGAAATACTGCCTCACGAAACGATGATTGTTCAATATTCTTTTAACACCTATAATGGTGGCCATTTTGATGACACTATTTTCATATATGATATATATATTATGTTTATGTTTTACTTATTCTTATTTATTTTTCATTTATGGCATACCTCTATGATTTCCATTATGAGTAAACGCGATAATTTCATTTTAGGAAGTGCGGACTACCGCCCCCTCAAAGTGATTTGAATCGTTAATGCCATATGTGGGATGTATAAAGGATGGATTAAATGATATTATATATGATATTATACTGAAATTATAATATAATTTTATATCATTGTGATTTCATTCCATTAAATACGAAATAGAAATGAAAGTAGCATTCATGCATACGTACGGCTTACCGTCTCCATGAACGGTGCATTTCATTTCTTACCTCTAAATGTTATGTAATATTATAAAGGCAAGTTTATACTAGATATATATGATATATATGATATTTACATCATGAATAGAATTCTGGATATAATGTATATTTTACCACATGAACAACTTGTAATAATAAGAATTTTATTTTTGACTCAAGTACCAAAGATCGACAAAACGACCATTATTAACATAAATAATTACATAATGTTCATAACATGGTAATAAGTGATATAAAAGGAATAATAAACTTGAAAAAGGTTCTTAAGAAATTATAAATTAACTCTAGTTTATTATTCAGGAGGTTAAATAATGGTCGAGTCAAGTCAGACACGAGGTAAGGGAACTTCTAAACCCAATTTCCATTCTTTGGGTTAATCTCCCACTTTCAAATTATGTCATGATATTATTATGTCCTATCATTCATTTGAACTTTATTTATGTTTAATTATAGTGAATACACATAATAGATCTATTTTATTTAAAAATGATCTTTGTAAGGGACTTCGTCTCAATCTCCATTCATTGAGGCATATTTTGTTTTAAACACAAATTTCTTTTTTATGGTGTATAAACCCCTTTGACTTTTACGTTTATTTAAAAGGAATATTTTTTATACGAAGCATTTTAATAAATGAAAAATGGGAATGTTTTTTTCCATACGTATGTGGTGACAATGACTTCTCCGCCTCCATGACCATTATTTGAGTTTCAGATTCCTCTACAGCTATAACTGTTTTTAAATGAAAAATAAATACCATGTTTAAATTTTCATTTATTTTGGTATTTAAAATGGTTTTGATAATGTTTTATTATATCAATGTGTTGTATTGATATATTTTGATTGAAATGTGGAAATGTAATGTTTCCTTTATACATGTTTTATGTGATACAGTTATGTTATGGTTTATGATATGTTTAAACCTGTTCATATGAGGAATGCATTGGACTTAATAAGTGACGGGTGGAGCCCGCTAAAGCTCCTCGATGCATCGGCAGGTCTCATGAGACAAACTAGTGTCTTGACACAAGGCCTTTAGAAAATATTATTTGTAGTCTTAGCATGAGGCCTTGGCTACGTGATTATGATAGTCTAGAATTATGCATTCCATCATTATGAAAGTGGTTATTGATATTGCATGTGATTATTCAACCAGTAGAATATCCATGTGAATAAGTAAATGACATTATCTAATTTTACTTTTGCCATATTATGTTGAAGTTCAAGTTAAAAGGCTTTTGTTTTAGTGATACATTGCCTTAAATGTTTATGTTTATTTGTGAAAGCTTCCGCTATATTGTTATCCTTACTGAGCATCTGAGCTCACCCCTTTCAATGTTTTATTTTTCCCAGGATGTGAAGAAATATTTTATGGCTGACCTACAGGGATATTCTGAAGGGGATAGAAGTGTGGACTATGGAGACTATGTTATTGTGATTTTTCACTTTATGATGTAATGTAACATTTATGAATGTATCTAGTGATTCCAAGGCTACTAAACTAATCGTTATTTCGAGACTTGATCTTTTGTGATCATGAAAATGTTACGCAATAATGCACCGACTATGGGTAACTGGGGTCGGGGCATTACAGTTGGTATCAGAGGCAGTTTAGTACTAACCTTGGAAGCTAGATTTACATAAACTCTGATTAGAGCACATAGCCCTAAAATAGACTTTGAGGATTAGTATAGAAGAACTTCCTAGAATTTTGGAATTATAGAGATTTTGTGAGTTTTCTGAGCAATACATCCTTGTCTGGATACGAGCAGGTAGAGGCGGCTCTGGCACAGATGTACATAGGGGTAAAACCTGAAAACACTACATTGAGCTAGACTCAAATGGGAACTGGTGCACGACAACGGGCCTTGCTGCACTCTTGGTTACGACACTCCCGGGGGATATGCTTAGGATAATTCTCATTTTGTTTACAAACCATTATGAAGGGTTTATGAGTATATACTTCCTCCAAGAAAACATTTTTATGATTATTGTTCAATTTATGTTAAGTGTTTTACAAGTATGGAATTATGTATTTTGATTCATAAACTGATCTAGTTTATGCCATTGTTTAGAAATGACACCTAGTGGAAGGAATGGAAACCGTATCAATGCATGCACTCCATGTAGGGATTTCCCTCCTGCTCAAGATAATTATAGTGGAACTGGTGATACGACTGGTGCTGATCCGTTTATCACCATACTGGGACAACTCACTCAGGTTATGAATAATAACCTTACTCGTACGAAGCACCCGGATCCGCAACGTGGAGGATCAATGTTAGATCATTTCATGAGGCAAAAACCGCCAACATTTAATTGGGGAACAAATCCCTTAGTAGCTGAGCAATGGATAAATTCCTTAGAGAAAATATTCCATTCCTTGGGGAGTAGTGAAAGGGAAAAGGTTATCATGGCAGTTTACCACCTCACTGGAGATGCTGATCAATAGTGGTCATTGATTCAAAATACAAAAGAAGATGAAGAAGTATCAAGTATGGAATGGAGAGAGTTCAAAGATCTTTTCTTAGAAAAATAATTTCCTCATGACCATCGAGCAGATATGGAAAGACAATTTCTGAGTCTGAGACAAAAGGAGGATGAGAATGTCGCAAAGTATGAGTCCAACTTTACAAGGTTAGCGAGGTATGCTACAGATTATATACGTAACCCAAGAAGTAAGATTGATCGTTTCTTTTATGGGTTAAAACCATTTCTCCGTCGAGCATTAGTCTCACAAACCTTCTCGTCGCACGAAGATATTGTCTCATGTGATATCAAGACAGAAAAGGAATTCTCTAAATCTTATGACAATAAAGTAAAGAAAGAGAAGAAGAGAATGGTGGAACAAGAGACAGATAAAGGAAAAAATGGAAAGTAGTATTTTCCATTATGTGATAATTGTGGGAATAATCACCCCGGTACTTTCCTAAAAGGAATGATATTTTGTTATAAATGTGGATAAAAAGGTCACCAGGCTCGTAATTGCAAGGGAAAGAAAGAGGCTATCAATGTTGAATGTTAAAATTGTAGGGAAATGTGGCATTATGAAAATGAATTTCCTAAGCGTCAGAGAAAATTACCTCAGAAAAGGCCAAGGGATCAAGGACAATCTTATGCTGTTACTACAGTTGAAGTGGAATAATTAATGTATTGGTGCTTTTGGACTCAAGGATTGTATTCTGGTTATAAGAATAATGTGATATATATAAGGATTGTACTGAAGAACTTGTTGTTTTAATTATGGTTTTAATATGATGAAGGTAATCATATTTTTAGTATGTGAAAATAAAAGAAACTTTACTTTGTTGGGGGAATCTGATGAATTGATTTTAGAATTTAGAGACCTTTTAGAGAAAGTCTGGAAAGAGGTGTTTTGGATAACTATAAAGGTTGGAATGGATTAAGTTGAACTTTGGATAGTATTGTTTAATGTTAAAACATTTCTGAAGATTATTTTTGAAATATTATAATACTATACTTTTAGGAAAAGGACAACCTGCGGGTCGGGGGATAACCCGTCGCGTCGGACAAAGCTGTAGGAATCAAACCCACAACAACAGTGCGACAAGCCTTTATTACTTACCACTAGCCTACTGGAAGTCCCTGATTATTACAAAATATTTTTCCTAATCTAAATGGTATGTGGTAATATTTGGAACCTTATACAATTAGGATAAATAGAATATTTTTGAGTTTTGTTACCATTTGGAGTGAAAGATGGGTTTGTGGTAAAAATTTATTAAAGAATAAAAGTATACATGACAAGTAAGTATATTTCCCTACATTCTTAGTAAATCTCTTAAATAAATTCCTCAACTTTATGAAAGGTAACTTAAAATAAAAACATTGTCAGTTAACTTTTCCAACTGGGGATTCAATAACCATTTAACCAATCACAAGTTTGTAATTTTCTTGTGGTTAAATTTCTCCTAATCATGTTTTCTACAACTCTCCATCAGACCTTGATGGTTTGTTTTTCCTCCATATCCATATTTTCATAGAATCCTAGTATGGACTATCTCGAGTGACCTTTGTAAATCTCTTTATTTCTTTTAATGTTATATTTTTATTAACCCTATTTCCGATGTGGGTTTTCCACAAAGGTATTTTCTATTTTCAACCTTTTATTTTCTAAGAACATTTTCAAATTGCGAGGATGCAATTTATTGAAGGAGGGGGGAATTTAACACCCCAAACTTCCACGATACGCTTCTCTTTCAATAATTCAATAGGTAGCATTGTACGCAAGTTCGAGATTCTAACACACCACGACCAATAAAAATAGCCATTATGAATAGTAATACACACTTTTTGAAATTATATATATTTTACATTTCAAAATGGACTTCATTTATGGATTCGGAATATCGAAGTTATCCTAAGTTGAATTTTTTGTAATTTTCTGAGAACTTCAAATTTTCGATGAATAGTGAAAAATACTTAAAATTTTTTTTTTAATCAAAATAATTTATAGTGATAAATTATACTATTGAGTAGTTTTAAAGTATAATTAGAATATATTTTTACCATTTTATCCAATGGTGGTCATTATAATTAATTTCACTTTGAAATTGGACATAAACAATTGTCAATCTTTTGATATATATTATTTCTTAAAAACACGCTATTTGTTGTGACATCGGGAATTAATTATAAAATTAATTAATGCAACTTTTATGTTTGGAATTTTGTAAAATAGACATAATTTGTTAATTCAGAATATCAATTATAGATTAGGGTGAAATTTTGGCATTGTTCTGAAAAACGTCAATTTTTTATGAATAGTGAAACCACTAAGTGGTAGTTAAAAAACTGATTTTTCATTTAAAAGAAACATTACCACTTCTGTGATTTAATTTTCAAAAATACGACATAAATGGTTGTAATTAGGAAGTAAAATGTGGTTCAATGGGATTAAAATAAATTTTTTGGTGAATAGTAACTTTTAAGTTTAATTAATCACGATTAAAGGTAATTAGTGAAATTTAAGGTAAAAATGATATTATAAAAAATATGAAAACACCCTTACACTTTTCCTACCTTTATTGTATGATTCATAGACGACCAAGAAAATCCATGGGTCAACTTGGGGACCCCATGGAGCCACTTGGGTAAGAAAATGACATTAATAACTTTTTATTTAAAGTAAAAATAAAATTGTCACAAACATGTGTTGTTTTACTAAAGTAATTATTACATGGGGTTATATAAGTTAACCATTCGACTATAAATATTCATTGGAAATATAAAAATATTTCCTAAATCATGGTAATTTTTTTATAATTTTTAGACATTAAATAAATTAAACTTTTATTGACACCATGATGATGCAACGATTACCTCATTAATTAACGATTTCAATAAAATGAAAAGATAAAGTAAAATCTAAGACTTAAACTTGTCAAAAACCTATTGTATGTGTATATTTAGAACCCTTATCACCTTATCCTAGAAATATATAGTTTTGGGACCTTTTAAATCCAAATATCACTTCATAATAATGTAACATTTCATGAGTTTCCAAGAGTGCCCCTCCTCTCCTCTTATAAAAGGCCCCCACCTCTACCACCTTATTCACACCATCAAAGCCATTTGGCATGTCCAACCTCTACCAAAATACTCTCCCAACTACCCTCTCTTACTTCTAGAAGCCTCACTTTGGGCAGAAGTCTTCCCAAGGAAGCCTTTGGCTCAAATCAAAAAGAGTTACCCGATTTTAAGGTAATGTCTTCTCTTATGTAATTTTGTTTTATTTTTCTTATACAACCCCTTAAACTATTTTTATTACTTTATTTTGTAACAAAACCAGTATCTTAAATATACTAGTTAGTTATTTTGAGAATTATTTTATTTACACTTACACACACCTTCGTCTAATGGTTAAAGAACATACTGTTTCTGTGGGTGGCGAAATACTGCCTCACGAAACGATGATTGTTCAATATTCTTTTAACACCTCTAATGGTGGCCATTTTGATGACACTATTTTCATATATGATATATATATTATTTTTATGTATTTATTTATGATTCTTTATTTTTCATTTATGGCATACCTTTATGATTTCCATTATGGGTAAATGCGATAATTTCATTTTAGGAAGTGCGGACTACCGCCCCTTAAAAGTGAATTGAATCGTTAATGCCATATGTGGAATGTATAAAGGATGGAGTAAATGATATTATATATGATATTATACTTGAATTATAATATAACCTTTATATCATTATGATTTCATTCCATTAAATATGAAATAGAAATGAAAGTAGCGTTCATGCGTACGTACGGCTTACCGTCTCCATGAACGGTGCATTTCATTTCTTACCTCTAAATGTTATGTAATATTATAAAGGAAAGCGTATACTGGATATATATGATATATATGATATCTAAATCATGAATATAATTCTGGATATAATGTATATTTTACCACATGAACAACTTGTAATTATAAGAATTTTATTTTTGACTCAAGTACCAAAGATCGACAAAATGACCGTTATTAACATAAATAATTACATAATGTTCATAACATGGTAATAACTGATATAAAAGGAATAATTAAATTGAAAAAGGTACTTAAGAAATTATAAATTACCTCTAGTTTATTATTCAGGAGGTTAAAGAACGGTCGAGTCAAGTCGGACATGAGGTAAGGGAACTTATAAACCCAATTTCTGTTCTTTGGGTAAATCTCCTACTTTCAAATTATGTCATGATATTATTATGTCCTATCTTGCATTTTTACTTTCTTTATGTTTAATTATAGTGAATACACATAATAGATCTATTTTATTTAAAAATGATCTTTGTAAGAGACTTCGTCTCAATCTCCATTCATTGAGGCATATTTTTTTTAAACACAAATTTCTTTTATACGGTGTATAAACCCCATTGTCTTTTAAGTTTATTCAAAAGGAATCCTTTTTATACGAAGTGTTTTACTAAACAACAAATGGGGATGTTTTTTTTCGTACATATGTGGAGACACCGACTTCTCCGCCGCCATGACCATTATTTGAGTTTTGGCTTCCTCTACAAGGTATAACTTTTATTAAATGAAAAATAAATACCATGTTTTTATTTTCATTTATTTTGGTATTGAAAATGGTTTTGATAATGTTTTATTATTTCAATGTGTTGTATTGATATCTTGTTATTGAAATGTGGAAATTTAATGTTTCCTTTATGCATGTTTTATGTGATACTATTATGTTATGGTTTATGATATGTTTAAACCTGTTCATATGAGGAATGCATTGGACTTAATAAGTGATGGGTGTAGCCCGCTATAGCTCCTCGATGCATCAGCAGGTCTCATGAGACAAACTAGTGTCTTGGGATGAGGCCTTGACAAAAACTTATTTGTAGTCTTGGCATGAGGCCTTGGCTACATGGTTATGATAGTCTGAAATTATGCATTCCATCATTATGAAAGTGGTTATTGATATTGCATGTGATTATTCGACCAGTAGAATATCAATGTGAATAAGAAAATTGAATTATCTCATTTTACTTTTTCCATATTATGTTGAAGATCATGTTTAAAAGGATTTTGATTTAGTCATACATTGCCTTAAATGTTCATGTTTATTTATGAAATCTTCCTCTATATTGTTATTTGTACTGAGCATCTGAGCTCACCCCTTTCAATGTTTTATTTTTCCCATGATGTGAAGAAATATTTTATGACTGACCTATAGGGATAGTATGAAGGGGATAAAAGTGTAGACTATGGAGACTATGTTATTGTGATTTTTCAATTTATGATGTAATGTAACATTTATGAATGTATCTAGTGTTTCCAAGGCTACTAAACTAATCGATATTTCGAGAGTTGATCTTTTATGATCATGCCAATGTTACGCAATAATGCACTGACTCTGGGTAACTGGGTTTAGGGCGTTACAATATAAACATATATCTTAATAAATATTTTAGAGTGGTTCGATCATATATATTAATATAGAAAACATATAATTAAATATAAAAGGATACCAGATGAATATTCTAATACAACTGAAACCCATCAATATAACCTAACCATGTTTCTTCTACCCACTCACCTACACTAGGGAATATTACTATGCCAACATTTTAGAATAAATTCATAATACAACTGTCAATTTGAATTTGTGTTTTTTGTGTTTAAAATTAAATGCAACCTCACCAATGGTGTCATTAATGATAAGCATTTATTTGTTCATAAATTTTCTTAATTAAATGGAAGAAATAAAAAATCATGTGCACTCACCATTGAAACCATTAAGTACTGAATAAATAACCATAATAATTAACCCATACCTAATTTTCCTAGTACTAATTTGGAATTTGAATGTTCCATGTATGTGTTGGGTCAGATTATACAGAAAAATAGCCACTTGTGATATATGTTTATAGTTCCTAGAATTCTAGATGTATATCACAATATTACCAAAATAACTAATCTGAAAATTTCCATTTTGGAATCCACACTATTTTATTTTTCTAATAAAAACTAAGTAAGAAATATTTTATCTTTATTTCATCAATATATGAAAATTTTCAATCATAAGACATACTAGTTATCATATTATAGAAACATCATAGGAGAAAAAAAAATTGTTTTAATAAATCATAATACCTATAATGTTAATATCGCATTCAATAATTGATCTATTTTTAGTCATCCCAAATCTCAATTGATATATCTAACTATGGTTTAAGATAACCTTTCAATGAAATTATTTTTCTACAACCATCCTATTTTCAATATGTCTTTCTAGATAAATTGGATATATTAATTAATGTGAGTTTATTATTTATATTACATAAATTTTGAAATAAATGGTTTGATTTCATTTCACCAACTTACAGATCTTGTAGGAAAAATGATTCTTATTATTGGGATTGGTTTATGATCAAAATATATGATATAATATACCTATATTCTTCAATTGATGAGATTATTGTCTCTATTAATGATGTTTGGGAAGATTTAATCCAAAAAGAGACTTTTAATTTTTGTCACAGGATATTGGGAAAAGCTACAACTACTCCAATTTCTAATGTTCATTTGATATTTTCTTCACTGGGACATGTTTATATATTTGATATAATAGTTTCAATCCTTATTTAAAAGAGTCTATATATTAAAAGGGACTTCCAGATATCATGGATTATATTTTTATTGTTATGATACATATAATTAAGGAAGTACCACCTTTTCCATAGAAAAAAATAGAGGAAGGGATTCATTAAATCCACATTCCAAAAAAAGAAATATGAATCATTTTTTAATGTTTAGAAAGAGTACAATGAATTAGATTTGGTCAAGAAAAAATTAGAACAAGTTTCTTCCATAATTTCAAAAAGGTCTATATTTGATGACTATAAATGGATTTTGATAGTGTTTTAAACTATAATGGGAGGATTAGAGGATAGATATTAAGTACCAATTGTGCAATATACTTATGTTGTTCATCTGTGTAGTTCCCATGGTGGAGGTATTATAGTGCACATTGAATCCACTAAATCAAGTAAGGTCCATCCCTGGGATGATCCATTTATCTTCTACTCGAGCTCCCAGGATAATGAGGTTGTTATAGATTTCGATAGGAGACCAAGTTTCCATTTTCCCTTTCCCAAACAATCATTTCTTGTGTTTTATTTTAATATGGAACATCCTTATATGAATCTTTAGGTTGGTTACTGATGTAAATATTAATGAGGTAAATATATAAATTAAATGGTTTGGGATGTATTGAGGTTATAAAATTTTATATAGTAGTTATATTTCATGATATTTTAATTGTTTTTATATATTTATTATATGTTTATCTGTAATGATGGGAAGATAACATTTAAAAATTATCTTTTTAGGGATTATTCATGGGAACTACCATGTTCCTCATTCATTATGAGCTTATTTGTCCAATTTATATTTTAGTATTATTATTTGTAAAATACATTAGTAATATTTTGCAGTTATATTAGTAATATTAATGTTTTAAACTATTTTAGTCATAAAACAATAAAATGATTGATTTGAAGATAGATTTAAAAGATTTATCACATTCTATATTTATTTCCCCATCATGATATCACTTAGGGACAATCAAATTCTCTAAGAAACCTTGGGTAGCATACCTGATCTAATTTGGTTGGGTGTCTTGAGTCCTCTTTCTATAGATTTTGTTTGAAGGCATGAGTCCTATTTCTTTCTCTTATGCATGTTTGGTGGGAATGAACTTTTCATTACATTATTAAATTTGTTTGGTGTAAATGTTTAATAGTTTTTAATTTTATTCATGTGTGTTCTATGTGGTGTATAAATAAAATACTAATGCCTTTAATAGTACACATGATACTCTATCGGTCAAAAAATAGGATATTTATACGGTTTTAACTCAATGATATTTAATAATATGGTTCACTGGCTGGTTTTTCCTACATTTTAAGTCTCTAAAAATTATAATTTATTTTCAATTTATGGTAACCATTAAATATTATGGATATATAAATAATCTATTTTTTTCCAAATAAAAAGATGAAAAAATACGTTCATCCTCATTTGATGATGATGGAACTTGTTGGTGTATTTTCATTATATTGTCAAGTATCTCGTCATTTGTAACTAATTTTAAATTGATTGGTTTATTTTAAAACTAGTTCATTTTCAAAACATTTATATTATAGAATTAATTTATTTTCCATATATTTTATTATATTTTATGTTGTTATTACACACATAATTATTAGAGACTCTATAGAAATTACACTCAAAGACAACTACTTATTAACATTCAAATGTATTGGTGTATTAATGGGTATGTTTCTAAATATATATATCTTAAAATATTATAAACATCTACTGCTTAATAGGTGCAATACATGGTCACAATGTGGACAATCACCTATAGTAGTAGACATATACTACTTAACATGACTGAAATTGGGCATGTTTTGTAGTAGATGTCTACTGCTTAAAATTCCAATTTTCAACCTAACTGATTAATGAATCATACCATTATTAAACGCCTATATTTATAATTCAATTAAACACACTGAACATATGGTTATTTTTTATCGAATGTAACAAGATTCCAACTATGAGAAACTAGAAATCTACTTTGTACTCAAACATAGATATGTGTTTAAATAATATGTTTTTATCAAATCCTTTGTAAACTTTTCATGATTATATTGTTAAATTTTAGACAATTTGAATCATATAATTGGATTTAAAAGGTGATATAACTTCGTAAAACTACTCAAAATGGGTCATTTGGATAAAAAAATTACAACATTTGGTTTGCTAAATGTTAAGTTGAAATAAATATGTGTTTAAGGTGGATTAATGGGAATGTTAAGCTGAAATTAGCTGTATTTAATTCTATAATAAGTTTTCAAAATTTATATTCTTGTGTTAGTGATAAGAAGTAAACCTTTATAATCAATTTTATCACCACTCAGTTTAGATGGAAATGTTATTTTGAGACAATATAGTTTTTAGGATCCAGTTAGCATCTATTTGGAGAAAAGATTCCTAAATTTGAGTAATTTAGACTACTAATGTTTGAGATGTCAACCAGGATGATGAAAAATGATCATTATATGCAGATTATTTTTTTACTATTTTATTTATTTCTATTTTTTCTAATTAGTACAAATATATTGTACTCATTTGGATGTATTCTATTTGGTTGTGTGTGATGTAGATCATCGAGGAAAGCAGTGTGGCATAACATTAACATGAGGTTACTCACTAGTACTGTAGCTGGATTGGTTTGTTTCTTTGAGTGTACTACATTGAGGGTAATGAATGATCATTAGTTGAAGGAACTATTCTTCGACCATGGTGGGTGCTAGAGGATTCGAGTTAAGATATGACACACCCTTTGAAGTGCGGGGTGGGAGCATAAATGGGTCCTCGGTTTTTTGTGTTTTTATGATATTTTTAGGTATCAAGAATATTAAAATATATATTGATTAATTTTTAATTAAATTACATTAATATAATTAACCCCTTTATAGGTTTGAAAATGTGTGAAAATTGGCTTCAATTTGACAATTAAAATAGGTTCATTATATATTATAAGTTAATAAATAAAATGTCAAATTATAATAGCAATAAAAATTTACAACTATTTGTTAAATGTAATTTATAAATAGATATTTTCTATTGGTAAAAAGATTACCAAGAGAAAACATTTTCATGAATATATTGCTAAACACTTTGACCAACATATATATTATATGTTGGTATTATTATAATTGTAACACAACTATTTTATCTACCCCAATAATATTTAGTGACAGAGTTTTTACTGATAGTTTAGTGACATGGACATGTGTGTTGGTAAACATTTTACCAATATAAATTTCACCTTTACAGACATATATGTCCCTATTGTAAAAATTTAAATATTTTGTAGTCATTAAAACAAAGAATATATATTCTTAAAAAATTATAGAATGATTTTAAAAGATGAATGAAAAAAGAAGAAGATTCACTATTATTATCATGAAACCATATTCACAATGTTTAAAAAATGTGATCCAACATGAGTCTAAATTTTGCGTGCCTTGAAAATAATTGGTCATTATTGTATTAGTTCTCTTGTGAATAGAATATAATACCTCTGGTTCTGAGATTATATTGAATAATATTAAGGGTCTACATAATATGATCTAAACATGTTATGATTTATGTAAGGGTATCCACTTATAGATATATGTGAATAAGATATACATATATTTTGATCCAAGCATACATGGATTTATGTAAAGAGATCCACTTTTGAAAATTGAAATAAGGGGATATCAATGTTAGGAGGTCATTTGTAAGCTTTGTGACATAAAGTAGGAGGTGACTATGAAAGTGATATGTGTATTTTTCATGAATATATTGAATTGGGTAATGTGTTGGTTTTTTGGATGAAAATATAAATGAGGAGACAATTATGTTTCTAAAATTTTGAAGATGAGGTTTAATTCCTAGTCTTTGGGATTATAAAAGCAAAGGAAATTACATGTCATAAATACTGGGAATATTGAGTTTTGGAGAAGTATGATTTTAAGAATGTAAATGTAAATATTCATGGAGTCTCAAAATTTTAAATATTATAAGAATAAGAAATAATTAGAGTGTTTTATATCTAATATTATTCATGAAATTTTGTAAGTAATAATTAGATATAAAAAAATATTTCCATCAACAAATGTGAAACTAAGACTAATCCATACTATAGATTAAGAAAATTAATTGGATAAGATATAATTTTTCTTAAATATTCGTTGTATGTACATCAAATAACAATAAAATAATTACTATTATATTATTATATCATAGAAGGATATTGAGAATATAATGGTCCAATACTTCTACTACTACTGATGGATTTTTTTAGACTCTTACCAATAGATAAATATTATCTAATCAAATTTATAATGTGTTTGATTTAATATAATATAAGAATGGTGCATTCATTCCTTCTTATAATATCATGGTAGTTAAAATATCTATTTAATATAGAAGAATATTCTATTCAGTTGAAGTAGTTAAATCCTATTTAGAAATATGATATATTTTTCCCCAGTTTAGAGAAGAATTTTGAAGAATTTTGGGTACTCATTAGAAATAATTCCATTAAACATAATAGAAAGTAGAGGATACATTCTTATTTGATTTAGGTGATACCATACAAGCCAATTTTCATTACTTGACTGGAACTTGTTATCATAAAAAACATATAGTTATAATAAAATTCAAGTCTTGACAAAGTGTCAAATATGACGAGGAGTATGCTCTCACATCAATTCTAAACCATGTAAATCATGTGTGTCACTTTTCTTTTGTATTTTTTTTCATAACATATAAATTTTAGGGTTGATTGTCTATCTATTAATATATTCCTCTTAAAATAATAAGAGGTTATATTGTATGAGGGGATAATTAAGAATAAATTAAAACTTGGTAAAATTAAGGTGCACTGATTCACTCCACTCTTAGTATCCTCATATAAGACACTAGTTTATACAACATTCACTACTTTGAATGAGTATCATAAAATAACTAGATAAAAGTCACTAGTATTAGATCATTACTATGATGTTTTATTATTAAAAATTGTTGAAAATAAAAAAAAATTGAAATTTTATTTCATTTTATATTAGATATCTGGAAAATGATATTGAATTTCAACTCTTACATATCTTATGATTGAGATATCATAATTTATGATATTAATTTTATAAAATTAAAAATATTATGATTTTATTTTTAATAATATACACTTAAATCACATGTTATGATTTGTAATATTTTAGATCTAATGATTTTTTCCTTCATGGTTCATTTTATTGTGAGTTTTTGTCATTAACAGTGATCAGAGGAGGCTCAGAGGGAATTCTGAGATGTTCGTCTACTAAAGTATTAAAAAGGGGGATTATATGTCGGGTTACTATATTATATGATGCGAAACACTATTTTAGGGATTTTCACATGATTTGTACAGTGATTAGTATTTTGGGGTTTGAAAAATAAAATAAATCGATATTCTATGTCTTTTTTAGTGGAAACTAAACCCAAAGTACTACACGATGTGAAAGGGGATTACAAGTCTTGTAATACCCCAATCCAGTTTTGTTTTAAAATTCTTTTTTTCTAACGAATGATTATTTATTCAGTCATTCTCTATTCTTCCTCTTATTTCAAACAAACCCTCTGCCCCCCATGGGGTATATCAAGACCTCTCCCTCCCTCTTCAATCTGTTGATCTCACTGATTTTTTTTTGAAAATATGTAGTGATCCAAAGTGTGTTCTCCCTTAATTTTATAGAATTTTCTCTTCGTTCAATCTTGTTTTCTTCTATATCTTCTCATTGTTATATGGAGTTTTCTTACTAATGTTCCAAATTGGAATTTAATTGTTTTTTTTGGTGTGGTGGTGGTGCAGAAACCTCATATGGATGCATATCATGTAGAAGTGGCGGTTGGAGGTCTTTTATGTTATCTGTTCTAGTGATAAGAACGTTGAAACCATTTTGTGGTAGGATGTACCTTATTTCTCATAAATTGTGTATCATGTGGGATGGATTTACTTTTCTTCAGCAATATATCATGGTTCTTCCTTACTAATATAGTATAATAATCAGTTAAATGAAATTGAAAGGGGTTAGGGGATTAGTTTTTCATGCCTTGTAGTTTTGATATTGTGTTTTCGATACTATGAGTTATACGAGCTTGATAAAACACTAAAAATCATGGTCTTTGGGGACCCTTATTTTCACACTTAACGGGTTTCACATTTTTTGGTTAATGAAAAACAATTATATATGAAAAATTATTAACTGTATAAATCTAGATAATGAATGGATTCCCCAGTACTTGGATTCTGTGATAACACCCTCAAACAATGAAGTGGAATTAAATAAGTGTACACTTTAGAAAATATAAAAATTTGTTTTTTTCTTCTAGGATGATCTGTGTGGAATGGATATAGATGCATGTGTGGGAAAAATAATGTATGAGGTGGCTATGTTTTGATGTGTGGGTTTGCTCTAGTTTGTGTTGTGGTATGTCTGTGAGAATGGTTGTGCGTTGTGGGTTGGCCTAGGTGGTGTAATGGATGAACTTGTAGATGATACGTCAACCTGGATATATAATGGAATATTAGTTTAATATATTGATTTATTATAGAATGGATGAATGTTTTTGTGGATATGGGCTATGAGCTAGTTGTTTGTTAATGTGTTACTAGGTGGAGCTGGGGGTTGGGGGTTGGTTCTGTTGATTTATGATATACCATAAATGGGTATTAAACGTGGAGAACTTAAAATGATGTGTATTTAATGTGTATCTTCATTATTATTATATCATGCTCTTCATCTTCTAAAATATTTATTTGGGTTTTTCTGTGTTGTGTTGTGTTTAGTCATTTCTCGTGTAATGACGGAATGAATAAATAATTGATTTATAAAATGTGGAATGTCTTGGGTTGGTTTGTATAATAGAATAGAAAAGGATGATGGATGAATAAATTTTTCTTTTTTTTGTTAAATTTTTTTAATCTTGAACAAAAAAATTAATATATTTGTTAAATTAAATTGTTTGTAAATTTAAAAAGGTTGTAGCTTGTTGTGTGGTGATTGAATTTTAGAGGTATCAATGAAGTTCAGATGTATTGTGAGTTGGTTTTTTTATGAACGCATAGGTTTGTAAGTAGTGTTTAGTACCATATATGTATAAACATGTATTTTTCTTATAATTTATATACTCACCCCACCCTAGTTGAGAACTATGTGATAAACACCCCCATCATCAAGAGGGAGGGTGTCTTTCCCAAACATTCTAGTGGGAGGATGGATGGATGGCCATCCACTATTCCCTACTCCATCTTCCAAGTGGCGATCGCCTAATATTGTTTTGGTGGGTATTGGTTTGTAATTATTATGTGTGTGTAGGAAAGTATTACTTTCCCATGTGTCTTTTGGATAAGATGATTTGTACTTTCCTAGGTGTCTTCAGGATGAGATGAGATGTGGGTTGTGGCCCAGGTGCTTATAAGAAGAATGTGAGGTGGTTTGTTTCCTAGTTGGTTGTGGGCAGGATGTGAGGTAGTTTATGGCCCAGGTGTCTGCGGGCGGGATGTGATGTGGTGTGTGGCCCAAGTGTATGCAAGTCAGATGTGATGTAGTTTTTCGGGTCCACGTGGGTGTTTGTGGGTTGTGACATGTTACTTTCAAAAAAGGTAGGAGCGCGAGGATGTTTTAGATTTGGCAATAGTGGCTAATCAGTGGGAAGTAGTGTGGGGTACCATATAATTGATGTGAATTATATTACATTACATGGCATGAAATATTTGTTTAGCATGCCTTATTGAGGTTGGGATGGTTGTTATACCTGTTAAGTGATGTTTGGTTCTTCTATTTTCTCATGGGGGAATTATTTTGTTTCCCTCACATATTAATGATAGAGTTTAGTTTTTATACTTAGTATACCTGTATTCTCACCAAACATATATAAAAAAATTAGGTTTCCAAGAGGATTAGGTGGACCATGATGGGTGTTACTAGCTCATGATTTAGGACAGTTGCTGAGTCGATTCTTTTTGTTTCTTTTCTGTACATTACATTGGAGTTTTATTTTTGTTGTACTAGTTATATCTTATTAATGCATATGGGATGGTAATGGAATTCTTTTATATATGTCATAGAGTTTTTTTGGATGATATATAATATTTACCAATATTATTTCAAAAAAGTGTAATTCATTCCATATTGTCTGATCTTAATGCCCTTGGTTTTAGATGCCATCTCGGGGAATACTAGAGGCGAGACTCACGAGTCCTTATCCCCCTTTATTCGTTTCAATCCCAAGGGGGTATCTTTGGAGGGAGTGGGTCATGATAGAATTGTATCAGAGATGATTTTTGAGAGATAGGATGGATTTTAGAGTTAGTCACAATGAGGATTTCATGGGTTAGTTGGGTAAAAATTTCAGGTGATATGGGTGTGTGACATAGGCAAGGAAAGACCAGCTAGAACATGGCATTTTAGGGCCCCCTATGATTCGATGCAAGGAATATGAGACTACTAATGGACCAAGTGAGATGACACCATTTGTAGGGTTGATACATAGTAAATGTAAATTCATCATAATTACTTGTGTTCTTGTTTGAATTTTGATTATTTAGGAAGTTTAAAATGGGTAAAAATTAATTAAATGAATTAAACAACTTAAAATAAATCATAAATTCAATACTACTCAGGCTTAGGAAATATTTATTTTCCTTTTAAGCTATGGATCATGGTTATCATCTATGTGTAGATTAGGGAGTGGAGGTATATCAGGATGATCTGGTTGATCGATGAATGGTTGATCTTGTTGTGAAGGATGACCAGTGGGAGAAGAAATTATATACATTCAAGTGATAGGCTTTGGGAAAGTATGAGGGAAGTGTTTTAGATATAGAAATTGATAAATGGATCAAGGATCTTGGGATCACCATCAGTTTGATCCAGGACCCGAAAAAATACTAGATTAAATTGGTAGTCAGTTAGATGTGTGGAGTTTCATGTCAATGGTGGATATTGTATCTTAGGGAACAGAAAGAAGAATTTGTTTTTTGGTTCCAAGTCAAGAAGGAATTCAGAGCCGAGTTTCATTCCTTGACCATAAAGTATGAGAAGAGGGAAGAGATACTCTCCCTTAAATAGGGGAGTATGATAGTACAAGAGATGTGGTTCATGTTTAAGGATCACCTTTATTTTTTCCCAGATCTCTTTCTAGATGAGGATTCTCATGTGAGACATCTTTAAGATGTACTTTGTCCTTTCATCTAGTATGTAGTTACTACTTATAAATTAACAACCCACCTAGAGGTTCAAAAGAAGGAATATGTGATCAGGAGTATGCACACATGTGAATGATTACCATGATAGGGGATCTAGTAGTGTTCTTTTATAGGTAGGGCTACCATTGGTAGGTCTCAGGTGCAAGAAACTTCAAGGTTTAGACTGGCGAAGAGTTGAACTCAATAGCTGCCTTTTTGACCATATAGTCCCTGTGACATTCCATTGAATGTGGTACAAAAGTGTTTCTTCTTTTGAGTTTGAGACCATCTATAGAATCATGGACCAGTTTTTGTTTATGATTAGTTTTTTAGAGGTGGACAGGTTCAGTTCTAGCCTTAGTTGCAGTTTCCAGGAAAGCCATTTCGAATGTTGGAGCAGCAGGATCATGTTCCACCGTGGGGATATGGAGAAGGTCAAGGCTGAACACAAGATTTTTCTCATGTTCCAGGACCTTGAAATGGTTTTATTTTTGGTTGTTTTTGTCAATAGAGAGGCAAGTGAGTTTAGGTGTGGTCAGTTGAACGTAGTGGAGGTAGCAGTTCCACTAGGGCCTAAGGATGTCCAAGGAACAATAAGTTTGTATAGTACTCTTCTTTGTGGCATTTATTATTCAGAATCTTCAAACTTTTTTTCACACTATATTTCCCTAGGCACTAAGACTAGATGTACAGGGGATTCTCATGGCCTTATTGTTCAGTAAGAAAATTAGAAGCCAAACCTGCGTGTTTGATGTGTGTCGAGGGTGTAGACTGATGATGGGGCCACATCAGTCCTGTGGTGATCTCATCTTTCTATATATGCAACCATACAATGTCATCCTCGACATTGACTGGTTGTATTACATATGTTCCATTGTTGACTACTTCTGGAGGAGATTTGTGTTTTCATATGTAGATGGTCAGCATGTGGTTTTCATTAGCGAGTGGGGTTTTAAGGTGGGAGGTCAGCGTATAAAGACCCTTCTATATTTATTGGATAATCAATTAGTAGAATTAGTGGAAACTAAAATGGAAGAGGTTCCCATAAACATTGGGGTGTTCTTGGATGTTTTCCCCCATGTGGGTTTGATGCTACCACCTCGATGTGATTTTGTGTTCAGGATAGACTGACACCCTGGTGCTTATTTTATTTCCATGAATCCCTATCGAATGAAACCAATTGTTTGGTGGGAGTTGAGGATTCAGATTGATGATTTGATGAATAAGGGATTTATCTTTCCTAGTGTATCGGCATGGGTTTTTCATTTTAGTCTGAGAAGAAGGTGGATGGTAGACTATGGTTGTTTATAGACAACTAGATGTTGAATAAGGTAACAGTCAAGAACCATTACCCTATTATAAGTATAGATGATATTTTGGACCAGCTGAGAGGGGAGAGTTGGTTTTCTATGATTGATTTGCGGTCTAGATACCACCAACTAAGGGTGAAAGAGGGATATATCTTAAATACTACCTTGAAATGTAGGGATGGGAACTTCATGATTGTATTCATGCCTTTTGGTGTTTCAAACGCACCAACCATGTTCATGGGACTTATGAACTCTTTTTTTTGAGTTCCGGGACAAGTACATTGTCTTATTCATCAATGAAATCTTAATCTACTTGAAGTTAGAGGAGGATTACAATGAGAACCTCAGAACTATCTTGTAGTTTTTTTGGTGCCACTTTCTCTTTGGAAAATTTTCTATGTGTATTCTATGGACACAAGAGGTGAATTTTCTTGGTTATGTAGTGTCTCAATAAGTTGTGGTAGTAGACCCATCTATTGTTGAAGCAGTTATTTCTTGGGAACCACCCATGAATGTGGAAGAGGTTCACATTATTTACAATATTACTTGACATTATTGAAGTTTTGTACCTGATTTCTATTGATTTTCATCCCCATTAACAACATTGACCAGAAAGGATCAAGATTTTTGGTGGAGTTATCGATGGTTGGCAGTGTGTGGCTACCTAAAGGGTAATTTGGTTAGTTATCAAGTGCTCTATTTAACTAAGGAGGGAGTGATGTTTTAGGTATTCTATAATACTTTCTATATGGGGTTGGGATGAATATTGATACATTAGAGAACAATAAAATCTTATTAGTTTAGGAAGTTACGTCCCCACGAGTGTAACCATACCACCCATGATCTGTAACTATCATAGGACATGTTTGTGATGAAGTTTCTGTGTAATTAACTAATAGGGGAGTGCTTTGTGGTCTTTATGCATCACAAGAATTTTAGGTATATCTTTTCTCATTGAGATATGAACATGTGATAGTGGAGGTGGATGGAGTTTCTTCAAGACTATGATTTTGGATATCTATCACACCATACGAAAGGGGAATTCCAGGGAAATTATTTGATCTAGAAGTCTCCATAGGATGTTTTTTTGGAGTCTATGTATTCATGGAGGGTGATGGATGATTTTGAATCCATTCTACATGATTCAAGAATGGAAGGTGGTAGAGGAAATTTTTTCATATGATTGTGAAATATTTTCTGATGCATTAGGTGGTGGAGTCATAGTGGGGAGACTTAGAAGCCAAGATGTTGTCTGATCATGTTTTCTATGGTGATGATTTGGAATGATTGTTGGAGGATGGTTTGAACATAATGTAGTTTCGTGGAATTTTTTATTTATTTTGGTAGTGGTTCATGATTGGGTCCTTCATGAGTTTTATAACTCATCTTTGTTAGTACACCTTGGAGTTTCTAAGATGTTACTTGCATTGAGGATACAGTTTTGGTGGCCCTGGATGAAATAGGTAGTAGAAGAGTTTGTGTAAAGATTTTTTGTCTCCCAACAAGTAAAGTACAAGATCTATGTCACTTGAGTATTTTTGTTTTCCTTGGAAGTTCTCGAGTGGAAGTTGGAAGAAATATCGATGGATTTCATTAGAGGGTTACCCAAGATATGATGGAGGTTTTGATTCTATCTGGATAGTAGTGGATTGGTTGATGAAATTGCCCCACTTATGATTGATCAAGGAGTTAGGCATAGTGGATTCCTTGAACAAGAGGTATGTGGATGAGGTGGTGTGGTTGCATGGAGATCCAAGGACTATTTTATTAGATTGGGAAACACATTTTACCTCACGAGTCTGGAGAGGATATCATCATGCCTTTGGTGCCATGTTATTTCTCAACACTTCTTTCCACCCTCAGATAGATAGGAAAACAAAGATGATTATCCAAACAATAGAGTATATGTTGGAAGAATGCATCTTAGACTTTGGTGGATCTTGGGTATGACACCTGTATTTGGTGGATTTATCTTATAATAATAGATATCACTCTTCCCACAGTATGTCTTGGTTTGACTGGTTTTATGGAAGACAATGTTATTCTCTATTATGATCGAAGAAGGTTGTCCAGATAGTTGTTCTTGGTTCAAATGTGGTTTAGTGAATGATAAGGAAACTTCAACTTGCTCATGAGAGTATAAAAGCAGCATAGGACCAGAATAATTTATATGGTGATCAAAAAATATTTCACATGGAGTTAAAGGATGTGTAGCATGTGTTCTTGAAGATCTCCCTTTAACATGGGCAGTAGAGGTTTGGTATAGAGAGTAATCTTTCTCCCAGGTTTGTTTATCCCTTTGGGATGTTAGGGTGAGTTGGTGAGGTGGAATACCAGTTGGTATTCCCACCATAGTTAGAGAGGATCCACAATTTATTCCAGATCTCTCATCTTCTTCAATATTTTCATGATAACATCCATGTCATTTACTATGGAGAGTTGGATATAGAGGATGGCACAACATTTGTGGATCGGACAATGGAGATCCCGGATCCTCAAGAGAGGGAACTGTGTGAAAAAACAATTCCCTTTGTTCGTGTGTTGTGGAAGAATGGTGTGCAATATGAGAGTAGTTGGGAGTGAGAAACATAGATGTGTGCACAAGACCTAGATTTGTTTTGAGTTTTTCCTTGTTCTTATTAAATTTTAAATTTATTGTTTGACCCTTTTTTTGTGAATGAAAAGATTTACCCTTGGATTTAAATGTGTGTGGGGTTGTATGTGAGAAATTCCTGACATAAAATGATGGAAGGACCTCATTCTTAATCAAGACACATAAATTGTGATTTTATTAAAATTTTGAATGTGATTTAGTGCCAACTAGAGTGGATAATATCATGACATGGAAGATGGAGTTCCATAATTTGTGTTTCCAAGATGGTGTATCATGTTGGTTGTGTGGTGGTGCAGTTTGATGGTTGTGCAGTGTGTTTTCATCATATAAGTTGGCATGTTTGGGTGGTGATAGTTCTTGAGAAGTGAAGAGATTTCTGAAAGGTATCTCACATGGGGGTTGTTTGGACCCAATTTCATCTAGGCATGGTTTTGTATTATATAAGATGATAATCATTTGAGAGGTATCTAATGTAATTTTTCTTTCCTTCTTGATTTGTTACATTGTGATTTTTTGTCGTTGGAAGTGTTTGGAAGAGGCTTAGAGAATGTTTAGAGAAGTTCATTTTCTAAAGGCTGGGAAAAGTGGGAGTACACATCGTGTGACTATATTACATGATGCGAAACTCTATTTCATGGATTGTCTCAAGAGTTTCACAAAATGTAATATTTCAGTGTATAAAATATAAAATAAATCGAGAGGGGACACATTTTTCAGTAGAAACTGATCGTTTGGTACTACATGATGTGAATGGGGATTACACATCATGTAATAACCCAATCCAGTTTTTTAATTATTTTTTAGAAGAACTTTCATTCACTATGATATGATATCTTTTTCCTCTTATTTTAGATGAACCCTAGGTGCCTCAAGGGGTTCTTCAAACCCTCTTCTTCGCTCCTCGATCTATTGATCTATGTGTTAGTTTTTTTTGTGATTTTTTGTGATCCAAGGTGCATTCCCCCATAATTTTATAGCAGTTTCACTCAGATTCATCTCATTTCCTTTTATGTATTACCATACTTCAATGGTTTTTTCAAACCCATTTCCTAATGGGGGTTTTCATGATTTTTCACTATGTGGTGGTGCCACGACATCCTTTGATGGATAAAGATTATGTGGGAGAGGTTATCAGAGGTATGTTATGTAATACTTTATCGTGAAACGTACATCGAAACCCTTTTTAGGTAGGATTCCCTTTGTTTATATTCAATTTTGCATCATGTGGGAGAGATTTAATTTTTTTCACATGTGGATCATGGTAGTTCTAGGCTAATCAAATATAAGATTCCATTAAATGAAAATGAAAGGTGTAGGAGATTCTTTTTTCATGTCTTGATGTTTTGATATTATATTTATTATATGGTGACTTATATGGGCTTGATGCCCCACTGATAATCATGGATGTTGGAGGACCTTGTTTAGACAATAAATGGGTTTCATGTTGTTTGGTTCATGTTTAAAACAAATATATGAATATTCTGTAATCACGTAAATCGGGATAATGAATGGATTCCCCAAGAACTAGTTTGTATGATAACTCCATTAAATAATGAAGTCGTATTAATTAAGTGTCCCCTTTTATAAATCTAGAAATGTGTTACATCATGGTATTTAAGGATATTTATGGAATGATTGTGGCCACATGTGTGTGACAAATGAAATGTGAGGTGGTTATGTTGTAATGTGTGGGTTTTCATTGTTTGTGTTGTGATATGTATGTGAGCATGGTTGTGTGTTGTGGGTTGGCACAGGTGGTGTTATGGATGTACATATAGATGGTACATAAACCTGTCTATGTAATGGAATATCAGGTTGAGATACTAATTGATTGTGAGATTGATGAGTGGTGTTGTGCAGCCGGGATGCGAGCTAGTTGTGCGGTAATGTGTTACTAGGTGGAGTTGTTAGTTGGAAGTTGGTTCTTTTGATTTATGATATACCGTGAATGGGTATTAAACATGGAGAAAATGAAACAATGTGTCTTTAATGTGGAGTTGCCTTATTATTCTATGAGGATCTTCATCTTCTGAAATTAATGTTTTGTGTTGTCTATGGTGTGTTGTGTTTATCGGTTACCCCTTTAGTGAGGGAATGAATACATAAGTGATTATTAAAATGTAGAATGGATTGGGTTGGTTTGGATAAAAGAATGGAAATGGTTAATGTATGAATAAATGATGGGTTGTATGGTTAATGTTTTTTAATATAAAACAATAAAATGAATGGAGTGGTTAAATGAAATTATTTAGAAAATTAAAATAGGTTGTGGTTTGTTTTGTGGTGATTGAATTTAGAGGTAGTAGCAAAGTTGGAAATATTGTGATCTGGTTTTTTGTCTATGAACCCATAAGTTGGGCATGAGTATTTGGTTCCATATATGTATATACTTTTATTTTACCTGGGATTTCTATATGAACCCCACCCTAGTTAAGAAATATGTGATGAAAACCCCCATCGTCATGGGGGAGGGTGTATTTCCCAAAAACCCCAGTGGGAGGATGGATAGGTGGACACCCACACATCCATGAACACAATTCCAGGTGGTGATAGGACATGACTCTTTAGGAAGGTTGTGGTTTGTGAGCCCTAGGTGTGGGAAGGCGAGTTTCACTTCCCAAGTGTCTTCAGGATGAGATGAGTTTTACTTTCCAATGGGTCTTCATGATTAGATGTCTTGTGTTTTCCCTTCTGTCCTTTGGATGAGATTATATTTTGCATTACCAGGTGTCTTTGGGATGATATAAAATGTGGGTGGTGACCCAGGTTCCTACGAGAGGTATGTGATGTGGTTTGTGGCCCATGTGTCTACGGGTGGAGTTTGTTGTGGTTTGTGGCCCAGGTTTCTATGGATTGGATTCAATGTGGTCTATGGACCAGGTGTCCAGGTAGAATTTTATATGGTTTTTAGGTCCCTGGTGTGTGTAGGAGGTTTGTGACATAAAACTTTCAAAAGTAGTGGGAGTGGGAGAAACTTTTCTGATAGGAAAGAGTGGCTAAATAGAGAAAAGTTGTGTGGCGTACCCTATCATCGAGGTGAATTATATTTCATTACATGACTATAGTTATTTGGTGAGCAGTTCGTGGTGGGGTTGGGATGATTAGTATACCTGTTAGGTGTTGTTTGGTTCTATTATTTTCTCATGGGATCATTAGTATGTTTCCCTCACATGTGCATGAGGGTCTTTGGTTTTCCTACATAGTATACATGTATGAACACCATACATATATAAAACATATTTCAGGTTACCATAAGGATAATGTGGACTATGATGGGAATTACTAGCTCAGGCTTTTGGACAATTACTGATTTGCTGCTTTAGATTTCTCTTGGGTACTTTACTTTAGAGTTTTACTGTACTTGTACTAGTTCTATTTTATGCATGCATATGACATGGATTTTTGGATTTCGTTTATAAATGAATTAGATTTGTTTTGTGGGTGGTCCATTATATCTCACAATATTATTTCAAAGGTATGGTAAAGCCTTCAATATTGAGTGATCTTTATACCCTTGGTTTTAGTCACCAACCTAGGGCCTACTAGAGGACGGACCCGAGGTTCATTATCTGCCTTTATTCAATGCGAACCCATGAGGGGTTTCTTTAGGGGGAGGGTGTCAGGAAGTAGGGTATGATCTAGTGTTATTCCTTGAAATTTTAGTATATTAAATAAAATGATATGGAGAATCCTAAAATATGATGGTGATGGAATGAATCATTCATGCGGCTGAAAAGTAGAGCCTTATATCATCTATCTAATATTAATTTATCAAAAACATATACTTCCTAGCATCCATTAGGTGTAATGAAATTTAATGAAGGATTAATCATACTCACACAACTTTAATATCTCAGTTTATAGAACCCTTGATGGGTTCCTCAACCAGGTTCCCCACATGACATCACGTGGACATCCCTATAGGTTAAAGTTTTTTAACTAGAAACATGAGTCTATAATGGTACAATATGGAGACTATAACCCCTATATCAGAGTCTAGAATCCTAAATAAATAACCAATCATCATACATACCATAGTGAATATAAAAATAAAAAAAATGAACAAGATAATATAAAATGAAATGTGATTATTAAACATACACGTTACTCCCTCACTATGTTGATTCAATATAAAATATAAATAATGGTAATGGGGAAGACAAAAAATAAAAGTACAAGAGGATCCACTATAGTTTCTAAGCCTCGGATAATCCCAATCTCTATATCACATATGAGCTGCTCAATCTTGATTATTCAATCCATTGCCTTTAACTAGCTTGAACTTATAAAAAGTAAGGGATAATCGGGTACCCAAGTTCCATGGATGCCTAAGACTGGGGTGATATCAAAAAATCAAAAGGGAACCAACAACAGGTTGCTACATATGACTAAAAATGTAGTGATATGTGAATCTAGCATGCTCAAATAAAATGAACAACTACTATAGATAAATAAATAGATCCAACAACAATACACACTTTAGCCTAATAAAAAAATATCTCTGAGCATGTCATGATGACCATGCCAGCCAATATCAAAACTACTCCAGGGTTATATACATATAACGATGGTAAATCACAATAATCATTGTTGATCCTCATAATAATGACCCCAATCAACCATATATTCTTCGACCAATTCTAGAGTTTCTCAGACCAAATAACATTATAGTGCCAACCAAATAATGCAAATACACAAACCCCCAAAAGAGCATCCTAGGTGGTCCATTGATTTAGCAATAACTATTGATCCCTAGTGGGAGACCATAGGAAATCTAAGAAATCGGAAAATACTAACGAAACTTTTTCCCCCATGGTATTCCATACACTATAGAAAAATGGGTATTTGCGACGAGGAAGGGTCGCGTCGCAACTAGTCCGTTAGGAGGGACTGTTTGCAACGGGACCCCCTTCCTGTTGCAAATAATTAGCTATTTGCAACGGGTAAATGATACTCATCACAAAAGCTTTTTCAGAAGTTGTGCACCAAACCGCTGGAAGTGTATTTGCGACAGGCTTTTATACCCGTTGCAAATTTTATGTCGGCAGGTTGGTATTTACGATGGGACCCGTTGTAAATAATCTTGTCACAACTAATCTAACCTATATATACCCTCATTTGTTTTTCCTCTGATTTCACTCCTTTCTCTATTCATATCTTCCTCTCTAATTACATTTTCTGTCAAAAAAAATTTCTATGTTTAAAATTTTAAATCGGAGCAATATATCTTGATTAAACACTCCATAAGATTCAGTTTTAAGGTATTTATCTATTTCTTTAATTTTATAGTTAATTCATCTTATTTGATATTAATTATAATTATTGTTAATTACCCGAATTTAAATTAAATTAGAATTTAATCATTTTTATTTTTCATTATTATTTTTACCAATACGTGTGATTAGTATTAATTAGTATTAATTAATAGGTATATTAATTATTATTAATTAGTTATTACTTTTATTAATTGTTAGTTTTATTAATAATTATTAATAATTATTTTTAATTAGTAATAATTTGTGATAATTAGTAAAAAATAGTGTTAATTAGTAAATTGAAACAAATATTTATAAATAATAATAAAAGTAATAATTAGTCATAATTTGAAATAATTAGTGATAATTAAATATAATTAGTCTTATTTAGTCATAAATATTAATAATTAGTGATAAATAAAAATAATTAGTAATAATTTTGATTAATTAGTTATAATTATGAATAATTGGGTGTAATTAATAATAATTAGTAATAATTAGGAATAAATATTAATAATTTGTAATAAATAGTAATAATTATTAATAAATAGTAATAAATAATAATAAATAGTCAAAAATAGTCAAAAATGGTAATATATAGTAATAATTTGGATTAATTAGTAATAATTATGATTAATCACTAATAATTAAGAACAATTAGCAATTATTAGCAATAATTCACAATCATTGATAATCATTAGTAATGATTAGGATTAATTAGCAAGCATTAGTAATCATCGGTAATAATTAGTAATCAGTTGTAATAAAAATGATAAATTGGTATTAAATATGATTAATTAGTCACAATTAGGTTTAATTAGTAATAATTAGGAATAATTAGTAATAATTAGGATTAATT
Source organism: Viscum album (assembly GCA_963277665.1). Lineage (NCBI taxonomy): Eukaryota > Viridiplantae > Streptophyta > Magnoliopsida > Santalales > Viscaceae > Viscum > Viscum album. Next base: position 1,993,963,195 of record OY728143.1, on the reverse strand, counting down.
AGTAACAATTACGATTAATTAGAAATATTTAGTAATAATTAAGATTAATTAATAATAATTAGTAATAATTACAAATAATTAGTAATAATTAGGTCTAATTAGGAATAATTACAATTAATTAGGATTAATTAGGCTTCATTAGGAATAATTAGGAATAATTAGGAATAATTAGTAATAACTAGTAATAATTAGTAATAATTAGTAATAATTAGTAATAATTAGTAATAATTAGTAATAAATGAAATAATTAGTAAAAATTATTAACAATTGGTAGTAATTTGTAATAACTAGTACTAATTATTAATAATTATTAACAATTTGAATAAATTAGTAATAATTATTAATAGTTAGTAATAATCAGAAATTATTAGGAATAATTTGGAACAATTAGTAATAATTAAGAATAATTTGTAATAATTAAGAATTATTAGTAATAATTAGGATTAATTAGTAATAATTAGTATTAATGACAAATAATTAGGATTAATTAGTAATAATTATGATTAATTACAAATAATTAGGATTAATTAGTAATAATTAAGAATAATTAGGATTAATTAGTAATCATTAGGATTAATTAGTTACAATTTGGTTTAATTATTAATAATTAGTAATAATTCGGATTAATTATTTATAATTAGGATTAATTATTTATAATTAGGATTAATTATTTATAATTAGGATTAATTTTTAATAATTAGTAATAAATAGTAATAAATATTAATAATTATGATTAATTGAAAATAACTATAAAATTAGTAATAATTAGAAATAAATGTTAATAAATTGTAATAATTAGTATTATTTAAGATAAATTATTAATAATTAGGATAAATTAGTAATAATTAGGTATCATTAAGCTTAATTAGAAATTATTGGGATTAATTAAGAATTATTAGTGGTAATTAGTAAATATTAGTAATAATTATAAATAACGAGGATTATTTAGTTATAATTAGTAATAATTAGGATTAATTAGTAATAAATAGAAATAAATAGTAATAACTAGTAATAGTTTGTAATAATTTTTAATAATTAGTAATAATTAGTAATAATTAGTAATAATTAGTAATAATTAGTAATAATTATTAATAATTACCACTAATTTGTAATAATTAGTGATAATTAGAAAAAAATTGAATTTTTTTAATGATTAGTAATAAATAGTAATAAGTAGTAATAATTAGTTAAAATAATAATAAATAATAATAAATAATATTAAATATCAAAAAATTGTAATAAATAGTATTAAATAGTAATTAATAGTAATAATTAAAAATACTAGTAATAATAATTAATTATTTGTAATAATTAATAATAAATAGTAATACATAGTAATAATTTGTAATAGTTAACAATAATTTTTAATAATTAGAAATAATTTGTAATAATTAGTAATAACTAGTAATAACTAGAAATAACTTGTACTAACTAGTAATAAATAGTAATAATTTTTAAAAATAAGTAATAATTAGGATTTATTATTAATAAATAGGAATAATTAGTAATACATTGGAATAATTAGTAATAAATAGGAATAATAAGGAATAATTAGGATTAAATTGAAATAAATAGGAATAAATACGAATAAATATAATTAAACGTGAATAAATAAAAATAATCAGAAATAATTATGAATAAATTGAAATAAATAGGAATAAATAGAAATAAATAGCAATAAATAACAATAAATAACAATAAATATAAATAAAGTGTATTAAATATTAATAAATAGCAATAAATATCAATAAATGGCAATAAAAATAAATAATTAAGAATAATTAGAAATAATTTCCAATAATTAGAAAATTTATAAATAATTTGTTATCAATAGAAATAAATATAATTAGGTAACAATAAATAGAAATAATTAACAATAATTAGCTATAAATTATAATAATTCAAAATAATTCTTAATAAATTGGCACAATTTCTAGTGGATTAGCGACATTCCTTTTTCTCGACGGATCATATCCTTTAAACTTTCTATCCCTAAAATCACTATGAAAAATATTCTCTAATGTATGGATATCAATTTTTGTATTCATGAGAATTGATATGGGTATGTTGGAGAATATTTTTCCTACTGATTTTAGTGAGAGAAAGTTACATGGAGATGAGAAGATTGGGAAAATAGGCTCTTTTTATGATAACTCATATTATTTCAACTTTCGCATATAAAAATCACTATCGAAAATTTTCTCCGAAATTTAGATATACATTTTCATATGCAGCAGAATGGAGAGAATCGTGGTTAGGCCTCCCTGCTCTCCATTCTCATATATATTAAAATTTATTTCCATACATCATATCAGATTATTTATAATGATTTCAGTCAGAGAAAGTTGTAAGGGGATTAGATGTAGGGCAATAGAGCTGTTGCTAATCCACTGGAAATTGTGTCACTCATAATTAGTATAAATATGTTGTAATAAATAGTAATTAGAGTTAATTAGAATAAATTATTATAAATTTGTTCACATTAGTATAAATTTTAAAACAAATACTATAAATAACAGTGAAATAATTGAATTTTTTATATGTTGATAAAAATGTAAATTCAAATTTATTCTCTTTTTGGATAGTGTCTATAATTTATCAAATTATTCAAAACAACTATTTATTTTTTATTTTTTTTAAAGAAATATGGAACAATGAAGTAGAAAACATTCATTATTAGATGATCACGCTTAGAAAAATCAAAGCAAGAATCTATCCATTTTTGGTTTAAATCATAAATATAATGAGGGTGTTGAAGCATTCTTATCATTTTCATCATCAATACTAGAATTTTTTTCAGAAGGGAAAATTATATTTCCTTGTAAAAAATTTGCTCTGAGGGTGTTTGACTCATTTGACAATGTTGGAGGCAATTTATTGCATTTTGGATTTCAACCAGATTATGTTTTTTGGAGTCAATATGGTGAACATAGCTCCAGAGAAGATATTAATAATTTAGTTCCAGATCAATCACAGTTTCAATATTTAGTACATAATATGGGAAGTCTGTCTTTTTATAAAATTGAAACTCATAATGATATTGATTTAACTCATGAGTTAGAACCCTCACAATTTTATGAGTTGTTATGGTCTGATGAGGAATCATTTTGTCCTAGATGCAAGATAAGAAAATTTAAAGTATTTTAAAAAATTATGGCTACTAAATCACATAATGGAATTTAAAATAACTTTTTTTTAGATATTATCTTTGGCTAAAACACTATTACCTAATGGAAATGTGTTTCCTGCAAATTTCTATGAGAGAAAGAGGATGGTTCATAATCTGTCTCTTGGTTACTAGAATATTTATGCATGGTAAAATAATTGAATATTATATTATGCTGAAAATGATTTATTGGATAGTTTTCCCACATGTGGAAAATTAAGGTATAAAGAGACTCCAGTAGGTAGGTCTGGATTGATTCCTATAAAATAGTTGAGACATTTCCTACAAACACCCAAATTGCAGTGTTTATTTATGTATCATAACACATAGGCATTGATGTCAGTGCATAAAAGAAATATTTCAACTTGTAAAATATTAAATCATCCCTCTGATGGTGATTCATGTAATCATTTTGGCAAAGTACATCAGTATTTTTCTTTAAAATATGGAAACATGTGATTTTGTTTTTCTACTAATGGTTTCTGTCCATTTGTTTCTTACAGAAGTCATTATTCATGTTATATTGTCTTTATAATTCCATACAACTTACCACATTAGATTTTGATGGAGGAACCAAATATATTTTTGACCTTATTAATTTTAGGAAACTTGAAAATGAATATTGATGTTTATTTGAGACCATTGATTGATGAGTTAAATTCATTATGGAGTAATGGTGTCAGAATATAAAATAATGATGAGAAATAGAATTTCCTACTAAAATGTTCATTGATATAGAAAATTAGTGACTTCCCAGCATATGGAATGCTACCTGTCTAGATTATGCATAGTCCAAAATCATTTCCATACTGTGTGAGACACAACAAAGAGTTTATGATAGTCAATGGAAAAAAACTCATGTTTTTTATAATGTCATATCTTATTCCTTCCAACTGATCATCCTTTTTGGAAGAAAAAATATCATTTTTCAAAAGGTACAATTGAATAAGATGAACCTTAAAAAATGATCTGAGGTATAGATTTAATATCAATTTTCTCTTCATTACCTCCCACCACAATTGTACTAACAATAAACCAATATAAAATTGATGGATTTGGGAAAGAACACTATTGAATAAAACAAAGAATTTTTTGGGATCTATCATATAGGTCTGATTTTTTAGTCTATCACATGTTGGATGTCATGCGTATTGAGAAGAACTATTTTGAGAATATTTTTCATAAATTTTTGGATACACCCGTTAAGACCAAGGATAATGAAAAGGAACGATTGGATCTTGCCAAAATTTACAGGTGACCATAACTTAACCTATTTAAAAATTTAAAATCGTAGATGTTAATGAATCCAAAATCATCGTATACACTATCCAAGAAATCAAATATTATTTTGTTGATGGATTTCCGATTTGAAACTACATGATGGTTATGATTCTTATTTGGGAAAATGTGTCAAAAATGGTCATATTATTAGATTAAAAAGTCATGATTGTCTTGATATAATTGAAATACTTGTACTTATTAGATTAAAAGGTTTTTTTAAATCTATGATTTGGTATGTGATAATATATATGTCATATATCTTTGTAGATATTTTTCTAGTAACAACAGACTACGATGCACTCAACATACTACAAGAAGATATTGTTTTAATTTTTTGTAAAATAGAAAAAAATATTCTTATTGTCTTTGTTTAACACCATTGATCCTTTTATATTACATACTCCACATAAAGGAAATTTTGAAAGTCTAGAACAATTATAATGGATGTACCCATTCTAGATATTCATGCTGAAATTGAAGAACAAATTACATGACAAAGCATCAGTTGAATGTTCAACTGGAGAAGTGTATTCACAATGGGAAATTTTTTTCTCCCATTATTTTGAATCTTAGTATCCATTATAACAAAACTCATGGTCCATAATGACAGAAATGTTGAAAATTAAATGAGGAATAAACTATCTATTTTTAATCAGCCAGAACATGGCTTTAGTGGATTATATGAAAGATGTATTTCAGATGATGAACATCACAGAGTTAATATATACGTTATAATCAACTATGAACAAATGATATAATTTCTAATATGAGTGATCCTATCAATTATTATATAATATTTGTTAGAATAAATTAATATTATTTTATTTTTAGGTTATATGACAATCATATCAAGAAACAGCTTTAACAAATTACACCAGCCTCTCTTGAAGAACGCTAGAAAAATTATTTTTCATATCAGTTTCAAGAATAGGTAACATGTAATATTTATGGTTTAAAATATAAAATCTATTTTTTAGTTTTTATATTGATAATTATTTTAAAAAAATTAGGTATCTCAGTATGCTGATAAAATTGATAATCGATTGTGTGTCTTGAGTAACCCACCATCCAAAATGGTTAAATCTTATAATTCATTTGTCATGAATGGTTTTTAATTTCATACACATGAATATAAGTAATCAAAACCAATAATTAATAGTGGTTTCTACTTGGGAGGATCTCATCATAGGGAATTTGAAGTTGTCTTTTACAACATACAGGACGAAATTATTGAATTGTGTAATCTGGGGAAGAATTACATAACTATGTTTAAATGTTAGTGGTTGGATAATGAGATACGCGTCTCTATTCATATGACCCTTGGAATCATTGATATTATATATAAAATTATTCTTCGATTAAATGAACCATTTTTATTGGATCATCGGGTTCATCAAATTTTTTATAAAAATTACTATGCTACTTCAAAAGAGTTGGGTGATTTGTGGCGCATAATAAAAATTAAATCTCACTAAAATTTGTTTACTCAAAGTGAATATTGTTTTACTAAAGTGCAAGGATTTGAATTTTTTTACATGGTTACTAAAAATCTAATTTTTTTAGGAAGATACACGAATATAAATGATGAAAATCCATAGTTAAGGGTTGGTGGAGATGATGATGTCAATAATGTTACAAATGAATTTGAAATCACAAGAGATGATGAAAATGAAACTCATATGAAAATTGATGATTCTGAGGAGGAATATGAAGACATTTAAATCATAATATATGAATATGAGGATGAGTACGAACATTGAAATAGTTAAATGATGATTGTAATAATATAATATATATATATAATAGTTGTTTTCAACTATTTTCTAACAATAATAATTTCTTGTTTCAGATGGATGAAGATATATTTCATCAGTTTTAACAGGATGATATACCTTTGGATGAGAAAGATGTTGGATTATATAACCCTCAGAATGCTGGCACTCCGGGGAGTACTCATAGGGGGTTTGGTCTTGCGCGATTGATGATTCCTGAAAATATACTTGAGCGACATCCACATCTTGGATTTGATCCACGCATAAAAAATATATGATTATTAGTGTATTTTAGTTACTTTAATTAATTAATTTATTTAATTTTTTCCATAATTTTATTTGTTTCATAGATTTTCCCATATAGCTATTGGATAGGGGAGCACTATATTGCGTAATTATTTTTCTGAATCATGGGTCATGTGGGATGAGATTCCATTGATGTTTAAAAATCCATGTTTGACCAATTTATGGTACCTAAATGAAAAATATTTGTTTTAAAATTTATTTAATTAATAAAAAGATATTATAAATTAATTTTTGGGTTTATGTTACCCCATCGATGAGAGCATCTATGGCGTCATCTGGAATTCTTGGGAGGGGTTTATTTGTAAGATTTGTTGTCCGTTTTCTCACAATTTATGTAGGAAAACAATGAAGAAAGTTGTATTAAAAATGTTTTATGAGTCTTTTCATTCCCATCGACCTGATTTCATTTCATCTTAGGTTTGGGATGGATTATGTTAACACTAGTTGGGTGGACGTTTTTAGAGGAGATCATCGGTAGGTCGAAAAAACTAGAAGATACATGATGTGACACATCGATCCAGTAGTCGTACATTCAGTACACATAGGGAACATATCGTATGTAATTTTTTTTAAATAATTTATATAAATTTATATGTAATAGTTCATATTATATTAAAATAGGTAGTCTAACAACCTGATGTTATAGATTTTGATGTTTATAGGGGGATGTACATCGATCCAATCACTGTAGATATTAGAGGTGATAGCCAATGTTAGATTTTGGTTAGTATAATTTATTTTAAGTTTTAAAATTAAATGAAAATAATATTTTCACTAATTTAATTTTTAATTTGAATTCAAGAAGTCTTATGAGGCTGTGACATCTTAGACCCAGATTGAGAGTTAAGCCGGGATTGAGGATTAGAGTAGTGACCACCGATTTGATGAGGCTACATGGATGCAACCGATCCAGTATGCCTTCAAGAAAGGTCGAGTTGTTGGTATCGACTCTCTATTGATACTTATGAGTTATTATGGTATAGTTGTGATTTTATCATCTAGCTTGATAGGATCTAGTGAAGAGTCATCATCATATTCTATACAATATCGAGAGTAGGTGCGATCTTAGAGGGAGGTTATAGAGATTATGCATAAGGAGTAGGAGGAGATGCGTTAATGGAAGCAGTAGATGCACCAATGGAATCAGAAACCACAGGAAGAGCTCTGATGATACAATCAACAAGAGGATGAGATGTGTCGATGGAAGTATCAGCATCACGAGAAGGTGGAGTACATGTGAGGTATAAATCATGGTTTAGGGATGGAGATCCCTCCACCGTCTCCTCCAACTCCTCCAGAGGACCAACCCTCTCAGTGATATATATGTTTTTATGATAAAACATTTGAATGATTTTTTTTGTATTATTTACTATTTACATTTCTATATAGTGCATTTTTTATTGTTGTGAATATTGCATTTTTAATTATTTATTTAGTTTTTTACTATACCATATTGTTTAATTTTTTATTATTTTAATATTTTAATATTTATTATTATGTTTTTGTCAACTTTTTAATATTTTTATTAATATTGAGGGTTTTATTATTTTATAATTTTTAATTACTTTACTAATATTAATATTATTATTTAGTTAATATTAATAATAATAATATTAGTATTTTTTATTATTCTTTTATTATTATTATTATATTAATATTATTATTTTTTATATTATTTTACAATTTTATAATCGTTTTTGTTTTAATAATATTAAAATTATAATTTAATTAATATTAATAATTCTAATATTATTTTCTTATTATTATATAAATATTATTTATATTATTAATATTATAAATAAAATTATTATTTTTCAATTTTATATTGTTATTATATTCTAATATTATTTTATTTTTATTAATAATATTATATTATTCAATTTTATCATTTTTTTAAGATATTTGAGATATGCCCTTTTGCGACGGCCCATCGCAAATAATATTTTTTAAATAATCTCAATGAAACTATTAGGGATGAGACATTTTACGACGGGGACCACCAACCATAAATATATATTTTTAAATAATCTGAAAGGAACTATTTACAACTAGTCCATGTCCTGTATCAAATAGTTTTTTATGACACCACATCTATAACGGGTCATTAGTGACGGGGTCCCGTCACAAATGTATCATCATAAATATTCCATTTTCCAATAGTGATAGTCATCAGTATCTAAGATGATCCCTAGGAGGTAATCCTATGAGAGAAATATTCCTAGATCATCCTCACCAAGACAAAGTGGTATCATACTTGACATTACAAAATATCAAGTGTTATCACCGAACCTCTGGAGATAATCATGAGAATTGAAAAAAATTTAGGTACTAAGTGTAGATCTAAGTAGATCATCCAAAAAATCCCATGTATGTAAATACATCTCTAAGGGAATCACTTAATCTTCTAACATCTCATCATGGTAAGAAATATGTACAAAAATATCTCACTTGATATGTTTAGCCTCTCAAGGACAAAACCTACAATGGTCAATATGTCTATATAAGGCTCAGATGTTAGTTAAGTTTCTAGGAGACGCCCGCAATTAACATAATGGATTCTTGTACTCACCCTCTCAGGGTGGAATAATTTAGGGAACCTAATCGGGTTCCCATAGTCAATATAAAAGAAAAATACCATATGTTGGGTCTTTAGACTCTGTCAAATCTATGAGGTTATCACCCATATCTCTAAGGGTATTGAATCCCTCAATATCACTATAATTATATTACAAGATCACATGCATAATATGTCACACACAGTTTTTTTTTCTTTTCTGTCATTGTATTGATCCGGACCATTAGAAATACCGATCCTTTTCATGGGTATTTGATGAGATAAATCTTCAGTTTTTAAGTTTCATATATGTCTAACCACCCTAATTTGGGATCCCCATTGTTTGTTTAGTAGTTTTTGAAGAAAGGGTGGTTACTTCATGATTTGGGCCAACCGTGAGCCCATTCCCAGTTTTAAAAACCGAATTTGTTTCTTTTATAACTCTTTTGTTTTTCATCCTTTTTCACACATTCAACTTCCCAATTGTCCTATACTGATATATTAAAACTTATTTATCCTTTTGGACCCATTATAAATTCATAGGCCGGGTGAATTTGGGTTACTCATTTAGGTATTGGGCCAGCCCATGGGCCCATTTCCTGTTTAAAAAAACAATTTGTTTCGTTTATATCTTTTTCATTTTTTACTATTATTCGGTGATTCCACCTCCCCCTGGAATACAATAACCCTATATTAACCCTCATAATATATTTTACCTCTTTGGAGATCATGTGGGTCAAGAATTAGGGCGAAAATATCAGGAAACCTCAAATCGGCCAGAATTTCCAAGGTAAGTTTTATCATTCATAAATCAATCAATTATTACTCCTTTATCCACCAATCTTCTTCCCCTGGTTCGTCCAGACCTTAGGAGTCTCTCCAAGAATTTTCAAGCCATTCCCGTTTCTCTAGGGCTTCAGATCTAATGGAAGATGAAGAGTTTTCTAGGATGAAAGGTGAGATTCCTTCTCCTTTCTTCTTCCTCTTCCCCCTCCTTTCATTATTTCTTGGTTTTATATTGTACCCTAGTCTTGATCGACCTAGGGAATTGTTATACCATGTTGTTTTATGGGATTTATGTTTGTTTAGATATGATCTTTATAGTTTTATGGTTTATAAACCCGCGGCGGGTGATTTCGGGTGTGCGTTTCAATTACGCCAAAGATTTGAGGTAGGATACCCCTTGCACATGACTTTATTATTTAAGTTTCATCATTTTATTATATTTAACACCAGATATATATGTTTATTATTTTTTTTCATCCTTTGGATAATTTTATTGGTGTTCAAAGTGGTTGTTTAATCATTGGTTTGTGAACGATAGCGTTGTTTTGTCATGAAAGTTCTCAACAAGTGTTTGTTTAAATGTTCCGTTATCTTTTGCAAATGTTTTGTGAGGTTTATAATCTGGTATATGGTATTTTTAACATGTTACAGTATCTTTAATGAAACTATGGCTTTCAATTGGTGTTTTATTCCTTTTCATGTACTTAAAATAAATTGTTTTGTTTAAAAAGGGCATGTCATGTGTTCGGTAAATTGCCCGGTTGGCTTTTATGTGTGATGTGTGATTTAAAAGTTATTTGTTTGGATTTATAAAGGAATTGTAATAATGATAAATGGTATTTTTGGGTACTTATATGGATTTCCTATTTGTATTTGTTTTTACAATCGAGTGGGTTTTGATTTACAACATATTTTGGCCCGAGTTTCCCAAAAATGGACTGTTTCACATATTTATGAAAATGGTTGTGTTTTGAATATGTAACCTGAGTATTATAAGAGATTTATGAATGAGGTTTGCTGCTGTAAATTATTTTTATATATATCCTTAATAAAATTAAAATTCATACCTTCATCAAAGGTTGGTTTTGAGAAAATGGTTAAAGGCCCGTTTGGCATTTCCTAGAAATGAAGGAGTGTTTTACTTGTATATAACAAGTTGTGAAATTGGGATTGTTTTATGGTCAATTAAATGATTTTATTAAATGTTTATTGTGCTTCCAAATATTATTTGGTTTGGTTATGATGTGTTTTTATAATTTAAAGAGTGTTTTTGAAAGAGTTTTATGTGCAAAGCCTCAATACACTTCATGAAATTGTTTTACCAAAATATTTAGTGGTTTGTTGATTAGTGTAAGAAATGTGAAGAAAGATTATGGGATGTTTGTGTTTTTATGGTTTTTGAATGGAATATGGATATGAAGTGTGTATTTTATAATATGTGTAACTTGATTGACACTAAAGGGAATCCCGGGTATCTAGGTGGGCGGACGTGTACTAGTATGCTAGTGATTCTGTGGGGGTTGGCCCCTGTTTCACGTAGCAAGTTTGACGATGACAACACTAAAGAAACTATGATGATGATGATGATGATTGGGGACCACTAGGTTATGGGTATGTTCCCTACTAGTGGATCGTGCACAGGAATGGATATTTATTATGGTTAATTTCACCGAGATACAAGGTACCTGGGGCTCACAACTAACTAGTGCCTAGGGGTATTCCTGTGACTAGTGCTCATTGGCTATTTTGTACTCACCGTCGGCATACAGTGTGTTTGGTTTTTAAATTCAGTAGTATGTGTTATTTATTTGAATTTTAAAATTTTTAAAGTAGCCCTGTTGAAAACTATTTTCATTTTGAAGTTTCACCTCTTTGAAAATAATTGTTACTTGCATTTTTGTTTATTAAACATGCATGTTTTTTTCTGATAATTATTATAGCATGGAACCTCATTTGAAAACCATACTTTAAAATCATGAATTAAAAACTATAAATTTATGTTTCTTTTATTTTAAAGTAATTTTCATTGGGAATAGAATACCAGGCTAACCTACTGAGTTTTAATACTCACGCCTATAGTCTTCTTCTTTTTTAGCCCTTGTGCAGGTTTCATCTTTAGTTTGATCACCTTGGGCGACATTTTATCATTGTGTTGGTGAGTGACCAGAAGAGTCACATGGAGTTATTTGTTCATCGGGTTTGTTTAGTTGAGTTGTTGGTTTTGTTCTAATTTTAGTTTCTTGTACAAATAATATTTAGTTCAATTTTTATATAAATTCATTTTGGGCTGTCCGTTTATTTTTGCTGTTTGTTTGATTGTTTATATATGGGAGAAATCGTTCCCTTGTGTACTCTATTGATGCCCTTGGTGCTTGTCACCATCCCGGGAGGATCGGGAACGCCTCTCGGGACTTGTCGCGGGCTGGCCTGGGTGACCGGTTCAGGGTCGACTCGGGCTGGTTCGTGACAAAATGGTATCAGAGGTAGGTTGGCTCTTAGCGGACCTTTCTTTTTAGAGCGCCCTTGTTATTTTGGGGATGTCATGGTAGATGGAGTAGGATTTTTGGGACTTAAGGGGTAAGTGCAAGAAGAGCGTCATGAACTATTTCTTGTTCTAATCCACAGGTTTCCAAGGGAGTCCAATTTTATTAGTGTCCTTTGTTCTGGTTGATTTTTTTTGGTGTTGGGATATGACAAGGGGAGTCTGACTAATGGCCTTCATGAGCTCGCAGGGCCTGGAAATCCCTGTGGAGCTGGGGATTGGTCCTAATACGTCTCTCTGTGTTGGTGTTGTGTTTGGCATATGGCTGCCAACCATATGGTCAAGTCACCCACTGACACTAGTTCCCTTTTTTGGGTCTCTTGAACCTTTCTTGAATTCTGAATTTTTGTTTTTAAAATCCTTGTGTGAGAATTGTGGAAATGGGTTTTAATGTAAGGATTAGATTTTGAAAATTGAAAAAATGGGGTTTTCAATAATTAAATATAAGAATGGTTTTGGAAGGTTGTGTTTTTGTGAAAAAAATGGAGGGAAGCAGAAATGATTTAAAGGGATTGGATTATCCATAATCTAAACTTGTGGTTTGTTGAAATAAAATGTTTTGAAATTGTGAATCATTTTAAAGTGATTCTGGATATTTTTTTTAAATGGGGTATTTTGGGATGTTAAAAAGATTTTGAATTGGATAAATTAGTTTTGGCAATTGGTTTTGATCGGTTGGTGTTTTACTACAAACGGTATTGGTCTCAATAGACATCAGATTATGAAAATATACCTTCCTGATTTTTTTTAAAAAAAATGGGAAGGTGTTGTTTGGAGTGGATTGGTTATTTAAAAAGTTTTTAAAAATGAAAAGGGGTAGGTTTTTAAGAAAATGGTTCTTAATTAATTATGGGTTTTTTTTTGTGAAATATGAAAATGTTTTTTTTGACTTGGTGGTTGGTGTTCCTTTTGAAGGTAAATTGTTTTTTTTGAATTATGATGTATAATTTTAGCCTTTGGTGTTTTCATGGGTTCTCACATGCATGGTTTTATTTATATCTGGAAGTATGGCCTATATGGTATGGTGGTTGGGTGCCAGGGGTGGCATGGAAATGTGCATGTGGGTGAGACTTGATGAAACACCATTGGTGAATGTGGAAACCCACAAAGTTAGTTTGATTTTTCAAAATTGTTTTGAGCTGAAAATTGTGGATTTTTTTTAAAACCAATGGTTATGTGTTTTGATTTTTCTATGTCTTAGAAGATTTGTTTATTTGGTTAGCTTCCATGTGATCTAGAATTCATACTCTTGTTCTATCTAGTGATGAGATCTTGTTGGTGGCTCGGTTTTAGAGTAATTTTCATTGGGTTTCTAAAAATGTGTTTGATGTTGTGATATGGCCATGGATAGTTCTGCGTTGGAAATATTTCCTGCTGATCAACCTAAGTATTCCTTTAAAATTTTATATCCACCTCTTTTGATGATGCCTCAACTTTTTTGTTGGAATAGAGAGCTGTTTGGGATCTATTAAAAGTGTTTCTAGGTCATGATAATTATTTTGGACAGAGCAGTTGTGTTCGTTGATGTTGATGTGTTTCGTCGTATTCCTTGTCCATTATGCCCCTCGTTTGGAGTGAGTTAGAATTTTGATATGTATCTATGAGTTCCTATTTAGATGAAGGTTTTTGTTTGGTGATCAAGTGTGGTTTTTTGAGTGGTGTGAACCTTATCACCTGACTGCGGTGCAACAAATGCTTCAAGAATCTGGGCTCCAGCCATAGGCCTTGGAGTGAAGCTTTTCACGTAGTCAGGAAATCAAAAGAGGTGTGGAGTGCTAGATTAATATCCTTACTCCTCTGTTTTGGTATGTTAGTTACTATGTCAATGTTTTGGTTCCTCATTTCTATGAATTTCCCTTTGTCGCAACAAGCGTGGTGGACTTAACCCCTCACACAGTGTCTATGGTTATTCATTCATGGATGTGGGTTTTCAATCAATGTCCCTGTGTGGACCACCAGTAAAAATAAGGTGCAGTATTGGTGTTACCTATTCATAGGGGGGGAGTTTTGGGTAGTTTCTTTGTTTCTTCTGTTGTTTAAGTGGCCAAATTATTGGGTCCCCTTCCCTCCCATCCCCAAGTGACGGTGGTCCAGAATTGTGATGAATGTGTCGACCAAGTTATTTTCCCCTCCATTCGGGAGTGGGTGGTTTATATGTTCATGTTGTAACCCTATTAACTTGGTATAGTAGGTTTTTGTAGGAGGGTTTTTTTTGGGCTTGCGTGAGTGAGTCCCAACTCTAGCTCATGTTCAATTCTTGTCTATTCATTGCTAGTTGGTTTCTAATGGTGGGGAGACCCACCATGGGTCTCCTGGATTTTCATCCGAAGAACATTTATAGTTATAGTTGATTATTAATGGTGGGGAGTACATTCTGGAATCCTTAGGTGTTGTTTTTTTTCAGCCGGAAAGTGTTATGGCTTTCCAGGGGCGGAAAGCTTTAATGGTGGGGACAATTGTCACAGACGGTTTTTTTTTCTTTTCTGTCATTGTATTGATCCGGACCATTAGAAATACAGATCCTTTTCATGGGTATTTGATGAGATAAATCTTGAGTTTTTAAGTTTCATATATGTCTAACCACCCTAATTTGGGATCCCCATTGTTTGTTTAGTAGTTTTTGAAGAAAAGGTGGTTACTTCATGATTTGGGCCAACCGTGAGCCCATTCCCAGTTTTAAAAACTGAATTTGTTTCTTTTATAAATCTTTTGTTTTTCATCCTTTTTCACACATTAAACTTCCCAATTGTCCTATACTGATATATTAAAACTTATTTATCCTTTTGGACCCATTATAAATTCATAGGCCGGGTGAATTTGGGTTACTCATTTAGGTATTGGGCCAGCCCATGGACCCATTTCCTGTTTAAAAAAAATAATTTGTTTCGTTTATATATTTTTCATTTTTTACTATTTTTCGGTGATTCCACCTCCCCCTGGAATCCAATAACCCTATATTAACCATTATAATAGATTTTACCTCTTTGGAGATCATGTGGGTCTCGAATTTGGGCGAAAATATCAGGAAACCTCAAATCGCCCAGAATTTCCAAGGTAAAGTTTATCATTCATAAATCAATAAATTCTTACTCTTTTAGCCACCAATATTCTTCTCCTGGTTCTTCCAGACCTTAGGAGTCTCTCAAAGAATTTTCAAGCCATTCCCTTTTCTATAGGGCTTCATATCTAATGGAAGATGAAGAGTTTTCTAGGATGAAAGGTGAGATTCCTTCTCCTTTCTTCTTCCTCTTCCCCCTCCTTTCATTATTTCTTGGTTTTATATTGTACCCTAGTCTTGATAGACCAAGGGTATTGTTATACCATGTTTTTTATGGGGTTTCGGTTTGTTTAGGTCTGATCTTTATAGTTTTATGGTTTATAAACCCGCGGCGGGTGATTTCGGGTGTGCGTTTCAATTACGCCAAAGATTTGAGGTAGGATACCCCTTGCACATGACTTTATTATTTAAGTTTCATCATTTTATTATATTTAACACCAGATATATATGTTTATTATTTTTTTTCATCCTTTGGATAATTTTATTGGTGTTCAAAGTGGTTTTTTAATCATTGGTTTGTGAACGGTAGTGTTTTTTTGTCATGAAAGTTCTCAACAAGTGTTTGTTTAAATGTTCCGTTATGTTTTGAAAATTTTTTGTGAGGTTTATAATCTGTTTTTATGGTATTTTTAACATGTTACAGTATATTGAATGAAAATATGGCTTTCAATTGGTGTTTTATTCCTTTTCATGAACTTAAAATAAATTGTTTTGTTTAAAAAGGGCATGTCATGTGTTCGGTAAATTGCCCGGTTGGCTTTTATGTGTGATGTGTGATTTAAAAGTTATTTGTTTGGATTTATAAAGGAATTGGAATAATGATAAATGGTATTTTTGGGTACTTATATGGATTTACTATTTGTATTTGTTTTTACAATCGAGTGGGTTTTGATTTACAACAAATTTTGGCCCGAGTTGCCCAAAAATGGACTGTTTCACATCTTTATGAAAATGGTTGTGTTTTGAATATGTAACCTGAGTATTATAAGAGATTTATGAATGAGGTTTGCTGATTTAAATGATTTTTATATAGATCCTTAATAAAATTAAAATGCATACCTTCATCAAAGGTTGGTTTTGAGAAAATGTTTAAAGGCCCGTTTGGCATTTCCTAGAAATGAAGGAGTGTTTTACTTGTATATAACAAGTTGTGAAATTGGGATTGTTTTATGGTCCATTAAATGATTTTATTAAATGTTTATTGGGCTGCCAAATATGATTTGGTTTGTTTGTGATGTGTTTTTATAATTTAAAGAGTGTTTTTGAAAGAGTTTTATGTGCAAAGCCTCAATACACTTCATGAAATTGTTTTACCAAAATATTTAGTGGTTTGTTGATTAGTGTAAGAAATGTGAAGAAAGATTATGGGATGTTTGTGTTTTTATGGTTTTAGAATGGAATATGGATATGAAGTGTGTATTTTATAATATGTGTAACTTGATTGAGCACTAAAGGGAATCCCGGGTATCTAGGTGGGCGGACGTGTACTAGTATGCTAGTGATTCTGTGTGGGTTGGCCCCTGTTTCACGTAGCAAGTTTGACGATGACAACACTAACTAAACTATGATGATGATGATGATGATTGGGGACCACTAGGTTATGGGTATGTTCCCTACTAGTGGATCGTTCACGAGAATGGATATTTATTATGGTTACTTTCACCGAGATACGAGGTACCTGGGGCTCACAACTAACTAGTGCCTAGGGGTATTCCTGTGACTAGTGCTCATTGGATATTTTGTACTCACCGTCGGCATACGGTGTGTTTGGTTTGTAAATTCAGTAGTATGGGTTATTTATTTGAATGTTAAAATTTTTAAAATAGCCCTGTTGAAAACTATTTTCATTTTGAAGTTTCACCTCTTTGAAAATAATTGTTACTTGCATTTTTGTTTATTAAACATGCATGTTTTTGTCTGATAATTATTATAGCGTGGAACCTCATTTGAAAACCATACTTTCAAATCTTGAATTTAAAACTATAAATTTATGTTTCTTTTATTTTAAAGTAATGTGCATTGGGAATAGAATACCGGGCTAACCTACTGAGTTTTAATACTCACGCCTATAGTCTTCTTCTTTTTTTAGCCCTTGTGAAGGTTTCATATTTAGTTTGATCACCTTGGGCGACATTTTATCATTGTGTTGGAGAGTTACCAGAAGAGTCACATGGAGTTATTTGTTCATCGGGTTTGTTTAGTTGAGTTGTTGGTTTTGTTCTAATTTTAGTTTCTTGTACAAATAATATTTAGTTCAATTTTTATATAAATTCATTTTGGGCTGTCCATTTATTTCCGCTGTTTGTTTGATTGTTTATATATGGGAGAAATCATTCCCTTGTGTACTCTATTGATGCCCTTGGTGCTTGTCACCATCCCGGGAGGATCGGGGACGCCTCTCGGGACTTGTCGCGGGCTGGCCTGGGTGACCGGTTCAGGGTCGACTCGAGCTGGTTCGTGACATAATAACATATATCATAACAATATTGTCCTGAAGAGATGAAATAAAGCCCATATCACATATACGGTTATCTCAATCATGGATAACCCTCAAGTCATATTGTGGTAGTTTATGGCCTACTTGGTCCAACCACTTTTAATTCACCACCTCCCTTTCCAATGGAGGTTCAGTGTACAAATGAGAATGACATCTAAGGCCAACTAAGGACAAATTATCTATTACATGGATGTGCATATAATA
Source organism: Viscum album (assembly GCA_963277665.1). Taxonomy (NCBI): domain Eukaryota; kingdom Viridiplantae; phylum Streptophyta; class Magnoliopsida; order Santalales; family Viscaceae; genus Viscum; species Viscum album. Next base: position 1,993,945,029 of record OY728143.1, on the reverse strand, counting down.
TCTTACACTAGGGATGATATGATCAAAGTGTCCAATTCATTTAATTCATACACATCAAGGTGGTTGTAGTACATCATGCAAGACATCATAATCAAGGCCCCATCCATCGAAAGCTGAGGTATGGAATCCAATGAATAAGGACATTAGTGGGCTTGGAGAATAGTTCAATTTACCCTTATACATTTAATTTTAAGTTAAATAATTTAATTTAAAAAATAAATTTAATTAATAATTATGATCACCCACAATGTGATATTATGCATACCACATCACACATAACTTGCATATACCAAATGTAGTGTAAGTGAAACCATATACCTCAAAATGAATCCAATTCCATTTTAATGTCTTGGTTCAGAAGATCCATGTAAAACCCCAAGCTTCCACTGTACGATTCTCTTTGAATAATACAGTAGCGTGTGTTGTACACAACTTCGAGATTCTAACACACTACGACCAATTAAAGTAGCCGTTATGAATAGTAATACCCACTTCTTAAAATTTTATAATTATTTTCTCTCAAAATGGACTTCATTTTTGGATTCGTAATTTCAAAATTAGACTAGGGTGAAATTTTGGTACTTTTTGGATATCTTTTATATTTTGATGAATAGTGAAAATTACTAAATCTTAATTGAAAATAACTTTTTTAATCGTAATAATTAATAGTAATAAATTATGAATTTGAGTGTTTTTAAAGTATATTTATAATATATTTTTACCCTTTAATACAATTTTGGTCATTGGACATAATTTTACAATTAAACTGGACATAAACAAGTGTCAATGTTTTGATTGTTATTACCTCTTAAAAACATGCTTTTTTGTTTTAACAACGAGAATTAATTATAAATTAATTTCTGTCGCTCCTATATTTTGAATATAGAAAAATGGATTCTTTATTTGGAATCAATATGTCCAAATTGTGCAAATAGTTAACTTTTATTTTTAGACATTTTGATTAATTACTTCGGGAAATATTTTATTTACCATGGTTAAAGGGTAAATATGGTAAATAAGGGTAAAAAAATAATATTATAATAATAATAAATTACCTTAAAACATATCCTAACCTTATTGGTTGATACATATCTGACCATGGGAATCTTTGGTTTGATTTTTGGACCCCATGGATTCACTTGTAAGTAATAAGGACAGTTTATATTAATTATGTTAAAATAAATACAAAAATGACATAAGCATATATATTTTAGAAAAACAATGTTTACATAGAGTTATATATGTTGGATTTTCAACTATAAATATTCATTAGAAAGATAAAAATATTTCCTACATGATAGTAGTTTATTTATAATTTTTAGAAATTATATAAATAAATTTATTTATGACACAATGATGATGCAGTAATTACCTTATTAATGAATGAATCAAATAAATGGTATTATAAATATTAAAATAAATATAATTTAAAAGTTTTTATGACATCCACGAATTTTATAGGTGAATATGACATGTTAGGATATATTAAATTTATTTTTTTGAAGTAATCATGTTGTTATTATCTTAACAAAAAACAAATACCAAATAGTGTGAAAATTGACATAAAATAGTTTTTAAAAACAATATTATATTATTAATTAATATAATGGTCCTAAAAATCGTAGGTTCATCCAAAAGACTTATATAAAAATATATATGACATGAATGAACCAATTGGTGTTCGTTTGGCAGTATATAGTATGTCTATTAACCATATAGTGTAAGAATACAAGAAGACATGGTAAAAGTTAAATTATTTAACTTAGAGTTAAATCTAAATTATAAGGTGAAAATGGTAACCTAAATTTTTCTAAAACCTATTGGTTGAGTTTTTTTCGACCTATACCCACCTTATACTTTTAATAATATACTTTGTAGCCATTATAAACCGAATATGAATTTATTATAAAATAATATTTCTAGATTTTCCAAAGGTGCCCATCACCCCTCTTATAAAAGGGCACTTCCCCTTCTCACTAATTCACACATTCAAAGCCTTTTGGATCGGCCAACCCCTTCCAAAATACTCTCTCAACTTCCCAAAATTCAACCTATAGGACTTAATTTCATCATTAAGCCATCCTAGGGAGCCCTTTTGATCAAATCAAAAGGAAGAACCCGAAGAAGAGGTAATGTTTTCAGCACCCTCTTCCAAGTTCCTTTCTTCTTCCACTTCTTCTTACTTTGTTATTTACATTCTAAAATAATAACTCCAGTATCTTCTATATACTGTTATTTTATTATAAATATGGTATAAAAATATTCATTATTATATCCATCCCTTAAATGACATGCCACCATACGTGCGTACGTACGACCTACCGTCTCCACACCGTGGTGTAATTGTTATTCAATATATTATTATTTAGATGAGTATAATAATGATGTATAATTCTTGTAAATAATAAATATAACATGATAATGATTTTATATATATGATATGACATCCAATTATATATTATTTTAATATCAAAATAATGATATTGTCGCTCGTGCGTACGTACGAATTAACATCTCCACGACACGATGAGATTCATTTCCAAGTTCACCATTTATCGACGATTATAAAAATATATATATTACTAATATGTATTATATGAAATAATAATGCTACTGGAAATATATATATATATATATATATATTTATGTACTTAAATATATCTTATTCACTTACTACCATTCAATACTATATAAAAACGGAAACAACGTTTATGCGTACGTACTGACTACCGTCTCCATAAACGGTGTTTTCCATTTCATATATACGTCTATTATAAATTTTTATATTCTAAATATATATGATAAATAAATCATCTTTTATATTCTGGAAGCATTTAAATCATGATCTAAGTGATACAATCAAGATTAACAAGTTAAAACACGTACGATAAAGAAAGCGATTATTATCCAAAATATTAATATAACATGGAAATTATTATTAAATGGGTTGTATAAAGTCATAAATGAATAATGTATGATATCATAAATATTAATATGTTTCTGGTATAATTTATTAACATACTATAGTCTTCATACAAGAGGCTAAACGTACCCTCGACTAAAGGAAAGTGCAAGGTAAGGGGTCTTCATCTCACTCCTTATTCCTGTGAGATTCGTACCATATTGCCACTATTAACTTTTGTGTGGTGTATTTACTACTCATAATTGTATTCATTGTGCAATAAACTTTAATTTATGTGTATTTAAATATTCATTGTATGATTCCTCTTCTATGGGGAGTATGTTTCATAAGATACCAAATTGGTAAGGGTTTATTTCACAATCTCTTCATTATCCGAGGTTATTTATAAGTAATTATCTACTGGGACCTATTTATCATCCACATCCATGTTTCATAAAATTGTCTTTAAAAACATTTTTACTATTTAATAGAAAATGAGTTAAAGTCATTTATACCCTTATTTGACCTTATACGTTTTTGAAAGGAATCTTTCCGTCATTTTCCAAACAAGTTACTTTTTGACCTTTTCGACAAAACTAAGGTAATAATGTTTTTTTAAACTTATACGGCGGGTGCGGTTATTCTCCGCCACTATTACTCCTTTGAATCATCCCTTACACGCTTATAAGTATATTTTCAAAATAAAATTTTCTTTTATAATTATGTGATTTTTAAATGATTTCAAAAAAAAGAGAGATATTTCTCTCAAATATATGAAAATTCAGTGAAAATGTATATGTATTTAATGAAAACATAAAATTGTTCTAAGAAAAACCGACTCTCGAGTGTAGTAGACAAGAATGGATTGGACGTGGACCCATCATGACCTGTAATTAGTCAAATAGTCTCATAATTAGCTATTTTGTTTTTCGAAGCTTGCATAATGTTTTCAGAAAAATACTGGAGTATATTTGAGCAATTTTAAACGTAAGTATCTTCTAAAAAAATTGCATCGGTCGGTCTCATGAGACAAACTAGTGTCTTGGAATGAGCCCTTGACAAAATTTAATTTGTAGTCTTGGCACAAGGCCTTGGCTACGTGGTTATGATAGTTTGGCATTATGCATTCCATCATTATGAAAGTGGTTAGTGATATTTCATGTGATTATTCGACTAGTAGAATAACCATGTGAATAATTAAATGACATTAAATCATTTTCTTTTTGCTATATTATGTTGTAGTTCATGTTTAAAAGGCTTTTGTTTTAGTTATACATTGCCTTAAATATTTATTCTTATTTATGAATGTTTTCGCTGTATTGTTATCCTTACTGAGCATTTGAGCTCACCTCTTTATTTGTTTTATTTTTCCCAGGATTCCAAGAAGTGTATTTTGATTGATATGTAGGGTTAAGCCAAGGGAATAATGGAATTCGTGAAGGATTATTTATGTTGTTTTGTATGTTAAGAAGTGTAATGTAACATTCATTTATGTAATCTATTTTCCAAGACTGCTAAACCGATCGGTCCTTCAGGACTTGATTCCTTGTAATCATGCCAATGTATTAAAATAATGCAACGACACTAGGTAATTGGGGTCAGGGCGTTATAGTTAGTATCAGTGGAAGTTTATCAATAACCTTGGAAACTAGATTTAGATAAACTCTGATTAGAGCACATAGACCTAAGATAGACTTTGAGGATTAGTATAGAATAACTTCCTAGAATTTTGGTATTGTAGATATTTTGTTAGTTTTCAAAGCAATACATCCCTTTCTGGATACAATCTGGTAGAGGCGGATTTGGCACAGATGTACTAAGGGGTAAAACCCGAAAACACCGCTTTGATCTAGACTCGAACGGGAACTGGTGCACGACAACGGGCCTTGCTTCACTCTTGGTTACGACACTCTTGGGGGATATTCTTAGGATAACTCTCATTTTCTTTAAAAACCATTATAAAGGGATTATGAGTATATACTTACTCAAAGAAATCATTTTTATGATTATGGATTATATCCATAAACTGTTTAATTTAAGTTAAGTTTTTACAAGTTCAAGATTAGGTATTTCTATTCATAAACTAATCTAGTGTATGCCATTGTTTAGAAGTGGCGCCCAGTAGAAGGAATGAGAACTCCAGCAATACAAATGATCCAAAGATTAAGAAGGATCATAAATTTCATGTTCCTATGCTAGAATTTAGAATAGAAATAGTCTCCAATGTATTATCATTATATGAAGAAATAGTATCATGTGTTGATAAGATAAGTAATGAATTCTCAAAGTCCTATGGCTTTGAAGGGAAGCCAGGGAAGAAAATGATGGTAGAGAGAAGGACAAATTATGGGAAGAAGGTAAAGAAGGAATTTCCCATACGTGATAACTGTGGAAAGAATCACCTTGGAAAATTCTTGAAGGGAATGGGAGTATATTATAAGTATGGAGAAAAAAGGACATCAAGTACGTGACTGAAAGTGTAAGAAAAAGGTTTCAAATGTACAATGCTTCATCTGCAAGGAGTTTGGACACTACGCGAACCAATTTTCCAGTCATTAGACTAAGCTGTAAATGATTCAATTGGATAATAATCAAGTTATGATACTACCAAAAATGAAGAGGAATGACTAGTGTTCTTATGTTGTTATTTTGGAATTATTTCATTTAAGTGTTGTATCAATGATGTTCTAGAAATAAATAAGTATTGTACTGCAGTACTATTTCATTGGGGATTTGAGATTTTATAGTACAAAGAAAAGTGACTCTATAGTGAGTTAAACTATAAGGAAATTACATGGTTGAAGGAAAGATAAACCTTAATATGGTTCTAATATTGAGGTATTGATTTTGGAATATGATATGGTTGATTTGGGTAAATTATATTGGATATTCTTGAATACCTTGAAATTGATTAATGATTTTTCATCGTTGGAGTTTACAATATTTTTGGATGGATGAAGTATATCCAGTATTATATAATGAATAAGGGATCATGAATTTAATCTATAAGGTTTTATGGTAATTCAGGATGTTTTAGTGTTTTAAAATAATACATGATGAATGTATTCACATGCTATTACGGGGTAAAAAGGATCTACATTATGTTTACCTTTCATATAAATTTTTGTCTAAGAGTTTACAGAAGTATTTTGGATAAGTCTAAAGGTTGGAATGGATTAAGTTTGAAAGGTTATTTTTGGATTTTTATAAAAGGACAACACGCAGACCGTGTGACGACCCGTCGCGTCGGACAAAGATGTGGGAATCGAACTCACAACCATAGTGCAATTTGGATTTATCGCCTACCACTGGACTACGTGAAGTTCCTAGATGGTATAATTTAGTTTTCTTTAAAGCTCTAATATGTGAATTATAAATTCATTATATTTGGAACCCTATACGATTAGGATAAATAGATTATTTTTGAGTTGTATTATGTTTTGGGGTGAACGATGAGTTTGTGGTAGAAATTTATTAATGGATAAAACTCTAATTATAAAATAATTATATCTCCTTATTATCTTAGCCAATATCATAAATAAATTACTCAACATTAAGAAAAGGAACCTAGAACAAATTTTTTTTCCTAGATGGTACCTTAGATCATCACAAATTTATGGCTTTAGGATTGTTGGCCTTTTCATAGCCATGTTCTGTACCACTCTCCATTAGATATTGATTGTTATATTTCTCTTCCATATCCATATTTTCCTACATGTAACCCTAGTATGTGTTATTTTTGGTAACCTTCATACTTACCACTCTTTATTTTAGATAGAGGCCTCATTAATCCATTTTTCAATGTGGGATTTCAACTATGATATTTTCAAATGTCAACCCCAAGTTTCCAATAATGAGCATAAATTGCGAGGACACAATTTATTAATGGAGGGGATAATGTAACACCCCACACTTCCACAGTACGATTCTCTTTGAATAATACAGTAGCGTGTGTTGTATGCAACTTCGAGATTCTAACACACTACGACCAATCAAAGTAGTCGTTATGAATTGTAATACCCACTTTTTAAAATTTTATAAAAATTTTCACTCAAAATGGAGTTCATTTTTGGATTTGGAATATCAAAATTATCCTAGGGTGAAATTTTGGTACTTTTCGAATAACTTTTATATTTTGATGAATATTGAAAAATACTAAATCTTAATTAAATACATCTTTTTCTAATTGTAATAATTAATAGTAATAAATTATTAATTTTAGTGGTTTTAAAGTATATTTAGAATATATTTTCACCATTTAATACAATTTTTGTCATTGGACATAATTTCACTATTAAACCGGACAAAAAAAAAGTCAGTATTTTGATAGTTATTATCTCTTTAAAACACGTTTTTTGTTTTAACAACAAGAATTAATTTTAAATTAATTTATGACACTTATGTGTTTTGAATTTGGAAAAATGGATTCCATATTTGGAATCTGGATGTCCAAACTGTGTAAATAGGTAACTTTTATTTTTAGACATTTTGAATAATTAATTCGGCAAATATTTTATTTACCATGGTTAAAGGGAAAATACGATAAATAAGGGTAAAAAAAATAATATTATAACAATTATAAATTACCCTAAAACATGTCCTAACCTTATTGGTTGATACATTTCCAACCATGGGAATCTTTGGGTCGATTTTGGGACCTCATGGATCCACCTGTAAGTGATAAGGACACATTATATTAATTAAGTTAAAATAAATACAAATATGACATAAGCATATATCATTTAGAAAAACAATTTTTACATAGGGTTATATATGTTGGATTTTAAACTATAAATATTCATTAGAAATATAACCATATTTCCTACATGATAGTATTTTATTTATAATTTTTAGACATTATATAAATAAATTTATTTATGACACAATGATGATGCAGTAATTACCTTATTCATGAAGGAATCAAATAAATGGTATTATAAATATTAAAATAAATATAATTTCAAAGTTTTTATTACATACAGGAATTCTTTTGGTGAATATTACATGTGAGGATAGATTAAATGTATTTATTTTGATGTAATAATGTTGTAATTATCTTAACAAAAAACAAATACCAAATAGTGTCAGAATTGACATAAATAGTTTTTAAAACAAATATTATATTATTGATTGATATAATGGTACTAAAAATCTAACGTTCGGAGAAAATATTTATATAATAATATATATGACATTAATGAACCAATTCGGCTTCGATAGGAAGTATATAGTATGTTTATTAACCATATAGTGTAATAATACAAGAAGACATGGTAAAAGTTAAATAATTTAACTTAGAGTTATATCTAAATTATAATGTTAAAATGGTAACCTAAACTTGTCTAAAACCTATTGGTTGAGTTGTGTTTGACATATCCCCACCTTATACTTTTAATGATACACTTTGGAGCCATTATAAACTGAATATGAATTTATTATAAAATAATATTTCTACCTTTTCCAAAGGTTCCCCTCACCCCTCTTATAAAAGGAAACTTCCCCTTCTCTCTAATTCACACATTCAAAGCCTTTTGGATCGGCCAAACCCTACCCAAATACTCTATCAACATCCCTACATTAAAACTAGAGGCCTTATTTTTATCATAAATCCAACCTACGGAGCCCTTTTGATCAAATCAAAAGGAAGAACCCGAAGAAGAGGTAATGTTTTCACCACCCTCTTTCAAGTTCCTTTCTTCTTCCACTTCTTCTTCCTTTGTTATATCCATTATAAAATAATAACACCAATATCTTCTATATACTGTGATATTATTATAAATATGGTATAACCATATTAATTATTATATCCATCCCATAAATGACATGTCACCATACGTGCGTACGTACGACCTACCGTCTCCACGTCGTGGTGTAATTGTTATTCAATATATCATTATTTAGATGGGTATAATAATGATGCATAATTCTTGTAAATAATAAATATAACATTATAAAGATTCCTTATATATGATATAACATCCAATTATATATTATTTTAATATCAAAATAATGATATTGTAGCTCGTGCGTACGAACGGATTACCGTTTCCATGACGTGATGAGATTCATTTCCAAGTTCACCATTCATCGATGATTATAAATATATATATATTAATAATAAGTATGTAATATATGACATAATAATGCTACTGGAGATATATATTTATTTATATATATAATTATTTGTGTACTTACATATATCTTATTCACTTACTACCATTCAATACTATATAAAAACGGAAACAACGTTTATGCATACGTACAGACTACCGTCTCCATAAAAGGTGTTTTCCATTTCATATATACCTCTATTATAAATTTTTATATTCTAAATACATATGATAAATAAATCATGTTTTATATTCTGGAAGCATTTAAATCATGATCTATGTGATACAATCAAGAGTAACAAGTTAAAACATGTACGATAAAGAAAGCGATTATTACTTGAAATATTAATATAACATGGAAATTATTATTAAATGGGTAGTATAAAGTCATAAATGAATAAAGTATGATATTATAAATATTAATATGGTTCTGGTATAATTTAATAAAATACTATAGTCTTCATACAAGAGGATAAAAGTACCCTCGACTAAAGGAAAGTGCAAGGTAAGGGGTTTTCATCTCACCCCTTATTCCCGTGAGATTCGTACCATATTGCCACTATTACCTTTTGTGTGGTGTATCTACAGATCATAATTGTATTCTTTGTGTAATAAACTTTAATTTATGTGTATTTACATATTCATTGTATGATTCCTCTTTCATGGGGTGTATGTTTCGTAAGTTACCAAATTGGTAAGGGTTTATTTCACAATCTCTTCATTATCTGAGGTTGTTTATACATAATTATCTACTGGGACCTATTTATCTTCCACATCCATGTTTCTTAAAAATGTATGTCAAAACATTTTTACTATTTAATAGACAATGAGTTAAAGTCATTTATACCCTTATTTGACTGTATACGTTTTTGAAAGGAATCTATCCGTCATTTTCCAAACAAGTTACTTTTTGACCATTTCGACAAAACTAAGGTAAGAATGTTTTTTTAACTTATACGACAGGTGCGGTTATTCTCCGCCTTTATTACACCTTTGAATCTTCCCTTACACTCTTATAAGGATATTTTAAAAATAAAGGTTTTCTTTTATAATTATGTGATTTTTAAATGATTTCAAAAAAGAGAGAGAGATATTTCTCTCAAATATATGAAAATCCAGTGCAAATGTATATGTATTTAACGCAAGCTTAAAAATGTTTTAAGAAAGCTCAACTCTTGAGTGTGGTAGACAATAAGGGATTGGGAATGGACCCATCATGTCCTGTAATTAGTGAAGCAATCTCAGAATTAGTTATTTTTTATCCAGAATCTTGCATAATGTTTTCAGAAAAACACTAGATTATATTTGATAAATTTTAAATGTGAGTATCTTCTAAAAAAATTGCATCGGTAGGTATCATGAGACAAACTAGTGTCTTGGCATGATGCCTTGACAAAATATTATTTGTATTCTTAGCACGAGGCCTTGGCTATGTGATTGTGATAGTCTGACATTATGCATTCCATCATTATGAAAGTGGTTAGTGATATTGCATGTGATTATTCGACTAGTAGAATATCAATGTGAATAACTTAAATGGAATTACATCATTTTATTTTTGATATATTATATTGAAGTTCAAGTTTAAAAGTATTTTTTTTAGTTATACATTTCCTTAAATGTTTATGCTTATTTATGAAAGTTTACACTGTATTGTTATCCTTACTGAGCATCTGAGCTCACCCCTTTCTATGTTTTTTTCCCAGGATTCCAAGAAGTGTATTTTGATTGATATGCAGGCTTAAGCCGAGGGAATAATGGAGTTCATGAAGTATTAATTATGTTGTTTGGTATGTTATGAAGTGTAATGTAACATTCATGTATGTAATCTATTTTCCAAGACTGCTGAACCAATCGGTCCTTTGGGACATGATTCCTTGTAATCCTGCCAATGTATTAAAATAATGCACCAACTCTGGGTAACTGGGGTCGGGGCGTTAGATTCCACCTAGGATCTTTGAGACTTGTCCTAGCCTGATCCATCCCTTGAGAAACTATATCAACCATAAAAATCATTGAATTAATTAATTAATTCCTTAATATAATCCCCAAAAGTCATGACAAACACTATACCCAATGGGATGTCTAATGATGCTAGAATCATGAGCAATCATGTGCATTTTACTGTTGATGCACCTCCGGTCACAGGAAACAAAAAAGTACCAAATTATAAAGCCAAATTAATGGAATTTTTTATATGTGGTCATAAAAACCAAAATAAACACATGAAATGACATACCTTGTGCCCAAAAAATAATGACTAGTTTTTTAGGACTTCTTAGGACATCTTCTTTGAGCTGTATATGCAAGCGCCTTTAGAAAAAAACAATTTCTCTATACTCCAAAAAAATAGTACATCTGAAACTATATAAATTCAGACCAAAATCAAATGGGAGGGAATGAAAAACAACATAGGTGGAGACCCTAACATTATTTTTTTTGAAAAACCCACTAAGAACTCACCATAATCAATGGATAATGAAGGTGAGGGGAAGGTTCAGCCCCCCCCCCCCTATGCACACGACCTTCAAGCAATGAAACTTGAGGGGGTTTTTATATTAGAATCCCCTTAAATAGTTAAAAAATGATAAGATCAACATGTTTTAAGGAATTCACCAAGTTTTCATGATATTATTATTTGGGATAGCCCTCTAAATTAACCCTTTATCACCATTCCTAACCTTCAATACATCATGAGTGTCATTCATGGTGGGAGTTACCCATTACCACCTTGAATAACCAAATATTTTAATTTATAGTAGCCTAATCATCTTAAATGCATCCTGGAATACCTCCAAACACTATGGACCCTCCCCTCATCCAATGATATGTCTAAAAACCCCATTAGATATGTTCAAATGCTCAAAAACATATTCGAAGACCTATTATCAAAATGATTCATCCACCAAATGAAAAATTGAAATCCCATTTGAATTTTTCACACATGTTGAGACATAGGGTATTACGGTCTACCCATCATAATACTTCCCATATTCAATTAGTCTCTTTTACCATTAAACTACCAAACAATAATAACTTGGGTCACCAACCATTCTCAATTAACTATATTCAACTCTGGAATGTTGAACAAGATTAAACTACTCAACTGAATACATGAGGAAAATAATTCATCAAAAACACAATCCACCACTCATAACCACCACCAAAACATATAGAAGTTTCTCCACAATTACCATCTATCATAATTAATTGTTGTGTCAGAAACTGACTCATAACCTTTCTTATGGTTCTATACACCATAAGATGTACCTCATAATCATTATTTTTATCCACAATTCTCTATTCCATCTGAACTGTCAATATAATCACATTTTTAGTGGTCCAATGACCCACCAGTTATGGATCTTATATCATCACACATGAAAATGTTTAAAAACACACCAGTTAGGAGTTGATGTTTTCTATTATAACCAATTAAAAACCTAACTAGATGAGTATCCACCACACATGAACAAGGCCTAAGTATGCAATATTTCTAAAAAAATGTCCTAAAAACCCTTCAGAAACTCCCATAAAACTATGTATGACGTACTTGATTCACGGTACTAGCTTCCCAATCTTTCCCAAGTGTTTTCCTAAAATGAAACCTTATTTGAATTTTTTTTCTTTATTTTCCCCTAAACAATTTTATAAAATAGGGTTTCACCATCAGAAACATATCATGAAACTGGTTCACCCCTTGATCCATGTCATAAAATGAGTTTTGACCCTGTAAAACATTTCAAAAACCATGGTTGACCCCATGAATCACCCTCAAGAAACATTGAGATCACACCAAGAATGATTCCAGTGCACCGAATCCTTCCAAACCCCATATGAATCCCTAATATGGTATTCATTGAGGAACACAATAATATTGAATCTTATCATACAACAGTACCTCAGGGTCAGATAAACCAACTATTGAGTGGTATCACCACACTCATGACTCATATGACAAGAAGGTAGTTTACTAATGACCGACATGATGATCATTACTATCATAGTATCATTATCACCACAAGAATATGGGTCTCATCCTAATTGGTGGGGACTTTATAGGGGCATCTAAGACACCCGAGATCAAATCCAGGTGGAGGCATATTTCCGAGGTACTGTAGTAGTACTGTAGAAGTAATTTTAGCATATAATGTAGTAGGTACATATTCGAACTATAGTATTTAGAAATATTCATCCATTTTGGCCTTTGGGCCTTCAGTTTGGTCCTCGGGTTCTACAAGGATTTTGGGCCACCCAAGGCCTTCGAGCTAGTTGTTTCTCAAGGCCTGTAGACCACCTTAAGGCCTTAGGTCCACCCCAAGGCCTTCAGACCACATGAATACATATGTACCAGTCATACTACAAGGGAAAAGATTTTATATGAGGATTAAAGGTAGGAAAATTCACCAGAGAAGAGTTAAAAAGAATCGGAAGAACGAGTGGGAATGGATTTTCCATCGGTACCGGGCCTGTGCAGCTGTAACGTCCTAGTTTTGGAAGCCACCCAGAGGCGCCCTGTACCCGGTTAGTCACATGGACTCAAGCGCATTTCTCCAAGCACCAGAGGCTGCCGACTAGTAGAGGGGGCCTTTAGTGTGATAGTGGGGAAACTATGCCCTCGTTGGCAGAGTACATAGTAGAAGATAAACAAAAGCAGTAGAGGAAGAAGTAAACATCCATACAAGAGTAAACAACGGAATACTAAAAGTGTAAACAAATGGAGTACATATATAAATGATGCATGATACATTTGTCTAGGAAAATATCCAAACAAGTCAGAATGGTGAATAAAAATAGTACTAAACCAAAGTACAAATGAAACAGATAAACAGATCTTCAGCATCGCAAGCCTAGGCTTGGTCCCATTCTCTCCAGCTTCATAGCAAGTCATGTACATGAAGTGGAAGGGTGCTTTCCCTTATCTATACATGCAACAATATAATCTATTTAGTCCCAAAATCATTGTCCAAACAGGGTGTGAGACTAAATCCCAGTAGGCAACCACCCGAAGATCTATTCCTAACAATCAGTGAATATATAGCAGGTAAAAGTACAGGAACCAGTAAACTAGAAAATACTCAGCTGTAAATAATCCACAGTTCTGATATCAAGAAACAGCTAACAAGTAGCTAAAAACAAATAGGTAACCCTCTAGGAAGTACTCACATCCATCCCCTATGGTCTTATCTAACAATTACCAACAACCCTATGGGAAGTACACTCAGCCTAACCCCTTTGGTTAGGTCATACGAAAATTATAAGACACTCTGAGGATGCTGAATCTGTCAATTCCCCTTATAGTCTAAGGTAGTCAGGGAATTTCTGAGGAATCATACAAGGTCAATTTCCATTATATCCCCAAGGTCAAGAGACTCTCTGAGGAAGATCACTCAGTTAATTACTATTATAGACCCAGGACGTTCACAAAATCTCTGAGGAAGCTCACCCGGTCAATTCCCCTTATATCCTAGAGTGGTTCAAGGTAATTCAAGAAAAAAAAAAGAATCTTTGAGGTAGCTCACTTAGTCTATCCCATTATAGACTATAAAGCTCAAATAATCTCCGAGGAAGCTCACTAGGTCTATACCCCTATAGTATATGATGTCCAATGACTCTCTGAGGAAGCTCACTCGGTTTATCCTCTTATAGTCTATAATCTACAAAGACTCTTTGAGGAAGCTCACTCGGTCTATCCTCTTATTGTCTATAACACTAGGTTCTCATGGCCCCATTTAATTCAATTCATAGTAATACAGTAAGGCCAAAGTAAACCTAAATAACTAGTAGGATAATCAGTCTATAGCATCTCACGCTTTTCAGAAAAAAACAACACTCCATCCTACGACAAGAAGGCATGGAAAACATGTAAATGGACAATAGGCTAAACATGAAGAAACGGTCGTAAACAGAACAAAGCATGAGAAGAACATCCAAGGAATAGTAATCAACAAAATTAATATCTAATTTACCTCTACACATACATACAATCATGGAAATAAAACAACAGGGATTAAACGGTAAACACAGAATACCTCATTCAAGGGTATTAGTGGAATTTGCACATAATACTCAAAGACTTCGAATGGAAAGGAACAAACCACCTACCTTGTTTTAAGGAGATCAATATAATTGAACCAAGAAGCTTGAATCTCCTTGGAATGTCATATATCTAAGAAAACATCCAAAACGTTCAACCAACGATAACATGGAAAAGTAGAGGAATTAGAACAAAAGGCTCATGTAGAAGAGAGAAATCACCAATTCGATTCCAACGCAATAAACGGTGCTCTAATTGGAGGTCAGATGGAGGATCGATGGATCATTGAGGATCCACGGATGCTCGGTGCTCTAGGATGAAGGAAACCAATAAGGAGTAGTTTCTATCCATCATACGCAACCCCGGTTCGTTTAATTAAAAAAAGTACACAGTCAGTACTTCTAGAGTACACAACATGTAGTTTCCTTTTCCATACTCTGCTTTAAGCGGCCTCCACGTCAACTCATATGACCGTGTGTGTGGCCAGAACATAGCCATCAAACGGCCTCTTGTGGCAACGAAGTACACAGTGTGTACTTTGAAAATTTCCATAATTTCCCCTTTTTCCCAAAAACGAACAAAAAAGGAAACAAATACCTGAAAGGAAGATCCGGGTTCTTACAAACTTCCCCCTTAAAGAAATTCATCCCCGAATTTCCCTAGCATGGTGTAAAAGAAGAAACCCCGAACAACTATGGCCACTATGATCGTACGTCGGCCTCCCTCTCCCAAGTCTCATCTTGCACCCGTCCGTGCTGCCATAGAACCCATACCAGAAGAACAAACCGACCACCGAGAACCTTCATTCTATGATCAACAATCCGGATAGGATTCTCCTCAAAAGATGTATCCACCTCCAACTCAACTTCCTCGGGTTGGGAAGTATAAGATGGGTCTAAAATGTAATGTTAGAGCTCAGAAACATGGAAAACGTCTTGCATATCCCAGTACGTATGAGGTAACTACAACTTATAGGAAACCGAACCAAATTTCTCCAACACCCCAAATGGTTCGACATACCTCAGTGAAAGCTTACCCTATCCCCTAATCCTCTAAAGTCCAAACCGGAGTGTGACACAAAGGAAAACCTGATTCCTGACCTTGAACTCTAGAGTTCATCTTTGTTGATCAGCATAAGACTTCTATTGAGACTATGCAATAGTAATCCTCTTCTGAATCAACTCTATCTTCTCTATGGTCTCCTGAAAAAGATAAGGTCCCAACAAAGCTGTGTCTCCTACCTCCAGCCAACATAAGGGTGATCGACATGGCCTACCGTACAAAGCCTCATAAGGTTCCATCTGAATAGTCCCCTGGAAAATGTTGTTGTAGGAAAAACCCACAAGAGGTATATAATTCTCCCAATAACCTAAAAAATATAGAATGAAAGCTCGGAGCATATCCTTAAGCACCCAAATTGTACACTCGGACTAGCCATATGTTTGGGGATGGTATGTTGTACTAAAAAGTACCTGTGTACCCAAAGCCATATGAAACCCCTTCCAGACCCGAGAAGTAAAACATGCACCCCTATCTAATACAATGGAGTGCATAACTCCATACAAACATACAATCTCACGAATGTACAACCGTCCCAGCTCATAAACACCAAAGGTCTCCTTGATCAATAAGACTGAGCAACCTTCGTAATCCTGTCAATAACAACCCATACTGTGTCGTTCTCTCGAGGAGTCCCCGACAACCCTTTCACTAAATCCATCACGACGTCCTTTCACTTCCACTCAAGAATGGGTAACTGTTGTAAAATCCTTGTTGGTCGTTAAATTTCTAGATTCACCTTCTGACAAGTGAAACACCTCATGACGAACCCAGAAACGTCCCTCTTCATACCTGGCCACCAATACTGACGGTTTAGATCATGATACATCTTGGTGAAGCCAGGATGGACTGCTCAAACTGAGGAATGAAAGTCTAGCATCATCTCCTCATGTATATCTACTGGCTCGCATACGCACCCTTGGAAACACAAGATCTCATCCTCACTTATGGTCCATCCAAGAATAGGGTCCTCTCCTGACACGATTTCCCGTAAAACTAGGCCTTCAGAGTCTGATAGATACCTTATTCATACTCGATCAGGAAGGGTAGAGGTAAAAGCTACAAGAAGATAGAAAATTCTTCCCTTGTCTATCCTACACCTCCAAATGCATCTCAGAGAATAGAGTCATAAGAATCCACTCACTACTAACCTCCTGAACTACCTGTATCTGAGTCCTTCTTCTCAATGCATCAACCATTGTGTTGCCTTTCCTAGGCGTATAGGAAATCTTGAAATCAAAGGATTGAAGGTACTACACCCACCATCGTTGTCTCCAATTCAGACCACATTGAGTGAAAATGTATTGAGAATTTTTTGGTTAGTAAAAATTACAAAGTGCTCTCTCAGAAGATTGTGTATCCAATAGCGTAAGGCATGAACAAAAACTGCCAACTACAGATCGTTTGTCGGGTAGTTCCTCTTGTGTGGCCTCAACTGCCGAGACCCGTACGCAACGACTCCATCTCCCTGCATAAGCATTGCTCCCTGCCCAAATACTTGATGCATCACAGTAAACGGTAAAGCGCTTTCCCAACTCTGGAAAGACTAGTATCGGTGATTAAGTCAACCTACCTTTCAACTCTTGAAAGGATGACTCACAAGTATCTATCCATATGAACTTCGCACCCTTCTTGGTCAGACTTGTTAGCGGTGCTGAAAAGCTTGAAAAGTTCCGAATAAAGCATCTTTAGTATCCAGCCAGCCCTAGAAAACTCCGCACCTCAGTGACATTCTTCGGCTGCTCCCAAGAAAATACATCCCTCACTTTATCAGGGTCTACTGATACTCTTGTCTCTGAGATAAAATGACCACGAAGTGAATCTGGTCCATCAAAAAAATGGTACTTTGAGATCTTAGCATATAACTAATGCTCCCTCAGTGTACTCAAAACGATCTCAAGATGGGTAGCATGGTCATGTCGAGTGTGAGAGTACACCAAGATATCATCCACGAAAACAACCACGAAGGAATCCAAGTATGGATGGAACACTTGGTTCATCAGTGCCATGAAAACTGCAGGTGTGTTCATGAGACCGAATGACATAACCATATACTCATATAGACCATACCTGCTCCGAAAGGATGTGAGAGGTGTATCTGATGGTCTAACGTGCAATTGATGTTAACCAGACCTCATGTCAATATTTGAGAACACCTGGGCTCCTTGAAGCTGAATAAAGAGATCATAAATTCTTGGTAAGGGATATCAGTTCTTGACCGTTAACTGGTTCTGCTTCTGATAATCCATACAAATCCTAAGGGTACCGTCTTCCTTCTTTGCAAATAGGACAGGTGAACCCCAAGGAGAAGTACTGGGTCAGATGAAACCATTTTCCTGCAACTCCTCCAACAGCTTCTTGAGCTCCTGAAACTCAGGTGTAGCCATCCTATAAGGAGGAATGGACACTGGTGCCGCTCCTAGAACAAGATCAATAAAAAATTCTTTCTCATGCTCCAGAGTCAAACCTGGAAATTCTTTTGGAAAGAAGTCCCAGAAATGATCCACCACAGGGGAAAGACCATTTGTGAAGTCCCCTGGTCATCCAGATAAATACTAGAAATTTGGGCTATAACTCCTCCAAGCCCATGATTCTCGGGTCATGCTCTACTCTCCTTCACATCCCACTCGCCTATATGAAGCAAAGATCCACTCTCCGGTGATATGAAGCTCGCCTTGTGGCAATAACAGTCAACGAATGCCTAGAAGGGAACCAACCTATCCATCCTAAGAATGAAATCATAGATCGTCATCTCTAGGATATAAAGGTACCATATGAAGTGACACCCAGCAACCTCTAGAGGGAACTCCTTGCACTGATGTACACCAGATTTCCTAGTACCCAACAGTGTGTTTAGGGTCAAGATGTTGGTAGAAAAAAATATGCAGAGACCAAGACTCTCCACAACAGTGATAGATATAAAGATATGAGAATCCCCTGTATTAAAAAGAGCAGAAGATAAAATTGAGGCTACTAAGATCATACCTCAAACTGTTGAGGGGCCGAGATCCGACTCCTGATGGGTCTGCTCCATTGCAAAGGCCTGGCCTGCTCCATGGCCCTGTGATCCTACCTGAAAACTTTGAGCTGATTCACTCTACTATTTCTAGTAGCCTAGTGACTGACCACCATGGTTGTGACCTCCACCTTGGCCTGAATAGCCAGAAGAACTCCATTTTACAAAATTCTGAGAAACTGGTGATGCTTCTCCGGAACGCGGGGTCATAGAAGAACCTCTTCCACCGGCTTCAGGTGAGAAGTTCGGACAGAAATGCTGATGATCGCCCATATTTCTGCAAGATCAGCACTCTATTGGGTCTCTCTGGCACTGTGGCCTAGTATGCCCGCCATTCCAGCATTGGTAACATATTACATGGCTTCCTGAAGATACATCCCGCCTACTCTGATCTCCCCATGCAGTCTCTCTACGGTGCTTCCTGCTATCGGTAGTAGGAATACTAACTTTGGATGTCGAACCACCCTATCTCACTACTCCAGAATCCCTCAGATTTCACTCAGTGATCAGTGCTTTGTTGAAAATGGAATATATGGATGTCAACCTGAAGATGTTCACCTGTGATCAGATGTCATGCCTCAGACCATCCTCGAACTTCCACAGCAGGAACAACTCATCTCCTCCTGGAATAGTTATGAAATATTGCAGCTCAGTAAAGTGAGACAAGTACTCCATAACAGAAAGAGTACACTACTCCAGACTCATAAACTCCTGGTCTCGATCGGTCGTCAAGGTCTCCGGGTATAAGTAATCGTAGAAGATACGCTGAAACTCGTCCCAAGTCATACTCTGCTGGTGTCCTGACTATGAGATCACCTCCCACCACCACTTGGCGGAGTCTCGGAGCATATAGGTAGTGAGATTCACCCTCTTATCTGGAGGTATCTCTAGTTGCACAAATATTTTCTGTGTGAACTCTAGCCATGATTCTACATCCTGGGGTCCTCCATCCCCTAAGAAAGTGGGAGGATGGTGCTGCTGGAAAACCCGTGTCAAATCTTCCATCGACGGGGCAGGAGATGATACTCCTTGAAAAGCTTGCATCATCCTTATAAAGCCTTCCCTGAATTTTGCATCAGCACCTGTGCTAGGTATAACAGCTGGTTCCAAGGATGGCACAATAGGAGGATCTGTAGAAGGTCCCTGATAAGACATATCTGGTGTCTGATCACCATCTGACAATGGGTGTACAACCGGAGCACATCTCAGTGGCATAATTCTGAAAGGTCAAACATGCACCTTAGATCAGGATTATCAAGGACTAAAAACATAAGAGTACAAGTAGAAAACAAGATAAGGAAACATTAAAGTTTTACAAAACATGACTACCTGGCGTGTATAAACACTACACGGTGTGTTCTTTTAATCCATTCACATGGCTGTGTACTTCTGCCACAACTGGTCGTGTAACACACCAACTACACGACGTGTTGTCCCCATACACGACATGCACTTGAACTCTAATCCCTTGCCTGAGTCTCCATACACAGCTAACCCACATGGTCCTTTTAGTCCTAGACTACACGGCATGTTCACAAAAGACACAACATGTACTAGACATGTATCAATGACCCATGTTGTTAGTTACACATCCGGCTACACGGTTCAATCAACACGGCGTGCTCCATGTGCACACGGCGTGTGCTCAAAGAATTTCCCAGACCTGTGTTGTTCGTGACATGGACGGGTCCCTAGGTTACATTGCATGGTGTGTGAAATCAATACACTATGTGTATAGTCAATGTTTCATCCATCTATGTCGTTAGTCACATGGGTAGACACACTGTCAATACAACACGGCGTGTACGTACCGTACACGGCATGTTGCTATAAGATTCATTTCACAACCCTGTGTCCCTTCCCACACAGTCAGTGAAATGTTTAAAACTACATTGCATGTATTCATAAAGTACACGCCGTGTATTATGGTTTTTTCTAGACAGTAGCCTCAGAAACTGCTCCAGAGCCCAAAAAACACAGAAAACAAGCGTTAATGTACCAAATTCAAGTCTGTGAGTGACCCTACTCCCCACGAATCAAAGTTTTGGAATATTATACATGTCATATACAAGGAAAAAAAGTCAATGATCCACCAATATCTGATTCATGAGGGCCCATAACACCTCAAGAATCCCATTAGTAAAAATCAGATCAACCGTAAAATTGAAAAACCAGAAAATTTGCAATAATGAGATAGATTTGATTTTCCCTGTACACGGGTTTGCTACTCCTGGGAACAACTTATTAAAAAGTACCAATTCCATCACATCTCTGACTATATGCTCCAAATAGTAATTTAGGAGAAAATAATTCATATGATACCACTTTGTAACATCCCGGTTCTGGAAGCCACCCAGAGGCGCCCTGTACCCGGTTGGTCACATGGCCTCAAGCACATTTCCCAAAATGCAAGAGTCTTCCAACTAGCTGCGAGGGCCTTATGTGTGATAGTGGGGAAACTATTCCCTCATTTGTAGAGTACGCACTGGAAGATAAACAAAATCAATAAAAGAAGAAGTAAATATCCATACAAGAGTAAATAGTGAAAGACTAAAAGTGTAAACAAATGGAGCACATATATAAATGATGCATGATACATGTTTCTAGGAAAGAAACCAAACAAGTCACAATTCTGAATAAAAACAGTACTAAACCAAAGTACAATAGAAACAGATAAACAGCTCTTCAACATCACAAGCCTAGGCTTGGTCCCGTGCTCTCCAGCTCGATAGAAAGTTAAGTACCGGCAGTGGAAGGGAACTTTCCATTATCTATAACTACAACAATATAATATGTTTGGGCCCAATAGCATGGTCCAAATAGGGTGTGAGAATAAATCCCAGAAGGCAAACACCTGAAGATTTATTCCTAATAGGTAGTGAATATATGGAACTTAAAAGTACATGAAGTAGTAAATAGGAAAATAATCAGCAGTAAACAATCCATAGTTCTGATATCAAGAAACATCTAACAAGAAGCTAAACACAAATAGGGAACCCTCTGAGAAGTAATCATATCCATCTCGTATGGTATTACCTAACAAGTAACAATAACCCTCTGGGAAGTACACTCTGACTAACCCATTTGGTTTGGTCATACAAAAATTATAAGACTCTCTGAGGAAGATCACTCGGTCAATTTCCCTTATAGTATAAGGTAGTCAGGGACTCTCTGAGGAAGCACACAAGGTAAATTCCCCTATAGCCCCAATATCAAGGAACTCTTTGAGGAAGCTCACTCGGTCAATTCCTCTTATATCCCCAGGTTATTCACAGACTCTCTAAGGAAGCTGACCTGGTCAATTCCTCTAATAGATTGGAGTGCTTCGAGGTAATTCATGTAAAACAAAGAATCTCTGAGGAAGCTCACTCGGTCTATCCCCTTATATTCTATAAATCTCAAAGTCTCTCTATGGATTCTCACTCAGTCTATCCCCCTATAGTCTATAATGTCCAAAGACTCTCTGAGGAATCTCACTCGGTCTATCCTCTTATTGTATATAATGTCCAAAGACTCTTTGACGAAGCCCACTCGGTCTATCCTCTTATAGTCTATAACACCAAGTTCTCATAGACCCATGTAATTTAACGCATAGTAATTATATAAGGCCAAATTAAACCTATAAAACAACTTGGCTAACAAGTCTACAACATCTCACATTTGTCAGAAAAAAACTCCATCCTACGACCACAAGGCATAGAAAACATGTAAACCACCAATAGGCTAAATAGGACCAAACGGTTATAAATAGAAAAAATCATCAATGGAACATCCAAGTCATAATAATCAACACAATTAATATCCAATTTACCTCTACATAGGCATACAAGCATGACAAGAAAACAAAAGGGGTAAAACGGTAAAAACTCAATACCGCGTTCAAGGGTATTGGAGGAATTTTAACATAATACTCAAATACATCAAACGGAAAGGCACAAACCACCTACCTCGGGTTTTGGAGATCAATATACTTTAACTATGAAGCATGAATATCTTTGGAACGTCTTAGATCAAAGAAAACGTCCAAAACATTCAACCCAGGATAACATGGAATAGAAGAGGAATTTGAAAACAAGGCTCAAGAACAAGAGATAACTAACCAATGTGATTCTAACACAATCAATGGTGATCGAATTGGAGGTCAGATGGAGGATTGAGGTCTCATCAAAATTCCATGGATGCTCAGTGCTCTCGGATGAACGAAACCTAGAAGGAGTGGTTTTTGTCATTCATACACGACCCAGGTGCATTTAATGAAAAAATAAAGTACACGACATGTAATTTTGGAGTACATGGAATGTTCTAACCTTTTCCATACCCCGCTTTAAGTGGCATCCATGTCACCCCACACAATCGTGTGTGTGGCCAGAACATGGCCAGCACACAGCCCCCTGTGGCAACGAAGTACATGGTGTATACTCATAAAGTAAACAACATGTATTTTTAAAATTTCCATAATTTCCTCTTCTTCCCAAAAATGACCAGAAAGGGGAAAAAATACTTGAAAGGAAGATCCAGGTTCTTACAGGAGCTTTGCATAGGACATTTAGCCAACCAGCCTTGTGAAGGTGGTGTACAGATATCACAACAAAAGTGTGGGAGTAGTGGTTCCATGTCTTCTTGTCGGGGTCATTACCTTTAAGACCTACGGGTCATGTAATTGTCTCTAAGACTTCGGTCTTTCAAGGGTTTCACTTCACCACTTGAAAGGTGTATTATCAAAAACAATAAAGCCCTCCAGGCCATTCTATCATTATCATCACAAAAAAAACTCCAAAACATATCATCTATAACTAATTATCCATCAATCCTTAACATAATTAATTTCATATCCAATCCCACTCTATCTGAGCACTAATAAGAAATGTCAATTTATTACCTGTACCTATATCATGGGAATTTCATTATTATATATCCTCCAAAAACCCATCATCAATGAGGGTCACACCTAGAAATTTATCTATAGATCAACCTCATTAGGTTTGATCCTAAATTACCTATACCATAGAGGGATATCTCAAATATTAATCATAAATTTTAGGTAATGATGCCCATTTCATTTCATCAAAACCATTATCCATTTACCTGCACATGGATCCTCACAGATTCAAAACTAAATAGTTTTACTCATATCTAGAACATTATACCATTATCAAATGTAAGAAATGATGGGAATATACTATAGTAACACGCAACCATACAAAATAACAAATGATCCCATGAATCTCATCACATTAAATAAAACTCTTAATATATGAACCATTGATCACACTTCAGGGCATGTAAGTCTCATCCATTATGATCACCCTAAGTGATATTATTTAAAACTAATTACCTCACCTATTACAATCTTAACCATGATCTTAGATATTATCTGGAACCACAAAAAAAACCAAAATAATATACCTATGCTTTCACCAAGCATCTATATTCTATTCGAAAACAATGGGGTTAAGCATCAAAAGAATCCTTCCCTTGAAAACTGAACTCAACACCAAGGAATTATATGTTACTCACATTCAAAATTTCATACACTCAATGATATATTCTTATAAAACCCTATAAAATAACCATAATTGTTTCAAAAATATGGCTACACATCTCATTAATCAATCACACAATGTAGCATGTACCAATTATTTTCATCTCAAAGACAATAAGAATCATGGGATAAACCCACTCATGGGATTCCCCCATAAAATAAGAGGAATAGATTAACTTAAAATCAGGAGTCAAATCTAAGGGTCACTATATCTCTTAAATAGTACAAAAATATATCTCATTTAATCACAAACTATGGGATACCATACACACTACCACCTATTTTGTACCTTGGCATCCAACATTCCTTAATACCACTACAATGTATCATATAAAACTTATGTCGTGAACCTTTATCAAAGTCATAAGCCTACTAGAGACCTGATTCTCATTGAGTGTCCGCCTTTGGAACACCCCCCTTAAATATAAAAATCTCATCCAGGGTTATATATATGTAAAGTCATCCTCTTAAGTGACTCGTTCCAAAAAACAATAAAAATAAGGTCTGGTTAGAAAAAATTCCATTAAAATATATATGGGAAAATATAATATAGGTTTTTATTCTAACTATAAATAATTGAACCCATATATTAAGGACCCATAAGGGGTTTATCATAAGGTAATCCAATGACCACATTGACCGACTATGGTCACTACACCTACCATGAACCAAGGGACCATACCATCATCCTTCTCATAAAGAATCTCACCATATATCCACAAGACCTTACATTAAAAATAAATTTATATACCAGTCATCCCATATGAGTATAATTCCACCATGTACTTAAGGGAAAATTCCATATTATTAGTTGTTGTCTCATCAAACAAATGACCCTCTCTTTAGTGATAAAAATCACACACAAGTAGGCATACATTTCATGAGGATCCCATATTTCTAATAATGATGTGTTTTATTACCATAGTATCTATAATACAAGATCAAAATATATGCTTTGTAATAATGGGATAAGATCAATAAAGTTAATGAGAAAACCAATAACCTCAAAAAAAAGTGTGTTACGCAAGATGAAAACCATATCCATAATGATATCCCATATCACTAATAGAAATATCATTTAGGGAAACCATGACTACTTAAAAAATATTTTTTCATGAAAAAATATAATGAAATTTATCATAGGCTCTGACTCATACCTTTATATTCAAGATACCATATCCTAAATAGTAAGAAAAAGAAGAATATCTGATATCACATTGTAACATCCCAAGTTTTAGGAGACACGCCCGGTGCCTCATCCCAATTCAATAAATGAACTCAAACATGAATCCCATACATTAAAGGTAACCGACTAGCAGTGAGGGTCCAAGATGGTACCATTGAGATACTATAACCCTTATATCAAATGGAACAATAGTAAATAAATAAATAATAATAATCCATACAATAATATATCAATGAATAAAAATAAAAACTTATTAATATAAAAAGAAATGTAGTCACACAACCTTCAAAACAATCACTCACTAGCTTGATCACATAAGAAAATAAAAATAAAATAAAAGGGAAAGTCCAAAATTAAATGTACATGAGGATCCACTATATTCCCTCAGCATCACATCATCCCAATGTCATTATCCCATCTAATCTACCTCAACTCAATCATGATGTCTTGGGCCTCAACCTAACCAAAACCTTGAACAAGTGAGGAATGCTTGGGTACCCATGTGTCATGGCCATATGTTCTGGGTATAAGTAAAAAACATATTAGGGAACCACAAACATGGTCCCATACATAACCTTCAATGTAGTGACATGAGAATTTATCATTCTAAAATAATTGTTTTTATAAATAAATCAATAGATTCATAAAAAATACATGTTTCTACCTGATAGATGGATATATTTTTGAACATTACAATGAATATGAAATCAAGTATCCAAACTTCCCCAAGGACATATAAATATAACCATGTCCATATCCAATAATCATCTTTGATCATTAGGTATGATACCCCAATCATCTATACCATGTTAATCCAATTCCAGGGTGTCTTTAAGAACAACTAATTATTCTGTAAACCAAATAAGATGAATATTCCAACACCAATAAGATCATCATAGGAGATCCATAGTATGTGGAATAATTGTTTATCCTCAAAAGGTGACCCTAGGTGATCTAATAAATTATAAAATACTTCTAAATCCATGGGGAAACTCACATGGAATTCTATAGTCATCAATCTCTAAGGGAATCTGTATGTGGTAATCTTAGGTGATCAATAGCAATCAGGTGTCACCACAGAACCAAATGGAATGACCCCTAAAGGTAACAATGGATATATAAGTCTCAATCAACAATTTGGGTTCTAGGTGACACCAAAAATCATCACTAACCATTTATGTACAATCCCACCCAGGTCAAATAAATTTCAGGGCACCTACTCGGATCCATTAGGTTAATAAAATGTATAGGCACCCTATGTGGGGTCCTCAGTATCCATCCCCTTATCTCATCTGAATTCCAATATATCTGAGGTTATAACATCCCTTGTCATCACTGTAATAATATTATGGCCTCACAGACCTTATAAGGTATTTCATTCCGGCATCAATCTAAAGAGATGGTGCAATGCCCATCTCGTGTCCTAGAACATATCCATCATGGTAATGATTTTATAGAATCACACAAAGGCTCATGTTCTAATTGGGACAACCAATATCAATCCAACACCTCCCAAGTTCTTATAAATACTAATAGAGAAAAACTATCTAATTAATACCCTCTTATCTATTTTTAGGTGCTTATTGGATTCTATAATATAGATGAATGGCTCAATGTGTTTACATCATTAATTTCATACCCATTAAGGTAGTATAAAATATTGGGTCAAAAATCATAATAGAACCCTCAGCCATTTAAGTATGAGGTATGAAAACCAATTCATAGGGACCTTAGTGGCATTGAAATTTTGTTCAATTTATCCTTATACATTTTATACTAAATTAAAAATAATACTTAAATAATTTTTTCGAAATAATAAGTTTGATCACCCACATGAAGAGAATGCATATACCATATAATGAATAACATGCATAAACCCAAGGGTATGTACATGTGACTACCCAAATCATGGTGAATCTAATTACCTTTCCAAACACTTTGTTTTGAAGCTCTGTCTAGGATCATCGAGGCCCACCCAATCCTAATCCATCACCCAACCACCTATCATAATGATAAACATCCTTAATTTCATTAATTAATTTATATAAACCAAATTACCAAAAGACATAACAAGTACTAAAATTACCTACTAGTCCAACATTGATTGAATCCGGAAAAACTAGGTGAGCTCTACTCCTAACATACCCTAGATCCGATAAAATAAAAAATCCCAAAATTATAAATTTGGATCGCAACCGATTTGTGAAAAAATAATAATAAACAAAAATAAACTCATGAAAAATTATACATTGATTTGAATAAATTATAAAGACTTTTTTATAGCCACTTAGGATATCATGTACAATCCATATATTTAACCCCCTATAAGAATTTTTTTTACCATGCCGTGATACATCATTTAACAAGATCCCTACACATTTAGACAGAAATAAAATCGGAGGGAAATAACAAGAATGGAGGAGGAAATACTACCTTGATTTAGTGTGAAGAACAATGAAGAATGATCCTAGATTAAAGGATATGGAAGGGGTAAGGTTCATATTCCACATGTGCATGCAGCCTCCGAACAAAGAAACATAAGAGGGTTTTTATTTCAGATTTAACGTAGCTTTTTAAAAATAATGTTCATATCATGCATCATGGTGTGACCCATTTGGTCATGCCAAGATTATTTGATATAGGCCTATGGTTTCACCCATTTCCCCAATTCATGGTCTGGAACACCCCATGAGTGTCATTCATAGAATGAATGACCCATTCATGTCCTAAATGACCCACAACTATTTTTTTCAGCTACTCGACCAACCCAAACTCATCTAGGTGTACCTCCAAACATATGAGACCTTCCCCTAACCCTCATAAATGTCTAAAAGAATATCATAGAGATGTTAAAATGATCAAAAAATCATTCAATGTACTATTTATCAAAATTACTAATCCATGAAATAAAAAATTCAAATTCCCATTGAAAATTTTAGACCCATATTGAAATAAGGTATTACAGCTATTGTACACTGTGTTTATTACAATACCAGTCCATCCCAGGCTCTAGAAATTAGTTCACTGCATAAATATAATACATACCACCTCAACATATCATAGAACAAGATTATTAATTGTAAAATACAATTAAATAAGACCAAAAGTGTTTTGAACACTATGGTTAATCAATCATTGCTTACGTTTCACCATGTATCTAATAATAAAATATATGTAAAAAAATTTTCATATATTTATATTAAATTATGAATTGAATTGTATAATTTATAAAATGTTTAAAAATTTTAGAATCATGTATTTTAGGTTATTAATTTATTTTATGATATGTACCAAATTATTTAATTATAATTTTTTTTAATTAAATAAAAAAGACATATGATTTTTTTTAAATAAAAACCATTAATATTAAATTTTAACATTAAATTGATTTTAAAATTATTTGAAATTAATTATAATTTAGATATAGAATTATTATATGTAAATTATTAGAGTAATTTATAATTTTATTATACATTTAAAAACAATGAAATGATATAAAAGAGTTTATATTATATTTTAAAATTTTTATTATAATTATTTTTAAATGATCAAATCTAGGACCTTATTTTGAGAAACTATATAAACCACATCAAAAATATTATTGATAACTAATATGATCAAGTATTAAATAATTTTAAATATATTATATGTAGAATATGAAAAATGTTTACAAAATATATTTTTAATAAAAAAATTTTACATTTGATTAATACAACAAATTTAAGTAAAATTACATATAATGAATAATATGAATGAGTTCATATTAGATATAAATACAAAATATTTATTTTTATTCAATTATGAAATTTCCATAATTCATGGATAAATTATGTATTTCTTCAAATTTAAATATTTATGAATTATTCATAAATAGTTTATCTCAAGTTTAAATATATGAATTTTCATTTATTTAGTTTATTATTTTATTAATGAATATAATAGTTATATTTTTAATTGAAATATGATATAGTTTATGTTGTTAAACTGATTCATCTCATCATATATATAAAGGGTTATATGCCATGTATAATAATTTTTTTTTGTTTTATTCAACATTTAAACTGGATTGTACTAGGTTATAAACATGAATTAAGAAGTTAATAAAATATTATAAAGATTAGATTTTGGAATTGTGATGGAAATTAGGAATATATTGAATAATGTATCATTAGGTTGGTGGACATTGGGGCTGACTGTTCACTAGCCTAGAGGTTTATTATTTTTCAAGAAAAGCGGGTGTTAGCTATATCTTGATCCAAGATTAGACTTATGGGAATTGTTGATTTCATAAGATTATTAGTCTTTACATGAAATGTTTTCATGTACCTTATCCATATGATGAATTTAGATAATTTTGAATATAAATGGGTTTTGATTTTGGTGTAACAAAACTGGGGGTTTTGTAAAGATTATTGCATTGATATGGTTTGATCATATTGATTTTGTGGAAATAATAGAATTCCAAAAAAATCATTAGAAGAATACATAAATATAAAGGGAGTAACATGACATAAGGTGATAAGATTAAATCCCAATTTATAATTATAAATTTCAAATTCCTTATTAGAAAAACACATATTAATACCTTGATCATCCAATTGGGTAGGTTTATACAAAATAAGGGTGACCCAAGTATATCCTTTGTAATTAATGAATGTAACTAGGTGACCCTAAGAGTTATGTGATTTCTTTGGTCTTTTATTTATACAATACATAGTTATAAAACCCTATGTGTTAGGATTTTAGTGTAATGGTGTTGAGTTTATCTATATGATCGATTAGACAAAGAGTTTTCCATTTCATCATCCAAGATCCATATCTAAAATTATTGGAATAAGGAAAAAGATGAATATATATAGTGATGGGGTTAATTCTAAAGTTAGTTCATTGCATAGAGATCTTAGTCTACTAATGGATTAGATGAATTTGTAATGGGTAATTTTAGTGGATTCCACATTAAAAATATCCCTTATTAAATGAAATTAAAACATTATACACATCTAATATAAAGTATTTATTGTATATATATGGTATTATCATCATAAATATTTAATTTTTGATCAAAGCTAAAAAATTAAGCAACATAATATAAGACAATTCATATAATATTCATTCTTAAGAAAAAATAATATGTGTTAGATAAAACCTTACTATAGTAACCAACTGTTGAAAGTTTTCAACACTTGAATCTATATACTTATAATTATAAGAAAATTATTAACATAAGGTTTAAAAGTAAATGGATTGAGGAACTTTAATCTCCACTCATATACTATTTTTTATTGAGTATACTAATGACATGGTTTGACTAGAGGTTTCCTTTAAGTAATTTTATAGTTTTAAAATTAATTATATACTGATCATTTCAAATTTTATGAAAATACATATGAGTTTAATAAAATTTTATCCAATTACACCAAAGTTGTAACACCCCAAGATTTCATAGTGTGTTATTTCTTCAAAATAATTCAATAACTTGCACTACACGCAACACTGAGTTCAATCACACTATGACTTACAAAAAAAAGCCATTCAAAAGAGGTTATGAATAGTATTATCTAAATTTTAAACTTTATATAATCCTTATAATTTTAGAATCCATATTATGAGTTTCTTAGATATAATGCAAGAACAAATACATTTTCAGTATTGCACTTTTATCAACTTTTAATAGTAAACCCTTTTTAAATACAATATTTTAAACTTTTTGACTAAATGGGGACATCAAAAATTTAAAATGAAACATTCCAAGCTTCCACGGTACACTTTCTTTGAATAATACAGTAGCGTGTGTTGTACGCAACCTTGAGTTTTAACACACACCACAACCAATCAAACTAGCCGTTATGAATAGTAATACCTACTTTTTAAAATTATATATATTTTATATTTTAAAATGGACTTCATATTTGGATTCGGAATATCGAATTTATCCTAAGGTGAAATTTTGGTACTTTTCGGATAACTTTCATATTTTGATGAATAGTGAAAATTACTAAATTTTAATTAAAAACAACTTTTTTAATCAAAATAATTAATAGTGATAAATTATGAATTTGAGTGGTTTTAAAGTATATTTATA
The DNA here is from genome assembly GCA_963277665.1 of Viscum album. Lineage (NCBI taxonomy): Eukaryota > Viridiplantae > Streptophyta > Magnoliopsida > Santalales > Viscaceae > Viscum > Viscum album. The sequence continues at coordinate 1,993,913,095 of OY728143.1, read as the reverse complement.
ATATATTTTTACAATTTAATATAATGTTGGTCATTGGACATAATTTTACAATTAAACCGAACATAAACAAGTGTCAATCTTTTGATAGTTATTATCTCTTAAAAACACGCTTTTTGTTTTGACAGCGGGAATTAATTTTAAATTAATTTCTGCCACTTCTGTGTTTAGAATTTAGGAAAATGGATTCCATATTTGGAATTAGGATGTTCAAATTGTGTAAATAGGTAACTTTTATTTTTAGACATTTTGAATAATTACTGCGGTAAATATTTTATTTACCATGGTTAAGGGTAAATCCGGTAAATAAGGGTTAAAAAAATAATATTATAATAATACTAAATTACCCTAAAACGTGTCTTAACCCTATTGGTTGTTACATGGTCGACCATGGGCATCTTTGGGTCGATTTTGGGACCCCATGGATCCACTTGTAAGTGATAATGACACTTTATTTTAATTAAGTCAAAATGAATACAAAAATGACACAAGCATATATCTTTTAGCAAAACAATTGTTACATAGGGTTATATAAGTTGGATTTTAGATTATAAATATTCATTAGAAAGCTAAAACGATTTCCGACATAATGATATTTTATTTATAATTTTTAGACATTAAATAATTTATTTTATTTATGACACAATGATGATGCAGTAATTACTATAATAGTGAAAAATTAAAATAATTGATATTATAAATAACAAAACAAAATATAATATGAAACTTTTAATGAATTAAACTAATTTTATAGGATAATATGATATATTAGGATTGATTTAATTGACTTTGTTCGAAGTAATCAATCTGTTATGAGTTTCAAAAAAATCAACTATTGAATAGTGTCAAAATTGACATAAAAGAGTTCTTAAAACAAATATTATATTATTAATTGATATTAAATTTCAACAAATCTAAGGTTCGGCCAAGAGACTTATATCATGATAGTTTCATCATTAATGGACCACTTGGGGGTCGCTTGGATGTATATAGTATGTTTATTAACCATATTATATAAAAATACAAAGAGACATTGTAAAAGTGAAACTAATTAACTTAGAGTTAATACTTAAAGATAAAGTTAATATAAGTACCCAAACCTGTCTAAATTCTATTGGTTGAGTGTTTTTCGACCTATCCCCACCTTAACTTTTGAATAATCAACTTTGGAGCCATTAGAAACCGAATATGAATTTATTATAAATTAATATTTCTAGCTTTTCCAAAGGTGCCCCTCACCCCTCTTATAAAAGGGCACTCCTCCTTCTCATTTCTTCACACCTTCAAAGCCTTTTGGTTCGGCCAAACTCTGCCTAAATACTCTCCCAACATCCCTCACTACAACCTATAGGCCTTAGTTTGATCAGAAAGCCAACCTAAGGAGCCCTTTTGATCAAATCAAAAGGAAGAACCCGAAGAAGAGGTAAAGATTTCACCACCCTTCTCCAAGTTCATTTCTTCTTCCACTTCTTTTTCCTTTTTTCTTACCATTCTAAAATAATAACTCCAGTATCTCACATATACTGTGATGTTATTATAAATATGGTACAATCATATTCAGTATTATATCCACCCTTTGAATAACATGTCACCATACGTGCGTACGTACGGCTTACCGTCTCCACGTCGTGGTGTAATTGTTATTCAATATAATATTATTTGGATGGGTATAATAATGATGTGTAACTCATGTAAATAATAAATATAACATGTTAATGATTCTGTATATATGATATACCATCCATTTATATATTATTTTAATATCAAAAGAATGATATTGTCGCTCGTGCGTACGTACGGACTACCGTCTCCACGAACGTGATGAGATTCATTCTCCATCGTATCCATTCAAGTATAATTATCATTTGATGATTTAAAAATGATGTTTAAGGACTGGATATCATTCTGGATATGAATAAGATACAACAAACATGACTTATGTAACAAAACATATAAAAGAAAATGAGTAAGTTAACTCCCGAAACAACGACAATTCTAAGATATTATTAACAAATCAATGTTAAAAGATCATATATGATATCATATTAATATATATGATTCTTGTATAATTTAATAACAACTATTTAACCATTATACAGGAGGTTATCCTACCCCAACCAAGGAAAAGTACAAGGTAAGGGTTATTTCACAATCTCTTCATTATCCGAGGTTGTTTATACGTAATAATCTACTGGGATATCTTTATCATCCACATCCATGTTTCTTAAAAATGTATTTCAAAACATTTTTACTATTTACAAGAATATGGGTTAAAGTCATTTATACCCTTGTTTGACTTTTTATAAGAGGATTATAAAGGAATCTTTCCGTCGTTTTCAAAACAAGGTCCTTTTTAACCTTTTCGACAGAATTGAGGTAAGAATGTTTTTTTAACTTATACGGCGGGTGCGGTTATTTTACGCCGTTATAAAATCTTCAAAGATTTCCTTACAAGATTATAAGAATATTTTCAAAGAAAATGTTTTATTTTATATGGATCTTAAATGATTTCAAAATAAAAGGAGATATTTCCATAAAAAGAATTTTGATTTCATCTACGTCAACATCCTTTGATGGATTTTAAGATTATTTGAAGTTGATTTATTATGATACAAAACTTCTATATTGTATTGAAGGTTTTGTGATATGTTTGACTATGGATGTGCTATTTTTATACCATTCATAGTTTATGGTGAAATTATTGACATTTTGTATGCTATATTTAATACGAATGTTTATGTTATGTTTAAACCTTTTCATATGGGAATGCATTGGACTTAATAAGTGACGGGTGGAGCCCGCTATAGCTCCTCGATGCATCGGTAGGTCTCATGAGACAAACTAGTGTCTTGGCACAAGGCCTTGACAAAATCTTATTTGTAGTCTTGGCACGAGGCCTTGGCTATGTGGTTATGATAGTCTGACATTATGCATTCCAACATTATGAAAGTGGTTATTGATTTTTCATGTGATTATTCGATTAGTAGAATATCCATGTGAACAAGTAAATGGCATTATTTCATTTTACTTTTGCCATACTATGTTGAAGTTCAAGTTTAAAAGGATTTTGTTTTAGTAATTCATTGCCTTAAATGTTTATGCTTATTTTTGAATGTTCCTCTATATTGATATCCTTACTGGGCATTTGAGCTCACCCCTTTTATATGTTTTATTTTTCCCAGGATGTGAAGATGTAAGTTATGAATGACCTGCAGGGATATTATGAGGGGATTATAGTGTGGACTGTGGAAACATTATGTTGTTGTAGTAGTTTTTCATTTTATGATGTAATGTAAAACTTATGAATATATCTAGTGTTTCCAAGGCTAAACCAATCGGTCTTTCGAGATTTGATCTATCTTGTGATCATGCCAATGTTACGAAGTAATGCACCGACTCTGGGTAGCTGGGGTCGGGGCGTTACAGTTGGTATCAGAGGAAGTTTAGTACAAACCTTGGAAGCTAGATTTAGATAAACTCTGATTAGAGCACGTAATCCTAAGATGAACTTTGAGGATTAGTATAGAATAACTTCCTAGAATTTTGGTATTGTAGAGATTTTGTGAGTTTTCCGAGCAATACATCCCTGTCTGGATACGAGCAGGTAGAGGCGGCTCTGGCACAGATGTACCTAGGGGTAAAACCCGAAAACACCGCTTTGAGCTAGACTCGAACGGGAACTGGTGCACGACAACGGGCCTTGCTGCACTCTTGGTTACGACACTCCCGGGGGATATGCTTAGGATAACTCTCATTTTCTTTACAAATCATTATGAAGGGTTTATGAGTATATACTTCCTCAAAGAAAAAATTTTTATGATTATGGATTATATCCATAAATAGTTCAATTTATGTTAAGTGTTTTATAAGTATGGGATTATGTGTTTTGATTCATAAAATGATCTAGTTTATGCCATGGTATAGAAATGGCGCCCAGTAGAAGGAATGAGAACTCCAGAAATACACATGATTCAAAGAGAAGGAAGGATCATATCTTTCATGGTCTTAAGCTAGAATTTATAAGAGAAATAGTCTCCCATGTATTATCATCATATGAAGAAATAATATCATGTGTTGATAAGATATGTAAAGAGTTTACTGAGTCCTATGGCTTTGAAGGGAAGCAAGAGAACAAAAGGATGGAAGAGAGAAAGATGGATAAAGGGAAGAGGGAAAAGAAGAATTTTCCCATATGTGGTAACTGTGGAAAGAAAACACCCTGGAACTTGCCTGAAAGGAATGGGAGTTTGTTATAAGTGTGGAGGAAAAGGGCACAAAGTACGTGACTGCAAGGGTAAGAAAATGGTTTTAAATGTACAATGCTTCATTTGCAAGGAGTTTGGACACTACGCAAACCTATGTCCCAGTCATCAGACTATGCCGCAAATGATGTTATTGGATAATAACGAAGTTATTATACTACCACAGATGAAGAGGAATGACTAGAGTTCTTATGTTGATTATGTCAATTGAGTGTTGTATCAACAATGTACTTGTTATAATAATTATGGAGTATATAAGGATTGTACTGCAGTACTATTTCATTAAGGACTTCAGATTGTGTGGAACAAAGAAAAGTGACTCATTAGCAGGATAGATTTTTGGAAAATATATGGTTGAGAGAATGATAAACCATAATATAGTTCTGATACTGAGGTAGTGATTTTGGAATAATATGTGATTGTTTTGGATAAATTATATTGGATATTCTTGACTACCTTGGAACTGATTAATGATTTGTATATTCCATCATTGTTGGGGTTTAAAACATTTTTGGATTAATGAAGTATATCCAGCATTCTATATGGAATAAGGGAGCATGAATGTAATCAATAAGGAATATGGTAATACATGATGAAGGTATTCATATTCTATTACGGGGTAAAAAGGATCTATATTATGTTTACCTTCCTTATAAATGTTGGACTGTGAGTTTAGACAGAAGTATTTTGGATAGTTCTAGTTTGGATTATTTTGGATTACCATAAAAGGAAAACCCGGAGGTTGGGCGGCAACCCGTCGCGTCCGGCAAGGCTGCGAGACTTGAACCCGCAACTGAAGGGCGACAAGGGTGTATCACCTACCACTGGCCCATGAGATGTCCTGGATTAAATAATGTTGTTTTTTTTAAAGATCTGGTAGATGAATTATAAATTCATTTATTTTGGAACCTTGTACGAATAGTATAAATAAATAAAAAATTACATTCTATTATCTTTTAGAGTGAAAGATGAGTTTGTGGTAGAAACTTATTAATGGATAAAACTCTGATTATAAAGTAAGTATATCTCCTTATGATCTTATCCAATCTCATAAATAAATTCCTCAACATTAATAAAAGGAACTTGGAACAAAAATGTTTCCCTAGATGGTACCTTAAATCATCACTAATTTATGGCTTTGGGATTGTTGGCCTTTTCATAGCCATGTTCTCTACCACTCTCCATCAGATAATTGGTGGTTAGATTTCTCCTCCATATCCATATTTTCCTACATGGAACCCTAGTATGTATTATTTTCGGTAATCTTCATACTTTCCACTCTTTATTTTAAATAGAGGCCTCATTAATTCATTTTTCGATGTGGGATTTCAACTAAGATATTTTGAAACGTCAAAAATGTGTTATCCCAATACCCTATATTTTGTTGAACCGATGGTACTTCAAATCATCATAGATTGATGAGTTTAAGGACCTCAATTATACACTTGTTTGTGATTGATGACCTCAATCACTACCTATAAATATTTACGTTTTTCCTCCGATTATATGTCTCTAATTTCCACCAATGTTCTCCTAATCGAGATCATAATTTGGTGGTGACCCTTTGATTTCTCTTTTCCTCATATTAAGACTAAATTTTAGTAACCCAATTTCCGATGTGGGTTTTCCCACAAATATATTTTCTATTTTCAACCTTTTATTTTCGAAGAACAATTTCAAATTGCGAGGACACAATTTATTGAAGGAGGGGAGAATGTAACACCCCAAGATTTCATAGTGTGTTATTTCTTCAAAACAATTCAATAACTTGCACTACACGCAACACTGAGTTCAATCACACCATGACTTACAAAAAAAAGCCATTCAAAAGAGGTTATGAATAGTATTATCTAAATTTTAAAATTTATATAATCCTTATAATTTTAGAATCCATATTATGAGTTTCTTAGATATAATGCAAGAACAAATTCATTTTCAGTATTGCACTTTTATCAACTTTTAATAGTGAACCCTTTTTAAATACAATATTTTAAACTTTTTGACTAAATGGGGACATCAAAAATTTAAAATGAAACATTCCAAGCTTCCACGGTACACTTTCTTTGAATAATACAGTAGCGTGTGTTGTACACAACCTTGAGTTTTAACACACACCACAACCAATCAAACTAGCCATTATGAATAGTAATACCTACTTTTTAAAATTATATATATTTTATATTTTAAAATGGACTTCATCTTTGGATTTGGAATATCGAATTTAGCCTAAGGTGAAATTTTGGTACTTTTCGGATAACTTTCATATTTTGATGAATAGTGAAAATTACTAAATTTTAATTAAAAACAACTTTTTTAATCAAAATAATTAATAGTGATAAATTATGAATTTGAGTGGTTTTAAAGTATATTTAGAATATATTTTTACAATTTAATATAATGTTGGTCATTGGACATAATTTTATAATTAAACCGAACATAAACAAGTGTCAATCTTTTGATAGTTATTATCTCTTAAAAACACGCTTTTTGTTTTGACAGCGGGAATTAATTTTAAATTAATTTCTGCCACTTCTGTGTTTAGAATTTAGGAAAATTGATTCCATATTTGGAATCAGGATGTTCAAATTGTATAAATAGGTAACTTTTATTTTTAGACATTTTGAATAATTACTGCGGTAAATATTTTATTTACCATGGTTAAGGGTAAATCCGGTAAATAAGGGTTAAAAACATAATATTATAATAATAATAAATTACCCTAAAACGTGTCTTAACCCTATTGGGTGTTACATGGTCGACCATGTCCATCTTTGGGTCGATTTTGGGACCCCATGGATCCACTTGTAAGTGATAATGACACTTTATTTTAATTAAGTCAAAATGAATACAAAAATGACACAAGCATATATCTTTTAGAAAAACAATTGTTACATAGGGTTATATAAGTTGGATTTTAGATTATAAATATTCATTAGAAATATAAAAAGATTTCCTAAATAATGATATTTTATTTATAATTTTTAGACATTAAATAATTTATTTTATTTATGACACAATGATGATGCAGTAATTACTATAATAGTGAAAAATTAAAATAATTGATATTATAAATACCCAAAAAAAATATAATATGAAACTTTTAATGAATTAAACTAATTTTATAGGATAATATGATATATTAGGATTGATTTAATTGACTTTGTTCGAAGTAATCAATCTGTTATGAGTTTCAAAAAAATCAACTATTGAATAGTGTCAAAATTGACATAAAAGAGTTCTTAAAACAAATATTATATTATTAATTGATATTAAATTCCTAAAAATCTAAGGTTCGGCCAAGAGACTTATATCATGATAGTTTCATCATTAATGGACCACTTGGGGGTCGCTTGGATGTATATAGTACGTTTATTAACCATATTATATAAAAATACAAAGAGACATTGTAAAAGTGAAACTAATTAACTTAGAGTTAATACTTAAAGATAAGGTTAATATAAGTACCCAAACCTGTCTAAATTCTATTGGTTGAGTGGTTTTCGACCTATCCCCACCATAACCTTTGAATAATCAACTTTGGAGCCATTAGAAACCGAATATGAATTTATTATAAATTAATATTTCTAGCTTTTCCAAAGGTGCCCCTCACCCCTCTTATAAAAGGGCACTCCTCCTTCTCATTTCTTCACACCTTCAAAGCCTTTTGGTTCGGCCAAACTCTGCCCAAATACTCTCCCAACATCCCTCACTACAACCTAGAGGCCTTAGTTTGATCATAAATCCAACCTAAGGAGCCCTTTTGATCAAATCAAAAGGAAGAACCCGAAGAAGAGGTAATGATTTCACCACCCTTCTCCAAGTTCATTTCTTCTTCCACTTCTTCTTCCTTTGTTCTTACCATTCTAAAATAATAACTCCAGTATCTCACATATACTGTGATGTTATTATAAATATGGTACAATAATATTCAGTATTCTATCCACCCTTTGAATAACATGTCACCATACATGCGTACGTACGGCTTACCGTCTCCACGTCGTGGTGTAATTGTTATTCAATATAATATTATTTGGATGGGTATAATAATGATGTGTAACTCATGTAAATAATAAATATAACATGTTAATGATTCTGTATATATGATATACCATCCATTTATATATTATTTTAATATCTAAAGAATGATATTGTCGCTCGTGCGTACGTACGGACTACCGTCTCCACGAACGTGATGAGATTCATTCTCCATCGTATACATTCAAGTATAATTATCATTTGATGATTTAAAAATGATGTTTAAGGACTGGATATCATTCTGGATATGAATAAGATACAACAACCATGACTTATGTAACAAAACATATTAAAGAAAATGAGTAAGTTAACTCCCGAAACAACGATAATTCTAAGATATTATTAACAAATCAATGTTAAAAGATCATATATGATATCATATTAATATATATGATTCTTGTATAATTTAATAACAACTATTTCACCATTATACAGGAGGTTAACCTACCCCAACCAAGGAAAAGTACAAGGTAAGGGTTATTTCACAATCTCTTCATTATCCGAGGTTGTTTATACATAATAATCTACTGGGATATCTTTATCATCCACATCCATGTTTCTTAAAAATGTATTTCAAAACATTTTTACTATTTACAAGAATATGGGTTAAAGTCATTTATACCCTTGTTTGACTTTTTATAAGAGGTTTATAAAGGAATCTTTCCGTCGTTTTCAAAACAAGGTCCTTTTTAACCTTTTCGACAGAATTGAGGTAAGAATGTTTTTTTTAACTTATACGGCGGGTGCGGTTATTTTACGCCATTATAAAATCTTCAAAGATTTCCTTACAAGCTTATAAGAATATTTTCAAAGAAAATGTTTTATTTTATATGGATCTTAAATGATTTCAAAATAAAAGGAGATATTTCCATAAAAAGAATTTTGATTTCATCTATGTCAACATCCTTTGATGGATTTTAGGATTATTTGAAGTTGATTTATTATGATACAAAACTTCTATATTGTATTGAAGGTTTTGTGATATGTTTGACTATGGATGTGCTATTTTTATACCATTCATAGTTTATGGTGAAATTATTGACATTTCGTATGCTAGATTTAATACGAATGTTTATGTTATGTTTAAACCTTTTCATATGGGAATGCATTGGACTTAATAAGTGACGGGTGGAGCCCGCTATAGCTCCTCGATGCATCGGTAGGTCTCATGAGACAAACTAGTGTCTTGGAACAAGGCCTTGACAAAATCTTATTTGTAGTCTTGGCACGAGGCCTTGGCTATGTGGTTATGATAGTCTGGCATTATGCATTCCAACATTATGAAAGTGGTTATTGATTTTTCATGTGATTATTCGATTAGTAGAATATCCATGTGAACAAGTAAATGGCATTATTTCATTTTACTTTTTCCATACTATGTTGAAGTTCAAGTTTAAAAGGCTTTTGTTTTAGTAATTCATTGCCTTAAATGTTTATGCTTATTTTTGAATGTTCCGCTATATTGTTATCCTTACTGGGCATTTGAGCTCACCCCTTTTCTATGTTTTATTTTTCCCAGGATGTGAAGATGTAAGTTATGAATGACCTGCAGGGATATTATGAGGGGATTATAGTGTGGACTGTGGAAACATTATGTTGTTCTAGTAGTTTTTCATTTTATGATGTAATGTAAAACTTATGAATATATCTAGTGTTTCCAAGGCTACTAAACCAATCGGTCTTTCGAGATTTGATCTTTCTTGTGATCATGCCAATGTTATGTAATAATGCACCGACTCTAGGCAACTAGGGTCGGGGCGTTACAAAAGTATTGATAATAGATAACTAGTCATTTAACTTCTATGTTCTAGTGGTGTGTTGACAACAAAAATTGGTGATTGTTAAAATCAAAAAAAATATATTTTAGTTAGAAATCCCAAAAATATTTCTTTTAATTTACAATTAATGTTATAAGAACCTAATTTCACTTTTACTATTGAAAGAAATTATTTCCTTTTGATGTAATTTTTAGGGATACCTAAATGAGAATGAGAAATTGTTGATCCCACTTTGTGTGTGTTTCATATTTTGTCTAGTAATGTCACTAATGATAGAATGAAAATGATGTTTGATATTTTTATAAAATAAAGGAGATTTAGAGTGAAGAATAATTTCATGGAATTTGGTTAATGAATCCAATATTATTGAGAAGAATAATTCTATATTTAGGTTTCATCATGTTCTAGTAAAAAAATATTTAAATACATATCTTGAAAGTTGGTGTGTATTTTTTTTCTATTATTCATATGAAAAAGTAACACTTCTTTATATGTAATTTTTTAGAGATTAATGTATTTTTAATTGAAAAGTGTGCAATGTTTCTACATCTTATAGAGAATTCATAATGATCAAAGACATATCTCTCTATGAAGAATATTTTAGGTGAAATATAAGTTGATGATAATTTTCAAGGATATGAGTTTGATTTTAGATTTATAAATTATTATTTTGAAATGGAATTGTGATGAATAGTTAAGAAATAATTTGTATAACTCAAGGAAATATAAAAAACATGGGAAACATGGAATTGTCATAGAGAAAGTGGGTTGATCTCAAAGGTAAGATAACCATGAGTTTCATGGATTAGATAGTTCCTATATATATATTGGTACTAGAATGAAGTTGTGTGTGGTGTGGAACATCATATAAAGAGATGACATATAGGGTAGTATGATAGATCATGTAGGAAGCTTGACCCTAAGGGATTTATTTTGGTTTTATAAGAAGTGTAGAGGTTTATAATTGAGATACTTCCTAACCAATGGATAAATGTGGGAATCAATGTATGTGTCACTATTTATCACTTAAAAATGTGGGTGATAATGCTGATATAGTGTCATATATTTTTTATTCCTCATAAAACTCATATTATGTTACTCCTATTATATATCATCCTAAACAACCACTAGAGCTCTGGAGGATGTAGGGATATTTCATTATTGGAAGATCATTCTTCTATGAGTAATGATCATTGATATATTTTTATTAATATGATCATATTTCATGTAAATATTTAAAAAAAAATTAATATCCAATTGAGAATATGTGTGGAATTGATAGAGTCTCTTAGCATTGTTATTTCCTATTCTATTGGAATGGGTAATGCAGTTTTCAATGATCTTAGCTGGACGATGGATTCTTAGGCCTTGAAGGAAGTGAAGGATAAATGGAACCTAATTGGAATATTTTCATAGATTCACTTGTGAGGAAGGGAGGAAGATATTGTAAATTTTCTAGAATATTTTTCATTTTAATCCTCTTTTCTTTAAATTATTCTCCAGGGGTAGATGTAATATAAATAAATATAGGATATAAATGATTCTATATATAGAAGGGTGAAAATAAATGAATTATCCCTCCCTCTGGAGGGTATTATTTTCATTGGGAATTGTTATTTTATTCCTATGATCAAGAGGAATGATGTTTTGGAATATTTTTATCATTCATTATAGGCTATCCAACCTAGAATATAAAGACGATTTTTAACATGAAGAAATGCTTCAGGTGTCTTGGTATGGAATGATACATGGTTAAATTTGTATATCAATATTACATTTGAGAAAATATTAAGGTTGGGAACATAAAACATATAGTATTATTTATCATCTTCCCATGAAAACATGAAAAATGGAATGTGATATCAATGGATTTTATTGTTATCCATCCTTATAGTCACTTGGGTTAGAACACTATTTTGAGTGTTGATTAACCATTAGACTATTTCATTTCATTTATTACAGATTAATGACACCAATAAAGTTGACTAAATAGCTAATTTATAAATTCAAGAGAATATATAGTTTCATGGAACTTTAATAGGAATTGTCTTGGATAGAGACCCTCATTTCAACCTCTATTTTAGAAGGCCCTCTTGGAGGTAATGCGAACTCATGTCATATTGACCACAACATATCATCCTCAAATTGATGGATAGATAAAAAGGGATATTCAAATACTTGATAACATTTTATATTCTTATGTCAGGGAATTTGGAGGTGCTTGGGATATATTTTTGGGTGTGATTGAGTTTTATTAAAACAACAGTTACTAAAAAATCATCGAGGTGGAACCTTTTGATGCTTTACATGATTGACCATGAAATTCACTTCTCTATTGGTCTGAGATTGTTGAATTTTTCTTAATAGAAACAATATCATTTCAAGAAATAATAATAAATATTTAAATAATTATTTAGTATTTTGTGATGGATCAAAGACTAAAAAAACCTTCTGTGGATCACTGTAATCATTCTTTTGTGTTTTTGGTTGGTGACCAAATGTTCCTAAATGTATCACCCTATTTGGGCCACTAATATTTCAAAAATCAATTAATGATATCTTGTAGATATGGGAAACTATTTGAGATCATTGGGATTCTTGAAAATGATGAATATCTCTTGTAATTATCACCATAGTTGTCTTTTATCCATAATTTTTTCTATGTGATTAAACTCACGAAGTATCATTCTGACCCTTCACATGTGTTCTGGTATGATATAAATACTATTACATATAAAAATCCTCACTCAATCATAAAGAAGGTAGGTTGCATATTCTTATTTCCATACGTGAAGCTGCATTGATACAAAAGGGTCACTGCAACAACACTGTTGAGGACATTACAATTCGGCGATGTCTTCGTATTAAAGGAAATTTTTGTAAATTGTGTCGAAAATTTTATGTGTTTGGGCATTCTCCCTTTCATTTTTGGATAAAAGTAAATTTTTATGGTTCCTCGAAAGGAAATCTATGCCCCGCAGGTTGTGGTGCTATCTACAATAATCAACTTGGTCAGATCCTCAGATGCTTTCTTTGGAACTACAACATTTCCTCTTCTCTGGATGATGAAATGATGGGTATGATACATACAGTTTTATTTTCATGGAATCATGGTTAGAAAAATCTCTGGTTTGAAACCTATTTGACTACCATGGTGCGATCTATTTGGAACAGTGTGACACACCTTGTGTGTCTGATCATTACCCGTGGGATGGATTCCACTCGCTCACTTCTCGACATCTACTACATAATCTCTCATATCTATCAGGAAGCTAATACGATTGCTAACGGCCTTGCTAAAAATGGAGTAAATCAAGAAATTACCTGGCTTGATGATCTTACCGCTGATCTTCTGCATCTTCGTGATAAAGATTTCAATATGATCACTTCCTTTAGAATCATGTAATATTTTTCATTCAAATAAATTGTTCTAGCCTTTTTATAAAAAAAATAACATTCTTCTTATTAGGGTGAAAAAATGACCACATCTAATTGTGAATCAACCTTCATAAACAAATATTTAATGGTGTAGAATTCCATATAGTGGGGATAAGTTCCACTTACCAGTGTTTATTTCAAGTATGATCACTCTATTATTTCATTTACTTATTTTTCATACAAAACATTAGGTTTTTATAATTTTTCTATGTCTTTGTTTTTGACCAGGTAGGTTGAAATGGAGTTTACGATAGGTGTATACTTGAACCTATAATAAATGAAACTACAAGTTTTCCTTTAGAAAAGTAGTAAAGGACACCATCCATTTGGTTGGATTTTTAGAGGCTAAAGAACTCATTCTAGGGGTGGTGTGGGTCGTATCTCCGGTGTTCCTCCACGGCGTGGATCTGGTGCGGCTTGGAGGCTTCGGTGTGGTTCGTCATCCTCGGTGTGTTGGAGTGCATCTCGTTGTCTCCAGGGTCAACATCCTCTGCTGTATTCGGCCTCGACATGGCGGAGTGGATCTGGTTGTCTCCAGTGTTTCCTCAGCAGCTTTGGCATGGATCGATGTCCTTGGCATGGTTCCGGTTCTCCGGCATTCGCTACTTTACAACGACAGGATCTACGATGACTCCGGCATGGTCTTCTGTTGTGGCTCGTCGTTGTCTCCTGAGTGGTCTAGAGGGAGGTGGGATCTCTTTGATTCCGGTGTTTGGCAGCTTCTTGAAGGTTTGATGTTCGTTGATTTTCAATGGTCTTCAATTTGGCATTTTTTGGGTGTGTTTTCTTTGCATCACTGTGTGGTGGAGGCACTGCTACTCGTGAAGGATTCTGGTGAATGGTCTGTGAAACTCTAGTTTGTTTTGTTTGAATGGTGGAAGTTGTTTGCTTGGATTATTTTTTTTTGAAGGTGGGAAGTCTATGGAACTGGACATGACTTCATGGTACTTTCTTTAAAGGAGGATCTAGAGATGAAGATCTATCTTTGCAGAGTTTTTTTGATTTGGTTGTTTGAGAGGGTATGGCATCAACCATCGGATAGGGCTTGTGCTTTGACACATGACACTTGTTTTCCGAATAACCTTGCAACGATGGAGAGCTTCATCATGATCAAATGCTAGGGAGGAGCAGCCTCGTGTTGTCATTCTGGTTTTATTTTTTCTACCTTTTGAGTGTGATTTGTCCTATGACTATGAATTCTGCATGGGTTTCACCCCTTCATCCCTTAAAAATGGTTTTTATCTTTTAATAATAAAAAATTTGATTGCCTTCGGGCCGTTGGATGGATGTATCCATCGAATATCGGGTTGACATGAATGTGTATACAACTCTTCAGGTGTATCCACCAAATAGTTAGTGTATCTCTATGGACCATTTTATTAGTGACCAATGGGTTGTTGATGACACCAATAAGGTCAGAAAAAGTAAGGTTAATGTCATATTTTTTTCACCAAAAGTCCTTTATTATTTCCTTTACCTTCTCACATGACCTAAAATAGACCTATCTAAACTAATGGGATATCTTTATATGATTTTTTCTCTCCAAATTTGAATATTCAATGGGTCAAATCCAGGACATTATTTGGGAGTGTCTAATTCTTATTTTTTTTCTCATTTTATTATTATTTGTATTCCTCTTGTTTGTTTCTATGGATTTATCATGAAATACATTTGAATCCATTAGATATATGTTTTATAATTTTGAATATATGAATCTTTCTCTTAATTATTATATTCTTCTCCACTCTCTAGGTGTATTCATTCTGATAGTTGAATTACAATTGTTAATAGGTAGGTGGTTTCATGAAATGGATTTATTCTAAAAACCAATATTGTTTTTTCCTTAAAATTTGTTTCTTAATTTTGTTAATGATATCGAATTGTTTTTTTATTAAATATGGCGGTGTTGTTTTTGTTTATTAAATAAATTTTACCCTTTAGTGTTGTTAATGAAAAACGTTTAAAATCATGTTTTATATAGTTTCAAAGGTTGTGTTTTCACCAGATTATGAAATTTCCTTGAATGATTTTATTATATTAATACCAATAATGATTGTTAACAAGGCATGAATACATCCTCAAGGATAAACTCTTGCATACTTTTCCAGTCTTTCTAAGGTAATATTCACTCTATGTGGCCCATTTATCATGTAGATTTTATGAGGATCTTCCCTAACCTAGACCTTGTGTTACCTAAAGGAATAGTTTTACATATTTCTATTCTTAGAAATTTATGTTTTAAATTTTTATGAAAAATATTTTAAAAAATGATGATAGGTAATGTTTTACAAGTTGTAAATAGGGTGTTTATCCATGTCCTATATTAAAATATATAAAATTAAATCTCATATATTTTATTTATCAATATGATCATAATTAATTTATATTACAAATTCTTCATATGAAACACTTGGTGGGATTCTGCTAGGCATATTTTCACACACCCTTTATAATCATTTGGTGTATCTAGATCTTGTTTTTTCTGATCAAGATTACAGAAAATAATCATTGGGTGATAATGGGTTTGATTTTTTGTAGGGTGTGGGGGTATGGAAGTGACTATATGTCACAAGGATATGGGTTTTTATTTTTTTATGTGCTTGGTTTGGATTGTTATTTTTTGTACTTTTAATTTCCATGATATTGTCTCTTTTCAATTGTTGACTTCTATGGGAATATTTAAATTCTCTTTATTTGTGACATTCTAGTTTATTTTATTTTGTGGAAAAATTATCCCAAAGAAATTTATTGATACCCTGGAACTTATCAACAACCTATGGGGATTAAGAAACCCATTTGATCTATGTCAGTTTGGGATATTTGGGCGATCATAGTTTTCTTGTGACACATGTTGTGACCTGTAGACATCGAAAACTATATAAATGTTAAAAAAAACTATCCAAATTAATAATAGTTCATAATTATAGAATATTTTACACAATAGTGACATAGGGGCATCACATCGTTTCTCAATTTTTATTTTAGACATTTTTACTTATTTAATTGTTTCCAAACAATTAGGTTACATTTGTTTTGAAGGAAAAATCTGATGGGAAACAAAAATGGTGAAGTAAACCAATTTCATATGAGTTTGGGTCACTCTAAAAGGGATACGAGGTAATGATATGGGGAAATTTTTTCATTAAAATATATTCAATTTATTTTCAATTGACAAATTTCTCACCCTCCAATAAATGATTTTAATCATAATTCATAATCTAAATTTATATTCCATATCCAATTTAATTTATCTTTGAATTTCCATAAAAAATCATTCCACAGTCCCAAGGTAGGAATTAAATCAGGTTGGGTTCTAGTTAATTTTTGGATACCTAAGCCATAATCTGTTTAAATTATCACTACAATAACCCTATCCCTAACTCATTTATACCTATTCATTTACTACCTTAATCCTAACCTAATTATCAAAATGATACCCTTTTAATAACGAAATAATTTTATATTTATTTAATATATTATTCTGTCGTTGTTTCTTGAAACATGTGTTCTAGTTTAAGAATCACTACTTCTAGGAAGTTTCCATTGGGTTTATTCGTGAAACCGAAAACATCCCACATTTATTTATCCAAAAGGGACATTCTTTCCAAAGGAATTTATTCGTTAAGTTTGAACTTTGAGATACTTAAGGACATGCATTTGTTAAGAGGATGTGGGCCGTACTCACCACACCGTATTGGGGGGGGGGGTATATTGTCTACTCTAGGACTCTCTTTATAAATTTGTAATATTTTCTTGAATCCTTATTAATTCACTAAGAATAACATAGGTTTCCCTCAAAATTTTCAATCACTTATTAAAATGTATGAAATTTAGACTCATCCATATGTATTCATGGTTATTAATTAATGGATATATCTGTATGTATTCGAGGTTCTCCATCAATGGTATCCTCTTATATACTATTTATAGATTCTTTAAATCATTATTATGATGATACTGGTTTTTAAGCCACTCAGTGGGGCACTCTGTAATTTGTTTTAGTCTAGGGAGATGATGGTTTGTTTTGATATTGGGATCTTACCCATAAAATGGGCTACATATGTATCCTTGTGAAAGGAATCGGAATCCTCGTAGTTTGGTGCCACATAATAGGACACATTATACCTTTCAAGGTCATATGATAAGGACCTAGCCCTACAGTTTAATGTCATGTGGTAAGGACTTCTATGTGAAAGGTTCGTAGTCAAAGTATGATGTGGGACATATGCTAAAGCAGCCTAAGTTATTTGGAAAGAATATGGGTTTCCATGTAAGATTAGACCCTAATGGGGATAAGGCCCAAGGAGAACGAGGTTGATTTGAAGTGTTGGGGATAAGTCTCAATGAGGCTTCCTAAGTATCCCATTTGGATGGTAATCAAATCCCACATAGTATGATGAGTCTCATTGGAGAGTATAGTCCTTTGAGAGAAATGAGTTTGGGATTACTTTCTAAAAAGTATTCCTTGATAATTTTGGGGTTTAATTTGGGGCTTATTCTTATGGACGATGCCAAGATTAAGGGAATTAAGGATGGATTCCTGAAGAGGATCTTCAATGAGCTTGAGCCTTGATGAAGGTGTCCTATGTGTCCCAATTTTATTGGGAATCAGAGTTCTCGTATCTCATTCATTTTGTAGGGGATTATGCATGAGAGTTTCCAATTTGAGGGGACATGATTGGGTGAACCCTTTTGGAAGTACACCCTTTTGAACTTGGTACGTATCCTAGTTTGAATAGGAATTAGTGTACTCATAGTTCAATAGTTATTGTGAAATTTTTTTGATCATGAAAAATCTCTAAGAACGCATGATCCATGCTTGGTTTTAGAAACTAGAGGATGACAAGTATTCAACAAAGGCATACACACTTTTCATCCTCCACTGGTGAAAGAGGGCATACCTGCGATGATGATAGTGGATGAGGGTGAGGTGAGCAGGGAAGAGGGAACGACAATGATCCTTCCCTCTATTCACTTTACATTGGATAAGGATCCAATATAAAGAAAGAGTGAAGGAGAAGTAAGTAGATAGGAGAAGGACTGCAACCTTCTACTTCAATTGTTTATGGCTTACACCAAGATGGTTTCCCTAGTGGATCTCGATAGGGGAGGGAGACTTATAATGTGAATGCTTGGAAAATAAAATGTGAAATGTACCTTATATACTACAGACCAGAGGTTTCAGGTCTTAGAGACAAAAAGGGGATGAAGGAACCCAAACCCTAATCCTCCAAACCAGGAACATCCCAATACTATTCCTGGAAGAAAGGTCTGTGTGACTGTGGATATAGAAACACAGAGAAACACTATGAATTCTAACCCCATTATGTTTCAAATGTGAGAAACCTATGAATGAGTATATACGAACCCAAATAAAAGACACACTGATGTGCCTTTCCTAAAGGATTGATAATTCAGTAGGTTTTGGTGGAGGGTTTAAGGTAGTTCATTTCAGATAAGGGAACCAAGGAAGTAGATAACCTTCCATAAGTGGCCTTAGAGAGGGTACTAAAGTTGATATATAGGCCTTATACACAGTACTGCTGCATAGTTACTTTTCGTATGTGTGCTGTGTAGGTACCCTGCACAGGTGCACCACGTAGTTGTACCATCCAGGTCTGCCGCATAAGACTTTATGATGACTGAAAAATGCTTCACATAAGGAAACCAATCTTGTGTAAGCATCAAATTTTGAAACAATTTCTATGAATCCATATCCCATATAATTATCTCTTCTATCATGTTTTTATAAGGCTATCATAGACTATTTTAGGGATCTGGGAGAAAGAGCTACCCAATGGGAGATTCAAGAAATTTTACAACTTTTTCAGTCCATAAATGAGGAGCCCAAGTGTCCAATTTATATGCAAGGAGGGGGCTGGAAAATGATGATTTTTCAGAGAAATCCCACAACGCAGGTCTACCGTGCAGTGGTATAGAATATATAACGTCGCACAGGTGTGCCGCATAGGTATTCTGTGTATGGGTACAAAATGTATACCGTCATGAAAGTCTGTCGTGCATCTGGGCCGCACAAGACATTGAAACACAGGCTTTCCTTTTATTTATTATAATGTTTTCTTGGGATTTTGAAAAATCTGGGGGCCACCATCATATTCTTTTTGAATTCTTATGTAGTGTCAACAAAATCCTCCACCTCAAGATTAGATCTGATATGAAAAAAGGGTTGCGTTCAGAGGTAAAATTGTTGGAAAAAGACTGTGGATTAATTGCAGAACCGCACATGTTTTCATCGGAACTACTTCACATAGTAAAGTCATGTAGATTTTTCATACAGTCATGTAATGGAGATCTACAGTTTCCTACAAATATGCCCATTCCATTTCTATTTTCTTCACACGTACTTCCATATTTTTCAGCTATCATTGCGTAGCTCATTTTTCCAGCCTCAATGCATTGTGATCTTGTGTAGTTTCCCAGAAAATTTCTCAAGGTGAAACTCCTTTAGAGATGGATCTACATGGAACGACTTCATAAATGGAGTTGCACTAGGACCCTTATCAAAGGACCTACACAACAAACCTCATCGAAGGACTTACGCGAAGAGTTTCATTTTGCCAAATATATCAAATTCTTTTAAGTGGAAATTTGAATTTTATTATGTCAAAATTCCATCCTAGTAGGGGGACATTGGTAATTATTTTTCAGGAAATGGATTGCCTGATAACCACTACTAAAGAAGATAAAAATCATCAAAATGATATGATAAATATCATCAGACCAAATTATTATGGCATTGTTGAATGTTTTATTCCCATGCTATGGAATAGATTAATTGCATATCAATGTGAGTAACCGAAATGTCACTAACTTCCCTTATATGAACATGGAATTTTACAAGATGTCCACATTCCCTCTATTAAGAAATACTTAGAAAATAATTAGTTTCATCAATACGTCAATTTCCATTAGATGAATTTTACAACGAGGGGTATGCTAGTTCATGAGGGAACATTCCCTATTGGTTGCATACTACATCACAATGGTTGTAATCCTGATATGAAAGATCAGGTTATAGAGACAAGGCCACATTTCTATTATTTAATATTTTGGGATTCTCAATAAGATCAGTCTAATGGTTGGAAAGAGTACTAGGATCGTTGTTCGAGGGGAGGTGTTAAACCCGAATGGATGTGGGTATTTTGGGTACACTGGGCTTGTGCAGAATTCTGGAAAGAGTTATTAGATGTTTACATATATGAAGCTATCTGTATGGGACAAATTTATGTTTATAAAAACAATTTCATTCCTAAATTTCTAAGCCAATGGAGTTCACAAAATAATTATTTCCATTTGGCACATGGTGAATTTGGTATTAGTTTGTGGGATATTTACCAAATAGTTAGGGATCCCATTCTCAGGAAAATGTAGGACTAGTTTATTCTGCTGGTTACAACATAGGGTGATGTTATCAGAACACCACTGTTGGCTCATTAACTATTCAAAATAGAAAAAAAAATTACACTAATACATGAAATATATTCATGCCAGAGTGTGGATGGAAGCATTATTATAACCAAAAATAGAGAAAGGTCCCACCAATGGATGTCCTACTGTTTGTCCTTCTGTAGATGACCAGGGTAGTTTAGGAACATATTGGCCTACATTGGAAATAGGTGACTATAAGAACTGGGGATATAAATTCTAATTAGATATTGGTGAAAAGATATACTTAGTTTCCTTCCTTGCCATGTGGATAATCATTTACATTCTTCCAGTCTGTGAGTTTGGAGGCGGTGTAAGGACATGGACTTTTGTCATCACAGCTAAATTGGTTAAAGGGAAGTATATTAGGTTAGAAACTCTAGTATTGGAATGAATTTACTATCCCCTATTGCATTTATACAATGGGAAGGCTCTATTTAGAATTATGGTTCCATTCCAAGTGTTGTGGGGATCAATTGTGGCACACTTTTCTTCATACTTAGTGATGAATTTAGTTAGAGTCCCAAATGGTCAATTCACTCCATTTTTACAGAATTTTTCTGGTTTTCAACATCAGAATATGAGACCCTATGTAGTGCTAAGGGAATTGAATGCTTTAATAGAATTCATCTTCTTTCATTTTGGTATCCCACTAAATGGAACATTTATTGATGATGGTAATGAAGAAAATTTTGAGCCGAGGTGTTATATGATAGCATTCATGGATAGTGTATTATTGTCCAGGAAATATGGTTAAATTATCTGTGAAGATTATGCCCCCTGTAATTTTGCTCATCCATTTAGATGTCTTCAACAATCAAACATGTTTCCACTCATGTATGTTAGATATGAGAAACACCCATTGGTAGCGAGAAAATTATGTATTCTAATGGAATTATAGACATCCATATTTTCAATTACCTTTCCTCCATTAGATTCATCAATCCAATTGGAAGCTGGATATTCCGAAGCATGGGCTTCTACATATCCTCAAGGGAATTTGAAAAAAGGAATATATCGAGTGGAAGCTACAATGACTATTGTGAATAGATATAATGGTACATAGTCCAAATCCAAAGATGATGCTGAAGTTTCATAGGTTTCAGATCCTTCAAAACATCTTCATATAAGGTATATTAGGACGACTTGGGCTTGATAAGCATTACCTCTTGCACCAAGGTGATCCAACCACCACCATCATAATGAGATTCCTATTTCATATTTTCTAATTTCTTATGAATAAAGGAGGCCAAGAGAGGATCACCAGTCAAAATGTGTTGAATTGTTTCCACAACCAACCATAAAAGGATCAAATTATGTGATACCTTCTTCCATTCACTTTTTGGGAGGGCATGACCCATGAACTTAGTGATGCATGGTCATTCCTCCAAAATGGAATTCTAATACCCAGTGTGGGTGACATTAAGGCACATTCTGATACTAATCTGGATAATAGCCTTGCTAATGTACAATTTTATATTATAGAGCTGGAGACTTTTATATATGAAACTGATGAAAAAATCCCACTATCTAAAGGAGTATTTTATATAATGGACTTAGGAATACACGAAAGGGTAATTATTGACCCTAAGGAAGAATTGGATATTTATGTTAATACTAATAATATATTTTCTTTTTCTTTTGTCTCAATTGTAATAACCTGATGCCAGTTACCCAGAGTCAGTGAATTGTTACATAACATTGTCATGATCACAATGTATCAAATCCCGAAAGACCGATCAGTTTAGTAGCCTTGGAAGTACTATATACATTCATAAATTTTACATTACATAATGAAATAAAACCATCAACAACATTTTATCCCCTTTCAAACACACTTATATCCTTAGCATATACCCGTAGGTCAACCATAAAATACTTATTCACATCGTGGAAAAAATAAAACATATAAATGGGTGAGCTCAGATGCTCAGTAATGATAAAAATATAGTGGAATATTTCATAAATATGAATAAACTTTTAAGGAAATGTATAATACTAAAAAAAAATTTAAACATAAACTTCACCATAATATGGAAAAGATAAAATCAGATAATTACATTTACTTATTCACATGGATATTATACTAGTCAAATAATCACATGCAATATCAATAGCCACTTTTGTAATGATGGAATGTATAATGCCAGACTTAATAACCACATAGTCAAGGCCTTGTGCAAAGACTACAAATAAGATTGTGTCAAGGCCTTCTTCCAAGACACTAGTTTGTCTCATAAGACCTACCGATGCATCGAGGAGCTATAGTGGGCTCCACCCATCATATACTATGTCCAATAAATTCCACATATGAAAAGGTGTAAACATAACACAAACATTCGTATTAAAAATAGCATATGAAATGTGAATACTTTATCCATAAACCCTGAATGGTGTAAAAATAACACATCCACAGTCAAACATATCAAAAAATGTCAATACAATATGGATGTTTTGTATCATAATAAATCAACTTAAACAAGCTTAAAATCCATCAAAGGATGTTGACATAGATGAAATAAATTTTTTTTTAGAGAAATATCTGTTTCTAATTTGAAACCATTTAAATGTCATATAATTATAAATGAAAACATTTATTTTGAAAATATTCTTATAATCTTGTATTAGAAGCTTAGACGATGATATAATGGTGGAAGAAATCTACACCCACCATATAAGTTTTAAAAAAATACATTCTTAAATTAATTTTGTCGAAAAGTTCATAAAGTACCTTGTTTGGAAAAAAACAGAAAGATTCCTTGCAAAACATATATGGTCAAAAAGCATATAAATTAATTTAACACACAGTATAGTAAATAGTAAAAACGTTTTGAATTAAATTTTTAAGAAAAAATAGATGTGGATGATAAAGAGTCCCCAGTAAATACTTATGTAAAAATAACCACGAATAATAAAGAGATTTGAAATTAACCCTTACCTTGTACTTCTCCTTGGTTGAGGGTATATTAACCTCCTGTATAATAGTTAAATAACTATTATTAAATAAATCAAGAACTATATACATAAATATGATATCATATATGACCCTCTAATATTTCTTTGTTAATATTATTTCAGTAGTATCATCGTTTCGTGTGTTAGCTGATTAGTTTTCCATTATATGCATGGTTACATAAGCCATGTTTTTTATAGATAGTATGTAATTGATTCATATATATAATTATATTATGTTCATAAAAATTATTTTTAATCATAAAATGAAAATTATTCATGAATGATTACGATGGGGAATGAATCTCATAGCGTTTGTGGAGACGATAATTCATACATACGAATGAAGGACAATATTATTATATTGATAATGAAATAGTATGTAATTGGATGATATATCATATATAAAGAATCATTAACATGTTATATTTATTATTTAAATCATTTATACTCATAATTATACCCATCCAAAATAATAAATTGTTGGAATAACAAACTACACCACGACGTGGAGATTGTAAGCAGTACGTACGCACGTATGGTGACATTATCATTCATAAGATGGATAGAGTAACGAATATGGTTGTACCATATTTATAATAACATAACATTATATAGAATATACTTGATTTATTATTTTATAATGGACAGAACAAAGAAAGAGGAAGTGGAAGAAGAAAAGAACAAGAAAGAGGTGATGAAAAATTTACCTCTACTTAGATTTCTTCCTTTTGATTTGATCAAAAGGGCTCTATAAGTTGGATTTATGACCAAAGGATGGCCTCTATGATTAATGTAGGATATTTGGGAGGATATTTGGGCAGGGTTTGGTTGATACAAATGGCTTTGGAAGTGTGAAATTAAGAGAAGGAGAAGTGCCCTTTTATAATGGAGGTGAGGGTCACTTTAGGAAATGCTTAAAATATTATTTTATAATAAAATAATTTTCGGTTTCTAATGGCCCAAATATAATCTATTTAGAGTATATGGTTGGGATGGGTCGAAAAATTCTCAACAAATTGATTTTAGAGCTGTTTAGGTCACCATACTGACTTATCTTTTAGAATTAACTCGTAGATAAATAGTTTGACATTTACCATGTCTCTTTGTATTTTTATATTATTTGGTTAATAAACTTACTATAACAAGAAAAATATCCTAAACTAGTTAATTAATGATATACCTATCATTATATAAGTTCTTTGGAAAAACCATTGATTTTTAGTACTATTATATAATTTAACAATATAATATTTGTTTTAAAAACTCATTTATATCAATTTTGACACTATTTATATTTGGTTTTTATAAAAGTCAACACAACTTGATTACTTCAAAACAAATACATTAAATCAACCCTAACATGTCATATTAAACTTGAAAAATCGTGGATGTAAAAAAACTATGAAATTATATTTATTTTAAAATTTATAATACCATTTATTTTATTCTATCATTAATAAGGTAATTACTGCATCATCATTGTGACGTAAATAAATTTAATTATATAATTTTTAAAAAATGTAAATAAAATAATATTATTTAGTAAATAGTTTTATATTTCTAATGAGTATTTATAGTCAAAAATATAACTTATATAACCCCATTTAAAAATTGTTTTACTAAAATATATATGTTTTTGTCATTTTTGTCTTTACCTTAAATTAATTAATATAAAGTGTCATTATAACTCTCATGTGGCACTATGGGGTCCCAAAATTGACCCAAGGATTCCCATGGTCAGAAATATATCATCCCAAAAGAATAGTACACACTACTATAAATACGGCTTTTATCAGCGCTAAAAATAGCCTTTAACATCCCTAGAAAAGAGCTCTTAATGCCGGTGAAGATAAAAGGGGGTCCCCTTTATCAACACTTCAAAAAGCACTGATAAAGGGTCCTTTATTAGTTCTTGGTTTTAGCGCTGATAAAATACCCCTTTATTAGCGTTTCGTTTATCAGAGCTTTTTTAAAAGAGCTGATAAAAGGTAAAAAAATAAAAAAAAAAATAAAAAAATTTAAAAAATTTAAACAAATTAAAAAATTTTAAAAAAATTTTAAAAAATATTGCCAATCAGGGGGGGGGGCTTTTATAGTGATTTTCTGTCCCCCTACAGTGCCCCACGCACCCCCGCTACCGTTTAACAACGCTTGCTTCCATATTTCCCCATGCGTACGTGCCCTTGCCTCCACCAGGATTTGAACTCAAGACCTCCCCCCTACGCACCTAAGCACTTACCACTCCTCTATTTTGATTTGTTTTCCAATTCATGATATCTATATATATATATATATATATATTTAGTTATATTTATTGGTATAGTAATATATATTTATATTAATATATATATATAGTCATATTATAATATATATATAGTTATATTAATATATATATATAGTTATATTAATATATATCTCTATTTATATATATATATAGTTATATTTATTTGTATAGTAATATATATTTATATTAATATATATATAGTTATAGTAATATATATATATAGTCATATTAATATATATATATAGTTATATTAATATATATCTCTATTTAAATATAAATATGTAGTTATATTTATTCGGATAGTAATATATATATATATATTAATATATATATATATATATAGTTATATTAATATATATATAGTTATATTAATATATATATATTTATAGTGATATTAATATATATATTTATAGTGATATTAATATATATATATTTATAGTAATATTAATATATATATGTAGTTATATTAGTATATATATAGTTAGATTAATATATATATAGTTATATTAATATATATATATATATAGTTAGATTAATATATAGGTATATAAATATTCATATATTTTTATTTTAAAAAAATGGATATTAGTTATTATCTAGATAAAACTAATATATTTTATATGTAAATATATTTTATTATTTATATTTATAATTAAATTTTTATGTGTGAATATATAAAAAATATGTATATATTGTTATATATTTTATTATAAATAGAAGTGAATTTTAAAAAATGATGAAATTTCAAAGAAATAATATCAATATGAATGTAATAACTTGGAATAAATTCAGTCCCCACAAAAAAAGCCAATAATACCCCCTTAAACGAGGCTGAAAATCCACAAAATGATAAAAAATAGGGATACCCCGACGAAAAACTAAGTTTTGGAGGCCTTATAGACAATTTTTGGCCTCAAAAAAACCTTGAACGGGGTACACCCCAATAATAGCGATGTAGATATCATCACAGGCTTCTATTTGATATGTGGTAGAGCTCAAACATACACCCGGCTCAATAGTTATGTCCGTTTGAAGTTCGAGTTGCGTTTTCAACATATTTTGGATCTTTTTTTAATTTTATTTTATTTTTTAATCTTCAAATTGTTATTAAATGACTATTATTCCATAATAATTAGCAAATTATTAATTAAAAATATTTTTTCAAATTTTTTTATAAGCCATTTTCACTAAATATCTTATATATTAAGTTTGTTAAGTGTAAATGTATATTTATACTAATCTAAAATATATTTATAAATTATATATTATATTTATATCAATATAACTATATAAATATATTTATAAATTAATACTTTTTTTGAAGTCGACCGTTTATCAGTGCTGATAAAGGAGGTCCCTCTATCGGTGCTAAAAAAAGAACTGATAAAGGGGGTGCCTTTGTCAGCGCTAAAAAAGCGCTGAGAAAGGGGTGCTTTTATCAGCACTTTTTTTTAGCACTGATAAAGGGACCCCTTTATCAGTGCTTTTTTTTGCGCTGATAAAGGTACCCCCCTTTATCAACACTTTTTCGTTAGCGCTGATAAATGATTACGCTGAGAAAAACTGTTTTTGTGGTAGTGACACATGTTATGGTAATTTAATATTATTATAATATTATGTTTTACCCTTATTTACCAGATTTACCCTTTTACCATGGTAAATACCATATTTACTGAAGTAATTATTCATAATTTCTAAAAATAAATTTTTTCTATTTACCCAATTTTAAACTCCTATTTCAATATATTGAATCCATTTTTTCCACATTCAAAACACAGAATTGGTAGAAATTAATTTTAAATCAATTATCGTTGTCCAAACAAAAGCTTGTTTTTGAGAAATAATAACTATCAAAAGATTGAAACTTTTTTATGTCCATTTTAAATATGAAATTACAAAAAATGACTTAAATTATATTAAATGATAAAAATATAAGCTAATTATAATTTAAAACCACTCACTTGTCTAATTTAATATTATAAATTATTTTGATTAAAAAAGTTGTTTTTAATTAAAATTTAGTATTTTTCACAATTCATCCAAAATTGAAAGTTCTCAGAAAAGTACAAAAAATTCACCCTAAGCTAATTTCAATATTCAAAATTCAAAAATAAAGTCCATTTTGAAAATTAAAATTTATAATAATTTAAAAAAGGGTATAACTATTCATAACATCTTGTTTCTTTGGTCGTGGTTTGTTAAAACTCCATGTTGCGTACAACACATGCTAATTCATTATTCAAATTGAAATGTACCATGGAAGCTTAGGGTGTTACATCAATTATTACTTACCATTCACCATAATCAATATTGATTAAATTCTTTTTTCATCAAGAATTCAGGGAAGGAAACTCCAGACTGGTTTTCGGATCACAAATGTTTGTGCAAACAGGTTCACCCATCGACGCATCAAATGATCCTCCTAGGTCTCCATATATTTTTCAAGGAGCAAGAATCTTGACTGGGGTAATGGTGATATATAATACTTAGCCATTACTATAGGTTTATCTTACCAATAATAGTGTTTCTATTTATCCTCAAGCTTTTGAAAAGAAATGTCAGAGAGCAATGGGATTAGTCTGAAGTGTTCTCCAAAGAAGTAAGTATTTATATTGTACTCCGGGAATTATAAATTTCTTGATACACTCTAGTAATAATGTTTATCCACTTTCAATATCTATATCTCTCAACTATCTCAAGCGATTAAGTGTCGATTCATCAAGACCAGAGAAGGAAACCCCAGGACATACCCAGGATCTTGTTGAAGGATATTCTACCTTTGCATATAAAAATAAAAAGATTAAATTGTACCTTCTCTTGGTCTTATATTGAGGGAACAAATACATGGTAATATCAAATACATTTCTCTTTAATAATAAATGCTTTGAAAATATTCTTCTGTTTAACATCTCTCGGATCAGTTGCCTTTTCCAATGGATCCTACGATAATAATGCTAATATTTATATTGCTCTAGGAGGAAGGAATGAACTCCTAGGGAAGTCTGAAATAAATACTAATGTTGAACCAAACCTGAAAAAATCTTAAAATGTTGTACCAATTGAATAACCAATGGAACATAATGTAAGAATATCCAATTTGGGTATCAACCAACATTTGTTGGATACCTTAAATGGTGAGGATGCTATAACATTTCAAGCTGCATACACTGAAATAATGGATGCCCTAAATCCAAATTTTATTATTCTTGGTTTCATCAAGGTGTTTGAGGATTTTCATATGAAATTTCAAGGATGTAAGTTCCCATTATTTCACTTTACATACATAATTGTTCTTTTACTTGATACTTCACATCAAAGTTCACCTTATGCAGCTTTGTCTGTAGAAAATTTTGCAAAGGCTCCTCAGGAACAGGGAATTCCACTCTATCCTTCTTCTTCTGAAGTTAGAGAAATACAAACTAAGGACCCACCCCCCCTAATTTATAGATTTTATAAAGCCTTCTATTATAAACACTGTGAAAACTCAAGAGAATACCCCTCCTCAAGAGATATCTGATCAAATTTTTGAAGCTGAGAATAATTGGCATGAATCCAATCACGTGGCCAACTTATTATTAGGAAAATTTTATCAGTTGCATGGACCATACTCTATGTCTTCCCTTTTTCTAAAACTGAAATGATATTTATTTATCATTTAGGGTTATCATCTCACATAGTTAGATCATATGGAAAAGCTTCTATGTTGGCTCAGGCATCAGAAGAAGGTGATGTTTATACTATTCCGAGAGAAGTAGATCAAGGAAAATGTTTAAGTTATCTATTTCAACAGTACATGTTACCCAATTATAGTGGCTTAGATTCAGAGTTAGATATGCAATATTCTACTGGCATGACATGAAAAAATTGGGAGAGACATATATGGAGAATAATTGTTTAGAAGACTCTGGATGAGCTGTTGTCCCATTTTGGTAAACTTCTTACACTATTATGTGTTTTGGGATTTTGTGGATTTCGTTATAGACCAGTCGACAATGTAATGAAAGAAACAATTTGCCGATGGGAGTAGGAATGTTAACTACAGAAAGATATTGAAGATGATAAACAGATTATTAATATTGAGAGCTTCAAAGCTATAGTAGCTGAGGTAGAGGACGTTCATAATAAGAACTCGATTAAAATTAGCCAACAAATTAAAGAATCCTTGAGGGGTTGCCATATCTTCAACGGAAACTGGATGATGTTCATAAGAAACTCGAGTAATTGAACCAGAAACTAGGAGAAACCCAATTGAAGGGATAACCTCCATTTAAACTGCTATGGAATCACTTTTTCAAGCTGAGGATGTTGGAGTTGCTCAACTATCTCAACTTCAACAGGCGGTTGATAGGGCTCATGAGGACATTCAACAAATGAGGAGTCATATTGAGAGTTTATTTTAACACATGATAGAGAGGCTCTATTATATCGATGTCCCTATAATTTCATATGAATGAAAGTAATTTTTTATCCAATCATAAATATATTTATTCTAGCTTTTTGTGATTTCAATATTAAAGAAAATGATGATGATTATTTTTTTACATCAAACCTTCATGTCAGATTATCATCATTATAATGAAAAGAATGGGGGTGCTCAAAATTTTCTTATTAAGCTGATGGGCCTAATGAGTATTGTCTGATTTTTTACTAGGGTTATGTAGAAAACCCCCAAAAACTTTGTATCATTTGACTTTATATTTCTCAATATTACATAAACCATTCAAAAATGTACATTTGGTGAGATAAAACTCATTTTTTTGTCTAGAGATCCCTTTTCGAGTTTCTAGTGTAGTGAGTACACTGTCTCTTGTTGTTGACAATTTAGAGTCATGCATATTTTACTAGAATGGTCTAGTGTTTAAGGTCAAATAGAATTGACCATAAATTTTGAAATTAGATCCCAAACGAGACATAGTTTCTAAGAATTTCTCTAATATTATCTAAATATGTCAAAGGGGAATCTTGAGTCATGATAATTTTATGGTCACAAAATCTAAAACTTTTGAAAAAACAAATGATGTTTATTCCAAGAACGAAGTTACCATTATTTGAAAAACTTTTTATGGGGGTTGTTTTATTCATAGCCGACTAGAGCATATGCTGTATAGGCAGATAGTGGCATCTTTTGACTGAGAGGACTGCTATGTAGGAATCTTATTCAAGGACACCTAAGGAAACGTACTGCATAGTTAGGAAAAAATATCTCTTAGTAATTTAACACATTATTGTTAATAGTCAAAAGAAAGTAAGATTTCAGTGAATCAAGACCATAGTGGGTGGTTTTTCCAAGGAATGGGATTTTAAGAATAATGATTCATCTATGCCGATAAATTTCAGGAATAAGAAAACCACTTCTACACAAATTTGGTGTATAAGGTATATTTAAAATTTATCAAAAATGGGAATTTATGATATCCTGTTATACAGTTTTAAGCCATGCAACGTGGACATTGTATAAGGACCTAGCCCTAAACCATACTTAATATTGAATTAAATGAATAATTCACATTGAGGATCTTTTCAGTTTTATAGTTTTAGAGAATTAGGACCTAACTATTACATCTCAAAAGATTACAAAGTAGTCACTTCTACTAAATTTCCATAAAATAAAAACTCTTAAAAAGAAACATGTCTAGTTCCATGTTTTAGATAGCATGACTTTCCCTTGAACCCATCCTTGACCCTATTCCGCATTAAGTCCAATGAAAAACATTTCAAAAAAACTTGGGGTGAGCCTAAAAAGCTCAATAAGGGATACATAAAGAATGAAAACTGTTAGTTTTTCAAAACTACAAGTAAACCATGTATAATTTATCAAAGTAATACCTTTCACCTTTAGGAAGTAGTAAAAGCTCTTCACTGAATAAAATATCATTACTTACCCTTTTGTAACCAAAAGATTACCATAAAACCCATATAAAGAACACATAACATGTAAAGGTAACTTGGGACATAAACATACTTAAATGGAATAACCATACAGTCGACTTCCACACATATCACTTAATGGAATAGACATACGGCTGACTTCCATACCCAATTCATAAGAGGTTATAACGTAACCACCCGTCCTGCTATTCACGGCACCACCCGTCATATGGTTTATCACGTAACCACCCGTCAAATGTCCAGGTACCATTATTAAACCATAAGACATAAAATAAATATAATGAAAAAATTTTTTACACAATTTGATCACAATATATCACTTAAATAGATTGACATAACAAATCCATTATAAAAACCATTTTCAAAACCAAAATATATAAAAGAGTATACTGTATTTATTTCATTTTAAAAACATTATGGCTTGTTGAGGAAGCCAAAGACCAAATAATACTTGCGGCGACGGAAAAGGTCGTTGTGACCGCATATGTTAAAAGAAACATTCCTTTTTGTCGTTTAGTAAAACGCTTCATAGAAAAAGATTCCTTTTGTATAAAATTAAAATTCAAAAGGGTTTATACACCGTATAAAAGAATGTTGTGTAAAAAACGAAACATGCCTTAATGAAAAGAGATTGAGACGAAGTCCCTTACCTCAGGTCCAACTTGACTCGATCATTATTTAACGTCCTAAATAATAAACTTGAGTTAATTTCTACTTTCTTAATAACCTTTTTCAAATTCATTATTCCTTTTATATCACTTATTACCATGTTATGAACACTATGTAATTATTTAAGTTAATAATGGTCATTTTGTCGATCCTTGGTACTTGAGTAAAAAAAACTCTTTATAATTACAAGTTGTTCATGTGGTAAAATATCCATTATATAAAGAATTATATTCATGATGTAGATATCATATATATCATATATATCCATTATATACATGCATTTATAATATTACATAATCATTTAGAGGTAAGAAATGAAATGCACTGTTCATGGAGACGGTAAGCCGTACGTACTCATGAACGCTACTTTCATTTCTATCTCATACTTTAATGGAGTGAAATTATAATGATATAAAAGTATATTATAATTCCAGTATAATATCATATATAATATCATTAAATCCATCCTTTATATGTCCCACGTATGGCATTAACGAATCAAATCACTTTGAGGGGGCGGTAGTCTGCACTTCCTAAAATGAAATTATCGTGTTACCCACAATGGAAACCATAAAGGTATGCCAAAAATGAAAAATACAGAAGCTTAAGTAAAACATAAACATATTATATATCATATATAAATATATTGTCATCTTAATGGCCACCTTTGAAGGTGTTATATGAGTGTTGACCAATCATCGTTTCGTGAGGTAGAAATTCACCATCCACAGAAACATTATGTTCTTTAACCATTAGATGAAGGTGTGTGTAAGTGTAGCTTGAATAATTCTTATAAAAACATCCTAGTATATTGAGGATACTGGTGTTGTTACAAAAGAAATTTATAAAAAGATTTTAGGGGGTTGGAGAAGCAAAATAAAACATAAGAACACAAGAGAAGACACTATCTTTAAAACGGGTAACTCTTTTTGATTTGAGCTCAAAGGCTTACTTGGGAGGACTTCTGCCCAAAGTGAGGCTTCTAGGAGTAATAGAGGAATGTTGAGAGAAAATTGGGTAGGTTTTGGCCGAGCCAAAGTCTTGAGAGGTGTGGGTAAGGAGGTATAGGTGGGGGCCTTTTATAAGAGGAGAGGAGGGGCACTCTTGGAATGTTAAGAAAAGATACTTTATTATAAAATGATTTTCAGATAAAAATGGTCCCACAATTATATATTTAAAGTATAATGTGATAATGGTGCGAAATAAACCCATCCAATAGGTTTTTGACAAGTGTAGGTCTTAGATTTTACATTGTCATTTCATTTTATTTAAATCATTAAATAATGAGGTAATCAATGCATCATCATGGTTTCATAAATAATTTAATTTATATAATGTGTAAAAATTATAAAAAAAATATCCTGATGTCTGAAATCTTTTTATATTTCTAATGAATATTTATAATCAAAATTATGACTTGTATAACCCCATTTAAAAATTGTTTTAGTAAAACATCTCATGTTTGTGACATTTTTATTTTAACATTAAATAAAAAGTTATTAATGTCATTTTCCTACCAAAGTGGCTCCATGGGGTCCCCAAGTTGACCCATGGATTTTATTGGTCAGCCATGACACATCCAATAATGGTAGGACATGTTTCTAGGTCATTTCATATTATTAAAACATTATTTTTACCTTAAACTACATTAATTACCTCTAATCGCGATTAAGAACATAAAATTTACTATTCACCAAAAATTATTTTAATCTCATTGAACCACATTATACTTCCTAATGACAACCATGTATGTTGGATTTTTAAAATTCAAAACACAGAGGTGGCAATTTTTTATTTAAATGAAAAATCAGTTTCTTTAACTACCACTTAGTGGTTTCACTATTCATCAAAAATTGAAGTTTTTCAGAAAAATACCAAAACTTCACCCTAAGCTATATTTGATATTCCGAACTCAAAAATGATGTCTATTTTACAAAATTTAAAACATATAACTTTCATTAATTAATTTAATAATTAATTCCCGCTGTCAAAACAAATAGCATGTTTTTAAGAAACAATATCTATTAAAAGATTGACACTAGTTTAAGTCCAATTTCAAAGTGAAATTAATTCCAATGACCACTATTGGATTAAATGGTA
This sequence comes from Viscum album, assembly GCA_963277665.1. Classification (NCBI taxonomy): domain Eukaryota; kingdom Viridiplantae; phylum Streptophyta; class Magnoliopsida; order Santalales; family Viscaceae; genus Viscum; species Viscum album. The sequence goes on along the minus strand of OY728143.1, from coordinate 1,993,878,242 downwards.
AAAATATATTCTAATTTAACTTTAAAAACAATTCAAAAGATAATATAATCATATAAATAAATTAGATTAAAAAGAGGTTTTGAATTAAAATACAACATTTTTTCACTATTCATTAAAAAATGATCTTTATCGGAAAAATACCAAAAATTTACACAAAGTAAATTTTGATGTCCTAATTCTAAAGAAGAATTTTATTTGGTACAATTGAATGTATAAGAGTGACCAAAAATATATTTAATGAACGTTTTCCATTAAAAGGCGATAAGTGGGCCTTTAGTGAAAATTAGAGTATATATGCCTAAAATTGATTTTTTTTCATATTTTAAGCCTTTATCCTTTATTGGATAAATGTAAAAACATTTAACAAACATATATAATCATATTTTAGTTATTCTATTCATTCCTGCCAATACAACGACTACGTCTTAACTACCATTTAAAATAATATTATTTTATTATTATAGTGCAATGTAAGATTTCAAAGGAACTCGTTGTTGCGTATTGGGTAAGACATCAAGCATAGAGTTCCCCTTAAATTAATATTAACATTTTATTCAAAAATAGGGATAAATATAAAAAATTTATATTCTTTATTTACCTGGGGTGTTACATCCTTCACCCCTTTTGGGAATTGCGTCCTCTCAATTTTAAAATTGGGCTCGGAAACATCCTTGAAAGTCCCACATCGGAACAAGAGTCGGTAAAAAAATAACTTTAAAATAAAGAAATATAAGTACAGAGGTCACCCGAGTTAACCCATACTAGGATTCCATGTAGGAAAACATGGACATGGAGGAGAAAACATAGGGTCATGTTCTGATGGAGAGTGATAGAAAACATGTTTAGGAGAAAGTTAACCACAAGAAAATCACAAACTTGTGATGGGTTAAACGGTATTCGATTCCCCAGTAGGAAAAGTTAATAGAATTTTTTTTTGTTTTCAGTTAATTTTTATTGAGGAATTTATTCATAAGGAAACATAATTACTTATCATTTTGACTTTCAACTTTTATTATATTTCTTACACAAACTCATATTTTCTCCAAGAGACGAGTATTTATGAAGACTTGTTCACATTAAGAGTACTATAATAAACTTCTAGAGAATAACCTAATCCAAAAAAGAGAACTATATACTTCCCATGACTTTAGACTTTAACCAAAACCAAAACCAAAAAGTTTAGTACAAGATCAGATAATCCAGAAAAGGATAACCCTTTATAAAAAGAAAATCTATTCTTAATCTCCAAAATTTGTCCAACAAAACCCAAAGTTCAACGAGGACCATTTGATAAAAAAATTTTCCATAAAATTCTTCAAATTAAACCAAACTAAGATTGAAACCCAAATATTTGATGGATTTAGTCACATAGTCTTCCAAGTTAAATCATAACATTTATCTCCAAACAACATCAGTTGCTCTTAAAGTCTCGTATTGAAAAGTAATTAACCTAATCACATATCCTCCATGATAGGTTAATAAATTTACATAGATAACCCAAAATCAACTTACTCTTAATTCATAAAATCATCTAACTAAAAATAATTAGTGAAACTAACCAGGGTCTTCACGTAGTCCAGTGGTAGGTGATAAATACCAGTTGCACTTTGGTTGTGGGTTCGATTCCCGCAGCTTTTTCCGACGCGACGGGTTGTCACACGGTCTGTGTGTTGTCCTTTTTACAAAACTATATAATTCTTAAAACATTCCCCAACAATGAGATAAAATCTTCAAAAATAATTATATCATAATTTAACCTCAATTTTATCTCTTGCCTTTCACTTTCCATCATAACATATAACAACCCATAATTACCTTAAAAGTAAGGATCATATAAACCCAAATGGTTCTTTATAACTATGTCCACAAAAGAACAGATAACTATTCCTTGAATAAAACATTCATATATCAGACATCAGGGTTACACATACTATAAAAAGTCTTTTAATGTAACCCCATAAACAAAGGAGACTTAATACTCTTAATAATTTCACCATAACTCTTTAATCCCTTATACGTTGACTTATTACTCATTAAACATTCTTCATGATCCATTAACGATTCCTTTCCAAATTACTCTGAAATACTTCTTTCCTTTGACTGGTCATTGTAAGTTTCTTCATCCTCAATCAGAATGGAATTAGGTATTGGTAAATGAATATTTGTACGATCTTGGTGATCCCATTCCCGAAACATCTTCATAGGACATGTGTTTGCATAATGACCATGCACACCACATTTAAAACATTCAATTGCTCTCTCAGAAAGAACTTATTTCCATTTCCATGAGTCAACTGGATGCTTCCTTTTTCCATGGTAGGTTCTTGATTTATGACCTCCATTTCCACATCTATAGCATATTTCTGTCCCTTTGAAACATTTTCCAAGGTGTTTCTTTCCACATCATTGACACATAGGTTTTTGAACACACTTACCATTATGATTATTACCTATAGTTCCGTAGGGATTTGTTTCTCACATATATGATGCCTTATAGAAATCACCAAGGTTTAGGTGGTCAATTATGAGTCTATATAGTTGGTTGAGGATAAACACAAGAGTCCTCATTGCAGCTCCCATATCATTCAATTGCTCGCTCAGAAAACTGTCACAGTTTCCTTCACATCCACCGTTACTTTGGTGCCTGCTAGATCCAACCATTTACTAAAACAAACAATGTTAGTGTGAGCATATCAAAAAAACCATCATGTACTAAAGAGGAAGATAAACACTAATATATACTTACTCATTCACTTTATCTAAAACTAGGACTCTTTCTAAAATCCTAACCATTATGGTAATGTCACTTATGCTTAGAGAATACTCTAACCTCTAAAGTTATCTAAACCGACCTCTGATACCAACTATAAGGCCCCGGCCTTAAACCTTATTTAATATTGAATTAAATGAATAATTCACATTGAGGATCTTTTCAGGTTTAGAGTTTTAGAGAATTAGGACATAACTATTACATCTCAAAAGATTACAAAGTAGTCACTTCTACTAAATTTCCATAAAATAAAATCCCTTAAAAAGAAACATGTCTAGTTCCATGTTTTAGATAGCATGACTTTCCATTGATCCCATCATTGACCCTATTCCCCATTAAGTCCTGTGAAAAACATGTCAAAAAAACATGGGGTGAGCATAAAAATCTCAGTAAGGGATACACAAAGAATGAAAACTGTTAGTTTTTCAAAACAACAAGTAAACCATGTATACTTTATCAAAGTAATACCTTTCACCTTTAGGAAGTAGTAAAAACTCTTCATAGAATAAAATATCATTACTTACCCTTTTGTAACCAAAATATTACCATAAAACCCATATAAAGAACACATAACATATAAATTTAACTTGGGACATAAACATACTTAAATGGAATAACCATACGGTTGACTTCCACACATATCACTTAATGGAATAGCCATATGGCTGACTTCCATACCCAATGCATTGGAGGTTATAACGTAACCACCCATCCTGGTATTTACGACACCACCCGTCATATGGTTTATTACGTAACCACCCGTCAAATGTCCAAGTACCATTATAAAATCATAAGACATAAAACAAATATAATGGAAAGAAAAAATTTCCACAATTTGATCACAATATATCACTTAAATATATTTACATAACCAATCCATTATAAAAACAATTTTCAATACCAAAATACATAAAAGAGTATATGGTATTCATTTCATTTTAAAAACATTACGGCTTGTTGAGGAAGCCAAAGACCAAATAATACTCACGACGGTGGAAAAGGTCATTGTCACCACGTACGTTAAAAGAAACATTCCTTTTTGTCATTTAGTAAAACGCTTCATAGAAAAAGATTCATTTTGTATAAAATTAAAAGTCAAAGGGGTTTATACACCGTATAAAAGAAAGTTGTGTATAAAATGAAACACGCCTAAATGAAAAGAGATTGAGACGAAGTCCCTTACCTCGGGTCCGACTTGACTCGATCATTATTTAACATCCTGAATAATAAACTTGAGTTAATTTCTACTTGCTTAAGAACCTTTTTCAAGTTCATTATTCCTTTTATATCACTTATTACTATGTTATGAACACTATGTAATTCTTTAAGTTAATAATGGTCATTTTATCGATCCTTGGTACTTGAGTCAAAAATAAACTCTTTATAATTACAAGTTGTTAATTTGGTAAAATATCCATTATATCAAGAATTATATTCATGATTTAGATATCATATATTTCATATATATTCAGTATATACATGAATTTTTAATATTACATAATCACTTAGAGGTAAGAAATGAAATGCACCATTCATGGAGACGGTAAGCCGTACGTACTCATGAACACTACTTTCATTTATATATCATACTTTAATGGAGTGAAATCATAATCATATAAAGGTATATTATAATTCCAGTATAATATCATATATAATATCATTAAATACATCCTTTATACGTCCCACGTATGGCATTAACGAATCAAATCACTTTGAGGGGGCGGTAGTCCACACTTCCAAAAAAGAAAGTATCGTGTTACCCACAATGGAAACCATAAAGGTATGCCACAAATGAAAAATAAAGAAGCTTAAGTAAAACATAAACATATTATATATCATATATAAATATAGTGTCATCTTAATGGCCACCTTTTAAGGTGTTATATGAGTTTTGAATAATTATCGTTTCGTGAGGCAGAAATTCGCCATCCACAGAAACAGAATGTTCTTTAACCATTAAATGAAGGTGTGTGTAAGTGTATCTCGAATACTTCTTATAAAAACATCCTAGTATATTTAGGATACTTTTTTTGTTACAAAAGAAATGAATAAAAAGAGTTTAGGGGGATGGAGAAGAAAAATAAAACATAAGAACACAAGATAAGACACTACCTTTATAATGGGTAACTCTTTTTGATTTGATCTCAAAGGCTTCCTTGGGAAGACTTCTGACCAAAGTGAGGATTCTAGGAGTAATATAGGGATGTGGAGAGAGAGAGTGGGTAGGGTTTGGCCGAGCCAAATGCTTGAGAGGTGTGGGTAAGGAGGTAGAGGTGGGGGCCTTTTATAAGAGGAGAGGAGGGGCACTCTTGGAAAGTTAAGAAAATATACTTTATTATAAAACGATTTTCAAATAAAAAGGGTCCCACAATTATATATTTAGAGGATAATGTTATAAGGGTTAGAAATACACCCATCCAATAGGTTTTTGACAAGTTTAGGTCTTATATTTTACATTGTCATTTTATTTTATTTAAATCGTTAAATAATGATGTAATCGCTGCATCATCATGGTGTCATAAATAATTTAATTTATTTAATGTATAAAAATTATAAAAAAAATAAATATGTAGGAAATCTTTTTATCTTTCTAATGAATATTTATAGTCAAAATTATGACTTGTATAACCCCATTTAAAAATTGTTTTAGTAAAACATCTCATGTTTGTGACATTTTTATTTTAACATTAAATAAATAGTTATTAATGTCATTTTCCTACCAAAGTGGCTCCATAGGGTCCCCAAGTTGACCCATGGATTGTATTGGTCGGACATGACACATAAAATAAGGGTAGGACATATTTCTAGGTCATTTCATATTATTAAAACATTATTTTTACCTTAAACTACATTAATTACCTCTAATCGCGATTAAGAACATAAATGTTACTATTCCCCAAAAAAATTATTTTAATCCCATTGAACCAAATTTTACTTACTAATGACAACCATGTATGTCGGATTTTTTAAATTCAAAACACAGAGGTGGCAAAGTTTCATTTAAACGAATAATCAGTTTCTTTAACTACCACTTAGTGGTTTCACTATTCATCAAAAATTGAAGTTTTTCAGAAAAATACCAAAAATTCACCCTAATCTATATTTGATATTCCGAACCCAAAAATGATGTATATTTTAAAAAATTCAAAACATATAAGTTTAATTAATTAATTTAATAATTAACTCCTGTTGTCAAAATAAATAGCGTGTTTTTAAGAAACAATATCTATTAAAAGATTGACACTAGTTTAAGTCCAATTTCAAAGTGAAATTAATTCCAATGACCACTATTGGATTAATTGGTAAAAATATATTCTAATTTCACTTTAAAACTAAGTAAAAAGATAATCTAATCATATAAATAAATTATATTAAAAAGAGGTTTTTAATTAAAATACAACATTTTTCACTATTCATTAAAAAATGATCTTTATCGGAAAAATACCAAAAATTTACACAAAGTAAATTTTGATGTCCCTATTCTAAAGAAGAATTTTATTTGGTCCAATATAATGTATAAGAGTGACCAAATATATATTTAATGACGGTTCACCATTAAAAGGTGATAAGTAGACATTTAGTGAAAATTAGAGTATATATGCCTAAAATTGAATTCTTTTTGTATTTTAAGCCGTTATCCTTTATTGGATAAATGTAATAACATTTAACAAACATATATAATAATATTTTAGTTATTTCTATTCATTCCCGCCAATACAACAGCTACGTTTTAACTACCATTTAAAATAATATTATTTTATTATTATAGTGCAACGTAAGATTTCAAAGGAACTCATTGTTGCGTATTGGGTAATCCATCAAGCATAGAGTTCCCCTTAAATTAATATTAACATTTTATTCACAAATAGGGATAAATATAAAAATTTCATATTCTTTATTTACCTGGGGTGTTACACATTGTATTGTGCAGTTTTAAGTCATGTAGTGAGGATATTTTGAGGCTTTAATTTAAGGTCTTTAGCTTTGACCAAAGGTATGAGACTCTACAAATTTCTTGATAAACTATTTTGAAACATACAACCATATTCATTTATAGAAAGGAAGAATAATAAAACTTGATTTAGGAATTTCTGGATCCAAAGAATGATATGGAAAAATGGATAAAAGGAATTAGAGGAAGTGTTTCTTAACAATGAAATTACCATTATTTGACCAACTCGTTATGGGGGTTGTATCATGTAGGTCCTACTTCGGAATATGTTGCATATCAAAATATTGGAATCTTTTGACTAACATGTGTGTTATGTAGGAAAATTTTATGCAAGGCCTCTAGGGGCATGTACTGCATAGTCATGAAAAGACCTCTCATAAGTTTGACTTTCTATTGCTAAAAGCTAGAGAAAGTTTATGGAGATTCAGATTTTCCAATGGAAAATGTTTTGTTTATGAATAAAGGTACATGAATATGGAGATGGTATTTCCAATAATGATTTCTATAGAATATAATGAATACGATTTCTACGAAGGTCTGATCCAAAAGTAGGAAATATGGTGTTTGTAGTTTTTAGGTCATATGACCAGAACGAAAAATGGAAATAGTGTATGATATGTGGTCAAGTAATCCAAGGTTATTTCATATTGATTTAAACATGTGGAGAGGGAAATGCGTAATCCATGGTCTTCTAAAATTCTAGATTGAGAGAAAGGTAATGGGAAACATATACATGAATGACTACTTTAAAATACACATTCTTTTATATTGTTATCAAAGTTTGAAGGGGGAAAAGACACTTTAACCAAAAATGAAATTACCATTATTTGACCAACCCATTATGGGGGTTTTATTATTTAGTTCAAACTAGGGAAATGATTCATAGTCAGGTAGTGGTATCCTTTGATTGGAATTCTCCTTATTTAGGAAACTTATGCAAGGAAAACTAAGGGCACATACTGCATAGTCAGGAAAAATAGTTCTCACATATCAAAAATTATGTCACCAGAAATAGTAATAAAGATTATGAAAATATGAAAATATTCACGATTAAGAGTGTGAAATATGGAAGGGGTAATGCTCAATGAATATGAGAAATATTTTAATCAATATTGACCATGAGTTTGGATTCCTTTACATAGATCTGACTCAAATGTAAGATGAAGACATTCCTTATTTCCTTTGAATCACATTTATATTGTACAATTTACAGTCATGCAGCAAGGACATGATGTGATTCTGATGTAATAAGGAAATATTTATTTTGGTTAGACTATGGAATTAAACCCAACTGTCACTATGTATCTGATATGGATGATAATCAAGCCGTATGTAGTTCTTTAAACATTCCCTATGCAGGTATGATTATTACATAGGGAATTAATGGGGGGGGGGGGTCATGGTTGGGCCCAATATTAGAGATCTAGGCATCTATATGTATCTCAAATAGATTATAATCAAGCCTAATGTAGTTCTCGAACAACCATATCCCACACCAATTGAGTTTAATGTGCGATATGGGGGATTTAAACATATTATATAAAAATGATTTAAATTTAAGACAAAAGATGGTATGAAAATCAATTAATGTATCTTAAAAGATCATTATGTGTAGATATAGTTCATATACCAGAGAAGAAAAGGGAAATAAATAATTTCTATTTGTGGATGGACACAAGATTGGAGATCCATGCATATTCATGTATCTCATATGGATGATAATCAAGCCACACATAGTTCTTAAAATGAGTCCCCAATGCAGATCTGGCTCAAACAGAGGGATAAATGGAACTCATGTGACACTAAGAAGTATAATCTATATCTATAATTCTTGCATATTGAAGATATTAATGTAAAATAAATAATATGTTAACCATACATTTTAACATCATGCAATGAGGAAAAATGAGGTCATGTAGTTTAACATCGTGAAACAAGAAAAAAGATGTTATACATATTATCCTCATGCATCATGGATGCTTATGGTCGTTATGCCATTTAATGTCTTGCAACAATGAATTTGTGTTGGGAAGTTAGAGTCATGTAGTGAGGATATTTTGTACAATTTTAGAAAGTATTTTTTCAAGAATCTCGCATTAGTTGGAGTTGTAAAAAGCTCTAAATCCATTGAGATTAGGGAATGATCTCCATTTGAGTAGACCTTAAACTACTAGAAATCATAATTATACTAACTCATATATACCAGAAATTTGTAAAAACAGTTTGTATAGGTCCCCTATCCCAATGGTTTTGCCAAACCATTGGGAAAATCCCACTCTGAGACCAATTTTTTAAATGGTTTGGAAAAAATGGGGAAAGGGTATGGATTTCCCAATGGTTTTTCCGAACCATTGGGAAAATCCAACTTTTAGACATATTTTCCCAAGATTTTGAAAAAATTGTTGGGAATGAGTATGGATTCCCCAACGGTTTTGCGAAACTGTTGGGAAAATCCCACATTGATACCTTTTTTCCCAGTGGTTTGGAAACGCCATTGGGAAATCCATACCCTTTCCCCATAGTATTGCCAAACCATTGGGAAAATCCCACTTTAAGACCACCTTTCCCAATGGTTTTTCCAAACCGTTGGGAAAATCCCACTTTGAGACCATTTTTCCCAATAGTTATGCCAAACTACTGGGAACGGGAATGGATTTCGCAATTTTTTTTTCTAACAATAGGGAAAATCACAATTTGATACAACTTTTCCCAATAGTTTGGAAAACCCATTAGGAAAGGGTATGGCTTTCCTAATTGATTTTCCAAACCATTGGGAAAAGAACACTTTTTTAAAACGTTTCCCAACAGTTTCATAAAACCATTGGGAAAGGGTTGGTACCTATCCCAACAGTTTTAAGAACTATTGGGATAGGTACACTTATTTTTTATGAATTATTTTGTTTAATATCACCAAATAAATCAATATATAAATTACACACACACACAAATATATATATATATATATATATATTCACAAAATTAAAATATAGGATAGTTGTTAAGTCTGTGATATATAACCCACAGGTTGTGGGTTAAAACCTCCATTGTAACTTTTTTTAATTTACCTATACTTATGGTTTTGACATCCTTTTGGTTATTTGGTGTGGGGATAGTCCAATCCCAATGGTTTGGGAAACACTGGTGGGAAATACCTATCCTAATGGTTGGAAAACTATTGGTATAGGTCTATACCAGTGGTTTTCAAACCGTTGGGATAGGTCTTTCCAAACAGTTTTCCCTAAACCATTGGGATAGTTCTATCCCTATGCCAAATCACCCAAAGGCTTCCCAAACTATTGGTATAGTCTACACCAATGGTTTGGGGACCTATACCAACAGTTCCAAATCATTGATATAGGTGACTTTTCCATTAGTGTTATGCATGGAATAAGGTCATTCCCAATTTAGTTCAAGCTTTTGAGGTTTCATTCTTGGTATCATTGGAGTCTTGAGGAACAATACCAATTCTCCTTGATGAAATGAATAGAGTCAAACATTATGGTTAAAGGCTCGTACTATTCCGTTTTGATGGACTTCTAAATGATGCCAAGTATACAATATTTTTTTTGTCTAATCATTCCAACTAATCAAATTGTTTCTAAAACATTTCATATATAGGTAACTCATCATAGATAGCAACTCTAAGAGAAATAAATTGTATTTCAATTTACAATAAGGCTTCTGTGTCATACACCAATAAATATGGGGTTGTCGGAGTGGTAGTATGAGTAGTAGTCTCGTAAGCCCATAATGCATGAAAACTTTTTTTTGGCCACTATTTTTTATCTTTATCCACCATTTTCGAGAGTATTTTTGACAGGGTCTTATTAAAGGTCTCTATCTATCCATTGGCTACCGCATGATAGTGGGACCAATGGTTGGATTTGATATTAATCTCTTGATAAAATCTTGACATCAACAAAATAGAAATTGGTTCCATTGTCCGTCAATATATTTTGAGGGACAACAAATATGGTGATGATTTTAGTTTTGAAGAAACTGATAATGATTTTGGATCCAATTTTTTTTATAGGTATTGCCTTAACACATTTGGATAAGAAGTTAGTAGTATGATGAATATACTTGAATTGCTTAGTCTTAGCTAGTGGATGAGGTCCTACAACATCTACTCCCCATGTGGAAAATGGAAGGAGTATTTAGACGTATGTAGAAACTCTGTGGGTTGATGAATGAAGTTGGAATGCACTTGGCAGGGATAAAATTTATTTGTAAAATCTATGCAATCCTACATCATTAAAGGCCAGAATTATCCAATACTTCAAATTTGATCAGAAAGCCTATGCCTAAACTAGTGAGCACCACAAGCTCTTAAATAGACATATTTCATGACATCTGCAGTTTCTTCTCCATCAACACACCTTTTGATGATTCCATAAAAACCTCATTTGTAGTGGATCTTATGGTGATCTGGACTATCATAAAGAGTGAAATGGACAACTCATCATTGGATCTATTCTTTTTCAGCTCTATATGGTAGAAGTACTCTATTTTGAAGGTATTCCATGATGGATGTCATCCATCCTATGGTATGACCATATGGATCAAAAATTGGGATAATTTAATTTATTTTCTCCATTCAAGTTTAAATGAAATGTGGTACAACACGACGATGGGAAATATTGATGATTTTATCATCCGGATTTTGATCTTTCAGGGTTGTGGCTGCATTAGCCAGTGCATCATATTAGGAATTTTGTGGTCGCAAGATATAAGACTATGTCAGATCTGTGGAAAATTCAGCCACTAACCATCTAACGTAATCACACAGAGGGGGTTAACTCTTCTTTTCTAATAGCATAATCCCGATTTATTTGTTTGATTACCAACTCTGAATTAGATATCACTTTCAAGTGGTTCACTTGTAACTAAAGTGCCTATTCCAAGCCTGCTATGAGAGCTTGATACTCTGCACCATTATTGGTACTTACTTCTGTGAACAGGAAGGAAAAAGGCAACACTACCTTTTTTTGGGAGATAAGTACAATTCCTAAACCAGATTTTGTTTGTTTAAGGATTTTCATTATCTTCCATGTTGGGATTCTAGAGGAACCATCAATGTATATTTACCATGTTTGGGAATTATCTTGAATACATAAGTCCTCTTCATCAGGAAGTTCAGTATTCAATGATTTATCTTCTGCAAATGGGTGTTCAACAAGGAATTCAGCCAGTGTGTGTCCTTTTATTACCTTCTAAGGCACAAAATGGATATAAAACTGTTGAAAAATAACTTATCACCATGATAAATTCCCTGTAATCATAGGATATCTAAGAATAAATATGAACGACTTATTGCGAGACACCTATTGTACCTCATGATGTTGCATCCAGGAAATAGTTTTCAATAATTGAATATCGAGTTTTTGTATCAAGCATATTTCAAATGAGATAGTAAAGTCTGTTTTTATTCCCAATATCATTCTTTTGGGGAAGTAAGGCACTCAGTGATCTCTCTAAAGCTGTCACATAGAGAATAAGTTGTCTTCCTTCAATAGGTGGAATTAATATAGATGGACTCAAGAGATATTTCTTGAGGTTATCAAATTCCATTTCTCAGTCTTCAGTCCATTGATAGGAAACTCCCTTCATCATTAATCTAGTAAAAGGAAAACAATTTCCTGCCAAATTAGCAACAAAGCGTCAAATATTGTCCAAGTTTACTTATATTTTACTTAATTATTCCAAATTTACAGGAGGTGACATGCCAAGGATTTATTTTGTTTTCTTGGGATCAACTTCGATGCTATGATGGTGTACAACTAAGCTGATGAATTTTTATAAGGTTACAACAAAAGCACATTTCAAAGGGCTAATCTTCAAATTGTGTCGCTGAAGTTTATGGAATATGGTCTCTATATCATCCAAGTGATTGGAACATTGTCAGGATTTAACCACCAAATCATCCACATAACATTCATGAAATCTTCCTATGAAGGGTTTGAAGGTATTCTTAATGGCACATTAATAATATTTAAGAAAAAAGGCATTATATTATAGAAAAACACACCTTGAGGGTCTCTAAAGGATATAGACTCTTCATCCTCTTGGACAATGCAGATTGGATTGTACCTAGAGTATCCATCCATGATAGAAATAGCTTTATAGACAGTTGTTACATCAATTAAAATCTCTATGATCAGAAATGAAAATTCATCTTTAAGACAATTCTTATTAAGATCTTTGAATTCAATTCAAAATATTATTTTCCCATTCTTTTTTTTTCATTGGGACACCATTGGACAGCCATTTTGGATATTGAACCTCCTTGAAAATATTATCCTTGATGATATTATCAACTTCAGCTTTAATTTTAGAGGCATGAGTTGGGTGCATTCTTCTTGCTGCCTGCTGGAATCCTTGATGTTCTTCTGAAAAAAAATGATGAGTGGATACATAGTGATTAAGACCAGTCATTTTTGTATAATTAAAAGAAAATATATCTAGATGTTTCTTTATATATGTGGTATAAATCTATTTCTCTTCAGAAGTCATGGTCACAGTTATTAGTGTAGGGTGTGTATCTTCTTCTGTACCCAGATTTATTTTTCTGACCACATCCACAGTGTTAGAGACGCCATCCTCAAATGCGGGATTATCATCTTTGAGATCTTCTTCTTCCTCTTCCTTACTTTTCACTTCTTCTATTTATACTTTAATATTATATTATAATGAAAAACATTCAATTCTTGTATAGGAGTCAGTATTTGGACAACCTGGAAAAGAGGCCACCATTTGTGACCCTACTGATGATGAAGGGTCTTTGTGGAGTAATAAATAGGAGATGATGGGTTAGCAATGAACATATGTGTCTTCCTTTATTATTACTACAACTTCTTCCAATATTATTGGTAAAGCAAAGGCATGCTGAAGTTTTGTGGATGAATTGAAGACATATCCATTTAATCTTCCATCACTACTTAGTAAATAAACAATTTCTCCCATGGTGTCAGGCTCGATTATTGAAATTTACATTATGGAAGTCACCAATTTTGTGTTTAGATTTGGATTTATCCTTTCAATTTGATTGATAGTCAACAACTAATCAATACTCAAATGTTTTAATGGGTTTTTTAGTATTTTTTCAGACCATTTGGATCATTGATTCTGGTTACCTCTATTATCATGGACCTCATTTCCTTCATGTGATAAAATTCTGCCTCATTTTTTTGAGATTCCCATGTTTTGAATGAATCCTTCTCACCATAAAATGTTCCACTTTGACCATTGAAAAATTACTTGACACATTGGTGGTATGAATAGGGTATGGATTTATGTTGATGTTTCTAAGGCCTCCCAAGATGTTGTTAAAGATTATGTATTAACGGAAAACCATAAAACCTGAATTAGACACAAGATATATGAACTTAATTATGAGTGTAATCTGGCCCATAGTTTCTTACTCATTCATGTCATAACCTAGAATCATTAATGTTGAAGGAGATAAGTAAGATTTAGTGGGGGCCAATAGATGAATTTTACTAATAGGAATGAGGTTGACTCCTGAGCCGTTGTCAATGAAGGATTGTCAGTTGTCTATGTCATTAACCCTTTTAGATAGATACAAGGGCCTTATATGTCCATGTAAAACATTATCTTAATCTTCATATGTAAATGATATAACATCATGACCTTTATCATAATCATTATATATATGGTAAACCTCAGCAGCAACAACTTCATTTTCAAACTCTTGAGGACTTGACAAAGCCTCAATAAGTGCTTCTTGAAGATCTTTTGATAGATTCAGGGCATCTGAAATAAAAAACATGGCCAATACATATGATAGTTGTTTCTAAAAATGATACTTTTGGTCAAGTGGTCTGTGTTTCCCAGCATATAGATGCAGTTTTGCAGGTGCTTTAGAAGTTGATTCTACTGTTGTAGATGTACCCTGTGTCAGAGAAGAAGGTAGAAATACTCCTATCTTTGGTAGTTTATACGAACTAGGTCTATGTACCTACTGATAGAAAGATAGTGTAAACTGTAATTGGTCCTCCCAAATAATCATGTTAGGACCAAACCTATCATGTGTGGAATAATCACCTTGTTCTTGTAGATCCCATTGAAAGGATCGCCCATGAGTTTTCGCTCCATATATGGTTCGAGCAAGGGTAGAGTTAAAATAGTGGATTCTAAAATACCCACATCTTCCATTGTATCCTCAACCTTGGATTATTCCTCTACTTCCCCAGTTAGGTACATGTAAGTTAGGCTTATTCTAATTATTGTTACCATCAGAATATGGATCTGTTATGTGGATAATGTTGACAGAACCAAAAATCAATTCTTCATCTGATGAAGATTATTCATGATAGGTCAGTTCAGGTTGTGCCATTTTCTATGGTGGTGCCAGTTATTTTGAAAAAAATGGAATGAAATATTCCAAATTCAAAGACAATATTGGTCTTTACACGGCCTCATCTTCTTCTTAATGATCTTTTTTCCTTTTGATCATGTTACTTCTTTGAGGATTGACCTTTGGAGGACTGATCTTTTGGGGAAGGTGGTTTTACTATGATGGGAGTGAAAAAAATACCAAATTAGTTGTTTCAACTCAGTTCGTAGAATATCATGATTTTAGTCGATCATTTTCTTGATCATCCAATCATTATATTTCTGTGCGTTTTTACATTTGACTTCTTGTCCTTCGCCTTCTTCCACTACATCAGTAGTAGTAACACATGCTACATTGGATGATGAACTTTTCAACTTCAACTGTCCAGAGTCTACCATTTTTTGTTAGATTTCACTGAAAACAAAACACTCTTGAATGAAATATCCCAACATCTGGTGAATGGAAAAACATTTCGGAAGATCTTAGTCTCCTTATTTTTTTTGGTTTTATCAACCTTGGTAACTGAAAAAAAGAATTTTACAATGCTGATCTGAAATAACCGAGAACCTGTTCATTCCAGAAAGAATAAACTTTGTTCTTTAACTCCACAATCTGTTTTCACCTTTGATCCCTTTGATCATCTTCATGAGGTGGTCATTGCTGCTTATGATCAAGAGGCGTAGCCCTTCAACACAATGAATGTTTTGATGTGGAATCAGGTGCAGGTGCTTGTTTGAGTGTCACTGTAGCAGCCTCTTCTTCCCCTATTCTCATTCTCGGAGCTGATGGAATTACCTATGATTTAGAATTATCTTTTAATATGAAATCCTACAACTATTGGAAAATTGAAGCAAGGTCTCAAAACCATTCTGTGTATTTCATAGGGATCAACGGCATGCATAACCCAGAACACATATTTTCCAGAACAATTGGAAGCAAATCTTCCCCAGGGAGTGATAAATTTAATGAATATGTTAATTATTTCCATCGAGCAATGAAATCTGAAGCTCTTTCATTTTAACTTTACATGCAATTTTTCTGATAAAAAACTATTGTCTTCGGTAGCGTTGAGCTCAATTGAAGAATGAATTTCTGACCGAGATATTCCCATCCAGTAATTGATCGATATTTGAAACTAGTATACAATACAAAAGCTTGTACTTGTAATGACTTCACAAAGCAGCTGAGCTTTACTGCTTCTTGTTATTAGTAGTCTCCATCAAGTAATAACAAGAGGAAAAGAAATGTGTTAGGTATTTCTCTGCATCTCCCAAACCATTAATGATTGGGAATGTAGTATTCACAAAATTTGGTGGGTGGGGGGGGGGGGAATCAGATCCACCCATTCAGGGTAATCTCTCTTTTCCAGATGAACTAATGTACATTATTCTTCATATCTTCCAATTGAGTTGTTAATGAATCAATTGTGTTCATAAGCATTTGGGGAATATATATATGTGATGAGACCTATACAGGTATATCATCTGAAGATTGAACTTGTTCAACGACCAAAAAAACCACAAGTATTGGTGCAGTTATTTGTCTTGGATAACCCATATGAACATGCTTTTAAATATGTGTTTGATCCTGCCCTAGCCGTGTAACCATTGGTAGGAATTCATTATCTGTATCTATAGTTACCACAAATCCTCTTTACAGAGGATATCCTACAGGATGTACATGTTGGTGATCTACCTAGGGAGTATTTCTAGCAAGAATGATGTATTTCAGTAACTCTGTATTGAGTCGTTTTAATTATTTCATCTCCACTTGATGCAATGAAAATTATTATCCCAGAAAAACAGATTGAACTTCTCCATTGTAAAAGTGATACATGATCTGAATTTTACCTATCCCCTTGTTAGATACCTTTTGAAGGGGTGGGATTTGATTATTTGAGGGCATACCTAGATTTTAGGTAAGTCTTTGATTTAGGGTCCACACACCTCCTTCATTTTACTCAATTTGTACCTTATTATGGATAAAAAATTTATAATTTAATTCCCCTCAGCGAGAATCATTTTCTGAAGGTTCTTCTACAATGGTGATAATGACATTTATTGATGCATAATGCATTGATGGAATTCATTAATTGTCTTTGTAAGATCGTCTTCTTCGGAATCTTCCACGAGACTCTAGTCTCTTAAATGATGAATTCCTATAAACTGTTTATAGGAATGTTACACTAAGAAAATCTATGGATAGTTTAGTTATGCATTCTCTTTGTGGATTATTCTGTAATCAGAAAAATACTGACTTTTGTTGAGGAGCGGATTATAGATTTAAAAAATCCTCCAGCTCTGCAGGCTAGGGATATTTTTTCTCTTCTTCTTTTTACCATCGAACATTGTTTATTGAATTAAAAGGTTGAATAAAACAATCCTCTAGCCCTATAGGTTGCGGTGTCTTTTAAACTTCTATAGCTGCGATTTTCACAGTGGCTCTTCTTATTTTGCAAATTTTCATTCAGACATTAGTTGGGTGCATTATCCGAAAACCACTCAAACCACCTGTTTTAGAAGACCATTGAGCTATTATAGACAATTGAGCCATATGATAGCTGACATACTCTATGAAGAAGGCCTTCTGAAGATTCTCATATGCTTAGTGAAAAATTATATCAATATCTTTCTTTCTTTGGGCCTGGCTCTGATGAGAGCTAGTTGACGCCTATTCTTGAGAAAATACATGATTACATAGAAAATATATTTATTGTTGTCAGACATGTAAAATAGCATTTCATGATACCACTTTTGGAGTGATTTGTTGATTCTAGAGTGCAGTGAAATAAATTTCTCTATGTTCACCCTATCCTCTGATAGGAACACCAAATGGGGTATCAAAAATTACCTGGCGTAGCCTCTTTAGAGCATTGAGTCATGCCCGCTGAAGGGTTCTCTGCTACTTTTCAAACTTTGGATGTCGGTAAACGAAGAGAGATGCCAAGTCAATTTGGTCATAAAACCCTTCTAATACCTTTAAATGATTTTGATATTCATCCTATTGTAATACATTGGTTTTCAAATGACAAAGAGTCAACTATAAGTTTAGGTAGACATCATGAATGCAATCTTCTTCCATCAATTCTAAAATATTATATTGAGAGATTTCCAAAGGCCAGAACATGAATGGTATTTCTCTTTTATCCAATTGTTTTCTCATTTTTAACATATCTTCATCATATTTCACTATAGGTTTCTCCACTTGGTCTGACCAAAGTGGATGCTTCTCGATTTTTTTATTAAAAATAATGGAATCAGCCACTTTATAATCTGTTGTATTGGAAGACAAAATCCCTAAGGGAGGTTCAAAGAATGATTATTACCTTAATATGTCTTCTAGTTGACAATGTATTTCACCAGTTAATGACAAGGTATTAGACATGACTGGCGTTGTGTTGGAAAGTGCCTCGAGGTAAAAGGAATTTTCCATTAATACATTACCAATTATAGAATTATCTTGACAATAAAAAAAATACTGCAGAGAGAACTTTTGCAGTGAATACCATCATGGGAAGGACCACTATGCTGGATTATGTAAAAGGATAAATCTTATTTCTCTTTGGTTTTCTGGCCACACGGAGGGTTTCCATGGCTCTCATCTGGAGATAGGCTCTCTAGACTAATCGAAGATTCATGATGCAAGCCTTCATGATGAAGTGTTCGATGGGGTATATTAGAATTACTACCACTACCCCCAAAATTTTGTAATGATAGGGTAAGATCTTGAGATACAACAGATGAATGTCTGAGGGATTCAATAACTCTAGCATTAAGAGGAGCTAGATTACAGTTTGGATATTGATTTTTAACTATGTTTGAAAAGACTTCTTATTAGATATTCTATTACATGTTTTTTTGGGACCACTTGTAGGGAGAAGTGGTTGTCATGGGAAGGTTTATGTGCCTTAGAGTGGTCATCATAATGGGATGATTACCTCTAATTGGAAAGCGTTTATATTCCCGATCATATTATCCAAATGATATGGGGGAGTATTCCCAATAACCCTCCTGGACTAGAATAGAGTTATGTATCTGCTCTGAGATGGAATTTCAATGTGTCATGCCAGGTGTGGAGTTTGATTTATGTGTTTGTTCCCCTAGTATTGTTTAAGTTGTTATTATGATATTCTATCACACTTATCGAATATGGTCAGAAATTTCAGTCTACCATTCTACCATTACTAAGATGTGTTTGGCGAATTCAGTGGCCAGAATGGGAAATATGTCCATTCCATGTTGGGAGTAGGTGTATGTGATTTCTCCTATCCTCATTTTCCTATCAATGGGTACTGGAAGTACTCATGTATGACGGTAGAGAGTTGAGTCTTCCCCAAATTTGTCTTCAGAGCTTTCTGACTGACTTCTCCGGGTGCTGCGAAACGAGACTGTTGGTAGGCTTGATGAATGTTGGAAGGTGTATGTACCTCCTGGCTATTCTCTATCAAACATGTTTTCTAAACATCATTTAATATTGGAAGATGATACTAATAGAATAATTGGTATGTGTAAGCATATTTATGTTCCTATTTACCAATTTCCACCACATTTGATTGGCAGGATTCCTTAAATGCAATCAGATGATCTTGCTAACTAGCTGAGGATTTGTAAACTGGTGTATGTGCCTGTTAATAGTACTCCACAATATTTTTTAGGTGGGATTGGTGGGTTTGTTCAAGATGAGTCTGCTGGGAAGCGGAATTAAGACGGAAAAGTGTATGTGCCTGGTCATTTTTTCCATCATGTTACGTTGATGGAATTATCTGGAAGAGTAAAAGGTAAGATCCTGCTCTCTATTGACCGAATGTTTTCTCTGGTGGTTAGTCTTTTATGCTCAGGAATGAGGGACCTAGGCTGAACTTCCATAGGCAAAACCCCCATTATGTTGGGTGTTCACTATCGCGCGATTCTTATAACAAAAATTGTTGGTGGGAGTCCTTAGGAAGGACCCCTTTATGATTGAATTGAGGCTATCAGTAACCTATTAATCCAACTACCTATAGTAAATGAGGGACTAGTTGTTGAGTTCCTGGGATAAATACCCAAAACATTTAAAGATGGTGGTTGACATCATCTGCTTCTTGTCTATTGGTCATCACTGAATTGAATATAAAGGGTTATTATTATCCTAGAGAGCCTATCGGGTAGCCCCCATGGTTGGGTATATACCATGCTGACGTTACTCCCTTACCAATACATTGGAGACCCATCATTGAAGGAACTGATTTAGTGATGGAGTTCTTCCAACAGATGATGATCTTGGATGAGTAGCGTCCTAGACATTCATGGGTTCAAACATAAAGGGAGCCATTTTGGAGTGAAGGGAGTTATAATAAAAAAACATAGACCAAGAATATACCCCATTAAAGAATCTTATTTTTTATGGATACATGCATGATTTATTCCTTTGTCTGGCCTTCCATTATCAATTGGTAGGGACCTGATGGGTGGGTAACATTATTAACATGGTTAAAGATTCATGTCGTGTTCCCCTTTTTTGTTTCGTAGTTCATTTAAATGTTTGTACTAGTTTAAGAATAACTGCATCTAGGTGGTTTTCACTGGATTTATTCATGGAACTGAAAACATCCAATACTTCATTATCTAAAAGGTAACTTCTTTTCAAAGGCTGACATTTTTTATGTTTGAACTTTATGAAACTTATGAACATGCATTGTTCGAGAGGATGGGAGGTTTGACTCATCACACCATTTGGAGGGGGGGATTTGGTCTACTCTATGACTCTGTTTATAAATTTAAGATATTTTCATGAATCCTTATTAATTCAACAAGTATTACATATGTTTCCCTTAGAATTTTCTATCACTTTTTAATACATGTTAAATTTAGAATCATACGTGTGTATTCGAGGTTCTTCATTAATGGATATATCTACATGTATTTGAGGTTCCCCATCTATTTAATCCTCTCATATAATATTTTGTGATTCATTTAATCATTGTTATGACGATACTGGGTTTTAATCCACTCAGTGGGGCACTTTGTAATTTATTGTCATCCAGGGAAACAAAGGTTTGTTTTGATATTGGGATCGTACCAATAAAATGGGATTTCTATGTATCCATGTGAAATGAATTAGAACCCTCATAGTTTGGTGCCGCTTAATGGGACACATCATACATTTTAAGGTCATGTGATATTGACCTAGCAAAATAGTTTAATTTCATGTGGTAAAGACATATAAGAAAAAGGTTCTTAGTCAAAGTTTGGTGTGGGACTTATGCTAAATCATCCCAAGGGATTTTAAAATAATATGGGATTCCATGTAAGATTAGAAATTGTTGGGGATATGGGCCAAGGAGAATAGGGTTTATTTGAAGTGTTGGGTTCGAACATCAAGGAGGCTTCCTACGTATCCCATTTGAATGGGAATAAAATCCCACGTAGTTTGATGAGTCTCATAGAAGAGTGTATTATATTGAGAGAGATGATTATGGGATTACATTCTAAAAAGGATTCCTTGATAATTTTGGTGTTTAATTTGCAGATTATTCTTAAGTAGGATGCCCAAATTAAGGGAATAATGGTTGGATTCTTGAAGAGGATATCCAATGTTCTGTAGCCCTAATGAAGTCTTTCTACGTATCCCAATTATGGTGGGAATCATAGTTCTTGTAGTTCATTCATTTTTTTCAGGCATATGCATGAGAGGTGTCCATTAGAGGGGACATGATTGGGTGAACCCTTTTGGAAGGGAACCCTTATGAGCTCGGGCCATCAAGTAGGCATCTTACATAACCTAGTTTAAACATGAATTAGAGTTCTCGTAGGTCAAGAGGTCTTATAAAAAAGTTGTGATCGTGACAAATATTTAAACCCACGTGATTCATCTCGGTGTGAGAAACTATAGGATGTACACGATTAGAAAAAGGAAACCTCACTATTCCCCATTCTCTGGAGGAAGAGGGAGCACCTGTAGCGGTGACGGTGGACGGGGGCGAGGTGACTGGGGAATAGGGTGAGGCGACGAGCCTTCCCTCAATTCACATTACATTGGAAAAGGGTCCAATGTAAGGAAGGAGTGAAGGTGAAGGAAGTATGGGGGAGAAAGACTAAAACCTTATACTTCAAATGTTAGGGTATTACACTAGGATGGATGCCCTAGAAGATCATGGTAGGTGAGGGAGACTTCTCCTTTGCATGCATAGAAAAGCAAGTGTGAACCATATCTTCCATACCTAAGACCTAAGGTCCCGTGTCATAGAGACTAAAAGGGGGGATAGAACCCAAATCATATTCCTCCAAACTAGGAACATCCCAACACTATTCATGGGAGAAAGGTCCATGTTATTGTGGATATACAAACCCATAGACACTCCATAAATCCTAACCCCATTGAGAAAAAAATGTGGGAAACCTAAGACTACGGATATACAAACCCAAATAAGATACACTCTGATGTGTTTTTCCAAAAGTTTTTATAAGTCAAGATGTTTTGGTGGAGGCTTCAACATAGTCTATTTCAGATAAGGGAACCAGGAAAAAGATACCCTACTATAAGTGATCCTAAAGAGGGTACTTAAGTTGATATGTAGGCATTATACATAACTCTTCTGTGTTGGTACTCCAAGTAGGTGTTCCATGAAGGTATTACGTGAAGTTGTACCATCCAGGTGTTCTGTGTAGGCCATTATGATGACTGAAAAATTCTTCACATAGGGGAACGAAGACTATGTAAGCTTTAAATTTTGAAATACTTTCAATGCATGCTTATCCCATCAAATTATCTCTTCTCTCGTGTTTTTAGAAAGCTACCTGAGACAATTTGAGAGATCTGGGTGAAAGATCTATGAAATGGGAGACTTGGGAGGTCTTTAAACATTATTAGTCCTTAAATGAGGAGCCTAGGGGTACTATGTATAGGAAAGGAAGGGGTTGGTTGAAGTCAATTTGTCGACAGAGGTTCACCGTGCAGTCCCTCATGACAGGTCTTCTTCTCAGGGGTACAGAAATTATACAACCACGTAAGGGTATAGAAAGTATACCTCCATGCAGGTGTGCCATGTAGGGGTACAAGAAGTATACCTCCGCAAAGGTCTGCCATGCAGGTGTGCCACACAAGCCTTTGAATGTTGGGATTTCCATTTAATTCTTTGAACATTGTCTTGGGATTTTGAAATATCTAGGGGTGACCATTATAGTATTTTTTTATTCCTAAGTAGTTTCAACCATTATATTTTAAAATATATTTAATATTTTGTCACATATGAAGTCATTCGTCGATAAAATATACAAATTATTGTAGGGGAGAGAAAAACTAGAACACGGTTGGGGGATGGGTGCTAATTCTGGTACTGGGGGAGTGTATAGGGGCTCATAAATGGGAGGCTTCTATAATTTATTTTTGATATGGGATGTTTCCTCTATAAGGATTTGTCTCTCCTAAATCAAACTGAATATTAATTACATGGGGATTTATAGTCGTATATACGCCCTCTCCCTATCAATAAATGTTTTCCCTTACCACTATGGTGGCATGTGTTCTAAAGGGTGTGTCACATTAATGAATTATATTTAAGATTTTAAAATTAATATGAATTATAAATTTAACAATTATACCTTTAATAAAAATAAGTGGGACTAGGTTTTTAGGTATCCTATCAGTGATTCCCAAACCATACTAAAACCTAGTTCTTCAGTACTAGACCCTATTATATTGGGTAGGGTATGACCAGCTACCAGATTTTTAACAACCCATTTTCATCCCATACCCAATATTGATGGGTTATTATTAGGAGTCTCATTTTTTTGTTAAATACTCCAATTCATTCTAAATGAGTTCCTACTCATGGATTTGGACTCATCATTTATCAATGTATCCATAAAAATAACTAAAAAATTATGATAGCGAGTAGAGGTTTTTAAATTAATATTATTTGGTTATAAAATAAAATGGGATAGGGTTTTAGTTATATAAAAAAATAATATAATGGAGTCATGGACCCGTTCCATGATTCCAATACTGGGAAAGAAGTGTTAAAGGGGGCCATGTGTAACGGTTCATGTCCTCTTGGTCTATTAACTTTCTGGTTTTAGTTGTTGTAGGTGTTTTAGGGAAGGCTGGATGAGGTTTTAAAATGATCCGAAGAGTCCTAGAGAGAGGCTTGAGGTGTTGGTTGTTAATAATAGAGCGATGGGAAGAAAACATGTAATGTAAAGTTTAAATGATGTGAAAGGAATGTTTATGGCCAATTAATTGTGGTTGATAGGGTGTTACATTAAGTGTAAATTTTTTTATATTTAATGGTTTAGGTGACACATTTTTCTAATGAAAATTAAATCCATACATTTACATGCCATGTAAATTCCATATGCAGAATGACTTTAAATCCTCTAGATCTTGGTTTTTTCACAAACCCTATGCCATAATCATTTATCAGTGACATAGAAACTCTCTCACCATCCTCCTTGGGATTCCTTCATCAAAGATTGATCCTTGGATTCCCATCTACAGCTCATGATGAGTTTTTATCTCCTTTTATGTGTTTCCTTCCTTTCACCTTTATGGATTAATTACAATAATATTTTTTGGAATTATGGTGTTTGTTTAGAAGGGTTTTAATTATTTATTTGTGTTTTTTAGGTTGATCTATAATTTTTATGTGGGGTAGGGGTTTTGAGGTAGTTTCTTCTTCACCCTACAGTTCACAACAAGATAGAAAATCTTCATTGAGGTCGGGGATCCTTGTTCTCACCTATTTACAAGATATGTGTGAGATTTTGATGCTCTTTCTTACCATTTAGAGGATAGTAATCTTAAAATAATCAAATTATAAATTGACATGTCTAAAATAAAGGTGTATGGGGAGTTATCACATGATTTACTACATTGTCATATCTTTTTGAGATTGTTATGCATGCCTATTGCCATTTTTGAAAAAAAATCTACTAGGAACATTATTTTTATTGTAGTAAATATCTTATGATGACCCTTATCATGTTTATGTGTGATCTCACCTGAATAAAAGACTAAATAATATATATTTGGATAATAATTGGTTTCCCCTGTACATCTACTATATGTGATAATACCCATTCTAATATTAATAATTAGTATGATACGTCACCCAAATAAATGTGAATTCAGATTTGTTGTTGTTGTGTGTGAATGTTCTTTTATGATGTTTTATGTGGCTTGTAGTTTTTGTGAGGTGATGTTAGTGATTGGATAGGTTGTACGGTGTGAGGGGCAGTGATTTTTTGGTTGGATGGTATGGATGTGACGTGGGAAGTGGTGCGATGTGGAATACTAGTTTTGGCATTGTGGTTGTGGCACAATATTTCTGGAACATATGTTCTGAAACAATGGTTGTGGCATAGTGGTTCTGGAATAGAGGTTGTGGTTAAGTGTTTGTGGAAAATTTGTTTTTGTACATTAAATATGTGATTTTTGGATGAATGAGGTGTTCAGTTTTAGTGTTGTGGGTTGTCTTGGGAAATCTGATGTGATGATGATGGTTAATGCATGGTGTTTTGGTGATAGTTGTGTGGTGTGGTTGTGTAGGTTTTCTAGGTAATATGGAAATAAATTAAAATGATGATTGAAATGAATAAATGAATAGGTTGGTAATTGAATATAATGGAATCAGAATATATATGTGTGGTAAATGTGTTAATGAATTAATGGGGTGAAACTTGTTAGTGGAAATTTGTATATTTTATATCTTGTGTGACAGTTGTGTGGTATATTATATATAGTGGTGGAAGCAGTAGTGATGATTGGTGAGTAGTAAATGGTGGTGATGTGGTATGTGCTAGTGTATTTAGTGTGAAACCATTGGGTTTGTATTTTATGTTATATTAATATCATGTATGTTTATTTTATTTTATATGAGACCCACCTGAGTTGGTTAACCTTACAAATGATCATAGGTGTAGATTTCCATGTGTTTTCCCCAACATCTAAAATATAAGCTACACAGATGGTTGGCTACCCCCTCTTACCCACTATATCACCCAATGATTTTATTATATTTCTCTTTTAAAATTTTATTTCTTCAATAGTTTATGTTTCACACATCACCAAGATTAAACCAAAAATGATATACAATTAAATATTATTATTTTAAAATTATTGTTATAACAAAGTAATTGAATTGGAGGGAAATAATCGTATTAACCAAATTAACAAAATTATATTATATTTTTTATAAATAAATTTACTTTTATCCAAATGATTTTATAGGCATAATATAGAGAATGAATCCAATTTTACACATTAAAAGACTATATTTTTCTAAAGGCAGTTTTACCCACTTAATAAATTATTTTGAATAAAATAGACTCCATTTTAAAAATTATATTGTCAAAATTATCTTAGGGTGAAATTTTGGTACTTTTCTAAAAATATTTTTCACAGTGAATAGTGAAAATAGAGTTTTTTATTAAATTGAAAATTTTAACATATTAATATTATATTTATGATTTTAATGTTATATCACCTATAAAATTATAATTAAAATATAGGAATATCTTAAATGAAAATATAATATATTTATATCATGGAATATGAAAGTAAATGTTTCAAAATTAATATATTTAGTATTGGTATTTTTTTGAGACACAAATGTTTATTTAAAATTTCAAAATTAATATAATGATTTAAAAGAAAATATATTTTCATAAAACAAAATAATGAATTTATATATTTTTCTTATTTTCATAATAAAATTTTAGGAGACCTTAATTATTTTTTCAATGTGTTATAAAATCAATTATAATTTCAAAATAGTTATTTTTTGAATAAATGATTATTTACATTAAAAATTTAATTTACCATATTTATAAAATTATTTCCATAAAATTGAAACTATTTTTGA
Organism: Viscum album; assembly: GCA_963277665.1. Classification (NCBI taxonomy): domain Eukaryota; kingdom Viridiplantae; phylum Streptophyta; class Magnoliopsida; order Santalales; family Viscaceae; genus Viscum; species Viscum album. The sequence continues at coordinate 1,993,851,325 of OY728143.1, read as the reverse complement.
ATTCTAGACATTTAAAAATGGTTAGTATTTTTTTTAACATTTCAAAATTATTATAAACTTTAGTGAATACTGCAATATTGTAATTTTGGGTATGAAACATTATAAAAGAAAAATGAATTATTTAGTAATGGATGATATAAGAACTCATTAGTAAAATATAACATGAAATAGTTATTATAATTAGTCACAAGAACTAACATTATTTATAATCCTGAGCCAAAAATAATAAACAAATATCTTAAATAATAAAAAAGCACTTGTCTCCTCCACATCAAATATGACGCTTCACCACCCCTTATCCTCAAACCAAAAAAGCATTGAATCTTGATTATATTGTTCCAATTTAAAGTCCAAAACATATCAAAAAATTTTTTTATGGATTGTTTTAACAAAATACCATTTCCATGTTCTTTAATGAGCTTCTCAAGGAGGTGACACTAAAGTGGTAAAACCATCTCTCTCTGTCAATTTATTTTCTTTTCTTATCATTCCCTCACATCCTCTATCCAAAGTCACATGATGACTCAAATACCATTTATATATTTTAATTTTATTATTTTAATGTAATATCAACAATTAATTCTATTCTATTCCCATTTTTATTCTAAAAATGAACACATCGTCTACGAGGTGCTGATTTACTACCTTCGCGGATTACAAATTTTCATTTTTTAATTCCGTCTTCAAGGACAGTCATAAAAAAATTTAAAGTGACAAAATAATTTATTATATGAAATAAAACATATTTAATGTTCCCTAACTAGTATTTATACATTATATTAATTTATAATAAAAAAGTAGTTCATGATGATCGAAAAAATGCCAAAATAATCTAAATGGTTTTCATTAATGATTTATCTATTGAATCATCCACAAATTTGAAAATTAAATTATATATAAGACCATTAAATATTATAAAATTTCATTAATAAAATATTATTTTAATCTCTAATAATTATTTCCATTTACCTGATCTTTCATACATGTATGCAAGTGAACCAGTCATGAAAACTAATGAAACAAACACTATCGAATGATTAAATTGAAGCTTATAACTCATCAGAAATGGAAATAAAAGAAATTATAAAATTTATACTAAAAATTAGATGATTCTGAATTAAATTATTAATTAATATAATTTATTTATCTAGGACATTAATCACAAGTATAGAACACTTTCATACATATGGTAAGGGTTTTCTCATATCACCTTTATTTTTATGGGATATGCCTAATTCAATACTATTTACTATGTGTGGTGTATGTATACATACCTTTGATGTATAATATGTTGAATATAAATATCATCATAGAATTAAATTTCTCATTTTATTGTCAATAGTTTTATAGGGCATGGTTCAACTGTTTACAAAGTGGTAAGAGATTCTCCCCAAACCTCTATTTTTCATTCGGGTTATGATTTCTCTCAATATACACTAATTAAATTCTTAATTCTTCTGATTTAATCCTCTTAAATTATGTTTTTATGTTACAAAAATATTTAACTAGAATAATTATTTATTCATTGATGTGAAAATGCAAGTTTTACAATGTTCCCTTTAAATTTTTTTTGATTAGCAATCCCAATTAAAGGGAAATTCCCAATTTCTTACCAATTTTCATGTACCATCCATAATATGTTTCAATTCAAATTTTATTATCTAAAATCACTATTTTTATCAAGAAAAAAATATTTTTCATTCCTTTTTATATACAAGAAATTATGACCTTTTCTATTTTAAAGACTCTTACATTTTCTCCTAAACCGCACAGAAGTGGCCCATTTTTAAAGTTTCAAAAAAATTCTATTTTTGAGTTTTCACATTATTTGGAAATAATTTATTCTTAAAATATAATTTAATTTATCTTCTTTTTTATTTTTTGGGATATAATTGTTTATAATATAATTTTATGGAAAATAAAATTTATTTTTCCAAAATTTCTCTTTTATTTAAAGTAAAAAATGGTATTTCTATCAAGAATTCATCAATGATTTTATTTGAGTATTTTTATATATTGAAAAAACCCCCATTTGAATCATATTCCTAATTGGTGTTGATATTTTATTATATCATCTACAATAATTTATTAAATGGTTTATGGTAAATCTGATTTTTGATATCTTAATACAATTCACCATTACTCAGAATGTTTAGTGATTATTTGTATTAATTGGATAAAGTTATTTACATTTAATTTATGTTGATTATGTTTTAGCACATTCATATGAGGAATTAATTGGACTTAGTAAGTGATAGATGAGGCCAGTTATAACACCTCGATGCATTGGTAGGCCTCATGATGCAATTCACATATAGACTTGGCGATACCTTTCCCACTTATTTTTTGATATGGATTTGGTTGAGGCCATAACCATTTATTTTAAAATAGTTTGTATGAGGCATCAACATTATGTTTTAGATGTCCATCAATATTCATTCCATCATTATGTTATTATTAATTGAGAATCCATGTGATTGTGGAACGAGTAGAATATTCATTGTTACATTTCATTCTCATATGCTTATTTATATGGAATAATTTAATAAATTATAATTCATGTCATATTATTCATAAGATTATGATTTAGTGGAATGTTTCTTTAGTTATTCAATTTGACGTATTTTTTTGTGTTTATTTATGATATCTTCTATTATATTTCTTACCCTTACTAAGCATATAATCTCACCCCTTATGTTTTATTTTTCCCTAGGATGTGAAGATGCATATTATGAATGTCTTGACGGGATATTATAGAAGTTTATGAGAGTTTTAAATGGAATTTATATGTTTTATTTCATTTCATATTTTTTGTAATACTCATGTTTCTATCAAGTTTCCCAAAGATACTAAAATATTCTGTACTTCAGGATGTGACTTCCTTCTTTACTATGCCAACGAAATAATTTATTTCACAGGCTCAATGCTACTGGGGTCAGAGTATTTATAGTTTTTATTAGAGTAATCCTATTATAAATATTAATAACTATATTTATAAAATATATATTATAGGACATAACCCTATGATATACATTAAGGAAAATAATATAAGAATTTCCTATAATTTTGGTAAGGTATAGATTATGTGTATATCTCTAGAAATACATCACTCTCTAAATACTACAAGTAGATGTGGTTATGGCATAAATGTTCCTAAGAGTAATAACTCTGGCAAGGTGCATCGATAATGACTTGACGTTACTTGGTACATGAAAACATGCATTACATCACACCTATTTTTAAACTTCTAAGGGTAATTCTTAGGGTAATTAACATTTTATTTACACACCACTATAAAGGATATAAAAGCAAACATGTCCCCAAAGAAACCATGTTCATGATTATGATATTAGCTATGCCTAAATTTCTAATTTATGTTATTTGTTTTTCTAGTTTTAAATTATGAATTATTATTCGTAACCTTATTTAGTGTATTCCATTATTTATAAATGGAACCTAGTGGAAGGAATGGTAACCATATCAATGCAGAGATTCAAATTATATATTTCCCTCATATCCAAGATAATTATTATAGAGCATGAGCCTTAACTGGAGCTCAAAAACTTATAACTATACTATGACAACTAGCTTAGGTTATGAGTAATAACATCACTTTCATGGAGAATCCTGATCCACAATACAATGTAATAATTATAGACCACTTCATGCAACAACAACCTCCATTATTCAATGGTAATACAAATTAATTTGTAGCTGAGCAATGGATGAGTTCCTTAAAAAATAAATTTGTCCATTTAGGATGCAATGAAAGGGAGAAGGTTATCATGGTAGTTTATCATCTCTAATTAGATGCTAATAAATAGTTTTCATTGATTCAAAGCACAAAGGATGCGGAATAAATTGAAAATATGGAATGAAAAGATTTTATGGAATTTTTCATTGAAAAATATTTTCCTTAGTACCATCAAATGGATATAGAGAGACAATTCTGGAGTCTGAGACAAAAATAGGATGAAAAAATTTCAATGTATGAAGTTAATCTTATATAGTTTGAAAGGAATTATATGTTTTACCTATTTAATCCAAATAGCAAGATTTATAAATTATTTTATGGTTTAAAACCATTCCTATAAAGGTAAATGGTCTCCAAAACATTCTCATCATATGAAAATATAATCTCATATACTAACAAGATAGAGAAAGAGTTGTTTATGTATTATAACTTTAAGGGAAATTAAAAGAAGAATAAAATGGTAGAGAAATTTCTACATAAAGGGAAAAGGTTATGAATTATTTTTTCACATGAGATAATTTTGGGATGAAACACTCTGGTACTTTCCAAAAGGCAATGAGAGTCTATAACATGTGAGGAGAGAAAGGAAACCATGCCCATTATTGTAAGGGAATGAAAATAAGCTAAAAATGTTCTATTTTTCAATTTTAAAGACATGTGGAACTACAAAGATGAATGTTCCATGTTTCAAGGATATATATCATAGAAAAATCAAATAGACCATGTTCAAGATTATGTTGTTACTACAGTCAAAGTGGACTAATTACTGTATTTCCGTTTTTTAATCAATAATTATGTTATGATATTTTTTTATTAAAATAATGAGATAGATAAGGATTTTTCTACAATAATTCTTCTTTAAAGATTTTGAATCATGATAATTTTCATTAATGTCTTATGGTGATAAAGGAATTAATATATTTGGAATGTTTTATTAAGAGATACATGTTTTGGGTAGTCATAAATTATGTTTATTTTTAAATATAGTGACCTTCCTTCTAATTTTTTATTGTTGAATGTGTAAAAACATGTTTAAATTAGTATAAAAATTAACTACTTGTGGAATAGATCAATTTAAACATTTCAAATTATTTTTTGTCGGTAACTTGAGCTAACCTTCTTAGTTTGAGAAAACATTTAAGAGTTGAAGGAATGATTTAAGGACAATATGATTTGTTAAAATTAATTGATGGATGAATAATTTATATTGAACATTAATTTAAAAGTGTAAGGGATGATGTGAAAATAGTTTAAAGAACATCTAAAGGATGAGATTATTGTTATGAAATTGAAAGAAATCAATTATGATTGTTTTATCAAGTGATTGTGTGAATGTTAAAAGAATCCATCAACTATAGGAAAATATTTTGGAATAAAAAAATTATATGTTTTTATTTCTTTTTATGAAATTAATTGTATTTTAAACAATCACAATATTTAAGGTTTCTTGATGGTTAACATTCTAAGGACCATGTTCTCTATCACTCTCCATTAGAACATGATATTTATAATTTTATTACATTTACATGATTATCTCTTTCCAATAATGATTTCATATATGAAATCCTAGTTTTTGTGACATTCTCATATCCTTTTCCCTCTTATTAAACAAATATTTTGTTAACCCTATTTCTGATGTGGGTTTCCAAAAAAATATTTCTGAAGTATCAACCTATGCTTTTTAAAGTATAATATAAATTGTTAGGATGAAATTTATTAAAGGATGGGGGAATTTAATACCATATGATATTACGGTATGTCTATTTTAAAATTTTACATCTTCAATAGTTTATGTTTCACACATCCCCAAGTTTAAATGGAAAATGATATACAATTAAATAACCTTATTTTAAAATGACAGTTATAACTCAGCCATTAAATTGGGGAAAATGAATAGTATTAACCAAATAATGAAATTTATATATTATATATTTAATCAAATTTTTTCACAATTATTAGAATGATTTTATAGGCTTAAGAGAGATAATGAATCCAATTTTACACCTTAAAAGGCTTTATTTTTCTAAAGGCAGTTTTACCGTCTTTTAATAGTGCATTTATTTTAATACTCAATTTGAACATTTTAATAAATTATATTAAAAAAATTAACTTCATTTGAAAAATTGTAATCTCATACGTATCATAGGGAAAAATGTTTCTATTTTTATGAAAATATTTATCTTCTAGTGAATAGTAAAATGTAATGATTTTTATTAAACTATCAATTTTTTATATTAAAATTATTTTTTTAATTGAATTAAATATCATAGATTAAATTATAAATAAAACATATGCATCTAATAAACTAAAATATAATATATTTATACAAGGGAATAAATAAATAAATTTTTTCAAAATGATAAATAATGTATTGGTATTTTTGTGAGACGAAAATGTTATTTACAATTTTATAATTAAAATAGTGATTTAAAGTAAATTATTTCAATAAAATAGAATCATGAACTAATATTTGTTTTCTTATGATTATAAGATATTTTTATGAGACATTAATTAATATTTCATAGTTTTATAAAATAAGTTATAATTTAAAAATCATATATTTTTGTAAAAATGATTATTTTAAATAAAAATTAGATTTACAATATTTAGAAAATTATTTTTCTAAAATTGATTCCATTTGAGAACTCTACACATCAAAAAAAATTTGGGGTGAATTGTTGGTATTTTTTTAAAATAATTGAAATTTTGGTGAATTGTAAAATACGACAATTTACAATATTTAACATTATAAATAAATAAATGAATTATTGAGTCATGAATGATATAAAGATGAGGTAATAACCATTAAATCGAATTAAAATTAACTAATTTATTTATTTATTCACAAAACCAAACTTATACATATTTTCAAGCAAAAATAATAAACAAATGACTTAAATAAGTATGAAAACACCCCTCTCCTCCACTATAAATACCTATTCTCACCACATCTTCTCTTAAAAAATCAAAATTATATAATCTTGATTATATTATAACCATTTCATTTACCTAATCTATTCCTATTATTGTCTATCTATTCTTACCAAATGACAATTTCCACATCCCATGAGGAGGTTTTCAAGGGGGTAACACTCAAGAGACAAAACATTTTCTCTCGCGCTCTTTCAATTTATTTGTTTCCCTTCCTTTTCCCACCTCACCTATCCAAAGTGACAAGATAAATAAAATATTTTTTATATACTATAATTTTATTTTGTTAATTTTATATCACCTATCAATTCTATTCTCTTCCACTTTTAATTCTAAAAATGAAAAATTCATCCATGAGGTGCAGATTCACCACCTTTATGGATGACAAGTTTTGGTTTTTCAATTTTCGAATTAAGGCTGGTCATAAAAAATTATGGTCAAATCAGAATTTAATAAATGTAATACAACACATTTAATGTTATTTATCTTGTATATATACATAATTTTAATTCAAACGACAAAAATAGTTTGTGATGATCGAAAAACTGTCAAAATAGTCTATATAGTTATCATTAACACTTTATTTAATGAGTCATACTAATATATAGAAAAAATATATAATACCATTAAATATTTTTTAAATTTCAACAATAACATATAATATCAATTATTAATAACTATTTCCATTTTACATGATCGTTCGTACATGTATAAAAGTAAACCAATCATGAAAACCAAGGAAATGACCACTCTTGAATAAACAAATTGAATCTTAAAACTCATCGAAAGAGGGGGAAATGAACATAATAAAAATATTAGAAATAAAATATATTTAAAATATGTTATTAATTTAATTATTAATGAATCCAATTTCATTATTCATGACATTATTTACATGTATAAAACACTTTCAGACATAAGGTAAGTGTTTTCTCATCTCACCATTATTTCTATAAGATATGCCTTATCCAAAAATATTTCTTGTGTGTGGTGTATTTCTAGTTAAAATTTGATATATAATATCATTAATCTATTTATATTAATAATATTAAATGTTTAATTTTATGATCATTATTTTTTGGGGCATACAGTTCGAATATTTACAAAGTAGTAAGGGATTCTCCCCAAACCTCCATTTTTAATCTGGGTTACACTTTCTCTCTATTTACCCCAATTTAATTCGTAATTATTATTATTCACACCTAATAATTTATATTTTTATTTTTAAAACACATGTACCTATCTCAATTATTATTTATTTTATTAGTAAATACATTTTTTATAAGGTTCTCCTCTGAAATCCTCCAGATAAGAAACATCGATAAAATGGATATTCTCAATTTTTTTCCAATTTTCAAGTGCAATCCATAATATGTTTTAAGAAATAATTATTTTATAAAATTAATTTTTTATTATAAAAAAATACCATTTATCATTTATGGTTTTATAAAAATTGTTATGACATTATCTAATTTAAATACTCTTTTATATTCTCTCTTAAACAGCACTAAAGTGACCCATTTATATAGTTTCTTAAAAACTTGTTTTACTTGTTTTCAATTTAGGTGGACATAATTTATTCCTAAAACATAATATTATTGTCCATAATTTTTATTTTTTGGGGTATATATGTTTAAAATATGATTTTATGAAAAATAAAATTGATTTTATCAAAAGAACTCTTATTTTTAAAATAAACAATTGTATTTCTCTCAAGAATTCAGTACAAAAAATGGTGTTTCCCAATAGTTTTTTATAGTGGTTTAGAAATATTCCACTGATTATTATCCAAATAAATTAGAGATGAATTTTTAGTGATTGTTTTAACAACCACTGGTATATGTTTTTTAAAATATTTATTTATGATTTTTTTTAAAAAAATTTGCTTTTTCATGCGGTTTTTTTAAAAACAATGCACATAAATTAAATGAACAAAAAACTAATTTTTTTATGACTTATGATTTAGGATTTATTGTTTATTCCAATTTATGTTTAATTATTTATAATTTTAATTAATTTTTATGTGTTAATTATTAAATATTTGTAATTATTAGTTAATATTAATTTGAAACTAAAAACAAATGTTCAACAAGTTAAATATCCAACATTGGCATCAATTGGTCATATATTCTGATCTAGGAGGTCGTTTCAACTCTACAACTACTCAAATATAATCTTATGAAACAACCTAAAACCATATGAGATTGAGATATTTTGATAATTAAAGTAATAACATATATTTAAGTTACGAAGAAGTTAAGAATCAAACTCCAAATTCGAAGGGCCATAACATTTGATCCTGTTATCTGTTTGGGCTCCACTACATTTCAAATCAAATTCTATGATGAGACCTATGTTGTGGAGGGATAATGATGAGATTTAAAAGTGTAGGTAACATTGTATCACACCCCAAAATGCCCAAAATGCCTCCAAAACAGTGTTTTTAGCTGGGGTAACCCAATTATTTTAACATTCGATTGATATTCAACCTCCTTTATGTGGGGACTAATTTTCTTTTTTTCATGATGGATGAATTTATTCTCATGGATTACATTCATATTGATATTATGGTTTCAGAGTTTTATGAATTTTTACAATGTAAATTTATTTATAATTTTATATATTCATATTCTCTTATATTTAGTTATAATAAAACACTTTTGTAAATACATTTTTACATAAAAATTAATTTTTAAGAACATAAACCAAATGGAAATATATTTTTATTCATTCCCTTTAAAATATGTAATTATAAATTTTATATACATTTTTAAATATTTATACATAGTTATATTTATATAGTTTTATATCATATATGTGTAGATATATATATATATTTAATTATATATATATATATATATATATACTATTATATATCTTAATTTGTTTATATATATTTATGTAACATAAATCTGTGTTGAAATATATTTATGTAAATTTTGTTATAAGTATATATATTTATTGAAATTTATATCCATTTATTATTTTATTATTTTATTATATTATTCTTTAATTCTATTATAAATTATTATTTATTCAATTACTATTCATTATATATTATTTTAATATTTATTTATTATTAACTTATTATCTATAGATTTATTTTTATTATTAAATTACTCTTAACTGACTATTCAATATTTATTTATTTATTTATCTATCATTTATTATTTACTTACTATTTATTATTTATTATTTATTATTTATTATGTATTAATTATAATCATTAATTGTAATCATAATAAAAATAATAATAATAATTAATTACTGATTATTAATTTATTAATCTTTTACATAATATTTAATTATTTATTATTTATTACGTAATTATTATTTATTTTATAATATATTTATAATATATTTATTATTTATCTGTTATCTATTATTTATTAATTTATTATCTATTTATTATGTATTTATTATATATTTATTATATATTATATATTAATTATTATTTAATATCATTACTTGTTTTTATTTTTGTTTCTATAATTTTATTAAATAATTTTTTAAAGGTTTGAGGCTCATGCCTCTTTATTTTAATTAAAAACAAAAGGAGCAAAGCCAGAGGAACATACATGAGCCCATACACATGGAAAGACATCAACCCATTCATGAGTGGGTACTCATACTATAAAAAGGAGTATTCCTATCTCTCTATGCAGATGTTGGCCCCTCCTCCAGGTCTTGGATTGTATTTGAGGACCTTTACCATCATCATCTTTAGAGTTCTCGAAAACAACATCAGTCTTTGTTCTTTCATATTTTTCCACTCTATCACGTTTCATTCCCTCACCATCACTACTAACCGAAGAATGAATATCAAAATAGTTATGAGTACTTACATTTCTTTTTGTCTTGGTCTTCAAATCTTGAGAATGGTTGATGCTAGTAGAAACCCTTGGTTTGTCTTCCACTATCCTCCCCATTGATGAATTAGGATCCTTGATACAACAATAATTAGAAATCAATATTCTCATTTTAGTATCCCTTATAAGAGAATGGGCCTCTCTTTCATCTTTCAAATTAGTAGTATATTTTTCTTTCAACCATGTAGAAGTTATCTCTTTCATAATAGAAGATTCATGTTATATTCCAGGACTCAATTGATATTTTGTCTTAGTCTTCAAATATTGAAAATAGGGGCTACTAGTAGAAACTTTTTCGGCTTATACTATCCTCCCCATCAATGAATAATGATCCTTCCTAAAATAAGAGTCATAAATCTATATTCCCATTTTAGCATCCTTTGTAGGAGAATGTGACTCTCTTGCCACAATATATGAAGGTGTTTGTGCTGGTGGAACCATCTCATTATTCGCTTTTCCAAGTGATGTGGAAACAACCAAACCTATATTGGAGACAGGTAGGGAAATTATCAGAGGCATTTCCTTCAAATTGGTTGTAGAATTTTCTTTGACCCGAGTAGGAGGTATCTCCATCATAACATAATCTGAAAGAGTATTGCCCATAGACCCTACCTTTTAATTTTCTTTCTGATGAACATATTTAGTTTTTAAGAAGTTTGATCCTCTATTATTGGATAATTCCTTTTTTATATCACCACATATATCTTCTCTTTACCATTTCTACTTTTGGAATTAACTAAAAGTTTCTCCTACCTAAAATTGAAATAAAATTATAGTTGAACAGATTGTTTTTTTCTTAGGAATATCATGCTATTCCACATCTTCTTCAAATGAGATACCCCTGGATAGAATATATTTAAATTTAAATACATTTATAATGTCTCTTGAAAGAGTGTACTAATGGTTTTCATCCATAAGATCTTCCCTGATTAGTAGAGTCTTACCTACTGAAAAAATAGGGAAAATTGCATTAGCAACACTAGTAGCATTGGGACCATCCTTTTGGGAGAAGTCATCATCATCTAGATTATATTTTACAACTAGATCCATATGTTTAATTCATTTAATTATTTTCCTTACCTTTAAATATTTTTTTTGGGGTTCAGGTTGATTCTCGAACAAAACTTTTGGGGCTTAGGATAAAAAGTATGTTTTTTGAGTCGACGTCGTTGGGCGCATAAGAAGAGTACATTTTTGAAACCTCCAGCAGATCTTCTCGGGTAACTGCACATCCCGTTCATCTTCATAAAAATGGAAGGAAAATATCATATATTTAGAAGATGAATTAATTGTTGGGTTGATTAAAATTTTTAATGTGTTAATAATTTTATTACTATTGAAATAATATGAGTACTTTTATTATTTTTATTTTTATCATTATACATTAGTATTATTATGAATTATTATTATTATTGTTATTATTATTATTTTAAATGGTATTCTTTTTGTAATAGAATGATAGAAAACATTAAAACCCTAATTTCTACCCCCTATGTGATAACCACTACCCCCCCTTCCCATTACTGCGCTCGAGAAAACCAGCCGCCACACCCTCAGACCTCCTTTGCCTTAGTGACCTGCACCTCCCCATCACCTTCTTCTCAGTGAATAGTATCCCAGATATATCCTACCAGCACATAATAGACCAGATGTAGCACAACCTTCTTTGCACCAGTACACCGTCATGCCACCATGTGTGTGGCGTGACCTCGAACTCTTCCTCCTTCCCATGAGCACTGCCCAACCCCTGCCTCCCTTATAGTGTGCCCCAACACCCCCTCTGGTTGTGCATACATTTTTCCTTCCCTACTCAGTGTGCATCAGCCCCAGACTACGCACCCACTCCCTCTGGAGAACCCCCTTCCTGGTAGACCTCCGTACAGCTGGTGAGGCTTCTAACACCGTTGCCTCCTGCCAGAGCGGCCTCCAGCGTCACTTCCTCTGGCACAACTTGTCAGTGCCATACCTCCATCTGGATCACGGACCATCCTACCCGATGAACTCATTTCGGTGCGATTCCCATCGGTGAAACACCATTGATGTACAGTTCTAACTCCTCACCCTCTCCCAACCGTTCCTCACCCTACTAGCAGTGCCCCGACCAGCCCGCTTCTTCCTGGCGTTGCCTCTACTGGCAAGTTTTCTTCCCATCAGTATATCTTTATTCATGATTTATTTTTTTCTTTTCTTACCATATTTAGATTATGTTTTTTGTTGACTAAGGTTTATATTCCCTGGTTATGTATTTTGAAACCCATGTGAAGTGTTTCCGACTATGATTTTTTCATCACGCCACGGTTTTGAGGTAGGTTCTCATTGCATTGCCTTTAATAAATTCAGTTTCATCCATTTCATACTATTTGTGCCCTATATATATATATGTTCTTAATATTATTATGAAACTATTTGTGTCTTTATTTATTATTCTAATTGGTAGTTCAATTATGGTTTGTGAAAAATGAGGTCAATTTATTATAATTTCACATATTATTTGTTTAATTAAATGTTTCATTAGTTTTTCACCTGGTATATGACCCATAAACCTAATTTTACAATTTAAATATGGTTATGGTATGGAATTTGTTTTACACCTTTTTGAGTGTTAATTAGAAATTGTTTTGATAAAACATGTATGTGTCGCTGATAAATGGCCCGATTAGAATTTTTGCAAATATTGTTTTGTTTTAATGTGTTTTCATTTGTTTACACACCTTTATAAAAAGTGCATGTGAATGTTGATAATTTTTTTATAGTTATTTTAAATGGTTTCAAATTAAAATGATGATTAGTAGTGGGTTTAAACCGGATTTATGTGAAATGGTGATCTTGGGTTTCTTGAATGTTTCCCAAGTATTTGTATGTTTCAAATATGTGTGTAGTTTGATTTTAATGTTGTTTGAAAATCAATTACAAAATTTTCCCGATTGGAGTTTACGTGCTAAGTGTAATAGAAAATGTTTTGTTTGAATTTTAAAAATAATTGGCAGTGTTCAAAATGATTTTTCAGGGTTTTTTTTATTTTCATTATGGGTTTTAATTTTATAAATGAATGGGTGTTATGTTTTAGGGTGGTGTAGATTGTTTTGTCGATAAATGTACATTTGACACTTTTATAAAAAAATGTTTTTCCCTAGGAATTGTAATTTGAATGTTTTTAGAGAATTTATAAATTTTTTGGTGGATATTCTGTGTTTTCTATCTGTAAGAAGTGTGTATTTATTGTTAATGAATAATGTTGGTTTATTAAAAATAAATGGTTTAAGGTCCATTTGGAAACACTGTGAAAAATATTGAAATTGTTTATTATGATAACCTCTAGTTTATTTTCCTCATTCCATGATTGTATGTATGTAATGGTTGGTATGTCCTTACTAAGGAGTCCTTGTGATCCATTATAAGGGTGCATCATATTGGAATATTCATGATATTTTGATTAATGTCATGAGACATGTCCTTGGAGTGACTCAGGGTGATGCCTTTGTGCTTTATTATTTTATATACTGTGATTTCATAATTAGAGGGCATCATTTGGACCACCCCCTTTTTAAATACATGAGACATAGAAACCTTGCATATTGAGATAATATTATGAGAATGATTTCTGCACTGGTTGGTAATGGTACTGACCGGTGGCCCATGGTAGGAAGATATGTTTGGGTTCATTGCTATGGGATTTTCCATCAGCCTTCTTGAGAAAATATGGCTCTGAATTTTGAGGTTTTTTATTTTATCATGTATGACATGTCAATGGGGATGAGGTATCATGTATTGGTGTCTTCTAAATTATTCTTGATCTTATGGGTTCACCTATGTCTACTCATTCTTAGTTCTTATAGTGTTGAATGTGTTACTTGTATGTATATTTTCTTTTCATTTCCCTAGTTGTGTAACTACTTTAGCACTTTCAGGTGTAGTGTTTTACAAGAAAGTCATTTGTGGTTTCAATTTGGCTTATGGAAACTGGTTTCAAAGAATGTTGTTTTATTCTTTTTGTGAATATTTAAAATGTAAACATCAATTTCCTTTTGAAAATGATAATGTATCACTAAAAGGATTACTTGTGTTTTTGATAGATGAATGAGTGAAATGACTCATACTTTGTTTTTGAGTAACTTGTAGAAAATCAAAATTTTATACATTGTAGTTCATAATTGAAATTGGATGTTTCTTATATATTAAAGGAAGTGAATTTGGAAATAGTATATCGGGTTAACCTACTACGTTTTAATACTCACAACTATTTTTTTCTATTTTTAGTCCCTTTCTAGGTTCCAGCTTGGGTGTGTTCACCTTGGGTAAAGTTTGATCATTCCGTCGGAGAGTAACTCATAGGGTCACATAGATTTTTTTTGGACGTTGATTTTGGTTAGTTTTTTCTTTTTTAGTTCTTGTTTAGTTGTTGGTTTGGTTTATTTATCCTAATATTCTCTTTATTATTTCCTCTGCTTTTATTTATCTGTATTGGGTAAGATAGTTCCCATCGTCTCTGTCGATGCCCTGACACTTGTCGCCATCCCGAGAGGTTCGAGAATGCAACTCATACCTTTCCAAAGATCGTCTTAGGTGATCTGTTCAGGATCAACCTAGGTTGGTTCGTGAAAAAATAGTACCAGATCAGGTCTACTCATAGTGGACCTCACTTTTCAAAGATCCCTTTTTTATTTGGGATGTTAGGGTAAATGGATTAGGATTATTGGGACTCGAGGGGTAGGTGTAAGAAGAGTGTTGTGAACACTTTCTCATTCTAATTCTTGGGTTTCCATGGGAAGTTCGATTTAATTGGTTTCTTTGGGTATTTATGGAATGTTTTGTGATTGGGATAGGGCAAAGGGTGTTGGGATAATAGTCTTTGTGAGCCCGCATGACTTAGAAAGCCATGTGAAGCTAGGGTCTTGGTCCTAAATGGATCTCTATATCGGTTAAGTGTTTGGAATATGGTCGCCAACTATATGGTCAAGTCACTGACCGACACTAGTTCCCTATTTGAGTAGTTTCTGGTCTCCTCTGACTTCTGAATGTTTTTTGAATCCGGAAAAGTTGGGTTTGAAAAAAATGATTTTTTGAAATTACATGTTTAATTTTTGTATTGTTTTAAAGGTTATGGGGTGAATACTTTTCTTTTTGAAACTAATGTTATTTTTTTTGGATTTGGTATTCCTATGGTTGATCACATGCATAGTGGCATGTTGGAATATGAATGGATGTCCCGTATAGAAGATGTATGCTCGAGGTGGCATGAAAAAATTAATGTGAGTGATACCCTAAGAATATTAATGAAGAGGGTTTAACTCAACATGATTATATAAAACTAAAGATGATTCCAAAAGGAATGTTTTGATGTTACGATATATTGTCTTCTTGTGTTTAGAGCTACTCACATTGTAGTGTTTGATACTGAAGATTTTTTTTATTGTGTTGGCCCTGATTCGGTTCTTGACATCTCTTGTCAAGCAGTTTCCCCTGGAAGCTTTGATGGGTGATCATAGTGCGATTGATCAACCTAATGATTTTATTCTTGAGTTTTAGAAGCTAGATCCACCACTCTTTTATAATCAAGCATATGTTTGATCAGGTTATTCTAGATACACACAAGAGGGGGGTGAATTGTTCCCTTTTCAATTTCTTCGAATGATCGTGATTTATCCTTTTATAATTATATCAAATATTTAGCAGCAGAAATATAAATAACATAGGATGCACGATGTATAGTGGTTCAGGGAATAGAAATCCCCTAGTCCACTCCACCAACGCTCAACTCCACATGCATGGTGATTTTCACTATCTGGTCCTCTTATCAATAGATTGTTCCATAATTGAGTACAAGTATTTTACACCTTTACAAACATAAATCTATATAGATCCTTATGGTTCATACAAAGAACCAAAAGCATAGCTTAGAATGAGAAGATGATCACTCAATATAATAGAGTATTTTGTTCATTGAAAATACTTTCCTAGTTGTTCTTCACAATTGCAACAGCACACAATTGACAGTATATGGATATTCATCATCCGAAATAATGATATTTGGGTAAAATTATTTCTGAGCCGATCTAGATGCATATGATTTTGAAATTTATTTCACAACATTAATAGTAGTTTATTAACAAAATTATATTCGATGTAGATAGGTAAATCTTCAGTCGAGTTTCTTCTTCTTCAGAAAATATAGCCTTTTTTTCTTCGTAACAGCACATCTTCTTATCATTAATTCCTCCCTTTCATTTTTCTAAAAATAAAATAATACAGGTATATATAGAATAAATAAAAGCATTCTCCTTTAAAATTTATATCCATAAATGTCACCTTTAGAATCATGATATTCAAAAGTTTTAATAGTAGATTAGTTATAGCTCCCCTAAAAATTCGGCATGAAAAGATCCTCTTAAATTGATCCTTTTGAATCACAAATAACTGGATTTTAATCAGTCAAGGACTCTCTTTAAATTTCGATATTTAATATGGCATGAAATGAGCCTAATAATCCGTATAAATACCTTTTCTTTAATAATGTCATAATTTAAATATCTGACATCAAATGTAGGGTTGAACTGCATAGAACACATTCTCTGAACGTAAGGTTCACAACGTAAGGTTGATGTCAAATTATTCTCTTCAACTCTCAAACGTACTGTATATAATACATACATTTCAATCAAATGTATAGTTGTTTATAAATGTAAGGTTGATGAATCATACTTTAATTTTTATCTTTCAAATGTTTGTTTGTTCACAAAAGTAAGGTTGATGAACCATACTTTTAAGAAACAAACTTATTATTCCATACTTATGTAAATGATCTTTTTCCATACATTTCTGATTTTCTAAACGTAAGGTTCCTTCCAAACATAAGGTTCCTTACAAACGCAAGGTTCCTTCCAAATGTAGGGTTCCTTCCAAATGTAAGGTTCTGTCCAAATGCACTTTTCCGATTATGTATGATGGTTTTACCATACATTTCTGACATCTCAAAGAGTAAACACAACATTTAATTCTTATGTTATGCTTCTCAACATAGATAATGGATAGTGTTTCTAGAACATGCTAAAAATGATTTTGGAATAATTTAGAAATTAATTCTCATTGTTCAAATACTTAAATATTTCTTCCATAAATAAGAAAATAACGAATATTAAATTCTTGAAATACACTTAATGTAAAATCATTATAATAACAAATAAGGGTATTTGTGAGCATCAAAATCAGAGATAGAGTATTGTTCTAAAAAATCACCCCCTTTTTAATAATCAAATCATGTATTGTTGAAAACAACACTTTCTCAACAATCTCCCCCTTTTTGATGATCACAAAACCAATAAAATAACTAATTAAATTAACTTACAAAATTAATTACATATAGTTTTGATTTTTTAAAGATAAATACAATATTAGGTTTAACTTAATTTCTCCCCCTTAAAAGATTAAGATAACACCCTTTTTGATTAAAATGATTAAAAAAATTGTAAATAAAGTAAATTATATAAAAATAAAATGATGTGTTTATCCTAATTTGTCCCACTTCTTTTGTATAAAAAATAATGATAGAAGAAGGAATATAATAAATTTTAATAAATCACTGAACATAAGTAAATATTTTTCTAAACTATTTATCAATAAGTGAATCTGGATTTCTGGATTTTCGATAATAGAGAGTACATTAAAACAAACTAAAACACGTGAAAATGAGATGTAAAGATATTTCATTGAATTATAAATACATTAATGAGAAACAACCGGAATCAAAGTTGGATAAGAGTGTGAGATAGGGTTTGTCTCCTCTGAACTATTTCCATGATCTCTGTCAATTGTTCCCTCAATCTTCTAATCAATCCATATCCCAATTATATAATTAGATCCCTGCATTCCTTAGACAAATGAATATCTACAATCATATTTACTCTTAAAAACTCATGAAATCTTTCTTCCTTAACCATAAAAAGAGTCAACTTTTCTGTGAACAGATTCAGTATAGTTCTAATTCGTGGTTCACTGGAAGGAAACTGGGCAAATAGAAACTTATGATTATCTAACAGTACTGAAAAAGGAGCATTGTTGCACTATAAGTTCTGTAGTTTGAAATTCATATTCTCCATGACCACTGTAATATCCAGAAATATTCTAATTAAATCATGTGAAGTACCTGATGTATTGGCCTCACTGGTTCTGACATATGCAAATTATTGCTCTATGAAAGAGCTAAATTCTATTAAATCTGTCTTCATAACCATATCTGATTTCAACTTGGCAACTTCATTTAAAATGTTCTTCTTAAAACATTCAAATTATTGTTTAGAAATAGTACTTTCTTTCAGCCTTTGAAAATTTAAAATTTCCTTTTATAATGCTCCCCGTTGAGTAGCATTCTCATTTTTAGCTTCAGTCAGTTTTTTGTTCAGTTCCTCTAAATCTATATTTACTGAATCAGAGGAACCCTATGCTTGATTCTCATTTCCAGGTTCAACATGATGCAAAAATAGTAATGGTAAGGATTCAACATCTGATTTATCATAATCCCCTCCCTGTACTATTTTCTCAACAAATTTTCCCCCTGAGCCTTTCCCAGACTCATTCACATAAAAAATATCATTCAATAACTCAGTATGAATCTCAGAAGCATTATATTTCTAGTTTTCAAGTGCTGTAGGTTTCTTCTCATGAGCGTCATCTACATATTCTTCCTCTATCACTAGATTCTTCAAAATAATTTGTTCTTGATCATTTTATACATGATGAATTTGAGGTCGGACCACTGATTCTCCTTCACCAGACACTGTCTCGACTTCTTTTTCTATTACTGGTTATTCTTCAAATACAGATTCTCTAACAAACTCATAGCTTAAGAGATCACCACATGTTAAAACACTCGATGTTACACCAAGTTCTTCAATAGGATTAGGACCCCTGGTCGTTTTGAACTAAATCCCTTCCATACTTCTTTCTTCAGATACATCCATAGCCTCAAACCTGAGTCTTCTTGATACAACACTGACTATTGATTCATCTTGTCCTTCATTTGATTTTTCTGGTTGGAATTTATAGCTTTCTTCATCCTCTTCAGCACCAACAAGCAGTAACTTCCCTTTATTGTGCTCTAGAAATATCCAATTTTTTTTCAATGTACCAGCATTGAAGATGTTACTATATTGGAATCTCACCCGAGAATCCATGAATCTTACCATATTGATGTTGAAAAGAAATTTCATGATGAACCTTCCAAAAGGATAAAAATTTATTCTAGCCTTTGGTTAGAAACAGTAAGTGAGATACCTCACCATGTATCTCGTAATGTTTAATTTGATATCACTCATCAGCAAAAACATTATATACATATCTGGTTAAAGAAAATTCTCCATCTCATACATTCTAGGTGAAATACCAATTTGCACAAACTTAACAATTATCTTCAGATAAAGTTCTAAATCCTTCACAAAAATCTTCTTTTATAGATATAGTTTCAAAGAAAAAGGACATAATATCTTCTGACTTATGCATCAAATCACCAATATTCACTAAATCAAAATGAAAATCTCCATAATGTGGTAAGTTAAGAATTATAGCCATTTCAAAAGATGTGATTGAAAAATCTCGATCCTCAATCTTAGCAATAATCGAATCCTCATCAGTTCCTAGACTAAACTATACCAACTTAAATAAATTCCAAAGTTCTACCTCATATAGAAACTCCATATAATCTCCATTAAACATCTGTTCTAAGTTCTAAAAATATAGGTATTTCTTTAGCATTAGGTTTGTCTAATATATCCATTCTAGATCTATGAATTTTCCTTGAAAAAGCTTTCTCCCCACCGAGCGTTTCCACTTAGTAGTGCTGGTGTCTAGCTTATAGGTTCCTTTGGTCTTGGAAATTTCTGTTGTAATTTTTTTAGGTTTTTAAAAGTACTAGTCTTTCGAAGGTTCATGTTCGGGAAAAAAGAGCAGTAAGAGTTTTCGAAGTTTTGAAGGGGTTTGAGAAAAAAAAATTAATGGGTTTAGAATTTGAAATGGTTTCAGACATCCTTGATTCCCATGTCAATACGTACATACTAATTATTTCATAATTTTTAAACAAATTAAATCACATGCGAAACTAAATAAAAAAAACATAAATAAAAAAACTTGTACAATTTGAAAAACAAGTAAATAAACTATTTAAAAAAATTTACATAAAATTAGATAAACCTAACTCCCCTTAATAAAATCAAACAATTCACTCGGAAGTGGTTTAGTAAAAATATCATCTAATTGAATTTCAGTACATACAAAATTTAAGAATATATCCTTTTTAAGAACATGGCCTCTTAAAAAATGATGTCTTATATCAATATGGTTAGTCATAGAATGATTAATAGGATTTTTTGAAATATTTATAGCACTTTTATTATCACATAAAATATGTGTATTATTAAAATTTAGTCTAAAATATATAAGTGTGTTTTTCATCCACAAAACATGTGCACAAAAACTACCAGTAGATACATATTCTGTCTCGGCTGTTGACATGGCAACTAAATGTTGTTTCTTACTAGACGATTATACTAAGGATTTTACTAAAAAGTGACAAGTTAATGAAGTTATTTTTCAATAAAATCTACAACTCCCAAATTCAACACGAGAATATGAAATTAAATTAAAATCAGATGTTTTGGGATAAAGTAGATGTTGAAAAATAATTTCTTTTAAATATCTAAAAATTATTTTAACAACAGTTAAATGGGATTCGTTAAGATTTGATTGAAATCTTGCACAAAGACATACAAAATACATTATATATGTCCTATTAATATTAAGATATAATAAACTACCAATCATACCTCTATATAACTTGTTGTCAACTAATTTTCCAGTTTCATCCAAATCAGGTTTTATATTAGTACACATAGGAGTTGTATATGTATTGTTATTTTCAAGTCCAAATTTCTTTAGTAAATGAGTAATGAATTTTCTTTGATTCCAAAAATTTCTAAAATCTTTTTGAAAAATTTGAATTTCTAAAAAGAAATTTAATTCTACCATCATACTCATTTCAAATTATTTTAGAATTATGTTTGAAAACTCATTACAAAGTGTTTTATTTGTTCAACCAAAAATTACATCATCAACATAAATATGAACTAATAAAATTTTAGAATTGATAGTTTTCTTAAATAGTGTTGGATCTTCCATTCCAACAATAAAATAATTTTTCAGAAGAAAAGAAATTAATATTTCATACCAAGATCTAGGTGCTTATTTAAGACCATAAAGAGATTTGGTAAGTTTAAAAACAGAATCCGGTTTTTGTGAATTTTCAAAACTAGGAGGTAGCTCAAAATAAACATCCTCCAATAAAAAACCAATAAAAAATGAAGACTTAAAATCTATCTAAAATAATTTAATGTTCATATGGGATGCATGGGATAAAATTATTCTAATGTATTCTAATCTAGATACAGGTGAAAAGGTCTTATCATAATCTATACCTTCTTCCTGATTATATCGTTTAGCTACTAGTCTTTCTTCATTTATAGTTATTATTCCTTGATCATCTTGTTTATTTCTAAAGACCCATTCTGTTACTATAACT
The DNA here is from genome assembly GCA_963277665.1 of Viscum album. Lineage (NCBI taxonomy): Eukaryota > Viridiplantae > Streptophyta > Magnoliopsida > Santalales > Viscaceae > Viscum > Viscum album. The sequence continues at coordinate 1,993,829,208 of OY728143.1, read as the reverse complement.
GAGTAGTTCTGAGGTCTTTCAACTATATTCCAAACTTTAATTCTTTTGAACTGGTTCAACTCTTCTTGCATTGATATCTTTCGAATTTCATCAACTAAGGCTTCTTCTATAGTTTTGGGTTCTGATTGGGATAGAAAGGCATAAAACTCAACAAGATTTACTACGTTATTTCTAGTTTTTATTCCCGTGTCTAAGTCTCCAATTACTGTTTCTATAGGGTGATTCTTTAGAGTTTTTGACTGTATAGGTAGTATACTTATAGGTTCATCAGTTTCATGTTCTTCTAGACTAGACTGAATTTCATTTATATCCTTTTCAAAATCATTTTTTAAGTTCTCAAGTCTCATGTTATCATTAGAGTTAGATTCATCAATTTGGTCTTTCCTTTTCAAAGAGAGACCAGATTCATCAAATTTCACATGAATTGATTCTTCAACAATCCCTTCCTTTTTATTAAAAACTCTATAAGCTTTGTAAGTACTAGAATATCCTAAGAAAATAACTTAATCAGATTTTGGATCAAACTTACCACGATTTTCCTTGGTGTTTAAGGTGTAAACCTTGTATCCAAAAACATTAAAGTATTTTACATTAGGTTTTCTGTTATTCCAGAGTTCAGAGGGTGTCTTTTTTAAAAATTTTCTAATTAAAACTCTATTCATTATATAGAAATTTGTTCTTACAGTTTCTGCCCAAAAATTGGTAGGAAGACTATATTCATTTAGCATAGTCTTAGCTATTTCTTGAATAGTCCTATTTTTTCAACAATTCCTATTTGTTGACCTGTTCTTGGTGCAGAGAAGGTGTGTTTAATACCAATATTTGAGGAAAAGGAATTGAATTCTGTATTCTCAAATTCTCCACCATGATCAATTCTTAATGAAATTATTTTAAAACCTTTTCATTGTGAACAGCTTTGCAAAAACTTTCAAATATTGTAAAATCTTAATTTTTATATTTTAAAAAGATAATCCATGTAAATCAAGAATAATCATCAACTAAAACATATACATATAATTTATCATCCAACCTTTCTAACCTTTAAGGTCTAAACAAATCCATATGGATAAGTTTTAGATGTTTAGATGTAGCAATTTTGTTGACTGATTTTAATGATGATCTGTGCTGCTTTCCATGTTGACATGCTTCCCAAAATCTATCACTTTCAATATTGAGACTAGAAAATTAGAAAATAATTTTTTCTTAGATAACTTATGTAAAGAATATATATTACAATGTTCAAGTCTTCTAGGCCAGATCTAGGAATCATTTATCTTAGCAGTTAAGTAGTTTACTTGTTGTTTACACAAGAAATTTAAGTCCAGGGTATACACATTATCAGTTCTGGGTGCTCTAAATTTAAGCTATTTATCATTGAAAACAAAAAAAAAATTGTTTGAAAAATCAACACTATAACAATATTCCTAGAGTTGAGAGATTCTTATCATATTGTGTTTCAATCCTTGTAAAGAAATTTCTTTGTTTATTGAGATAGTTTCTGGATCTCCATCTGTTCAAATGCCAATAATCATTCATTTGGCATTATCACCAAATGTGACTAGACCACAACCATTTTTTGTTAATGTTTTGAAATTATATGAATTTCCACTCATATTCCTGGAGCATCCACTGTCCATATACCATATGGTCTTTTTGTACCTTTGACCTGCTTCCTGCAAATGCAGTTAAACAGATTGTTTTGGTACCCATATTTTATTGGCTCCAGTTGTGTTAGCTAGCAATGATCTGGGAATACAGACTTGCTTTGTTTTTCTAAAATCAATAGAATCATATAAATTGTTTGAAATAAAGGCTTTCTTTATTCCACTTATATGGGGTTCCTTTAAATAAAAAATCTTAGATAAATGCACTTTTTCACCACAAAAGTTATAGATTACATTTATAGTACTTGGCATAAAGTAATTCTTGGGATGTTTATGTTTTTCATCTTTACTTCCAATTCCATATCTTTCCTTTTTAATCACATTCTGTCCAAGAATTTCATTTAGTGTATTTTATCCTTTTTAAAAAATAATAGATGTACATTTATATGTTTCTACTTTAGTTTTTATTGTTTTTATTTCAGCTTCATGATCTGTATTGTTCTTATTTATTGAGTTAAATTTTTCTTGTAATTCCTGATGTTGTTTTAGCAGAGTATCTCTCTCTCCTAAAATAGCATTATGAATATTCTTTAAAGATTTGTGTTTGTTAAATAAAGAATCATAATTTTATTCAAGAATGTTGTAGTAAGCTTCAAGTTTATCATTTTTATAGCTTGATTTAGAATTAGAGTCATAAGAATAATAGGATTTTACATTATCAATTTCAAACAAAAAGTACATATTGGATTTCAGATTTGAATCCTCTTTTTATGAATCGGAATTTGATGAGGTGATAGAGTCTTCAGATACACTTCATGTACCTTTTATTTCCTTCTTCTCTTTCTTCTAATAATCATTTCATTTGAAGGATTTCTTTTTCTTGTCTTCCTTTAGTGGTGGATAGTCAGGTCTGATATGCCCTATCATCTTGCACTCATAGCATCTGACTTCCTTTTCATCCATTTTGGAAGACTATTTAAAACTTTTCTTCTTTCTATATAACTTACTAAATTTTCTGGCCAGATGGGCCAGTTCTACATCGGATTTGGATGAATTAGAACTTTCTAATTTCACATTTATTTATTTTTTCTTTAGATTTATTCTTTTTCTTTGAGATGACACCTTTATGGTAGTGTATTCTATCTTGATCAGAACATTATTATCATTTTCTTAATCATTCATCTCAGCTTCATACATCATGAGAGTTCCAATTAACTCTCTCATTGTAAAATATTTGACATGTGTTGATTATCTGATTGCAGCAGAAATTCCATTCCATCAAGTTGGCAGTACTCTCAGTACTTTCAAAGCTTGATCAGCTTGTTTGATTGGGTCTCCCAAAGCAGTTATATTGTTGACATCTCTATCAATATTCCATTCATTTGAGTGATTATTTCTCTTTCAAACATCTTGAATGTTTCTAATTTCAATTTGGCAGTAGCATACATCATCTATCTGACATTGTCAGTTATTTCATAAGAAACCGCAATTCTCTACCAAAGTTTATATGCTTTGGGCACTGAGATACTCTATTAAAATTGTCTGGTCCTAGGCCACATATGATTTCATTCATAGCCTTTGAATTCATGTCATAATCATCTTCTATAGCTGCATTCCATGTTTCGGGTTTCAATGTTATTTAACAAGAAGTCAATATTCTTGAGTAGACTCTGTATCAAAGGTTTTTCAAATAAATTATCATTCTTGATTTCCAGGATCCATAATTCCCACCATTGAAGTATGGATCTCTGGCCATAGACATTTCTTTCTCTTGTATCATCCATCTTTATCTGAGTATAACCTTTTAAAACTTTTATCTTGTTATAGTTTTAACACAAGTTACACCTTTGATACCAATTGTTGGATCAGGTTATACTAGATACGCACAAGAGGGGGGGTGTGAATTGTTCCTTTTTCAATATCTTTGGATGATCGTGATTTGTTATTTTATCTTTATATCAATGATTTAGTAGCGAGAATATAAATAGAATAAGATGCACGATGTATAGTGGTTTGGGGAACAGAATTACCCTAGTCCACTCCAACAACACTCTACTCCACGATCTTGGTGATTTTTACTATATGGTCCTCTTATCAACAGACTGTTCCACAACTGAGTACAAGTAGTTGACACCTTTACAAACATAAGGCTAAACAGATCCTTCTGTTTCATTCATAGAACTGAAAGCATATCATAGAATGATAAGTTTATCACTCAATATAAAATTGTATTTTGTTCATTGAAAATAAATTTCCAGTTGTTCTTCGCAATTGCAATAGCAAGAAATTGACATTAGATAGATATTTATCTTAAGAAAAAGTGATATTTGGTTAAAAGTTGTTCTGATCTGATCCAGTTGTAGTAGATCTTGAAATGTCGTTCGCAACTTTAACAATAGTTGATTCACAAAAAGATATTTTATGTAGATCAGTAAATTTTTAGTCGAGTTTCTTCTTCTTCAGAAAACAAAGCATTTTTTTCTTCGTAACATCATATCCTCTTTTCAATACTTCATCCCTTTCTTTAAAAAAAATAAAATAATATAGGTATATATAGAATAAAGACGAGCATTCTCCTTTTAAATTTAGATCCATAAAATTAACCTTTATAATCCTGATATTGAAAAGTTTTAATAGTAGAGCAGTTGTAACACCCCTAAAAATTAGGAATGAAAATGTAATCTTAAATTGATCCTTTTGAATAAAAAATAACCAGATGTGAATCATTCAAATACTCACTTTAAATTCGGGCATTTAATCTAGCTTGAAATCATCCTGATAATCCGCATAAATACCATTGCATTAATAAAGCCGTAATTTAAACATCTGACGTCAAACACAAGGTTGAATTGTATAGAACACATTCGATGAATGTACGATTCAAAACGTAAGGTTGATCTCAAACTATTCTCTTCAACTCTCGAACATACGGTATATAATCAATACTTTTCAATCAAACGTATAGTTTTTTCACAAAAGTAAGGTTGATGAACCATACTTTAATTTTTTTCTTTCAAACATATGGTTGTTCACAAAAGAAAGGTTGATGAACAATACTTTTAAGAAACAAACTTATAGTTCCATTCATACATAAGTGATCTTCTTCCATAGTTTGTTGATTTCCCAAATTTAAGGTTTGTTCCAAAGGTAAGGTTCCTTCCAAACGTATGGTTCCTTCCAAATGTAGGGTTTCTTCCAAACATAAGGTTCCTTCCAGATGTAAGGTTCCTTAAAAACATACATTGTCGATAACATATGATTATTTTACCATAATTTTCTAATATCTCATAGAATAAACACCTTATTTCATCCTTATGCTACATGTATCAATGTAGGGAATGAACAGTGTTTCCAGAACATGCTAAAAATGATTTCCGAATACCTTAGAAATTAATTCTCATTGTTCAAATACTTAAATATTTTTTCCATAAATAAGAATATAACGAATATTAAATTCCTAAAATACACATAATGTAAAATCATTAGAATAAAAAATAAGGGTATTTGTGAGCATCTAAATCAATGATAGAGCATTGTTCTCAATAATCTCTTCCATTTTAATAATAATATTATATATTGTTGAAAACAACACTTTCTCAATAGCATACCCTCTCGTAGTGGAGGAGTGGATGTGAAAGATCAAATGGGAATTTGACCTTGTTGAGTTTCTCGAGTTGTTGAAGGTCATTTTCGCAACCTTCATGCTTGAAGGTTCAACGTGGATGTTGTGGAAGCTAGTGTGTTAGAATAGGACGCATCAAGAGATTACTTGGGAGTTCTTTAAGGATTTGTTAGTTCATAAATATTTCTATGAGAAAGAAAGGGTGAGAAAGGGGATGGAGATGTGTTGTCTGCAGTAGGGGGAGGGATCCATGTTGGATTATTTACAACTCTTTGTGGAGCTAGTACCTTATGATTTAGGGTATTCTATAGATGAAATCATGAAGGATCAACATTTTGAGGCAAGCCTCTATCTTGATCTGCAATCGAAGGTGCCAACATCCAACCAAACTTATTTTTTCGCTGTGGTGAGGGAATCATTTAATGTGGAAGACATGTTGGTAGGAGTTCGTGAGGTAGAACTCCCTCCTTCAGTTCCTATGAGAGGTGGGGAGACTTCCAAAAAGATGATGGGTACGATATTGAATGTTGATGGATCAAGTCATGGAATCAAAAGGCATCAGGATATTTCATCAACCTTCTCACAGTAAGAGATACTTTTTTATCAGTGTGAAAATCTAGGTCACAAGAGGTCATCATGCCCAACCACTCCTAATCCTTGTCATGCTTGTGGAAATTTGGGTCACTTACAACAATTTTGATGGGGCATTGCAAGAAAATGTTCATGGATGAAGTTCTCATAAGTGATTTGTTGTAGGGTTTTTGTTTCAATTTTCTTTTTTCAGTTTCCTTCCAGTGTAAGAGGTATCTTGTTTTGGTAGTTGTACATATGGTGTTTTGGGTTTTGATATATATGAGAGTGTTGTGGGTCTTTTGATGAACTCTAGTTTCCAATGCCAGCATGGTTTTTATTTTAAAATTATGTCCTTTAATCTGTTAGATCAAAATATATATGTTTCTTATTAATATTATCAGAACATGAATGTGAGCTAGGAAATTCTTAATCCATAAAATATCCAGCACAAAGGCCTTATATTGAAACTAGTGCATTGTTAGGAACCCTCGAGAAATTTTTAGGACTATGGTAAAGGTTTCCCCTCTATCAATTCATTGAGGAAGTTTTAACTTGTATATTGAGGTTTCTATGTCATTGTAAATTGTTTCTGGTTGCAAAGAGTGCGATGGACTTATCCCTTACACAATGGTAGTATTTGTGATTTTATTTGAAATCTATTTTTCGATCAGTGGCCTTGCGGGGACCACCCATGTGAATTATATGCATCTTTAGTTTGTGCCGATCCCAAAGTGATGAGTAGTGAGTAGTTTTTCATTATAGTTTCATTGATCCAATCCTTGGGCCTTCCCTCCCACCCATGGGGTATGGGTTTTGGTTCATGTAGAGTTTTCAGTTAAACTCTTATCCATCTCAGATGAGAGTGTGTGGTTTAAATGTTCTTGATGTGCTTATTTTAGATTGAGTTTGGCATGGTTCAGGTCTAAGTTGGATTTTTGTTTGGCTGTATATAGGTTGGTTCTTTATGGTGGGGATACCAACCACCTCTTTGGGTTTTCTCTCAAGTATTTATCGGATTCTAATTGATTTCTTAGGGTGGGGGTCCGTTAAGGCCTCACCTCAAGCAGTGATCTATTTCAGGCAATAGGGTTGAGTTCTGTTGGTGGTTGATGGAATTTCCATGGGCTACGAGGTTGGATTGTGTTTGTGTGAAATCCTTAAGAGTTGATCGATCAGCTCGTAAGTGTCGATTCATTTTAAGGGTAGAATGCAATATGGTTGGGAGAATTGCCACATCCCAAACCATGTGTTTAATTCATTTAATTATTTTACATACCGTTAAATATTATTATTGGGGTTAGGGTTGAGTACCAAAAAACATTTCGGGTCTTAGGTTAAAAAGGGTGATTTTTGAGTCGACGTCGTTGAGCGCACGAGAAGATTGTGTTTTGGAAACCCCACACAGCTCTTCCCGGGTAACTACACATCCTTCTCATCTTTAGAAAATTGAAATTAAAAGATTATATATTTAAAATTTTAATTTTTTGTTGGGATGTTTAAATTTTTTAATGATTTAATAATTTTATTACTATTGAAATAATATGATTGCTTTGATTTTTTTAAATTTTTATCATTATACATTAGAATTATTATGTATTATTATTATTATTATTATTTTCAATGGTAAGTTTTTCATAATAGAAAGGGAAATAAGAAAATAAATAAAAATAAAAATAAAATCCTAATTTTTACCCCCTATGTGATACCTACTACCCCCTTCCCCTTGCTGCGTTCGAGAAAACAAGCTTCCACACCCTCTACCATATTTTACACTAGTTCCCCAACACATACCCATTGCCTTATTCTCAACGCACAGCAGCCCGAATGCGGCCTACCCTGTTTTTCACTAGATTCTCCCCATTGCCTTCTTCTAACCGTGCATCAGCTCGGACGCGGCATTCCCTCCTTTACGGTAGCACACAATCACACTCCCCTATGTGTGGCACTACCCCAGACACTGCCTCCTTCCCATGAGAACTGCCCGGCCCTTGGCCTCCCTTATAGAGCACCCCAACACACCGTACAGCTACACATTCCTCTCTTCTCCCCTTATTGGTGCACATCAGCCCTAGTCGGCCCACCAACTCCCAGCAGTGAACCCCCTTCCCGATGGACCTCCATCGAGCCAATGGGGATTCCGGTGCCACTGCCTCCTTTCAGCACGACCTTCGACGTCACCACCTCTGGCACAACCCATTGGTGCTGGACCACTCTTTCAATTGTGTCCCCTCCAGCCCCCATTGACCTCCCTTTAGTGCACTTCCCATCGTGTCAACACCCTTGATGTGTAGTTCCATTGCCTCACCCTCTCCCGACCATTCTGTACCCTGTCGATTGTGCCCCAACCAGCCTGCGCCTTCCCGAAATTACCACTTTTATTGCGTTTTCTTCCCATTAGTATTTCTAAATTCTTGATTTATTATGTTCTTCTTTATATCCTTGTCAGATTAAGGGTTTTTGTTGACTAAGGTTTATCTTCTTTTGTTAAGAGTTTTGAAACCCATGTGATGTGTTTCTGAATGGGAGTTTTTTCATCGCGCCACCATTTCAAGGTTGGTTCCCATTGCACTTCCATTTATAAATATAGTTTCATCAATTTCATACAATTTGAGACTTATATATATGTGTTCTAATTATTATTGTGCAACATATATTTAATTTATTTATTATTATAATTTGTATTTCAATTATGGTATTATGAAAAATGATGTAATTATATTATAATTTCACACACTGTTTGTTTAATTAAATGTTTCATTATTATTTCACATAGTTTGGGACGTTAAGGACCTGATTTAATAATTTAAAAAATCTTGTGGGATGGAATTTGTTTTAGGAACCTTGTTTAGTGTAAAAAAACTATTTTAATAAACACTTAATATAACGACCCATACTTTACATACATTGTTAATACTTCAAAATTGAAGCATACTTATTACAACATATAACAAAACCACGAAAAGACCGTATAGGTATAGTGTCTTTAGAAACTGGGAAACATAAACAACTGGTTCATAAAGCATCAACATTGCCTCCCACTTATTTCATCATATCTAGAGTCCCTTTTTGGCATATCCTACTTAATAACCTTCTTCCTCACCTGGGGAAAGAAAACATACAAAAGGGTGAGCTCAAATGCTCAGTAAGGGTAAACAAAAGAAATATCAATCACATCGTATACACAAGCACATAACTTTTGGAAATCTGAACCTGCAAAAGAGAGCATAATTTCATAACATGGGATAAATCATGTCAGTGAAATGTAATCACAATAATCATAACTTAAAACATGATACTTTGTGGCATACACACATAATCATAGAGAATCATTTCTTGTTAGTCAAGACTCATTTCCAAGACTATCTTAGTGGACAAATTCCCTTTCAGAACCGAGTCACCCTCGTTTCAGTCCTGTTTCACTGAACCGGTATAACCTACTGTTCCAACCATGTCTATCTCATGAGATATAAAATACTTACCCAATGCATTGGAGGGATATATAGGTCCCACCCATCTCATAATGATACCATTCTTATGTGTTCCACAAAATCATAAATCATACATCATTGCATAACCCATGTAATAAAAATGGGATTCTTAAACATTGTGACATCATAAAACAATTCATATAAGATAAAGAAATTCATAAAAAATAATTCCATCACAACATAATCAAATCATTGTAATAATAGGTATAAAAAAATATCCCTTTGTTATCTTAGATGGAAAATAATTTTGATAAAACACTTGAACTCCAATCTTGAGGAAAATATCCTTTCTACTTAAAAAACACTTTTCCTTTCTTAACATGTCGTAAAATTATAAACTAAAATAAGTTGATTAAAAATAGACTTGAAAACTTGTAAAGGAAGCTTCTTGGAAATAATGTTTTAAAAATCCATTCAGGCCGTATAAGTTAAAAAAAACATTCTTCCCGTACTTTTGTCGGAAAAGTCAAAAAAGTACCACGTACGAAAAACGTCAAAAGATTCCTTTCATATCTTTTACTAAAAACTCACCGAAGGGTAAAATTGGATTTAAAAAATTGTAGGAGGATTTAAATAATATTACATATCTAGGAAACATGGATGTGGATGATAAAATACACCCCAGTAAATTTCAAAGTATAAACAATCTCGGAAAAAAATTGAGATTGTGATATTTCCCTTACCTTAGGTCCGACTTTCTTTGTAAGTGTCCGAACCTCCTGTATAATGATATAAATAATGTTATTGACTTATTCCAGAATCATACTTATTTTCATGATATCATATATGGTCATATTCTTAGCTTCTTAGTAGTAATATTTCATTGATACTTGTTATTCGGGTGTTTATAACTTTTTGTTCTTATGCGTGTTTTGTCGAATAAATTATTATACTTTTATTTAGGTTATAGATACCTCATTTACAGAATGGTATTAGTGTAATATATATCATATTCATTCGTTCAATTCATTTATATAATCATTATGAAATGAAGATCATGTAGAACGAGTCGCATCACATCGTGGAGACGGTATTCCGTACGTACGTACGAGTGATGATATCGTTCCTATGATCGTGGAATTGTATTGGAGAATATGTATACTATTTCAGAATCAATATCACTTTATAATAGTCATATATAGTCATTATTTACACATTATACCCATCCAAGTAAGGTGGTGGTGGAAAATAGATTACACCACGGCTTGGAGACGGTATTCCGTACGTACGCACGCGTGGTGATTTCTTTTTCCGTAGGATGGATAGTTGGTGAAATAGGGTTGTTTCATAATTATAATAACATATAAATATATGAGTGATACTGATGTTATTACTTCATAATGAAACAACTAATGAAGAGGAAGTGGAAGAAGAAATAAAGATGAAAGAATCGGTAACAGACATTACCTCTTCTTTGAAGTGCTTCTTTGAGACCTTCTTTTAGGGCACTAAAATTGGTCTTTGAAGAATACCAGGACCTCTAGGATGTCTCTAGGGAAGTGGAGAGGAGAAAGAGGCAGGGGTTGGCTGATCTTGAAGGCTCAAAGTGGTGTGAGTAAGAGGGGGAGGAGGTGTCCTTTTATAAGGGAGGAGAGGGGTACCTTTGGAATAACTAAAACTATTATTTTATTATAAAGTCAAGTTCGGTTTTAAATAGCTCCAAATTGATATATTTCTAAGCTAAGGTGGGTATGGGTCGAAATCCTCTCATCAAATAGAATTTAGAAAAGTTTAGGTTCCTATTGCAACCTTGTCATTTAGATTTAACATTAAGTTAAATAATTTTACTTTTACCATGTCTTCTTGTGTTCTTTTACTATAATGTTAATAAACATACTATAAGCAGCGAAACGAACCCCAAGTTGTTTATTATTAATATATATAACCTTATCTAAGTCATTTGGCCGATCCTTAGATTTTTAGGAATAAAATAACAATTACCAATATAATATTTGTTTTTAAAACTATTTTATATCAATTTTGACACTATTTAGTAATTGATTTTTGTGAAAATCATAACAGAATTATTAGTTCGAACCAAGTTAATTAAATAAATACTAACATGTCATATTAACCTATAAAATTAGTGGGATTCATAAAAAGTCTCAAATTACATTTATTTTGGTGTTTACAAAATCAATTATGTCAATATTTCATTAATAAGATAATTATTGCATCATCATTGTGGCATAAATAAATTAAATTAGTTAATGTCTAAAAATTACAAATAAAATACAATTATGTAGGAAATATTTTTAGCTTTCTAATGAATATTTATAGTCTAATTAATCTTATGTATAACCCCATATTAAAAATTATTTACTTATTAAACTTTGATTTTAACAATTTTAACCCTTCTTTAAATAAATTAATAAAAAATGTCCTAGTCTAATCCAAGTGAGCCTAAATGGTCATATTTTATTCCTAAGTTTGTTTTTGGTCGAATTACACTTATCTAATAGAATTAGGACATGTTTTAGGGTAATAATAATATCATTTTTACCCTTAATTACCCTATTTACTTTTAACCGTGGTAAAAAAAAGTAAAAAGTTACTATTCACTAAAAAATTATTTTCATCTCATTGAACCACATTTTAGTCCTTGATATTAACCGTGTCTCTCGGAGTTTCGAAATTCCACTCACAGAAGTGGTAAAATTAAGTTTTATGAAAAATTCATTTTTTTAACTACCACTTAGTGGTTTCACTATTCATCAAAAATTGAAAGTTTTCAGAAAAATACCAAAATTTCACCCTAGGCTAATTTCGATATTCCAAATCCAAAAATGAAGTCCATTTTGAAAAATAAAATTTATAAAATTTCAAAAAGTGGTTATTACTATTCATAACGGCCAGTTTTAATAATATTTTAATAGCATATCGTTGTTTAGTGAAACTCGGTATTGCGTACGACGCAAGCTATCGAGGAAGGTCGCGATTTCGTGTAAAGCAATCCAAGCAAGTGTTGTGTAGAAAAAGATTCCTTTGATGATTTATATAACATAAAAGTCTCGGGTGTTACATTCTACCCCCCTTAAAATGAATTTTGCCCTTGAAATTCGTCACTTTGTAACAAACAGATGAGGATACCTCTCCCTCATCATATCCTCAAGATCCCATGTAGCTTCTTCTAATTGGTGGTTCCTCCATAAAACTTTCACCAATCGAGTGGTCTTGTTTCGTAGGAATTTTTCGCTACGATACAGAATCTCTATCGGCTGTTCTTCATAAGAAAGATCTTACTCCAGCGGTACAACTTTTGAGCTAAGTACATGTGAAGGATCAGGTATGTACTTTCTCAGGAGAGGTACATGGAACACGTCGTGAACTTGAGAGAGATTCTGTGGAAGCGCTAATCGGTAAGCTACCTTCCCAACACGATCCAGTATTTCGGAAGGACCGATATATCTAGGGATCAACTTCCCCTTCTTTCCAAATCTCATAACCCTCTTCCAGGGAGATATTCGTAAGAACACTTTATCACCCACTTCAAACTCTAGGTCTTTTCTTCAGTTGTCGGCATAACTTTTCTGTCGACTTTGAGCTGCTCTTATGTGTTATTGAATAGATCTGACCTTTTCTGCCATTTCATCAACGAGATCAGGGCCTAATAGCTTTCTTTCCCCAACTTCATCCCAGCAAGTTGGAGTCCTGCATTTCTTTCCATAGAGAGCTTCATAAGGAGCCATCTGAATACTGGAGTGAAAGCTATTATTATAAAGAAATTCCACCAAAGGTAGGTGTTGATCCCAACCACCTTTTAAATCCATAGAGCAAGCTCTCAACATATCTTCTAGGGTTTGAATTGTTCTCTCAGACTGACCATCTGTCTGAGGATGATAAGGAGTGCTGAAACTCAACTCTGTATCCAGATTATGCTGAAGACTTCTCCAGAACTTCGAGGTAAATCTCGGATCCCTATCAGATATAATAGAAAGTGGTACTCTATGAAATCTTACCACTTCCTTTACATATATCCTGGCAAGTTGATCCAGAGAGAAATCCTCTCTAATAGCAATGAAGTGTGTAGACTTTGTAAGACGATCAACTATGACCCAAATAGCATTATTGCCTTTGGATGTTTTAGGAAGTCCTATGACAAAGTCCATAGTAATGTTTTCCCATTTCCATTCAGGTATGGGTAATGGTTGTAACATCCCCTTAGATTTCTGTCTCTCAGCTTTAACTTGTTGACAAACCAAGCATCGAGAGACATATTCAGCAATATATCTTTTCATCCCATCCCACCAGAAGTACTCTTTCAGGTCCCTATACATCTTCGTGCTTCCAGGATGAATAGAGAATGAAGAACTATGAGCATCATCCAGCAGCTCCTTCTTTAATTCGGGGATGGGAGGAACACAAACCCGATTCCTGAACTTTATTATCCCATCACAATCAAGGTAGAATTCAGGAACATTTCTCACCTTCTTTTGTAACTCGACATCTTCTTTCTGTGCCTCTTTAATCTTCACATGTATAGATGGTTGAACATTCATTTGAGAAAGATAAGATTTTTCCCCTTCCATTATAATTCCAAGATCCATCTTTTGTAAATCCATAAATATTGGATCTTTTGTGATCCTCATCATGGATAAACTAGCATGGTCTTGTCGACTTAATGCATCTGCCACCTTGTTTTCTTTCTCACGGTGGTAATGGATTGAGCAGTCGTAATCCTTAATCAGCTCCAACCATCTTCTTTGACGCATATTCAGCTCCTTTTGTGTTAAAATATACTTTAAACTTTTATGATCAGTATAAATATCACACATTTCACCATAAAGGTAATGCCTCCAAATCTTTAATGCAAAGATTACCGCAGCTAACTCCAAATCATGTGTTGGGTAATTTTGCTCAAGGATTTTCAACTTTCGTGAGGCATAAGCTATCACCATATCATTTTGCATAAGAACACACCCTAATCCCTTCTTGGACGCATCACTATAGATCACAAACCTTTATCCACTACAAGGCAGTGTGAGCACAGGTGCACTGGATGAACTTCTTTTCAACTCCTTGAAATTCTCTTCACATTCTTCTATCCAGACAAACTTAACTCCTTTCCGAGTCAACTTGGTGAGTGGATTAGATAATCGTGAAAAATCATTCACAAAACGTCGATAATATCCAGCCAAACCAAGAAAACTTCGGATATCAGTTACTGTTGTTGGTCTCGACCATCTTTCGATAACCTCTGTTTTTACTGGATCCACAGATATCCCCTCTTTTGAGATTATGTGACCCAAAAATGCAACTTTTTGAAGCCAAAATTCACACTTGGTAAATTTGGCATAAAACTTCTCCTTTCTCAGGGTCTTCAATATAATTCTCAAGTGATCTTCATGTTCTTCCTTGCTCTTTGAATAGACAAGAATATCATCTATAAAGACTACCACAAATTGATCAAGATAGTCTCTAAAGACTCTATTCATCAGATCCATGAAGATAGCAGGGGCATTAGTAAGACCAAATGGAATCACTATAAATTCATAGTGTCCATACCTTGTACGGAAAGCCGTCTTTGGTATATCCTCCCTTTTGACCCTTAATTGATGATACCCTGAACGAAGATCAATCTTGGAAAAGTATTGAGCTCCGCATAGTTGGTCAAATAGGTCATCAATGCGCGGAAGAGGATATTTGTTCTTGATAGTGATCTTGTTAAGTTCTCGATAATCAATGCAGAGTCTCATTGATCCATCTTTCTTCTTAACAAATAGAACAGGTGCTCCCCAAGGTGACACACTAGGGCATATGAATCCCTTGCCAGGATTCTCTTGGAGTTGCTTCTTCAATTCCTGCAACTCAATTGGGTCCATTCTATAAGGTGTCTTTGAAATAGGCAAAGCACCCGGTACGAGTTCTATTGAAAACTCAACTTCAAGATTTGGTGGAAGACCCGGTAATTCCTCCGGAAAGACATCATCAAACTCCCATACAATGGGAATATTCTTAATCGTGAGTTTCTCACCAACCATTTGAGGTAAATAACCTTCATTTAGTGGAATCAATACCCATAAAATGGAAGAAATTTCCACTGGAAGGTTATGTTCATCCTTGCATTGATAGACGATCATAGATTGATCTGGAATATGAAATGTGACTTCCCTTCATTGGCAATTGATATGAGCTCCATATAAAGAAAGCCAATCCATGCCAAGAATCACATCAAATTCAACTATAGGAATGATCACAAGATTTGCAGGAAGCACTTTCCCACAAACTTCGATCGGAGAAGAATTATAAACTTTTGATGTGACTGTTGTTCAATTAGGTGTTGTCATAGCTAACTCAACATCTAATTGTTGAGGTAATACGGCGATACCCTTAGAAAATTCTTCAGAAATAAAAGAGTGGGTGGATCCAGAATCAAATAAAACATTTGCTACTTTAGAGTGGATGGTAAGTGTACCTTTCACCACATCGTTATCATACTCCACATCGCTGATAGAAATTGCATGTGACTTTCCTTTGTCTTTAGCCTTAAGAGTTTGTTGACGTCGACCATCATCATCAACCCTTGGATTAGGGCATTTATTGGCATAATTCCCCATCTCCTTGCACTTGAAACAGTGAAGTGTAGTAGGTTCATTCTATGTATCCCTTCCTTTATTTGCATCATTATACATCTTTTTCCCATCATCGTGGCATTCAAATGCCTGATGACCTTCCTTTCCACATTTGAAACATTTACTTGTCCCTTTAAGACAACACCCTCCATGTTTCTTTCCACACTTTGAGCATAAGGGAAAGCTCATCTTCTTTTCAGTGTGCTCTTTAGATTTTCCTTTGAATTCCATTTTCCTCTTCTTATCAAACCCATATGACTGATGGGTTACTCCAATCTCCATCTCGACTTTGAGAGCACATCGAACGATTTCCTCGTAGCTATTGAAGTCCCTTATGGATAATGCCCTTCGAAGAATTGGTTTTAAGCCACTAAAGAATCAATCGATCTTACTCTCGGGTTGGATAATAATACCAGAAGCGTACCTTGCAAGTCTTGTAAATTTTGCTTCCTAGGTACCAACAGATTCATCATCCTTTTGCTTTAGTTCAAGAAACTCTTTCTCCATCTTTGTTCGGAGAATACGAGGGAAGTACTTATTGAAAAATAAGTTCTTAAACTCGTCCCATTCCATAGACTCAATTTCATCCCTTTGCCTCGTATTCTTAATAAGATTACACCATTGATCAGCATCTTCTTCCAAACGATACACTGCTAGGATGAATTTATCATGTTCAGAACATTGAAGAACTGAAAATATCTTTTGAGTAGTACTAATCCATTGTTTAGCAACTAATGGATCAGTAGAGCTGCTGAAAGAACGTGGACGCTGCCTCATGAAGGATTCAACAGAATGTTGCTCCTTCCTTTGCTCATTTGGAAGTACTGCATGATTCATAGCTTGAGAAAGTTGTGTGAGCATGGATACAAGATTTTTCATTCCAGCTCCCATAACGTTTGGTTGCTCAGGGGGACAATCATTGCATTTCCCGTCGCATTCCGCATTAACACGGTTCCTTCGGGTTCCAGCCATTGACTAAAACCAAGAAGAATAGTGTGATCAACACTAATTATAATAGGAAAACCACATAATCAAGAACAAAATTTCACACTTAAGGTCTTATCCTAGGTTATTCATGGCCATTTCTAAAACACTAATATTGTGTTCTATACTTAGACTTATCCTTAGGGTTCTTACTAAGGATTTCACATCCTAGTTTCCAAAGGTTGACTATACCTTTCCTCTGATACCAACTATAACGACCCATACTTTACATAAATTTTTAATACTTCAAAATTGAAGCATACTTATTACAACATATAACAAAACCACGAAAGGATCGTATAGGTATAGTGTCTTTAGAAACTGGGAAACATAAACAACTGGTTCATAAAGAATCAACTTTGCCTCCTACTTATTTCATCATATCTAGAGTCCCTTTTTGGCATATCCTACTTAATAACCTTCTTCCTGACCTGGGGAAAGAAAACATACAAAAGGGTGAGCTCAAATGCTCAGTAAGGGTAAACAAAAGAAATATCAATCACATCGTATACACAAGCACATAACTTTTGGAAATCTTAACCGGCAAAAGAGATCATAATTTCATAACATGGGATAAATCATGGCAGTGAAATGTAATCACAATAATCATAACTTAAAACATGAAACTTTGTGGCATACACTCATAATCATAGAGAATCATTTCTTGTTAGTCAAGACTCATTGCCAAGACTATCTTAGTGGACAAAGTCCCTTTTTGAACCGAGTCACCCTCGTTTCAGTCCTGTTTCACTGAACCGGTATAACCTACCGTTCCAGCCATGTCTATCTCAAGAGATATAAAATCTTTACCCAATGAATTGGAGGGATATATAGGTCCCACCCATCTCATAATGATACCATTCTTATGTGTGCCACAAAATCATAAATCATACATCATTGCATAACCCATGTAATAAAAATGGGATTCTTAAACATTGTGACATCATAAAACAATTCATATAAGATAAAGAAATTCATAAAAAATAATTCCATCACAACATAATCAAATAAATGTAATAATAGGTATAAAAAAATATCCCTTTATTATCTTAGATAGAAAATAATTTTGATAAAACACTTGAACTCCATTCTTGAGGAAAATATCCTTTCTACTTCAAAAAACTTTTCCTTTCTTAACATGTCGTACAATTATAAACTAAAAGAAGTTGATTAAAAATAGACTTGAAAACTTGTAAAGGAAGCTTCTTGGAAATAATGTTTTAAAAATCCATTCATGCTGTATAAGTTAAAAAAAACATTCTTCCCATACTTTTGTCGGAAAAGTCAAAAAAGTACCTCGTACGAAAAACGTCAAAAGATTCCTTTCATATCTTTTACTTAAAACTCACCGAAGGGTAAAATTGGATTTAAAAAATTGTAGGAGGATGTAAATAATATAACATATCTAGGAAACATGGATGTGGATGATAAAATACACCCCAGTAAATTTCAAAGTATAAACAATCTCGGATAAAAATTGAGATTGTGCTATTTGCCTTACCTTAGGTCCGAATTTCTTTGTAAGTGTCCGAACCTACTGTATAATGATTTAAATAATGTTATTGACTTATTACCAAATCATAATTATTTTCATGATATCATATATGGTCATATTCTTAGCTTCTTAGTAGTAATATTTCATTGCTACTTGTTATTCGGGTGTTTATAACTTTTTGTTCTTATGCGTGTTTTGTCGAATAAATTATTATTCTTTTCTTTAGGTTATAGATACCTCATTTCCAGAATGGTATTAGTGTAATATATATCATATTCATTCATTCAATTTATTTATATAATCATTATGAAATGAAGATCATGTAGAACGAGTCGCATCACATCGTGGAGACGGTATTCCGTACGTACGCACGAGTGATGATATCGTTCCTATGATCGTGGAATTGTATTGGAGTATATTTATACTATTTCAGAATCAATATAAATTTATAATAGTCATATATAGTTATTATTTACACCATTATACCCATCCAAGTAAGGTGGTGGTGGAAAATAGATTACACCACGGCGTGGAGACGGTATTCCGTACGTACGCACGCGCGGTGATTTCTTTTTTCCGTAGGATGGATAGATGGTGAAATAGGGTTGTTTAATACTTATAATAACATATAAATATATGAGTGATACTGATATTATTACTTCATAATGAAACAACTAAAGAAGAAGAAGTGGAAGAAGAAATAAAGATGAAAGAATCGGTAACGGAATTTACCTCTTCTTTGAAGTGCTTCTTTGAGACCTTCTTTTAGGGCACTAAAATTGGTCTTTGAAGAAGACCAGGACCTATAGGATGTCTCTAGGTAAGTGGAGAGGAGAAAGTGGCAGGGGTTGGCCGAGCTTGAAGGCTCAAAGTGGTGTGAGGAAGAGGGGGAGGAGGTGTCCTTTTATAAGGGAGGAGAGGGGCACCTTTGGAATAACTAAAACTATTATTTTATTATAAAGTCAAGTTCAGTTTTAAATATCTCCAAATTGATATATTTCGAAGCTAAGGTGGGGATGGGTCGAAATACTCTCATACAATATAATTTAGACAAGTTTAGGTTCCTATTTTAACCTTATCATTTAGATTTAACATTAAGTTAAATAATTTTACTTTTACCATGTCTTCTTGTGTTCTTTTACTATAATGTTAATAAACTTACTATAAGCCGCCAAACGAACCCCAAGTTGTTTATTATTAATATATATAACCTTATCTAAGCCATTTGTCCAAACCTTATATTTTTAGGAATAAAATAACAATTACCAATATAATATTTGTTTTAAAAACTATTTTATGTCAATTTTGACCCTATTTAGTAATTGATTTTTGTTAAAATCATAACAGAATTATTAGATCAAACCAAGTTACTTAAATCAATACTAACATGTCATATTAACCTATAAAATTAGTGGGATTCATAAAAAGTCTCAAATTACATTTATGTTGGTGTTTATAACATCAATTATGTCAATACTTCATTAATAAGATAATTACTACATCATCATTGTGTCATAATGAAATTAAATTATTTAATGTCTAAAAATTACAAATAAAATACCATTATGTAGGAAATATTTTTAGATTTCTAATGAATATTTATAGTCTAATTTATCTTATGTATAACCCCATATTAAAAATTATTTACTTATTAAACTTTGATTTTAACTATTTTAACCCTTCTTTAAATAAATTAATAATAAATGTCCTAATCTAATCCAAGTGGGCCTAAATGGTCATATTTTATTCCTAAGTTTGTTTTTGGTCGAATTACACTTATCTAATTGAATTAGGACATGTGTTAGGGTAATAATAATATCATTTGTACCCTTAATTACCCTATTTACTTTTAACCGTGGTAAAAAAAATGTAAAAAGTTACTATTCACCAAAAAATTATTTTCATCTCATTGAACCACATTTTAGTCCTTGATATTAACCGTGTCTCTCGGATTTTCGAAATTCCACTCACAGAAGCGGTAAAATTAAGTTTTATGAAAAATTCAGTTTTTTTTAACTACCACTTAGTGGTTTCACTATTCATCAAAAATTGAAAGTTTTCAGAAAAATACCAAAATTTCACCCTAGGCTAATTTCGATATTCCGAATCCAAAAATGAAGTCCATTTTGAAAAATAAAATTTATAAAATTTCAAAAAGTGGTTATTACTATTCATAACGGATAGTTTTAATAATATTTTAATAGCATATCGTTGTTTAGTGAAACTCGGTATTGCGTACGACGCAAGCTATCAAGGAAGGTTGCGATTTCGTGTAAATCAAGCCAAGAAAGTGTTGTGTAGAAAAAGATTCCTTTGATGATTTATATAACATAAAAGTCTCGGGTATTACACTGCATGTGTCGCTGATAAGTAGAACAGTTGTAATTTTTGAAAAGAATGTTTCTGTTCAAATTGTTTTACTGTGTTTACAACCCTTTATAAAAACTGCATGAGTTTGTAGATAAATGTTTTATAGTGTTTTTAAATGGTTTCAAATTAAAAGGTTGAATAGTTGTGGATTTAAACTAGATGGATGTAAAAATTTGGTCTTGGGTTTTTTGAAAGTGTTCCATGTAGTTTTATGTTTAAAAGAAATATGTATTTGGATTTTAAAGTGATTTTACATGTGATGATGGACGGGTTCTGATTGGAATTTACGTGAAAATTGTAATTGAAATTTTTTTGTATGAATTTAAAAATGTATTGGCAGTGTTTGAAATGATATTTCAAGGGTCCTTTTATGGATTTTCGTAGTGGGTTCTGGTTTTATAAATAAATGGTTGTGGAGTTTTAGGGTGTTTTAGAATGTTTTGTCGATAAATTTCCATTTCAAACATTTATAAAAAAAATTATTTTTTCACTGGGAAATGTAATTTAAATATTTTGAGATAATTTATCAATGTTTTGGGGAGGGGATGATTTGTTTTCCCTCTTTAGTAAATTTGGATTTTCTGTTAATGATAAATGTCAGTTTATGAAAAATAAATGGTTTAAGGCCCATTTGTAAACCTTGTGAATAATGGTAAAATATTTTATTATGAATACCTCATGTGGATGTTTCTCATTCAATGAATTTATGTATATAATGGATGGTATGTCCTTAAAAATGAGTCATTGTGATCCATTATAAGGGTGCCTTAAATTGGACTCTTTATGTTATTTTGTTAAATGGATTGAGATCGGTCCATGGAGTGACTTGGGGTGATACCTGTGGTTCTTTATTATTATATATATTGTGACTTGATGCTTAGCTGGAATCGGTTGGACCACCCCCTTTTTAAATACAAGAGATATAGGAACCATGAAAATTGAAATAATATTCTGAAAATGATTTTTACAATGGTAGGTTATTGTAATGACCAATGGCCGATAGTAAGAAGATATGTTTGGGTTCATTGCTATGGGATTTTCCCTTGGCCTACCAAAGAAAGGATGGCTGAGAATTTTGATCATTTTTATTTCATTGTGTGTGACATGTCAATGAGGAAGAGGTATCTTGTGTTGCTGTCTACTATATTATTCTTGATCTCCTTGGTTCAACTATGTCTACTCATTCTTAGTGCTTGCAGTGTTGAATGTATTACTTGTATATATATTTTCCTTTCTTTTCCCTTGTTGTGCAACTACTATATCACTTTCAGGTGAGGTATTTTACTCGAAAGTGATGTGTTGTATTAATGTGGATTATGAAAACTATTTTCAAAGAATGGTATTTTATACTTTTTATGCAAATTGAAAATATAAACATCAATTTCCATTTGAAAGTGCTAATGTCTCACTAAAATAATGACTGGGTTTTTTTTGAAATGAATGAGTGCAATAACTTGTACTTTGTTTTTGAGTAACATGTAGAAAAACTAAGTTAAATCTTGAAAATGGATGTTTCTTTTATTTTAAAGGAAATGCATTGGGATATTGTATATCAGGATAACCTATTGAGTTTCAATACTAACACTTATAGTTCATTTCTGTTTTTAGTCCTTGTGAAGGTTCTAGCATGGGTGTGTTTCCCATGGGAGAAGTTTAATTTTTGAGTTGGAGAGTGACCTGCGGGGTCACATAGAGTTATTTTGGACATTATGTTTGTTTAGTTTTATCTTCTTTAGTTTTTGTTTCATTGTTTATTGGGTTTATTTATGTCTAGTTGTTCTTTTTTATATCTTATTCTTTTATTTGTATTGGGAGAGATCATTTTATCATCTTTGTTGATGCCCTGGAACTTGTCACCAGCCCGAGAGGATCAGGAACACCTCTTGGGCCTTGCCGCAGATCGGCTGGGGTGACCGGTTCAGGGTTGACTCGGGTTGGATTGTGACATTATAAAAGACTCTATCATGGTTCAATTTCATATTATGAATCATTCCAATTGAAAATTATAATGTTTTTGTGTCCCCTTATTTTTAACAACTAGATACATTAAGCTCCTACAATGCTGCATGTCATACCATTTTATATGAAACGTAGAAAAAAAGTATCTTCTACATTAATCTTTTAAATTTCCTACAATTTTAAATTCATGAAAAATGGGGATTTTATGAAACTTGATTATATGTTATATTTCACCATGTGGTGTGGATAGAACCACCTTTTAAATTTTATTGAAACTAAGATAGATTTGCACTAAAACACATGCATAATGGCCAGAAGTAACATAATAAATAGCATATCCCATTCAAATAGGGATTCCAATTACATGGGCTATATCACATAGAATATCCTCATTCCATAAAACCTAGTTAAGACGTTTTATTTTGATCTATACATGTGTTTAGGTATCCTTGAAGGAATATAGGTTGAAATTGAGCTTCCAATCAGGGATCTGAAGAGTTCTTGGTTAAAGATTAATAGATCCAACACTCCATTAATGACATCATAACTCCATGGAGGGTAACATAATATTAAATAAACCCCATACAAGGTAGATTCATTTGATGTCCTTAAATCCCAAGATATCCACAAGTCTAGAAACAAAATCAGAATGCTTCTAGGGTTTTATACCTTTCATCAGAGAACCACCGCCATGTGAAATTTAATTAAATACATATTAACAACCTTATAAGAATCCTAAAATTATTATTGACAAGAAAATATGTGGATCATTTAAAAATCAATGCACATAATTTAGTAGAATTATAAACAACCACTAAATTCCAAAAAACCATTCGAGAAAGGCATTTTTTTAGTGATTCCTTGGTGAGTTTACTAGTGTATTATCATCCATTTCACTACCCTATGTTGAATATTTTTATTAATTGGGATTGATCTTCTATGATATCATCTAAAATATTTTAGTTAATGGTTTATGACTAGTCTAAAAATGAATATCTTGATACCATTTACCATATTACTATGAATGGTAAGTGATTATTTTTACTGATTGGGGAAATTTATTTACAATTCATATATATTGTGTATAAATTGATTTTGTTTCGGACATTCCGGTTTATTTATAAATTTGGATTTATTGTGGACTTAACCATTTATTTTTATATTTCATGTTCGAGGAATAAATGGTATGTTTCTGATGTCCAGCACTATGAATTCTATAATTATGATATTAGTAATTGATAATCTATGAGATTATTTGACTAGTGGAGAATATGTGGTTAAGTTTCATTCTCATATGATTATTTATATTGAATTATTTAATCATCACTCATTCCTTCCATATTATGATCGATATTATGTTTTAATGGAAAGTGTTTTGTGTTATTCACAATTATTTCTTTTTTTTTATTTTTATTTAGGATTGCTTCTTTTGTATTCCATACCCTCACTAAGCATCTGATATCACCCCTTTATTGGGTTTTAATTTTCCCCAGGATGCTATGATATATATTATAAATGACTTTTAGGGATAATATATAATTTTATGAATGTTTTCAATGGAGTTTCTATGTTGTATTTCAATTCAATATGTAATGTAATACGTTTTTTGTATCTTGTTTTCCAATTATAGTAAACTATTCAGTCTATTGGAATGAAAAGTATTATAAATAGTACTAATGTAATAAATTAATGCACTAACAATGAGCTACAAGGTCGATGTCTTTACACCTGCTCTTCTTTCAGAAGTGATGTGATAGACCATGTGTCTTCCGGTGAGATTTTTTGTGTTGGAAAAGGTGTATTTGGGAGGGATGTGATGTTTGGGCCTAGGTTTCTATGAGAAAAACGTGATATGGTGTGATGTGATATATGGAGGGTTTCATGTGTGGTAGAAGGAATGAATTAGGATCTTGTACATCACTTCCATGATACCCCACTTCTCTGTTTCTGGTTGAGATGTGTGGCCCAGGTGTCTACAAGAAGGATGTGATGTGATGTGATTTCATTTGTAGCCCAGATGTCTACGAGGGTGGCGGTGGGGGTCATGTGATCCATTGTGATGTGATATGTGTAAAAGGGATGAGATCATAAAACGTTTGACATCGAGGCATTAGAGTAACAAATTTTTGGGGAACATGAAGTAGGGTTCCTTGATTTGTTATGATCTAGATGATATATTATTATTTTGGATGTGTAATTTTGTAAAAGTGCTATGGTGAGGAAATGTTTAGTGTGGTGGAGGGTATACATTATTGTTTTTTCTACTATTTGTTCAATGATGGATTATAATGATCTTTTCGCATGTTCAATTGAGGCCTCGGTTATGTCCCTACTATGTATAATTGTAATGATCACCCAATGTATATAATCTATTTTCAGATTTCCAAGAGAAATTTGGGTGTCGAGTTGGACATTACTATTAGGGTTCATGTTTCTGTTGAGTTTCTTTCACAAACATATCTTTTTTTATTTACATTAAAGACACACACATATATATATATATTAGTTTATTCAGGAATTATGGGATGATTTTCGGTTTACCAATATTTTTCTTGCTGGAGTGGTTTGGTGAATTTTTACCATATATCCTGATATTTTTCAATTTAGAGAAGGAAAAGCCTCCCATACTAGGATATTTTTAAACCCTAAGTTCTAGTCTCAAAGTAGGGTCCAACTAGATGAGAGACTCCGAGGTCATTATTTCTCTCCCTTTAATGATGTATCTTTGATGGTAGGGTTCCATGGTAGTGTTGTATCAAAGGTGTTGGTTGAGAGATATGATGGATTTTGGATTTAGGTATAGTGATAATTTAATGGGTTGGTATGGAATAGGTGCCATTTGAAATATGGTGTGTGACGTAGGCCAGTGAGACTTTCTATGAAAATAAATTTTAGCCCCCCTGGTGACTAATAGCATGGAATCTGAGATTATTGAACAACCATGTGAGGTGGACCTATTTATAGGGTAGGGACCTAGGAGAGGTAAATGTATTTTGGTGTCTTATGTGGATGTTTGAATTGTATATTTTAGAAATATAAAATAAATAAAATAAATATTATTTGATAAAATTAAATGCTATTGTGCTTAAGAAATTCTACTTTTTTCAGTAATGGATTATATTCATCATTAACTATTTTTTTAGGTAGTTGAGGCTTGGTTGGATGATCTTGTTGATCATTGATGGATTGACATAAAAATGAGGATAAGTCATGGATGATGGCTTTGAATGATGTTCAACTGTATAATTTAGGTAAGTATGAGGGTAGTGTCTCAGATCTAGCGATATAATAATGGATAGAGGAGCTTGATATCCCATTCAGTTTAATTTAATAAAGAACTGAGTATTGGGTGTTGCTAGCTTTTAGTCATATAGAGTGCGCTACACAGTAGTGGTGGATGTTGTTTCTTTGTGACTACAAGGAGGTAGATGTTTCATAGACTGATTTTTAGTGGGATTTTGGGCATATTTTTGGTATTTGATGATGAGGGAAGCCAAGAGGTCGTAGATTTCTCCCTCTATCATGAGATTCTGAGTGAGGGGGAGCTTGAGATCAGGTTCAAGGACCACCTACACTTTACTCTAGATGTTTTTGAAGAAGAGGTGTCCATAGAAGGGCACCTGGAAGAGGATTTGTGTTTAGTTATTAGAAATGTTGTCACTCTATTTATGCTCCAGATATATCTATAGGAGAAGAAAATGGATGCGGTTATTCACTAGATTCTTTCATTGGTAGTTTAGAATCAACATAATGGTCATTAGGGCGTTCCAAGGATTATAGCTGTGGGTAGTGGTTCATTTATGTTCAGGAAATTATGATTCTATTTAGTGGGGAATAATATATGGTAGTTTATTTCCAAACATTCAAGGAAATTTGTTCTCAATGTTCTTTTCATGGGTCTTTCATTTTCATTCCATATCTGTAAGGGATATGGTAACCACTGGGCTTAGTGTTCAACCACTTAGGGATTTAAATTTTAGATGTCTGGTTAGGCCCCTTTTCAGCAGAGATAATTTACTCCAAAGTAGTTTTTTTCGATGTGGAGCATATTTTTTTCAGTATCTAAGAACATGTAGATTTGGCATAGTGAAGTATCATGATATTCCTCATCCCAAAGGACCCATGCCAAAGTGTGGACATGGGGGTCTACAGTGTAGATGTGGAGGATCTTGGTGTTGTTAGATGCACGTGTTAGAGTCAGTAGTACAAGAATATCTAAGAGCTATTTGCGGTAAGACTAGTTTATCATACACCCAAGTATTTTCATTATTTGTTTCAAAGAACAAGAAATCAATTTTCCCCCTTCTTTGGTCCATATTTTGGGATTGGTAATGGAAGGGATTCTAGTTCACCTTTTGTTATCTACAATGGTTGGTGACCATGATTGCTTGTTTTTTGTGTGCATGGGATGTATACTAGTGATGGGGAAACACCAGTCAATGGGAGAATTCTTCTTATTAATAATAAAACTATATGTTTTTGTCCTTGGAATGGATTTTATGTATTACATATGTGTAGTAATTTTATTCTTTTGGAGAGAGTTACTTTTTCCTATGTGTAGGGCCAACAAGTGGCACTCATTTGTGGGTGAGGTAATTTTTTAGGTGGTAGGAAAGTGTATCTTCTTTTTTATAAGTTAGGGGATCTATTAGTAGAAGATCTTGTTGGGGATACTCCCAGTATTGTGGGGTAGTTCTTGAATTCTTTCATTGTGAATTTTATGACACTACCTCATTGACGTGACGTCAAGTTTGGGTTAGAGATATAGTAGGGCACATCTCTGATTTGATGGCTCCCTGATAGATTGAACCCTTAGAGTTTTGGCTGTTGAGGATATATGGGGACGATCTAATACATACGAGTTTCATCTGATCCAGTGTGCCATCATGGGGTACTCTAGTGTATTATTTCAAGAAAGAAAATGATAGCATGAGTTTGTTTATAGATTAGAAAAGGTTGAATCATGTAAAATTCCAGAATCATTACCCCTTTTGAGGATTTATGATCTATTAAATTAGATGAGAAGAGATAGTTGTTTCTTGATGATGGATCAGTGGTATGTATATGACTAGTTGAGGTTGAAAGATTAGGATATTCAAAAGAATCCATTTTGATGTGGGTATGAGCACTTTGAGTTTGTGTTCGGGTCACTCGATGTTTTGAATGAACCAACCATGTTAATGGGAATTATGGAATCAGTGTTACATGAGTTCTTGGAAATATTTCATTATTGTATTCATCGATGATATATTGTTCTACCATATTTTATAGAAAGAAAATGTTTATAATATCATAGTTTTTTTGTAGGTACTTGAACACCACAACATTTATAGATAGTTTTCCAAGTGGAATTTCTTGAAACAAGAGGTGAGTTTCTCTAGTTTTATAGTGTCATAGTAGTGTGTGTTAGTAGACCTATCGAAGGTTGAAGTAGTGTTTATTAGGAAGCTCCCATGAATGTGGTATAGGTTCATAGTTTCCTTGGTCTCACGGGATATTATTAGAGATTAGTACCCAATTTCCCTTGATTTGTTTCCATGTTGATAGTGGTGACCAGAAAAAATAGTATTTTTTATGGAAATATTACTTTCAGGTAGAATTTGGTTACATAAAAGAGAATTTGGTTAGTTATCCAGTGATTCGGTTTCCTAAGGAGGATTTTTTGTTTGAGGGTTTCAGGGATGCGTCCCATATAGGCTTGGTATGTGTGTTAATAAAAGAAGATATTAGTTATCTCTTATGTGTCAAATAATATTAATCACTAAGAGTATAACTATTTAACCCATGATCAAGAGTTGGTGGAAGTTTTTATCATTATGAATTTATGGTGGAATTACATTATCGATGAATGTTTTTTGGTTTTCATTGACCACAAGAGCCTACAATTTGTTTTCCCATATTTTTATCTGAACATACACCACCGAGGTAGATTTATTTTCATTATGAGTATGATTTGAAGACCTATTATACCCAAGGTAAGGGAAAGTTATTTTTCAATGATTTGAGTCAGAATACTTGGGATGATGTGCCTCAAGAGTCTCTGGATGTTTGAAAAGAAATGGAGGAGATTTCAGTTATGAATATTAACATTGGAGAGAGTAGTGACCAAGGTTTTGTTTATCTTATGACTATTGAATTGTCTTTGATATAGTATTTGGAGGATTTTGTGTGGATATACATAGAGTAATATGTAATTCATGATCATGTTGGACAAGGTAACTCTCTAGAGGTATGGTCAAAGGGTGGTCAGAACCAGGGGTTATTATAATATAGGATGTTTGTCCCATGGGAAATGCATGAGAGGGTTCTCACTAAGTTTAATGTCTCAAATTTATCAATGATCCGAGTTTGAAAAAAATTTATCATGGGTTTTGGAGATAGATTTTGTGGTCAGTGATGAAATGATCAGTAATAGTGTTTGTGGTAAGATGAATGTTTTGTGAGAAGGTGAAAGTGGAGCACTATGTCATGGGAGGTTAGTTACAGTGGATAGATGTTACTGAGTAGAAATGGGAGGATATCTCGATGGATTTCATCATAGGTTTTCCCCTAACATATGGAGTATGAAATGAAGTTTCAGTGAT
Organism: Viscum album; assembly: GCA_963277665.1. Taxonomy (NCBI): domain Eukaryota; kingdom Viridiplantae; phylum Streptophyta; class Magnoliopsida; order Santalales; family Viscaceae; genus Viscum; species Viscum album. The sequence goes on along the minus strand of OY728143.1, from coordinate 1,993,799,957 downwards.
AGTGGACCAAATGAATAAATCATCTCACTTTTTATACATCCATGAGTTTATCACCATGTATGTATTGTAAAGGTGGTATGTAGATGATGTGATTATGGATCATGGGTTACCAAGGAGCATCATCTATGATTGTAATCCTTATTTTAATTTATGAGTTTGGAGGGTATTTCAGTATTATTTTGTCTTTTAGTTTCACCTTAGAATTTATTTCCACCCTCTGAATGTTTGGAAGACAAAGTGGATCATCCAAATGCTGGAGGATATGTTGGAGGGAGGCATCTTGTATTTTCATTGAACTTGGGTAGGACACCTATATTTTGTTGTGTTTTCGTACATTAATATGTAAAAATGAACCACTGATATGAATATATTTGAGTAATTTTATTGGAAACCATTTCATTCCACATTTTGCTAGATGAATGATAGATTATCAGTAGTTTGTGGACTAGATTTGGTGAAGACCATGACTTAAAAGATCCAATTGGTTTATGAAAAGATGAGGGTGTCACATGACCATCGTAATTATTTTTACGATAAAAAGTGTAGGCCCCTAGAGTTTTAAGACTATGTGTACTTGATATTCTGCCCTCAGTATGGGAAATAATGGTTTGGTAGGTGGATTAATATTTATCATAGGTTTTTTGGGATCTTTTAGGTCCTAGGATGTGTAGTAAAGGTGGTGTATTGGTCAGTGTTTCCACCATGTTTTGAGAGGATCCACAACATCTTCCTTGTCTCCAATCATAATAAATATCTTCATTATTACACCCACATTTTTTAGTGGTGAGAGTTTGATATTTATGATGATATGGAATTCATGGAGCATTATGTAGAGATCCAGTATCATTGAGAGAAAGTGTGGTGTGGTTGGACCATTCTGATGGTCTGTGTGTTATTGAATCATGATGTCCTAGATTTGAGTACTTGTGAGTAAGAGACATAGATTTCTTCCCATTACCCTAATCAATTTGAATATTTAATTTGTTTTTTTACTTGTGATGTGATGTTTGGAAGTTGCTATGTTATCAGATGTGTTGTTTTCCATAATTTATATTATGAAATAAAACCCATTAAATATGGGTAGAGGATAAATTGATTGCGAATAGATATTCATTAACCGTGATGAGATTAATACTATGTGGGAAATTCACTACCTCCCATATCTTTTACTATCTTGAAATAGAGGATGGAATTCCCTTATTCATACGCTTAGGGTAGTGTGTATTTTCCGTTGAGATTGTTATTGGATTAGACTATGTGGAGGTTGGATGGTTGTATTGGTGGATTTTTGGTTGTGTAGTTATGAGGTTGTAGGAGATGTTTTTGAGTTATTTTTATTTGCATGTTTGGATGGTTGTAGCATCGAGGAGTAATAAGATCATCAAGAGGTATCTCTTAGGGTGGTTGTTTGAACCACTTTTATTTATAGGATTGGTTTTTGATTCTACATGGTAGGAATCATCCTATTGGTATCTTATGTAATAATATGTGTTCTACTGGTCAATTAATTTTCTGATTTTAGGTGTTGGAGGTGTTTTAGGAGTGGCTTAACAAGGTTTCATTTTGCTCAGAGGAGGTTTAGAGAGAGGATAGATGTGTTTTCTATTAAAAATATCTGTCTAGGAGGAATATATAACATTTAAAGTGTATATTACATGAAAAGAAGGTTCTCATCTTGTTAAGGATAGTTCATGGGTTGTTACATGACATGAAATTAATTTGGGGATTAATGGTTGATGTGACATGTTTTTTACGAAACTAGAAACCCAACATTTACACATCATGTAAGGGTTATAAATCATGTAAAGTTCTAGTGTAGATCAACATTAAGTCATGAAGTGATAAATGTTTTCCCTCAAACCGTATGCCCCTATCATTTATAGGGTACAAAATGAATCTCCCTCTATCCACCTTAGGATTCCTTCATCGAATATCATTCCTTGTATTCTCTTATTCGATCTATGGGGAGTTATTATCTAATTCCATGTGTTTCCTTTGGTTATTATTTGAAGATCATTTAAGATTATTTATCATTGGTTTTTTGTGTAATTTTAGAGATTTTTTGTGATATTATAGTGTGGTGTAGTTCAATTCGTATGTTTCTTTTTTGGAAGTCATTTCAGGGTGGTTTCTTCTTTCCCCTACAGTGTAGAGTGAGATCAAAAAACATTTTTTAGGTAGGGGATCCTCATTTTATCATTTTTAAATGTTATGTGTGAGATATACATGCTTTAGAATACCTTTTAGTATATATAAAGGGTTAAAGTAATCATATAATTTATTTTCATGGAGAAAATTGATGGGAATGGGGAGTTATAACAAGATTTAATTTTTCATTTGTTTTTGAGATTGTCATGAATTATTGTTTTCAATTCTAAAAATACATTGTGGTTGGGTGCGATGTTTGTACTGTATTAGTTATGTTGTGATTACACTTTCCATGTTATTTTGTGATAAGACCCGAATAAAAGGTTAAATAATGTATATTTTTCAAATAATTGGTTTCCCCTGAAAATCTGGTTTGAGTTATAATAACCACACTAAAATAATAATTTAATGTGATAAATCCACGAAATAAATGTGAATAAAGGATGTGTTTCCATTTTATGTGGCTATGATTTTGTTATGATTTTTTGGAATGTGGTTGTTGTGTGGTGACATTAGTAACCGTCTAGGAAACGTGGTGCGCGAGGTAATGAAGAAATTGTTAGTTTTCAAAAATGTGATGTGGAAAGTGGTGTGATGTTGCATAGTGGTTGTTGCGTAGTTATTGTGGAATATTGGTTGTGGAACAGACGTTGTGGCAGAGTGGTGGTATCACAGTGGTTGTGGAAAAGAGAATTTGGAATGGTGATTGTGGTACAATGGTTATGGTACGTGGTAGTAGTGGTTGTGTGATGGATGAGATGTGTGATTGTAGTGTTGTGAGATTTCATGGGAGATATGATGCGACGATAATGGTGGATGTGTGGTTTTGTGGTTATATTTTTATGTGTTGTGGTTGTTCTAGTTTCCTATATAGAAGTGAAAAAAATTATTATTCTAAAAGTAATTAATAAATTAAAGGGATGGTAATTGAAAATAATGGGATAGAAATATATGTGTTTGGTATATGTATTAATGAATAAATGTGATGAAATTTTTCTATGGAATTTGAAATTTGGCATGTATTGGGTGGAGGTTTCATGGTGTATTGAATATAGTGGTGGTATTAGTTGTGAACGTTGGTGTGCGGTACATTGGGGTGATATTGTATGCACTAATGTTGTTGGTGTGAAAACATAGGTCAGGTATTATGTGTTATCTCATTATCATGTATTTTTATGTAATTTTAAACGCACCCCACCCGATTTGGATAAAAATACCAATGATCATAGGTGCATATTTATTAGGTTTTCCATAGAATTATGGTTGGTAGTGATACAGATGACTCACTAACCCCTATCCCACAATCTTCCATCAGTAGTGATGTGTTGTCCTAGGTGTCTTTGGGTGGGATGTTATTTGTTAGCCTAGGTTTCTGTGGGTGAGATGTGATGTGGTGTGATGTGATATATGGTTGGGGTCTTGCATGGTAGGAGGAGGGGATTAGGTTGATTTACTTAATAGTCATGATAACCTACTTCTCTAGTTCTTGTTGTGATGTGAGGCCCAAGTGTCATTGGGGGGGTTTGTGATGTGATATGATGTGACTTGTGGCCTAGGTTTCAACAGGTGGAATTTGCAGTGAGGTGATGTGATATGTATAAAAGGTGTGGTAGAATAATACATTCAATATTGAGGCATGAGAGAAGAAAATAAATGCGGAAGAGGAAGTGGGGTGCCTTTATTTGATTTGATATTGATGTTGTATTGTTATATTGGATGCATTATTCGGTGAGTGATCTATAGTGAGGTTGGGGTTGGTTATATAACATGTATAGAAGCTTGTTGGTTCAACTGTTTGTTCACTAGACCATTAGCATGTCATTTTCAGATGTTCAATTAAGGCCTTGATTATGTCCTGACTAAGTATACATGTTATGGCCACCCTACATACATAAAATGTTTTCATGTTTCAAAAAGTACATTAGGGACTTATATAGACATTACTAGCTATGATTGAGTTGTTTTTTGATTTGGTTCTATAAACATTCCTTTTTGTTATTTACATTGAATAATTTTATATGTGTCAATATTACATTATTAATGCATAATGGGATGGTTTTTGGTTTACCATTATATAACATATAGGAGTTTTTTTTGTTATTTTTTATCCTATCTCTCTATCTTATTTCATTTATATAGGTTAATGCCCCTCATACCATGAAATCTTTATATAATCGGTGCTATTCGCAAATTAGGGCCTCCTAAATGTGGGAATCAAGGGGTAATTATCTCTCTCCCTTAATTGTTTTATCTTTTATGGGAAGGGTTAATCACACCACATTCCCTTCTACACTATCATGGAAGCGTGAATGGGGTTCACACTTCCATGTGGGTGTGGATTAAAGTGTGAACACCATTGCTGCTTCATGTGTAATGTTTTGCAATGGAGGCATGAATAGGTTTGGTGTCACGTGCCAAAAAAAATTATAAATTTGGTGCCTACACCAACCATTTAATTAACTCCTACCTTATATTTTCCTTTAATTATCTACCAAGTCTCATTCTCGATATATATTTTTGTATTCTTATGATGGTTAAATTTTTATTTAGATATTTTAGTTGTCAAGATGGTTTATTGTTTTCTATTATGCATTTATTTAAATTTTATTGTTTTATGATTTTATAAATTAATGATCATTGTATGATTTAATTTCTGTTGGAATTATTGTTATTTATACGATTTAATTTATATTTAGTGATTTAGATAATTAAAATATGGTTTTTCCATAATTCAAATATTACGTATAATCTTATATAATTTATATTTAGGGAAATATATTGTATAAATAATCATTATATTTTTAATTTTAATTATCAATAATTATATTATAATATATATTTACTTATATAATATATTTTATAGTTTAATTAAAGTAAAATAAATTAAAAATATATTATTTGATATACATAAATAAATAATGTGAAACTAACTAAATATTTTAAAAAAATTATATTATTTGTAATTATTTATAAAAAAATATATTATTAACATTCATTCAATATAATTATATATATGTGTGTGTTATATTATTTATCATATTTAATTTTTTTTAAATTTAAAAAATATTATTCGATATAAATATATACACAACATTATCTTTTAATGAAAACAATTACTGTAAATAATAATTTTTAAATTATATTAATTATAAATAATTAATATTCTATGTCATTATCAATAAAATATATGTATTATATTTTAGAAATTAAATAACTTCATAAAATGTATATATACTTAACATATTTTATTATATTCAAAGCAACATAAATTTATAATATTTTATTAGTTATTTAACTGTGATTTATAATACTTTTCTCAAATAAATTAAAAAAATTACTATTAAGATTATTTTGAGTATTAATGAATTAAATATTGATATGTTTGTTTATGAAACTATAGTTTTTTTAATTATATATATATACAAAATTACGATATAAAATATTAACAAATATAGTTGAATATATTTAAATGTGTGTCTGTGTACAGTAGACTGAAGATTATATAAATATACACTATATTATTATATGTATTAATAAATAACATTATTCATGTTTATTTTTTTTTAAAATATGTTTTTAATAATTATTATAAACACACATGTATATCATAAAATAAATGAAAAAAATGCATATCATTTCTGAGATAATATATATTATATTATTTGAATATAATATTTGAAAAATAATCTTCGACATATTTAAAAATTTTCATTAAATAAAAAATTCATATATATATAATAATATTATTATCTAAAAAAAGATTATATAAATAGATGTGTATATATATATTGTTCATGAGATATAGTTATAGGTGGATTTACAATATTTAGAACATAATATGTATCCAAAAAAATATGTTAAGATTATAATGTGATGAATGATCTTTATATGACAAAATAATTATTGATTTAAATAGAAATTTTTAGTTTTTGTATTTTGTTATATAATATTTAATAATTTCATTTTATTTTCCTCATTTATGACCTCTGGGTCACCCTCCATCTATGTAGGTAAGGACCATTGTGTCTACATTAAAATGATATGTATCTGAATCCCTAATATCCCTCACTTGCATGTGAGTGGCATTATATTAAAAGGGTGTTCTTTTAGAGGTGTTGCTATGTGATGCAATATTTTTATACCATGACTGAAAAAAGATGGGTGGATATTGAAATATCAGATACTAGAGGATCCAGAAGTCCCCCACTGGGGTTTGGTTGGTTTATCAAATAATTAAATATCAATCAATATAAAAAGTATCAAGATAAATTCATGATTATTTAATCATAAGTAATATTCAAATTTTAAATATTTGATGATGTAGTATAAATATATATATTTTTTCTTAATTTTACTTTCTCTAAAATCATGCATTGATTAATATACTTCATTGGTGAGGTTATTTATATCAATAAGGGTTTTACCTATTGTTTTCCTCCTATAAGAGTTGAACATCTTCTTGAATTTAAAAATATAAAAGGATGTATATATATATATATATATAAATTTACTAGACATAGTTATAGGTTAAATTACAATATATTGAACATAACAAGTATCCCAAAAAACATGTTAAGAGACCTTTCTTATGACTGGACTTGAGATGAATGAACAATATATGATCGAAATTGCATATCATATTATTTTTTATGCCACTATATAATTTTTATTTATTTACCGATCTTTAGATGATCAACCAATGTATGATTTAAATTGCATATCATGTTTTTCTAATGTGGTTAAATAATTTTTATTAATTACATTTTTCCCTCATTGATGACCTACATGTCATACCTCTCTCTATGTATATGAGGACCTATGTGTCCATGTAAAAATGTTGGGTGTCCCAAACCACTAGACCCCCTCACTTATATGTGAGTAATATTATAATTCCATAGTCCTAGAATCCTATATCCGGTGACTTACATTACTACATTGGCATGATTAAGAGAAATTAAATACCGAAGGAACTAAAGATTATGTGTTTTCCAAAGCTAGAATACATACATGACACACATAATACATTGAGAAAGGAAAATAAATTATAAGAAAATAAAAATCTCATGATCCTTGAAACTCATTCAAATAATTACTCTTTATAAACTCAGGAAAATTATTATAATAAGGGTGAGATAAAATTATTAGTAATGGTATGTATAGTAGAATCAACAATGAATCAATAATAATAAATCAATATGGAAAGTTAAATAACTAAGAACAAATTCCATTAAAATAACTGGGTAATACATAATCAATATGTAAAGTTAAATAATTAAAACACATGCCATTTAATCAACAAGATAATAATTAAATGCAACTACATATAATGTCAAAGAAAAAATATCATTGATAAATAAATATAATAATAAAGAAATTTTAAATGAGGTAATTTTTTTTATTTTACATCATATATGAGCCACACAAAAACTTATACCATCAGGACATTTTATAATATGGTTTAAAACTATAGGTAGAAAACCGTTTAATTTTCCCAATTGATTTCTTTCATGAAAACCTATTGATGCATCAAGGGGATATATACATTCAGAGACCCACTAATTAATTATATTAAAAATTACTCCTCATATATTGAGTAATTTTTTTATTAATATAAAATATTCATCATAAAATATTCATATTAAATAAAAGATATAGACTTATCAAAACTTCCCCAGCTAAAAAAATAATTTTAAAAGTGAACACTTTATATAAAAATGTTATATAGATTAGGAAATAATAAAATCCACTTCATGAGAAAATGTATTTTTGAGATAAATTTATTTTTAAACTAATTGTCATACGAAAGTGATTCTTCCAATAGAATGATAACAATCACAAAACAAAGTGAAATTGCAAAGATAACTTTTACCACTTAGTAATTTTCAATTCAGACCCCTAGGATTATATAATTCAACATGAAACATAAAATATCATGAATAATGACTGAATCATGATATTAAATGTAAAATGGGTAGCATATACACCATTCCAAATAATTTAGTGGAAAATATGACATTTATCTGACATATGTAAAAAGAGAGATGAAAATACATTAACATGCATTTACTTTTGAGTTAACATCCTTTAACCTCATGTATAATGGATTTAATAATGATATTAACTTATAAAATAATCGTACTAATATTTATAATATAATATAATAACTTATTATAATATCTTATTTTCTGTTTGTTAACAATTTTTCATTATTTTCACTCTTTTAGGTGTTAATTGCCTAGTTTATCAAGTATGTTTTGACATGTTACATGTTGTTCCTATTAATTAGATCATGATATAATAATATTTAAAATGTAAACCATTATTTATATATCATATATATTCATTATATATATATATAGAGTAATATATTGAATTAGGGTATAGGAAATTAAATGCACCATTCATGGAGACGGTAGGTCGTACGTATACAAGAACACTACTTACATTTCATTATCATATGAAAAAATTGAAAATTAAATTATATATATGAACATTATAATTTAAGTATCATATTAATTTCATATTTTACACATATTTTTATAAAAATCACCCTTAATGCATTCCTGGAATATCATGAACGAATCACATCGCTTTAAGGAGGTAGTAGTCCACACCACCACAAACGAGGTTATCCTATTCCAAAAAATGTAAAGTGTAAAGGTATGTGATGCATAAAAATTTAAAAAAACATCATAAATAACATATTTATCATATAAAAACTATAAATCAATTATTATTAAAATCTTTAAATGTGGTAATGGAAGAATAAACAATACCAGTTTACGAGGTTGAAGTGGACCATATAAACGAATGATGATTTTGTATCCTATTTGATTGATGTGTGAGAAATTTTAGGCAATAAAGTTATCATAAAAATATATAAGTATATTTAATATTTTTTTATATAATCATGGTATATAATTAATTTAAGTGGTTAAGTGGTAAATAAAAAAAAGTGATCGTTGAAGAAGTTTTCCTCTTATTTTTGTAACTCAATTTAGTTTATACCAAATACTTCCATTTTTATTTGTTTAAAAACTAATACATACAAGATTATCGATGGGATATTGAGAGCATAGTTTGGTAGACATTGGGAGAGACAAAGGGATTGATAGTTATGATTTAGTGGGATGGTTGAGTGGATTTTTATAGTGGAGGAGTGGCATTTTGTCAATTTTTTAAAATACTATTCCACCCACATTTTTTCCATGTCAAGTGGCTCAAATATTAAAACAACTATACCAAAATAAAAATATTGCTGAAATATTGCTATAAAATGGATTTTTGACATGTTTCTAGTTCATTTTAGCTCTTATGTTTATGGTTTAGTTCCTTGTTAAGCTAATTCTATTCTTAATCATTGAAATTAATTTTTATTAATTTCATTAATATTTTGGTTAAATAAAAAACTTTGACCCTATTAAACATTATAAATTATTATTATTATAAATATGTAATTCTTTTTTTTTCAAATTTCAATCACATAAGTGGAACAAAATTAATTTAAAAGTAATCCCACAAATGGGATGACAAAGTGGGGTTTTAAAGTAAACATGTTCAAAAGATTGAAATGTTTTTAATTCGAATTTCAAAATTAAATTATTTAAAATATCATAAATTGGATTAATATATTTATAATTTAAAAAAATATACTTTAAAATCAATTTATAACATAATTTATTCTTATTAATTATTGAGATAGAACATCTATTTTTGTTAAAAACTATTATTTTTTACTATTTATAAAAAATGAACCTTCTTAGAAAAATACCAAAAATAGAACATATCATAATTTTTATGTTCTTATTTAAAAAATTATGTTTATTTTTAAATAAAAAATTTATAAAATGTGTCACAATTTACATTTCAAATAAGTTATCCACAAAAAGGTGATAAAATATGATTTATAAAATTAAAGGTTTCTATATAAAAAGTAGGGTTTGTTCTTATCCTATGCCGATCAAATATGTATGATTAATATATAAAATATTTCATTGAATATATATATATATATTTTTAGTATCATTCAGTAATATAAATAGATATAATTTATTAAGATAAAACACCTTTTGAGGGTAAAAATAGTTTTTTATAAAATCATTCCCTCTATATTTATTTGGTTTCAGTGTTCATTTAAAATTAATTGGGAAACAATTAGTTAAACAATATATTTTCATAATATAGTTAATCCTATTCATATCATCCAATATAATGGGTAGGTTATCTTTTATTATAATAAATCATAATATCATAATAATATATTTTTGTTCGGTAAAACTTGGTCTTACGTGTAACAAAAACTACCAAATAAATCCACTATTGAATGTAATGAAAAATAAATTAGTGTTTCATACATTGAAAACTATAAACAAAATTAAATTTATTCAAAAACTAAAATATTGAAACTCTTAGTGTGATACATTTTCCCCACCTCAATTAAAATATTTCCTCGCCATTAAAACTTGATCTCGGTAGTCAAGGGATTGATATTCAAAAATAAACTATTATTGAAAACCCCCCATCTTAAATAGAATTATTAACACATATTCTTAATAAGAGGTGGAAATTAATTTGATGGTCACCACAAAACTAGTCTTCTTAATAAATAATCAATAGTGAAAAAATGAATATGGAATAGAAATCTTACCATCATGTTCTGATGGAGAGTGATAGAGAACATATTCATGTGAATATTTTTGATAACCAAACCAAAAACCAGATAAGGGAATAACGGTCATTGATATCATAAAAATGATGATAATATGTCATCCTTTTTTTTCAAGACCATTTTCCTATATTTGAGGAATTCTTTCGCTCTATAAGAATCTATGAAATATAAATACTTGATAACTAAATATTTCACAAGAACAATATTATTTTTTGTATGTGACTTAAACTATTTCAACATCATATCTTATAAAAATTTTCATTATGGGTTGTAGTAATACATCAATCTATAAAACTACATTCAACGATCATCTTAAACCACTTCATAAATGGTTAAACTTTCCAAAAGATTATGATCCAACACTTAAGAATCATTTCATGGATGTTAGTAGTATCAAATTTACTTTATCCATACTAATCATCTCTTTATCCAAAAATCATTGTCTCAACATCACGAACATATTAAGGGGTATGTTTCCATCTATCACGTGCCTTCTAATAAAATCAACTTTTTACTAACTCAATTTTCTTGGTACCATTCAATATACGATCTCAATTATTTAATGAAAAACTAAAATAGTACAATATTTATATATTTTATAAATAATATGATAAGAAAATATTCAATAAAATACTTCTAAACCATATTAAATATTTCTGAAAAAGAATAAAATTAATAATTCCACTTCAGTTGTGTCAATAACATAAGATTTTCCATGACCCCTTATCTTATTCTATGTTATATTCCCTTGAATCATGGGTAATTAATTTCCATAGTGCCTCATCTACTTGCAGGTGTGACACTGAATAAATGCTCTTTACTTATTTACTTTTCATTATTTTTTCCGGTGACACTTTTTTCATCACATATAACAAACTCCGAATACTTTCAAGCATTTCCCGGAGTGATTATTTCCACACTTTTCTCAAGTTGGAATATCTTTCTTTCAGTTATTTTTATTTAACTCATTCCCTTTTTCATAGTGTTTGGAGTAAATCTTTTTCCCTTGGATTCCTTTGAATATTTATGATCAATACAATTCCTTATTTGTTTTTATGGAACATAAAACTATCTCTTCATATGATGAAAACGTCTAAGAAACCATCTCTATTTAGAGATTTAGATTATGACCTTCAAAGAAGTGTCCAATGTTACACTCTAGGTTTTTTATGAAATCTATAGGATACCTTGAAAACTTTTAAATGTATATTCATAATACAAAAAAATTTATTCCATATTTAATTAAATTAATTGAATTCTTATTCATCTCAGTTTGTTTCTCATGATGGAAATATTTTTCAAAAAGTGTGTCCTTAAATTTTTTTTCAATCCATTACTTCTGTTAATTATTTCTCAATAGAATTATGTACGAATGAAAACCATTGATTAGTATCTCCATTAATATAATACACTACAAGTAAAATATTTTCCTTTTTACCACATCCTGATGTCCTGAATATATTATATAAATACTTAATCCATTTCTCAACTTTTATTGGGCTAATAGTCCCACTAAATGATGGGGGCCTCTGTCAAATAAATAAATCTATCACTGGAGAATCTTTTTGTTTAATAGGATTCTATATCCGAACAAGATTATGTGTCATAGCCTAATAAATATTACCTAATATAACAAAAACATGATCAGTTCCAAAACCATCCATGTCATCTTTCTCAGTAGGTAATCCTCTACATTTTACATGAGTGTTGATACTAATCATCCCTACAAGAATCATATATAATATATGGAATATACTATATTAGATGATAACATTATGTAAAATAATTTATAATCAAAAAAATATTGAAATAAATAACATAAATAGAAAACATTATGTTCATCTAATCTCTTAATCATAAACATAGTTTCAATTAGGATATATTTACATTCAAATACTTCTTAATGGTCTGTAAATAAATGTAAATTATTCTAAGTGTAACTCCCAGGAGTGTAAAACTAGGTTCATAGTAAGTCTTGTTGTCATGTACCAGGTTACAGTTGAGTCAGGCTTGAAGCACCTTTTCTGAGTTATTACCCCTAGGTTATTCTACTCTAAAACCATACCCACGTATTGTATCTATATACAGATTCATTTCTAGGAATATTTACATAATATATACCATAAATAATCTAGGATTCTATTTTATACTTATCATCAAACTCTTACTTAGGGTTATGTTACCTAATAAATGTTTTCTTAAATCTAGTTTCCAAGGATTCAACTAAAATTCCTTTGATATGAAATATAATCCCCTAACCCCAGAATTATATTGTTAGTGTTTTACTTTATTGTATTGGAACTATTACATGAAATCAAATCCCAAAGGACTAAATGTATAGAAGTTTTGGAAAACCATATTATATACATGATACCCATAATAAATTGGTAAAATTAAATTAAGTATAATATAACAGAAAGCTCATCATCCTTGAAACTCATTCAAAGGATTAATCTTCATAACCTAGAGAAAGGATGCATAATAATGGTGAGATAAAATGACTAGTAATGGTATGTAAAATGGAATAAATAATGAATAAATGAAAATAAATCAATATTAAAATTTAAATAACTGATAAGACATGCCATTGAAAAAACTAGATAAGGAATAACCAATATGGAAAGGTAAATAACTAAAACACATTCCATTTAATCAATAAAATGAGAATGAAATGAATACATAGATAATGATAAAGGGAGAATTTCATGGATATATAATAATAGGAACTAATTTATCAATGAGTTCAATGAATAATTATTGGACTTCATTTCCATGGCACATGTAAAATTATACCATATGGAACTTTTACCAGACCACTTAATACTATAGGTATAAACACATTTAATTTAGTCAATTGTTTTATCTCATGAGAACCTATCTATACATAGAGGGGCTATATAAATTCATCTCCCCACACGTAACTTCTATTACAATTAATTTTTCATATATTGAGTAATTTATTTAATCAATAAACAATATTCCATATCAAATTTCCATATTAAATAAAAGATACAAATTAATCAATAATTCCCCAGTTAATCAAATAGTTGTCGAAGTGAAAACCATATGTAAAAAAGCTATATAGTTTAAAAATTAATAATATCATTTGCATGAGAAAATGGATATTTGAGAAAAATTTAATTTTCGATAAAATTTTCATAATAAACTGATTGTTTCAAGATAAAGTCAATAATCATAATATAAAGTGAGATTGCAAAGATAACTTTTACTACATGGAAACATTCAAGTCCAACCAATTGGATGAGATAACACAAATAAAAACATGAAATAATTGAAATTATAATGGTTTTGATCAGGTTATTAACTTATAGTATAATGATACAAATATTTTTAATATCATATTCTAACTTTTATAATATCTTATTTCCTTTTTGTAAACAATATTTCATTATTTTCACTATTATAGGTGTTAATTGCCTTATTTTTCGCGTATGTTTTGACATGTCACTTGTTGTTTCTATAAATTATATCATGATTTAATCATAATTATAATGTAAACAAGTATTTAAATACAATATATATTTAGTATATATTTATTTATAATAATACATAGAAATTGGAGATATGAAATCAAATGAACCAATCATTGAGATGGTATGACGTTTGCAGGCTTGAATGACGTTATCTTTTCTTTATCATATAAAAATAAGGAAAATTAAATGATATATATATATTATAATTAAATTATAATATTTATTTCATATAATTAAAATATTTTAATTAAAATCATCCTTAATACATTCCATGTATCGCTTGAATGAATCAAATCCCTTTTAGGAGGCAGTAGTACACTCGTCCGCAAATGGAGATATCATATTCGCAAAAAAATGGAATGTATAAAGGTATGTGTAATATAAAAATTAAAAAAAATTAAAAAATAATAATATAATAAATATCATATGCAAACTATAAATATATCATTATTCAGACCTTGAAAGGTGGTAATGGTAGAACAGACGACATCGATTCGTGAGGTGGTAGTTCATCATACTCATGAACGATGATTTTGTATCTCAATTGATGAATGTGTGTTAATGTGTAGTTAGAAATTTTCGAATTAAAAAATCCCATATATATTGAATATACAAAACTTATTATATAACAATTGAATAATAATTATTGAAGGGTTGATAAGTAAATGAAACAAAAGTTTTTATTGAAGAAGGTTACCTCTTATTCGGGTAACTCTTTTTGGTTTATACCATAAGAATTACTTGGTTTGTTTTTTCCCAATTTAAGGATTTTATGATAAAAGGATGGATGTTTGGAGAATATTTTTTAATATTATTAGTGAGACAAAGGTATTTTTAGGTGTTAATTAGTGGGAGGGTTGAGTGTCTTTTTATTGTGGATGAGTGAAATTCTTGTCAATTTTTGAAACATGAATTCCACTGTTGTTTTTTCAATGTAAAATAAATCAAATTATAAAAAAATTCAAGTAAATGGATTATAAGGTCCAAATATACATGTGAAATTATTTTGGATAAGTATCTAGGATTTTTTGATCCTTATGATTAAGGTTTAGTCCCTTGTTATACTAATTCATCTATTACTCACTATAATTAATTTTAATTACACTCACTAATATTATAATAAAATAAACTATGTTGAAAATATTATAAATTATACATTATAAATATTCCATATAAGGAATCAGTTTTTAAAAATTCCATTCACTTATGTTGTTGAAATTAATTTTAAATTAATCCCGCAAATCGGACGACAAAGCTGGTTTTTAAAGTAAAAAAATATTGAATTTTTTAAATGTTATTATATTTAATTTAAATGTCAAATAATTTTGAGATTTTTATTTTGGAAGTGATGTTTATTTTTAAATAAATAATTTATTAATGTTTTAAAATTTATATTTAAAATTTTATCTCTATTAAAAGGCTGTAAAACTGCTTTTATAAAAATATAGGTTTTTATATGTAAAATTGTATTTCTTATTATCTTATGCATATAAAATATATTGGATGAATATCAAAAATATTTTATTGAATATGTAATATATATATATATATATATCATTAATATCATTCAATAATAGTAATTAATGTTATTTATTATGATAAAATTCCTTTGAATCATAAAACTTATTTTTCTATAAAATTGTTTCCATTACATTATTTTCGTTTTTATATTAATTTATAATTTATTGGTAACCAATGAATTCAACTATATATTTTCATGAGTTAGTTAATACTATTCAGAACCTCTAATTTAACATATCGGTTATATGTTATTATATTAAATAATAATATATGTATAATATATTTTAGTTCAAAAAATCTCAGTCTGTCATGTAATGAAGACCACCAAAGTATCTCTTGCGTTGTAAAGATCATGATTTTTCCACGTATTTTTTTTAAATACATATAATTATTAATAGTCTTCTAAAATTGACGGCGTGTGATTCCGAGGCCCGGTGTGCCCGAAATGAATTTCTGAAATTTATTAAAGGTTATTTTAGTAAATGCACGAGTGGAATTTTCAAACTTTTGAACCGGTTCTCAGATTAAAAATATAACGGAACCATTGAATCCCTAGATCCATTATTCTCTTAAGGGAGGCTTCTTTTTGACCATAGAAGGTCAAGATAAAAAGATAGTTTTTTCACATTTAAGATAATAATAAAATAACAAAGTTATTTTATTTTTCCTACTCCTTTCCTCCAATGGACGAGTGGCGGCGGTGGGACCAATGATAAGTAAAGACATTAAATGGATTGAATCATCTTCATTCTTGTAATCAAACCATTGGAATTATAAGTGATCCTTAATTAAATGAACCATATTAATTCCACATGTGTTACTCACCCTCCCCCTCTCATATTTATATGGAGCTCGGGATAGAGTGTTGGCATGAATTCACCATGTGACAAAGATTTGGAAAAGTACCACGATGCCAACCACTTGGAAGATGAGACTGGTTCTAGAAAGCGATGTTGAGAGCTATCGAATCATGAATTGACGACAATGACGAAGGGGGGTTTCGTCAATTGTCATCAGCGAATGTCTCATCCAAGTAGGGGGTTTATTTATGAAGTTTTATTTGATTAACTAATTTTCTTTACCGCTTGTTATCTTGTAAAGTGGAGGGTGTAGGACAAATGAACAGGGCATGGACACTCTGCCACTTCATTCTTGATGTAAACTTTGGGGAACAATCTCTAACTTAACATCAACATGAAATAGAGGGTCACACTATGACAGAGGTATTCCATAATTGTTGTACGTGCAGACGACATCAAAAAGAGACCACAGAAGCACGTCTAGTGACCCATGGAAGAAACAGTTGGCATGCCATATCGGTGGTGGCCGGAGGAGACCCATGAAAACTAACCATGGGTGGGGGCTGGCAATGCACAACAGTGCGCCAGGGTGGCCAAAGGGGGTCGGCCCGTGCCGGCTGCGCGGGACAAGGGCGGCGCCCGTAGGTGTAAGAGACCACAGTAGTAAGGGGTGGCGTGGACCGTTCCGTGCCGCATTGGAGAACCCCAAGTCAGCTAAATGGATGACAGTTAATTGTGGTGAGGGGGGGGGGGGAGGGGGCAGTGCCCCACCAGCTGGCGAATGGCCCTGCAAGCGCGAGGTCAATGGGATGCAACGATCCACCTCTAGGCTGACCGAGCTGACGCGAGTTGACTAAGAGGACATGACCCACGCAGTGTGTGGGACTCGCCAATGGGCCAGGTTGGCCCCGTGGCCCAGTGGGATAGTGCGGGTTGGCCAGGATGACCCGATGGTCGGACCTAGTGAACTGGGTTGACCCATTACAGGCTGAACCCAGGATGGGTCAGGTAGACCCCTGGACCGGTTGGGTCGGGCGGGTCTGACTGAGTCCGACCGGGTCCAGACCCAACTGGTACTCGAATAAATGAAAACTCATAATAGATGAACCATGTGTCTAATTGACATGGCGTCACTGGCATTGGGACCCATTTTGGGAAGTATTCCCTTTGGCATATTTTAGCGGGCCTGACTGAGCCATGACAAACTGAGGTGGGATCACCCCCTTTTCATGAAATAGAATTAAACTAACAGACTGGGTGTTCGGTTGACGTTCCATCTGTTGTGATGGAACCCTTATGATGAGGTGGTCCTTTTAAAATACTCTATGAGAGTTTTGGGTAATGTTGGAGTATGGATGGGTTGGATTGACTCCAAATCCCACCAGTCCCTCTCTACAAAAATGCCTATAACATAAAGGCCAAGAATTCGATCTATGTGGCGTCTTTTGCGTTGGGACCCTTATAATGTGATATATCATCAGGTTACATCTCCATGAGACATTTTTCTGGTTGAAATATGACTGATGGATTGAGGATCTGTTCTTCCAAAATCAAGCGTTCTATGGGCAGGAATCTAGTGGCTTATAGTGAGGCGGAGGTTGGAGACATATCATTCAGAGATTAGTACCGAGCGATCTTGTGTGGGTCAACATATAGTGATCTTGTGCTGATAAGAACCTAGAGACCCTATGTGGATTATCACCTCGTGACCCAACGATGACTAGCCTTAGAGCAGCCCATCGTGGATCAACGACATACCTATCCTGTGTGGGTCAGATCTTGTGTGTGTCAGCACCCCACGATCCTGTGTGGGTCTGCGCATACAAATTCTGTGGGGGTCATATCCTGTGTGGGTCATTGTGGGGGTTCGTACCTATCGAACCCAGGCGGTTTGGATCCTATTTGGGTCATTGCGGGGGTTATTACCTATCGATCATGTGTTGGTCAGACTCCGTATGGTTAGTAGTAGTGCCTCTTGACCGAATTAGATGATCTAGCATCATGACTAATCATCTATACTTATATACTTCACTAATACATTGTTGGAGCTGAGACTCTATTTGAGCTGTGTCTATGTATTTACCCTTTATGATTGAGATCATGCTTTGTGGTTTGCCTTTATGGAATTATGTTAGACCTTTGGGGGTCTCTGGGTCTCTATGGAGTATTGTTGTACTCACCCCTGGACGGGTTTCGCCTGCACCTGGTTGTGTCTTGTGCAGACGATGAGTAGCTGGGATTCGACTTTAGGGAGCCAGGACCAAGCGGTACATGGAGGATATTGGTTGACGTAAATAGTAGTGGAGATGAGTTGTGTCTACCCTTCTAGTAGGATCCACAGTTCCCAATCCATGAGTTTTTTTTATCTTTTTTGTCGTACATGTACTTTTCAGTTGGGCTTGTATTCATGTGCCTTTACTTTCAGTACTCTTTATAATATAGTTTTCACTTTGTGGTTTCTTCTTCTTATTTCTTGTCTTGTGTGTTTTTACAGGTTAAAGGTAATACCTTATCATTATAGGGATAATTATTTTGGAGCTAGTATCCAACCTCTGTCCAGTGGAAGGTGGGCTTAGGGTAGTCACGAAAAGGGCCCTAGAGGTTGGGTCATGAAAATGTGGTATCAGAGGAGTTGGTTTTACTAAATAATTGGGACTCTGGTATTTTTTTAATGGAGAAATAGTTTTAAGTGTTTTGAATTTGGTTTTTAGTTTGTGGAATCTTGTGTTGGTGCGTCGGCCGACGTATCCATACACTAGTACCCTAAATTCTGATTTCCAACTCGGTGCACAAAAAAAATGATTGTGTGTCTTTTGGAAGTGTTTTTACTTTTGATATCATTGAGTCAGCTCAATAGGTATAGATTTTGATAGTGGTGCACCTGTTTTCTTCTGGATGCCACCACTTAGTAGCCAGCCAGGATTCCATATAGAGTATATGATGACGACCCACCGATCGATGAGGACTAGGTTCATGGACCTCTTATGGCATTAGCGCCTGCAGGTGGTGTACCCGCAACACCACTAGCAGTTGGGTAGCTGTCTCCACTAGCCCCACTAGTAGATGGTGCATGCTGACCTAGCGTGTAGCATGAGTTTTAGTGGCAGAGGCCTCTGAGGTTCTAAGGCGAGACAGTTCCGTAGGAAGCTGAGGACTAGATGGAGGCTGTGGCTGGAGATTTTTGCCTGTTTGGGACAATAGCTGACCTGATGGTGATCCTAGATACCAGTATCTTCCAGGGATCATTAGGGAGATGGTGGAACCTCATGCTCCAGATTCATGATGAGGCAACCCTCACTTTGGTAGATTTTTAGGGCCTCCTAAGGGAAGAGTTTTTTTCCAGCAACATTATGCTCAGTGCATATTGAAGAGATCCTTCACATAAAGAATATAAGCCTGACCATATCCTAGTACATTGTGAGATTCACTGACATATCATTCTACTTCGACGAAATGGTACAAGACCCATTCGCCAGAGCCCGGAACTTTGACCAGTGTCTCCGACAGAAGATCAGAGTTTCAATGGTATCTCTTAGCATCTCGACGCACATTGGAGTTCTAGAGAGAGAACACATGGTGGAGAGTTTCCCTACTGAGAAGACACCAATGGTGAGAACCACCACTGGGAGACACGTAACAGAGTCATCTGCATCTGATTGTAGGTAGATGAAACAATGATCCAAGTGAACCAGACCTTATGGAGGAGGACCCCAGGATGTAGGTTTAGAGGTGTGGAGCTCGTGAGGTAGAGGAGGTCAGCTGGTATGGAAGGTGTGATTCACATGCGGTGGGAAGGGCCACATGGCTGGCGACTTCCAAATCCACTATACTGACGATCAACAGACATCTGAGGTACTATCGAGGAAGAGGTAGTTATTCGAGTGAGGAGGTCCACAGGGCGTCGGACATGGCAGAGGAGCAGGCCGTGTAGCAGGCGAGGGTGAAAATTTGAGGTTCTAATACCACCACCACCAGGTGTTCCACCCTGACCACATGGAGAAGGTGGCGAGTAGAGCTACATGCATCAGGGGCCTATGACCATGGCACTCTGGAGATGATTAGAGGTATGATCTATGTCTATTCCACCCTATCTATAGTACTTATAGAAATAGGTTCCTGTCACTCTTTCATTTCAATGACACTTGTTCAGAGCTCGAGGATTCTGATGGAGCCTTTGGCTCAATCCTTACGATTAGAGACTTCTACGGGAGAATATTTGATGATTACACACTGTTGCGGAAGTGTGAGCTTACTATAGGAGGCAAGATCTTCTGCTGGGATCTTCTAGTAGTGGCATCACAACATTATGACGCCTTCTTGGGTATGGATTGGTTATCCACAATCCATGCTATGATTGACTATATTAGGTGAAAAGTGATGTGTTTCCATGAGGATGGGACCATGTTTTCCTTCACCAGTGAAAAGGGAACCTTTTCATAACATGATGGTCTTACCCGGAGGAGGGTGAATCCAATCGCACATCAGTTGTCTAGACTTACCCTCGAAGAAGTTGATGTCGTGAGTCCGAGTTATCATATTGTGGTAGACCAGTATGCCGATGTCTTCCCCCAAGATGTTCTGAGACTACCTCCTCATAGAGAGGTTGACTTATACATCGACCTGTACCCCTGGATGACACTGATATATACTATAGAATATCGGATGGATCCCGTGGAGCTTTGTGAGTTACGGGTATAGCTTGAAGACTTACAAAAGAAGGGGTTCATAAGGCCCCGTGTATCTCCATGGTCAGCCCTGATTTTGTTTTCCAATAAGGTAGAATGGAGTTTGAGGCTCTATGTAAATTATCATTTCCTGAACTAGGTGATTGTGAAGAACAAGTATCCACTTCCTATGAATGATGATATTTTCGACTAGATGAAGGGAGGTCATTGGTTTTCAAAGATAGACCTCAGATCAAGAAATCATCAGCTCAAGGTACGAGCTAGGGATGTGAAAAAGATGGACTTCAGATGTCAGTATAGCCACTATGAGTTCTTGGTTATGCCATTCGGCATGACCAATGCTCTGGGAGTATTCATGGAACTCATGAACATAATCTTCCATTCGTACCTCGATCGATTCGTGGTGGTCTTCATCAACGTCATCTTGGTGTACTCAGTGACAGAGGAAGGGCATGCCTATCATCTACAGATAGTACTAGATACACTCTGATAGCACCATATTTATGGTAAACCCTTTAAATTATAGTTCTAGATATGGGAGGTACACTTTATGGTACACGTTATCTATGATGTTGGAGTTGCAGTGGATCCGGTGAAGATAGAAGATGTGCTTGATTGGTAGCCACCCAGGAGTTTGGCCAAGGGCTAGAGTTTCCTAGGGTTGGATGGGTACTACTGGATATTCGTACCTAACTTTTCCAAAGTGGTTCCACCCCTATTAGTGTTAACAAAGAAGGTAAAACCTTTCGTATGGATTGAGAGATTCTAGCAGAGTTTTCAGGAGCTGAGCAAGAGACTAATGAGTGCCCCCATCTTGAGGCTACCAGAAGAGGGAGTTGGGTATGTAGTCTACTGTGACACATCTAGGATAGGACATGGATGTGTCCTGATGTAAG
The DNA here is from genome assembly GCA_963277665.1 of Viscum album. Taxonomy (NCBI): domain Eukaryota; kingdom Viridiplantae; phylum Streptophyta; class Magnoliopsida; order Santalales; family Viscaceae; genus Viscum; species Viscum album. Next base: position 1,993,777,745 of record OY728143.1, on the reverse strand, counting down.
AGAAAGCAGTGATTACTAATGGTTCACGACAACTGTGACATCATGAGAAAAACTACGCTACCCATGACATAGAGTTAGAAATAGTGGTCTTTTCCTTGAAGATGTGGTGACACTACTTGATGGGTGAGTGTTTTAAATTCTACTCTGATCACAAGATTCTCATGTATATCTTGTCACAGAAGGATCTGAACCTTAGACAATGACGATGGCTATAGTTCCTCCAGGCCTATGACTTTGAGGTAGTCTATACTCATTTGAGGGGAAAAGTAGTAGCAGATGCACGTAGTAGGATGCATAGTCTATAGTTTTTGAGTGAGGTGACAGAGCCACTAGCTGCGTTACATATATCCTTTATGGATAGAGATTGGGTATCATTCCTCTAGTGTATGACTTTCACTCCCCCACTTCTTCAATGAGATTGGGAGGCCAAAATTGGGGAAATTGACTATGAGGCTCGACGTGATCATATATCCACATGACAAGAACCTGGTAGATTATTTTATGGTGGGGAGCACGTCATCCTCTTTAGAGGATGCACCATGGTCCTAGTTGCACTATGAGGGGAGGTGTTGAAAGAATTCCATATATCCCCTCCCATGGTACATCCTGGTGTAGAGAAAATGTACCAGGACCTATGGCGTCAGCACTGGTGGCCAGGGATGAAGAAGGAATTGACATAGTTTGTTTCATGCTACCTCACTTATCAGTAAGTGAAGGCCGAGCATTAGGTTCTAGCAGGCTTATCACAACCACTAGAGGTACCAGAGTGGAAGTGGGATGGAATCTCCATGGACATTGTGATTGGGATAACACAGACTTTTAGGGGACATGATTCCATCTGGATGATCGTTGACCATCTCACCATGTTGTCCCAATTCTTACCCATCCGAGAGCAGGGACCATTAGAGGGCTTGGGATACCTCTACGTATAAGAGAATGTCCGAATTCATGGGGTTCTGTCAACGATAGTATATGACCGTGATGGAGGTTTTACATTCCAATTGTGGAAGGGATTACAGGAGGCATTCAGAACTCATTTACCTTTGAGCACCACCATTCATCCATAGTTGGATGGTTGGATGGACCAAACCATTCAGACACTAGAAGACATGTTTCATTCTTGCATCCCAGATTTTGGCCACAGTTGGGAGGATCACTTCCCCTTGGTGGTGTTCACCTAAAAAATATTTTCACTCCACCATCATTATGGAACCATTTGAGGCATTTTACGATTGACAATAAAAATCATCTATATGATGGACATAACTAGGGGTTTCTGCACTTTGGGTCCATAGTAGGTACTAGCTACCATTGAGAAGGTATAGATCATCCTAGATCAGATGAAGATTGTACAGAGCAGACTGAATTCTTATGATGACGGGAGATGAAGAACTTCCGTGTTCTGGGAGGGAGACTATGTCTTTTTATAGGTATCACCTAAACAAGGATTGTAGAAAGTTTTCCGGGATGATACGATATCTCCAAGGTTCATCATACCCTTTTAGGTTCTCAAAAGAGTTGGCATGGTGGCGTATCTCTTTTCTCTTCCACAACAGATTCATCAGGTGAATGATGTTTTCCACATGTTGTAGTTGAGTAAGAATCTACATGATCCATTGCATGTTATTTACAGGGAAGATCTAGACATTTATGATGGGGAGACTGTGATGGAGGCTCTTGTGGTGATTTAGGATCGAGCAAAGTGGGTCATTCATGGATGATCGATACCTCTTGTATGCATTTGCTGGCAACATGGGGTCTTCTAGGAGAGCACATGGGAGCAGGAAGCTCAGATTCATGCATAGTATACCTATTTGTTTCTTTAGTCTATGTTGTGGCTTTCAAGGATGAAATGGCTAAAGGTGGGGAGAATGTAAAGACCCATATTTTTCATGTATTTTTTTTAAATATATGTAATTATTAAAAGTCTTCGAAAATTGACGACGTGTGATTCTGAGGCCCGGTGTTCCTGGAATGAATTTATGAACTTTTTTAAGGTACATTTATTAAACGCACAGGTAGTGTTTTCTATCTTTTGAACCGGTTCTCAGATTAAAAACCCAAGGGCACTATTGAATATGCAGTTCCAGGATTCCCTTAAGAGTGACTTCACTTTGAACACAGAAGGTCGGGAGAAAAATATAGGTTTTGGACATTTAAAAGAATAATAAAATAACAAATTTATATAATTTTTTATTCTCCTTTCCTCCAATGGATGAGTGGCAGTGGAGTGACCAACAATAAGTAAATCTATTAAATGTCTTGAATACTCATTATTCTTGTAACTGCACCATTGGAATTAGGAATATTCATTAATTAAATGAACCCCATTTATTACATGTGTGTTACTCACACTCCCCCTCTCCTATTTATATGGATCTCGGGTTAGAGAGTAGGAATAACTTCACCAAGCGACAAAGCTCTGACAAAGTACCACAACGCCAACCACATAGAAGACGAGACTGGTTCCAGTGAGTAGTGACGAGCGCCACCAAATCACGAACTGAAGACAACCACAAAGGGGGTCCTATCTATCATCATTAGTAAATGCCACGTAAAGGTAGGGGTTTTATTTTTGAATTTTATTTGATAAATTAAATTTCTCTCCCACTTGTTATCAAGTAACATAGAGGGCGCATGTGAAATGAACAAGGCCCTAAACCTCTTCTACTTCATTCTTGATGTGAACTTCGGGGAATACTTTCCAACTCGATGAAAACATAAAATAAAGGGTCATGTTATGTCGTTGGTATCCCAGATGAATTTTAGGCATAGACGACGTCAAAAAACGGACCACCAGAGCACGTCCATTGACCCGTATAAGAAACTGCTAGTGCGCCATGTCGGTAGTGGTCAACAAGGGCCGGAGGAGACCCGCGAAAAATAGTCACAGACAGTGGAAGGAGGCATGAAATGGTGCACCTTGGTGGAAAATGGTGGCAAGAATGAGCTTGCCGCGTGGGACAATGGAAGCGCCCACAGGCACGACCGGTAAAAGCGGCTGTGACCAGCGAGCCGCGGTAGGAATGAGATCGTGGCCTGTGCTGAGGTTCATTGGAAAAACCCTGATGGGACAAATGGATAACCATTAATTGTAGTGGGGTATCACCTCAAAAGTTTGATAATTTCTCCACAAGTGCGATTCTAGTATGATGCAATGGTCCGACACTGGGAAAACCAAGCCATGCGGGCTGGCCAAGCAGACCAGACATGCCCAACGGGCTGGACCCATGGCCCAGTGGGCCTGGCCAACTATGACACAAGCCTGTAAACTGAACTGGACCAACACGATGATCCGGACCCACTGAACTGGGCCAATCATTTATGGGTCATACCCAGGGGTGGTTAGGTAGACCTCGAGACCTGTTGCATCAGGCCTGTCTGATCGAGTCGGACCGGGCCCAAACCCAACCTGTCACCAAATAAATAAACACACATAACTGATGAACTGAGGGTCCAATTTACATTCCATGGGTGTCCTTGGAATTCCTTTTGGGAAGCTGTCCCTTTGGCATATTTTGGTGGGCCTGAACAAGCTGGGTTGGACCGAGGTACGATCACCCTCGTTTCACAGAATGAGAAGCAACTAACATACCAAGCGTCCAGTTGACGCACCATCTATTATGTTTGAAACCTTAGAACAAGGCGTTTATTTTGAAATACTCTACAAGAGTTTTGGGAAATTTTGGAGTATGTCTGGGTTGGATCGACTCCAAATCCAATAGGGGGTCCTCAACACTAAAATTCCAATAACTTAAAGACCGTATGTCCGATTGATGAGCCGTATTTTTCACTAGGACCCTTATGACATGACAGATCATCAGGTTACTACATCATCAAATTTCATGTTAGTTGAAATAATATCCATGTCTTGCGGAGCGGTTCTCCCAAAAGCAAGCGTGCCATGAGCGGGAATCTAGTGGATGACAGGGAGGCAGAGGTTAAGGACAGATCTTACAGATATTAGTACCAAGCGATCATGTGTGGATCAACACCTTGTGAACCTATGTGGATCAGCACCTAGAGACCCTGTGTGGATATGCACCTTGTAAACATATGAGGACCAGCCTTAGAGTGGCCCAACGTGGATCAGCGTATACTGATCCTGTGTGGTTCAGATCATGTGTGGGTCATTATGGGGGTTAATACCTATCGACTATGGGTAGGTCAGATCTTGTGTGGTCATTTCAGGGGTTAGTAATTATCGATACTGTGTGGGTCTGACTCTGTATGTTCAACATTAGTGCCTCTTGATAGAATAAGATGATCTACCTTCGCAACTAATAATTTTTACTTCTATACTTCACAAATACATGGTTTGAGTTGAGACTTTGTTTGAGTTGTTTCTATTGATTTTCACTTTTTAATTGACATCATGCTTTTTGGTTTTATTTTTTGTCATCCAGTGAGACATTCAGGGGTCTTGGGGTCGCTACTGATTATTTTTATACTCACCCCTTCATGAGATTTTCCTGCACCTTGTTCTATCTTGTGCAGACGACATGTAGCTAGGCTGAGACTTGAGGGATCCAAGACAAGGTGGCATATAGAGTAGATTGGATGACATGGAGAGTAGTGGAGATGAGTTGTACCTACCCTTTAGGTAGGATCCTCAGTGGATGATCTAGGAGTTGTTTTATCTTTTTAGTTTTACTTTTACTTTTCATTTGGTCTTGGATTCCGACCCTTTACATCGAGTACAATTTTTACTACAACAACTTACTTTGTGGTTTCTTATTTCTATGTTCTTGGCTTCTGTGTTTGTACAGATTAAATGAAATTCCTTCCCATTCTAGGGATACACCTTTTTGGTTCTAGTAATAAAACCATGGCATATGGAGGCATCTTTGTGGTAGTCAAGGAACGGGCTCCGGGGGATGGGTCATGACATGAGTGTAATGAAAACTAAATAATTGTTTCATGTATTTCAGGCTATAAAAAATTAAATTTATTCTAAATTGAAAATATTTTATATACTTTCAGTGCTATAAAATTTTAATCAATGTTTATTTGAAATGAGATGTTGTTTTTTGATACTATAGTTTTTCCCATGAATAAAAGGAGACTAGTGGTTGATGAAATATGAGATAGTAGAAGTTCTATAATTTCCCTTGTTGGATTAAGTTGGTTAATCAAATACTAATAAACCAAACATATAAAATTTCTCAAGATTAATTCACATTTATTTAATCATAACAAATTAAAACATGTTATGTATTTGATGATAAACTATAAATATATATATATAATTTTATTAAAATAAGTAATGGTAATCACACATATTTCAATATATTATAATGGTGAGATTATTTATACTTATCAGGGTTTTAGCTATACCTTCCAACCAAAAAGAGTGAGAAATCTTTATGTATATGAGATATTGGAGGAAGTTGACAAGAAAATTCATAGTCACTTAAAACTAAGGGCTCGTTAGGTAATTAATTTAATTATATATATACATATTCTATATAATCATTATCTATATCAAATTTAATATCCTCTACTCGATGACAAGTATTGGGTGTAGAAATTATCATTGATTAGAAAACAATGTAAAATGGTTTAATTTAATTATATACGGATATTTCTGAAAATGATGACGTGTGACCTACTACTATAGAACCATGTTATTAGAGATATATTTAATTCAATCCTTAAAAATATTCTCATTCATTTTTTTCTCTTATGACTAGAGTAAAAAAACAAAATATGAATTGGATGATTAGAATATGGAATGAATTATCTGGGAAATCACTATCAATGCCCCTAATTTAATGAGTGGTAATTTACATGATGAATAAGCATCGAATGATGAAACATGAGGTGATGTAGGTGAGAATGATGTGTGGAATAAACCTTATTAAGATACTTTGAAAGATATAAGACAACCAGTTAGAGGTAATTTTCTTACATTATTTACTTTTTTAGGCGAGGTAATATCATGTGTGCAATATTTTGATTGGGATGTCATTACACCAACTATTGAATTCCTTATAATCATAGGTAACAAAGTTTTATTAACTAATAACACCATATATGTTTGACAGGAGTTCAAAAGTAAAATTAAATTTAATAATATTCTATATAAATAAAATATAGAGTAACATATCTCATTTGAGGTTGATGAGTCCAAGAAGGGGAAATACCTCATTCAGTTTGAAAAATACATTCCACAATGTAAATTGTGAATGTGTGTAAAATATGATAATTTAATTTTACAGTTTGGAAGATATCTATGTTTGAAGGACCACATACTCTTTCACATCTATGATTGTATTAGTATAACTATAAATTAATTCAGTGTTTCTATCGAATGATATTTTAGAGACAATATGAATGTGTCAGTGAATTATTATGTACCTTGTCCATAAAAAAATACAGCAGTTGTTTAAACAATAGATATCCTATGATATATCATAGAATGAAAAAAAAAAGAAATTGTGAAAGTATTTGGTAACTGAGATTAATAATATGTAAGTTTTCTGGAATTAATGGGGGGTTTATCTCTATAATATTATATTAATTAATATTTCGACAATAATGATTATAGATCCACTAATTATTCAGTAGATCAAAAAAAGGTGATGTTATATATGTTGTTTTGGGAATTCGGGCCACGTATAACTCCATTTTCTTATTGAAAAAATTTATTTAGGTTGATGGAACTTTTTTTATGAAATTTATATAGGTGTCTATATATTTCTACCATACAGAATTTTAATTTTTATCATATACCACTTACATTTCGAATTATTGAAAATGATAATTTTGAATCATGGAGTTGGTTTTTAGAATGTATATGAATTCATGTTACACATATCCAAGGAGTATGTGTGATAACTTATCACCATTGAGTGATTATAGTGGGCAATAATAGGGATGAGGGTTTATGTTAAGAATATAATTATTATAATCTATATTTCATTAGCTATATTTACAGTAATGTGAATAAGTATTTTAGTGATGAGTTAATAAATAAGGAGATCAACAAGTTTGGAATGTTTTGTTAGACTTATATTTTTGGAAGAAATTTTACAATCCTTTTAAATACATTTTTTCTTCTATTTTTAGTATATGAGACCCAAAAATGAATATTTGATTAGTGACTTAAAGAAATTAAAAGGGTAATCACGATGTATGCGATTATTTGATATAGATTTGATAAGATAAATGTTCATTAACCTATTATAGTGGAAGGATATATTTCTATATGGACACTAATATTGTGGAGTGCATAAATGGGGTCTCTATGGGTGTTCATTAATTATTGACCACATTGTTAGCATGTCACAACAAGACATTTATGTTTATTTTATTTTATTATTTCTTAGTTTCGGGTTCTCACGTTGAGGTTTGGGTTGAGTCCCAATATAATTGTTTTTGATGTTGGATGTTTTTGGTGGGTTTTAGACTAGTCCATGGGCACCACATGATTAATAGTAACTGCGCGGTTGCCCTGGTGCTTGCGTAGGTACCCATGTGGTCTAGAATAAGGCTCATAACTTGTGCGTGGTTTATTAAGCTGTGTGACGAGAGCACGGTGAACTAGTTTTCCAAATAAGTTAAATAAAAAAATTAAAATTTTATTGAAAAAATGTTATATAATAAAAATAATATTTTCTAGTTATTTTTATAATTATTATTTTTATTAAGAAAATTAATTTTTTATGATATTATTATTCTTTATATATTACTACTATTATTATTATTTGTAATACTATTATATTTGTTATTTATATTATTATTTTTATTATTAGTTAAATTATTATACTTATTTTTATTTTATTAAAATGAAAAAAAATTCTAACCCTAGCTACCCAATCTCATTGCCCCCCTTTTCCCTCTGCACAGCGGCGCTCCCTACACGAGTCGTCTCCTCCCAATTTTCCCACCCTATGCGATCCTGCTGCAACATGGCCCTCCTTCCACTTTGAACCGACCCACCTCCTTGTTCTCCCCCTCCGGTTCACCCAGCAACACAACCAACCTTCTGCCTTGCACCGACTCGCCTCACTACTCTCCTCCTCTAGCTCGCCCAACAACATAGCCAGCCTCCCATCCTAGTACCTCCACCCCTCAGCCTGCAACATGACCCACCACCCTGAGTTGCCTACTTGCACTGGCTCCATGAGACCCTACACCCCCTACCATGTTATGTCCTCCCCAACGATGACCCGCCCTCACCTTGCACATTCCGACCCAACACATGCCCTCCAACCAGCCACACACCCTTCCCAGCCATGCCCCCCCTTCTAGTGACGTTTCTAGTGCCCCACAGCTCCTGGCCATCATTCCGAGGTGGAACGGAGATCCCATCGGATCCCCTTCCTTCTTCGTTCACACGACCAGCTACGCATGCGCCTCATTCTTAACTAGGCGTGTGACAAACTCCTTCCTCTGAATACGAGGGGTTTGGATTCACGTAGTTTCACCAGCATCAGTGTTGAGGAATTTTTTCCCTAAGTTATTCATTGGAATATTTTAATTTAGTGTTTTAGTGTTTTTAGATACTTTGTGTTTGTTGTAGAGTGTTGGTGAGGTAAACCTATGAGGCCACATTCATTGGCGTATGGGTACTTATGCACAAGCGTGATGCGAGTCGCATTGTCATGATTGACCTGTGTGCCGAGTTTGGTCTACCAGGGATTAGATTACCTTAAATGAAGCATTTTTGTGTCCACTATTGGTTTGAAGTACGTGTTTCTTTGTTTTTCCATTCTGAAGCAATTTATTTTATGCTTGGGAATTTTAATAAATTTATGTACATAGTCTTCACACTATTAATGTGTGTTATTTTATTGTTACATGTTTTATGGGGGTTTGATTTCCTAAAGATAGTTTTGAATAAATTATTTATTTGTGAATATACAGTTTCACTTGTTTTAATAAATTTATGGACATGTTTGACTTGTTTTATAAAATTAAACATTTTTTACTTAAGTTTAAAAATGATCGTTTTGTAAGCTCTTGGGAATGTGGAGTTTCTCATGACATTAGAAACATTTTGGAAATTTATTTGGTAAGTGTATTTTTGGTAAATTTGATTTATTGTGTGGACCTTAAGGAACATGTGTTTGTATGGTTTTTTAGAAATTGTTTTGGGTGTGCATTTGGAATAAGGTATATTTGAAACATTTACTAAAGTGGAATATTTTACTCAAAGCTGGAATGAAAATGGTTGAAAGGCCCATTTAATGTAGTATACCTGGAAATGGGTTTAGAAATTATATGGAACGATTTTCAAAAATGTATTTGGGTGCGTAAACATGAAAGCACATGTGGCATTGTACTTATAAAGGTGAAGTTTTTCGGTGATTTTGGAAAAGAATGTGATTTGAAAAATGTGAATGCCTGGTTGGAAACTTAAGGTGTTTGAAAGATGTTTTAAATTATTATGTGATGTGACGGCCTGATTGGAACTTTTTTAATGTGAAATGATTGAATGTATATTTGGGGGCACTCCTTTCTAGGGTAACCCTTTCTTGGTGAACACACCCGAAGCGTCCATGTTTGGGGAAGTAAAGTGTGGTGAGATGAGTCACGCATACAAGGGACTTCCTACTTACACGGTATTATTATAACCACCATTGGTTCCATGGAATCTTTTAGATGATCGAGTGATGGTTACTGATCAACCTTGATTAGAGATGTTGGTACCCCTGGATTGGTTGTTATTCCAGGTGATCTTTTCCACTGGATTGGTCATTTTTAGGGCAGCCAGTTGGTTATAGGCTTAGGGTCTTCACCATAATCCGGTGGGTGGTTGCGAACCAAGTACGTCTAGGGGTCTTCTCGGGATGTTTAGGATCACCCATGGTTACTATATTATTTGTATTTCTTGTTTACTTTCATTACAGTAGTTTATTTTCAATTTTCCCTTTTTACTTGTTTTACTCTAGCCCAGTTTTTGTATATTCTGTTTTGGATTTTATTTATAAAATGATAAATTATTTTAAAAATGGTATGTAGAATACGTTGAGTTTTTAAATGGGAAAAAATGTTGCTTATTTTAAAATTTTAATCCCAAATTTTATATTTGTATTTCAAAAATGTGTCATTGGATTGTATTGGGAAAGGTAATACTTGGATTCTATGGTTATCTTTGGCATCATTACTATGAATCTTGGTGCTCATGCCTATAATATTCTTTCATTTGCAGGTTCGGTTCTTATTTAGGTTCCTAGATCAGCTACTCAGTTTTGTGGCAGGCTTGAGTCTAAGTTTGGTGGTGACCTAGAAGGTCACATGGATTTATGTTTGGTTTTATTTTCTTTCCACTTGTAGTTTTAATTTCTTATCATTAGTTTTGTTTATCTATTTGTCATTTGTGTATGGACCAAATCATTCCCAACGGTTTATGTGGATGCCCGGTACTGGTTACCAGCCCATTGGGATCAGGAACACCATTCGGTCCATGTCGTGGACCAACTCAGGTGACCGGTTTGGGGGCGACCCGGGTTAGTTCATGAAAAAATGGTATAAATGGAGTCCCTTGTTTTTTGGGGTGTACAATAGATGGATATTAGGACATTTAAGACTCAAGAGTTTGGTATGGGAAGAAAGTCATAAACCCTCACCTGTTCTGAACCTTGAGTGTCTAGGGGTAGTCTGGAAATTGATTCCTTGTTTGGTTCTGGTTTGATTTATATTGATGGATGAAAACGAATGAAATCCAATATTACAACATGATTTCACATGGAGTAGTGACCCATGTGGAGTCAAAGTACATGGTTTAAGTTCCTCAATGTTTTTGAAGCTTACTTAGGGCATGGCCCAAAACCACGTCACCAGGTTAAGCATAACTACTAGTCCTTCAGTCTGGTAGTTTGATGAAAGTTTAGTGTCGTCTTGGATCTGATTGGTGTAAGTACACTTTTGAAAATGAAAATGTTATTTGAAATGATAATGAATACTTTTAAATGGATTTTTAAAACAGAAAGCTCTTTGTCTAAAAATATGGTGTTTTATTGGAACGGGTAGAGATATGGTTTGGGTGAAACCTTAGGTACTCATTATGAATGTTTGAACATGTAAGGGAATGCATGGGAAGTGTAAGTTGGTGCATATGGATGAAATAATATGAGGAAATGTGCAATGGTTCATGGGATTACTAGGGTGTGCACTTGGAATTAAAGGCATGAACTTGGTTTTCTAAAGTGATTTTAAAAATTGAAAATGAATTTTGTAAATTGAATTTGGATTGAAATGTGGGTTCGGTATTCGAAAAGTTGCCTTCAAAGAAGGAAATTTTGAAATTTAAAATAGAAAAGTGTTTTTGAATGAAGAATTTTTTAGTTTTGTTTTTTTGATTGTTTCTTTTGAGCTAGTTGTTTTTATTAAGGTTCTTTCTTTGATGTTGCATCCTCTTGATATCAGTTATGGCTCTATGTTTTATATGTTGTTTAGAAAATTCCGCATAGAAGGTCACCAAGGATTATGATAATTCATGCCCAATTTATGGTCCTCTCATACATTTCAAATCTTTTATAGTGATCAGGGTATGCTAGAGGTAGTAGAGTGGCTTGAAGAGGTTGAGGGTGTCATTAGGGTATTGGGAGTTCCCGAATTTCTCAGAGTGCATGCTATTTTGGGTCTGTTGGAAGGTCCAAATTTGAACGAATGGGAATTGTTCTCCCCACCATCACTACAATTTGGAATTAATTGGGATGTCTTCAAATACTTCTTCATCTGATGGTTTATCCCTGATGATGTGAAGATGAAGAAAAGGGAAGAACTCATGCGTATTAAATAGGGAAAACAGACGGTGAAGACTTATGTTGACCATTTCAAGGAGCCTGTGTTCTTTTATTCAGAAGTAGCATCGCAGGAATCGAAAAAAACTTCCCTCCTCATCTAGGGTCTTTGTCCATAGATCAGGGAGTGGGTCCTCCTTTCTACGGACAATAATTTATATAAGATGGTGGATGAGGTATTCCTAGCTAAGCTAGTCTCCAGAGCACATGTGCTTGGCAATCCAGTGAATCCATTTGCTCGTGAAGGTTCCCCATCTGATGAGAAGAGGGTTCCAGAGGAACCTGTTTCGAATTATGTAGTGGTTCTAGATTCTAGTTCGTCAGACCATCCAGTGGTGTCCCACTAGTGTGGCCGGACCAGGCATGTGAAGTCGTCCCGTTGAATCCCTCAGAAGACCTGTCATTGTTCCGTCTATCTGGGTCCCATGGAAATGTTTTGTAGGAAACATAACCTAAATATGATGCTATGACAAGAGGAAATCCAGTTCGTGACTATGAGGCAGGAGATGCTTTATCCATCAGAACCCCAGCGATAGGTCTTGGGGTGAATCATGAACACAGTCAAGAGTTACCAAGTGTGTAAAGCCTAGGTTCAGGTTTTCTGTTCCATGGTTGCAGTCGAATATTTAATGTATTTTCATTTTATTCTGCTTTTACAGTTTTGACGTTGTTTTAAGTTCATTTTTTCATCATGTAGTAATGATGGACATGTTCTATTGTAATCCAAACAGTTTTGTTTGTCTCATTATGGTTTTCCCAATCGTGTATTTTTTATAAAGTGTGTTTGGACCTTGTGTCAGTTAATCTCGGTTTGGATGTGTTCATTTGGAGGTATAAGGGCCTATGAAATGAATGATGTTGTGGTTATGATAGGGTTCACTACTTATGTTAAGTTCTACATGAGGGTTTTTCTCTAGTGTTCAGGCTTTCTTTGTTCTGAGTCGAGAGACTCATGTGTCAGTGGTGGCATTGTTCGCTCGTACTATAAAGATAGTTTGGATCGTTTGGGAGTTCCCATGTCTCCCCCTTCCTAGGGTGATATGATTGAGTGTTAAATCTCCGTAATAGGTGAGTTCTTGTGGTGGAGAGAACCCTCTTCTGTTCTTCCGTTCTCTTGTGTTTTGTTCTCTTTTGGTTTTTTTGGGCATGGTTTATTTTCTTGTTTGTTTAGTTGGGTGCCATTCTGGGGGTAGAAAGTGTCTGTGGTGGAGAAAATTGTCACACCTAGACTTTTTTGTTTATTTTATTTTATTATTTATTAGTTTTGAGTAATCGATCCAAGGATTGGGTTGAGTCCAGTTTTAATTTTTTTATGTCTGATGTTTTTGGTGGGGTTCTGACTGGTGCACGAGCACCACATTATTAGTAGTAACCATGCGGTCACCCCGGTGCTTGCGCGGGTATACAAGTTCCCTATAATGAGGTGTGCAACTTGTGCACGGTTTATTAAGTCGTGCGATGAGTGCGCGGTAACTCGGTTCTCAGAATAAGTTAAATAAACAGATTAATATTTTAAATAAAATAATGTTCGATAATAATAATAATAATAATAATAATAATATTTTGTTATTATTATTATTATCAATAATATTATTATTAATATTATTATTATTAATATTATTAACTAAATTAAATTTTTTATGATATTATTTTTCTTTATATATTATTATTATTTGTAATACTATTATTAATGTTATTAATAAGAATATTATTATTAATATTTTTGGATATATTATTATAATTATAGTTACTTTGTTAAAATGAAAAATAAGTCTAACCATAGCTACCCAATCCCATCGCCCCCCCTTCCCACTACGCAACAACGCTCCCTGTGCGAGTTGCCTCCTCCCGGTCTCCCCTCCCTACGTGATCCCGCTGTACCCAGGCCCTCCATCCGCCTTTTGCCAACCCGCCTCCCTAATCGCTCCCTCCGGCTCACCCAAAAACCCAGCCGACCATCTTCCTTGAGCCAAACCGCTACCCTAATCGCCCACTCTGGTTCGCCAAACAATCTAACCAGCCTATCGTCATGACAGCTCCACCCCTCGGCCTATAGAATGACCCACCAACCCCGTTCTACCTCCCTATGTTGGACCTAGTAGTCCCTGCACCCCCACCGCATTCCGACCTCCCCAACGCTAGCATTCCCTCACCTTGCTCCTTCTGACCTGTCGCATTCCCTCTGACCGGTTGCATGCCCTTCTTGGCCGGGCACCCCCCCTTCCGTTGAATATTCTAGCTCCCCACAGCTTCCTGCCTTCCTTTTGAGGCGGAACAACCAGACATGTCATCTCCCCTTCCATCTTCAGTCACATGACTAGCAGTGCACACTCCTTGTCCTCAACTGGGCATATGACAAATGCCCATCTCCGAAGTCGAATGGTTTGGATTCATGTCATTTTACCTACACCAGTATCGAGGTGAGTTTTTTGTCATTTATTCATTAAATTATTTGATGTTATTATTTCTATGTTTTTAGATACTTAGAATTTTTTGTAGCCTGTTGGTGAGGTAAACCTGCAATGTCATAGTCATCAGCTCAGGGGTACTTATGTGAAATCCTTATGCAAGTCACATTGTTATGATTGATATGCGAGTCGATTTTGGTCCACAATGGATTATTTAACCATCCTCTAAATCATTTCTATGACCACTCTTGGTTTGAGGTAGGTGTTTCATTGGTTTTCCATTCCGAAGAAATTTATTTAATGCTTTGTTGTTTTAATAAATTTTTTATATATATTCTGCTCACTGGTAATGCATGTCATTTGATTGTTATGGTGTTTTATGGTGGTTAGATTTGCTAAATATATTTTTGAATCAATTATTTATTTCAATAGATACACTTTCAATTGTTTTAAAAAAAAATTAGACATATTTTACAAGTTTTATAAAATAGAACGTTTTTTTACTAATGTTTAAAAATACTCATTTGGTATGATCTTGGGAAAGTGGAGTTTCTCATGACTATTGAAATAATTTGGAAATGTATTTGGTATGTGTATTTTGGGTAAATTTGAATTAGTGCATGGAACATAAGGAAATGTGTTTGGATGGTTGTTTGAAAATTTTTTTCGGTCTGTGTTTGGCATTAGGGATTTTTTGCACATTTCATAAAGTGGAATGTTTTACTCATAGCTGGAATGAAAAATTTTTCAAATGTCCGTTTGATATAGTATAAATGGAAATGATTTTACAAATGATTTGGAACGATTTTGGTAAATGTATTTGGGTGTGTAAACTTCAAATCTGATGTGGCATTGTACTTCTAAAGGTGATTTTTTGTGGTGATTTTTGGAAATAATGTGATTCAGAAAATGTCAATGCCCGGTTGGCAGATTAAAGTGTTTTGAAAGATGGTTTGAACTCTTGTGTGATGTGACAGCCCAGTTGGCACTTTTTCAATCATTTAGCAACCCAAATGCCTTCAATTTTTATATTATATGGTAAATCCCCCTATTATGGGATAAAGGGGGTGGAAACCCAAAGACATCATTGACATATGACAACACAGTCGAATGATAGAAAGAGTAAAAATCAGATTGACACTAGTGAACTGCTCCTCCCAAGAATTTGAACATTAATAAGCTCTCCACCATTGTAAGGATAGTCAGCTAGAAAGTGTTCAATGTCTAGCACAAGACCAATCTGATGGCTGACACCATACCCACTCAAACAACCAAATCCAAAAAAAACTCTTTAAAGAAGAAGAACCAGCTCTAGAACTACCACTGAAGTCTTTTCATGAAGTCATTCAGATCAAAAACTTCCCACCTTCAAATAACAAACCATTAAAAAAAAGAAAACCACCATGATGCGACACTGAAGCTCAGGGCTACAAGTAGAATTCCTCCAATTCAACAAATAAAACTCTGAAACGATTACCCGATCAATCCACAGATCAACCATTTCATGACATAACCATTTTAACACAAACATTACCAAAGGAAAAAAACCAAGAAAAACCACATAAAAACTCCGATGCCTGACCCTCCCCATTCAAGTCATTCAAGATCAGACTTCGAGCTACTGGAAGCATGACAAAGGCAACACCTGGCCGCGCCAACCCAAACTAATAGACCAGCTACATCAGACCACACACCATAGAGAAACAATGCGACCAAGAAGGAAGATCACACTGGGCCGCATCAGAAGCATGAATTCACGGCCGAGAAATGACTATCCAAGCAGGTCGGAGCCACGACAGGCCACATAGAGCAGATTCGAAGTCAGTAAAACACTAAACCACATCAAAGAGAAAAAAATACGGACCTTGAAAAAGATCTTCCACACAACGACATTGCCAATCCACACCGACTGGAATCCAGAGCCACCCATGAAAAATCTAGCAGGATGGGTCACACCGAGTGAATAAAAAATTGGGGCATCGCAAAACCCCATCGAAGTACAGATGCTGCTGAACCTCGCCATAGCTCCGCCGTGCCGCGCTGACGGTAAGCCACATCAATTTGGAGCTAACCTAGAAGATGCAGAAGCGAGACCTAACCTGACTGAAGGGGGAAGGGGAATGAAATTTAAAGAAACACTAGCCGCTGCCGTAAGAAAGATATATGCCACTTAAAGGACCACAAAAAATTATTATAAGATAATATTTCATTGGCACTTTTTTCATGTGAAATGATTGAATGTGTATTTGGGGGCGCTCTTGTCTAGAGTAACCCTGTATGGGGGAACGCATAGGAAGAGTCCGTGTTTGGGGAAGGTAAGTGTAGTGAGATGATTCACACATGCAGGGGACTTCCTACTTACATGTTATTATTATAACCACCAGTGGTTCCTGGGAGACTTTTAAACGATTGAGTCATAGTTTCTGATCAACCCCGATTAGATGGGTTGGTACCCCCTAGATTGGTTGTTAGGCCAGGCGGGCTTTGCAACTATATTGGTCAGTTGTATGGTGTCCAGTTGGTTATAGACATAAGGTATTAACCATACTCCGACAGGTGGTTCTAAACCGAGTACGTCTAGGGGTCTTCTAGGGATTTTAAGGATCACCTATGGTTATTGAATTATTGGCATTTCATATTTAGTTTCCATTTCACTAGTTTATTTTTAGTTTTCACTTTTAACTTATTTTACTCTAGCCCAGTTTTGGTATATTTTATTTTGGATTTTATTTATAAAATGATAAATGGTTTTAAAAATGGTAGGTAGTATACATTGGGTTTTTAAATGCGAAAAACATGTTTCTTATTTTAAAATGTGAAAACCCTAATTTTATATTTGAATTTCAAAACTATGTCATTGGATTGTTTTGGGAAATAGAATAATTGGATTCCGTGGATATCTTTGGCATCCCTACTGAGCATCTCAGTGCTCATGCCTATCATATTATTTTAGTTACAGGATTAGTTCTTGTTCAGGTTCTTGGTTTAGCTGCTTAGTGTTGGAGTAGGCTTGAGTCTAAGTTGGGTGGTGACCAAGAAGGTCACATAGAGGTATGTTTGGTTTTATTTTCTTCAGCTGGTAGTTTTCATTTTTATCACCATTTTTTTTTATCTATTTATATTTTCCTCAAGGACCAAACCATTACCAATGGTAAATTTTGATGCTCGACACTGGTTTATAGACCATGGGGATCGGGAATGCCCTTCAGACCATTTCGCGGACCGACTTGGGTGACTGGTTCTGGGACGACCCAGGTTGGTTAATGACATAGTATGAGAGAATTTTTTTATATGTGGGAAGTACATTGTTTAATAGTCCCCGGTGGAATATTAGAGGATGAAACCTAGAATTTTTTTTTTCTTAAAATTTCCTAAGAGACGTTGATAAGATACTACATGACACATAATCATTCTGTGTTTGAACCATTGACTAGGTAGGCATCCATTTTGATGTAACAGAGTTCCATGACTCACATACAGCAAACAATGGTCAATTACTAATGATTCTTTTGAAAACATGGTTCCATGGTTTTAATTATTTTCAAGCATTTATATATCCTTGTGCACATGTCATTACAACTTTTGTATAGGTGAAATTACCATTGGAACCCATTAATGACCTAGTTTATCACATGATCAATCTTGTTAACTATTATAATACACATTGGATTCCTATTTGTTATATTATAACTTTTACCATGCCTATTGGTCACTTAAATGTGGTTCCTAATATTTCCATGTTTCATATTCAGTATATTTAATTTATGGATTCTTTCATTTCTATATTTTTTTTCATTTATATATTGTTTCATTTTTTACTAGTTTCATTTATTGTTTGAATCAGAAATAATTTTTTCATATTTACTCTAGAATGCAGGGTTGTAATATGATGGTGAATTGGTTACAATGAAGGTAATACTCATAAAAATGTCCCAAGAGGGAAGTAAGGGGCTCCACATCACATCATTTTTGATCAATTTTATGTATTTTATCATTAATGGGTATTGTTATTTTTTATTCAAGATTTTTCATTTATGGATTCATTTATTTATAACTTGTTTCATTTTTATATTATTTCATTATTGGGTTGAATATGAAATAATTTTTAAATAGATTAACTATTAAAAAATTAAACATATAGTGGAAATGAATAATAATAGGATCATCCTGTAATTAAACATTCTTAAAATATTTCATTGAAAACACTTGAAGAATAATCATAAGTATTTTCTATAATTTTTTAATTTTTTAATGAAAATATATTATCTTTAATTCTTTACAAAAAAGTGTTAGCACAATGAATATTCATATCTCATCTGACATGGTAAATTTAATACATCATGTAGTCTCTTGTACTATGTGAGATTTAAATTACAGTCAATATACATGGAATTATTTAAAATTAAATTAAAAATTATTAGAGAACATTAAAAAATGATTTTTTTGGAATGAGTCAACAACCTTAGTCACACATGTTTTTTATCCTGATTTAAAATCACTAATCTTAATTATGAATGTTGATTGTCGACCTTGTTTTTTTATCATAGTTTTTAAAAAATATTTTACAAATTTTATTTAGTTAACAATTAATAGTAATAATGATATCAAATATAGATTTGGATGTCCATCTATTTCTCACATTAAATGATGCAAAAGTTTTATTTCAATTCCTAGAGGGAAAAAATGTTCCAACTCTGGGAAAATAATGGCCTCGTCATTTCTATCATGTTGCACCACCTCCTACCATCATCCCTCATATTTTTCATGTTAGGATATATGGTGTAGTGATGTGTGAATTCACCAACATTGATCATCATATCATTACGTACATAGTATACAAATAGATTATATTGAAACATTCATTCCATATTCTAGAGGGGAAGATGACTATTATTATTGAGGATGTGGACATTCTATTGGGAAACCCAATCATCGGTGCAACTATGATGGGTTGAGTTCCTGCTGATTAGTTTGATTTATTTCTCAAAATACTAATAATTGAGATCTGTAACTATGTTAGATCCATCATCAATAGCCAATTACACATGTAATGGATAGTTGAGAGCTTTACCCATATAACTAATCATGTAGATGAGGTCACCATGATGATATTCTCATGTTAATAGATCATGAGACTTTTTAATGTCACGATATTCATTGATCATTTCATTAAATATTTCCACATGATTTATTAACATTTACCCAATAACATGGACTAGTAATATAGGTATGGTTGTCTCTCTTATTAATGAATAGTGATATGTGGCACTTGTCACATCGATTTGATGAAGATTAAAAGATGTGTTATTATTATTCATACATGGATATGGGAGCGCATTCTTCACTTATATCCCCATGTCCATACACTATTGACATTCAATATTTTATAGTACCCCTCATGGAAAATGGTAATATTTTCCTTCTTTCTTATGTGAAAATAAAATGTATAAATTATTATTCTAGAATAAAAGTTATGAAAATTTCATTAATAGTTGTAATCAGACACATCGATATTTCGATACCACCATACATGATCTCCATACATATAGACTTATTTTGGATGGTATGTGACTGGATAAAATATTTTATTATTAAATATATAGCTAAATTATTATTGTTTATTGTACATGATTTCATTTTTTTGATATTTAAGGTTTCTTGGATGTCAAAAATTGAGCCTATCATTCAGAGTTTCACTTGTGTAAAAAGTGGGGTTCACATTGTTTTTTTAACATTAGTAAGCAACAAAACATTTTCAATCTCCATTCCAAATGATTTTTTTCACCTTTCTTAATAATAATGGATATTGTAAATATATATATGAATGAGAATTATCACATCCATTTTTCAAAAACTAACATGATAATGTCTATTATGGATTGTTTTTTACATATTTTTTCTGGAAACCTAATGTTAAATAATAGAATAAATATTCATATTATGTAGGATGTTTTCTACCACATTTTTACTAAAACTTACATGAAGAAAACTTTTCATGTCATTTCATTAATAAAATAGAGTGATAAACATAATATCATGTCACTTTTTTCATTACAATCATTGAAGAAATCCAAAACATTCATATTTATACTTGATTTTCTATGTTTCACATATAAAAATGGACATAGAAATGGATTTATTACATAGGTTCTTTAGAAAAACCAATATGAAAAATATTTTAGAATGTAGAATATATAAAAAATAACTTGATAAATCTTTTTTATGGGTTATTTATATTGGTTATGAAATAACTAACATGAAAATATTTTCCATAATAAAAAATATTAATTTCATTCCTAACAGATGTATAGAAACTACAACACAAAAAATTATAATTACAAAAGGATAAATATTTACAGAATCATACCCGAAAAAAATAACATAGATTATGTAGATAAATTTTGATATTTAAACATTATAATATATATTACCAATAAACTAAATCCCATTAAAAACTCTGAAATAATTCACCCATTAACCATATAGGTTTCATATATATTTTCTATTGTCATAAAAAAGCTAAAAATTAAAATGAATATTTTAAAATTCTTATAGAATAAAATGAATGAAAAATTAAAGGAAATGGTTCTAAAAAAATATAAACTTCTTAAATTTTTTAAGTGTCTCAGTTTAAATAATTATATATATAAATATTATAAATTAGTACCCACATTCCATTACACCTTCATATTGATGAAAATTAGTTTTAAAAATTAGTTTTCAATTAAACAAAATTAATGTTCTTACAAAAAATGTTGTAATTGTAAAAGAAAAGTCATCGTTGGTTCTACATATTTGATCATTGCACTCTTATTTATTTTTATCTGTCTAAAGTAGTCCAATGGAATTTTTGAAAATAAAATATATGAAATGAATATAACATCCATTATAATATATATGAGTATTAATAGATTAAAACATGAATGCTCAATATAACCTGAAAATTACCCCACGTTTCACTATAGATAGAGAATAGAATATAAAGTGTCTTCAATGTTGAAGAATACCCGCAACATCAAATGACGACTAATATAAAAATACATATCATTTGAGTGGTTATTTTGTTAATATATTTAATAATTTAAGAGATATATGTTTTCTATTATTGAATACAAGGAAGCATCCATCACTGAATAATTTCATCATTTTGAAGTATTTTAGTAATATAAAATGTTTCTTTTGCATCAATCATTATCCTATATATGTGTGAAACATATTGTGGTTCAACAAAACCACATAATGATTTTTATCATATTTTATTAAAATAATAAAAGAAACATAATATAAAACTGACATAAGTAAAAATTTTTAATAAATTAAAATAATTGAATGATATATGATAATAGAATTATATAAAAAATAAAGGTATCATGATGATTCACAACATATCTCTAATTAAAATCTCTATGATACCATTTTTTAAAATATTCATTATCATTGCACGCCCAAAAAATTCATCTTTTTTTGGAATGCCATAAACATCCAACAACAAATTTAAACATGTTGATAATCTATCAAGAGCAGAAGAAGTTGTATATTATTTCATAATAGAATATATTTGTTATTGTCTTTATAATATATATTTAACATTAAATTATTTCCATAAAATTATATAAACATATAAACTTTAAAATGCTAAAATGAATTTAACACTAGTATGAAATAATGGATATAATCTACACATACCTCAATGGTAATTTTTTGAACAAGTCAAGATGGAAAAACTAATAACTGGCCAATATATTTTCCAAAATATTGACCTCGTCAATATGAATTGGTATACGTGTTGATCTATCTATAATATATTGTAACGTGACCCTATGAATATCTATACCTATCCATTTTATGATGAATGGTATTAATAAAATAATATATAATATCATATTCAACCATATGATGTTGGGTATCCTCAACAAATAACTAAAAATAAATAGTAATTTATAGAGGAGGTGTAAGAGTTGTATATGTAGGAGGAGGTAGAGGAGTATGATCTGTAGGCATAGGTGGAGGAGTAATATCTATAGGCGGACGTGGGGGAGTAGGGTCAGTATCCTGAAACTGTCATTTCCTGTTAAAAAATATCAATTATAATAATGCTTTAAACCTTTCATCCATCATCTCACCCATATCATGAAATTTATCTTCCAAATGTTCTATTCTTATTTTCTCGACATCCACCATTGAATAAGTTTTAGAAAAACAAAACACTTTTCTTACTAATACACCTTCTAGGTATCCATGTATATGACCAGGGTGTTCAGGATTTCACAATATCATAGCTAATATATAATTTTTAACCTCCTAAAAGAAGGTCCCATATGTGATCACCTCTAAATGTTAATTATGAATAGAATATTTGAAACATTCAGTAGTGAATAAAAATATATAATAATTTTATTTAACATAAAGAGCATGAATAAATTAAATAAATTCCTAAAATACTTTCAATGAAAAACCTTTACTCTTCTATAATATAGTATTCCTTTTTTTCATTTGGTCCCTATTCCATTTTACATGTCTAGTTGAGCGTAATGATGGTCAAACACTATGGATCCTATAGACTCAGTTCTCATTTTTTTGAAAATTTTCAGTTATCACTTTACATCCACTAATGCATACTCCAAAAGATAAAGTATGGGGGTATTTGTTTTTTATTGGGTCTCTTGATGAGATATCCTTATTTTCTAAAAAATAGAAATAAATAAATCATTAATATGATCATTAGTATAAAAAATTCTTATATCTAACATTTTATTTTGAAAAAATGTTTCTTGTCATCTACATTTGACAATTAACTTCACCATATATTCATAACAAAATTGATATATATCACATGGATTTTTATGCTTTTTATCTCCAAAAATGTATTCTTATGCGAGGGTTGATTTAAAATACCTCCCACTCCTAGAAAAAATCAAAAAAAGTTCTTCCTAACTTCTCTAGTCTCATGTTTATGATATATTATTTGATAAGATGGGGAAAACCTATATTAGTAAGATAATTTAATGATAAGTTAAATAATAACAAACAAGCTTACCAAAATTTTATCCCATGATTGAGAAATAGTCACTTTTTCAATACTTATCCAAAAAATACAAACTTTTACTCATGATTTCACTGCAATAAATGTAAAAAATTGGTTTGAATTTAGACTCCTAGGAATATCATTCTCATCCAAATCAATAGGTATCTTGTGGTACCATCTATGGGAAACTTATAATATTAGTAAACATGTGCAGCCATGTTTATTAGACCTCAAAATATTTTTTCTCTTTAGAATCAGTTTTCTCTTACAAAAATGTTTGAGGAGGAGCCTTAAAGGTATAATGTGTATGGTTCTCTATAGAAGTATGTGGTGGATCAGCTTTTTGTTGTGGAATTATCCTAAAAATAAAATTAACAAGTAATTAAGACAAAAATATAAATATAAAACTATTATATATTAATTAAATAAAAATATTAAAAATGATTAAAAACATAAGGTAAACCAAACACATTATTATTCATATATTATAAAATAGTAAACTAAAATAAAAAATAAATTAATTATAGAATAAATGAAAATAATGAATTAATACAAATCCAAATAATAGGTTTTGAATAACAAATTATTAGTACAAAAATATAAAAATCCAACTATTACATATAAATGTATATAAAAAATAAAAAATGATCCTACAAAAAGTAACCTTAACATAATATATTTTTATTCATAATTTTTTATATAGTTAACTAAAATGATAACAAAATTAATTAATGATTAAATGAAATTAATTGATGAAAACAAATCAAAAAATGGTGCACGAGGAGTAAATATTCTCCAATGTATTACACCATTTTTTGACAAACAAAAAATATTCAATGAATATTTTATTTTATGGATTTTTAATTTAACATATTATATTAGAATTATTTTTTTTCTATAAAATCAACAAATATATAGGCTATGTAAGGGTGAACATGGTAAATTAAACAAAACAAAACTAATATAAACAAATGATTTGACATATTTGTTTTAATATGTGTTTTAATAATGAAATAAAACTAATATATCTAAAATTTTATGAAATTAAAAAAAATAAAATAAAAAATATATATGTTACCTATAAATGAGCATCTTTATCATTTTTTCTTCAATGTTATAATTTTTTTTGAAAACTAATATATAACTACATATCATATTTATCAAGTACATAGAATAAACTTTTCCCACATATTTCCATGATAAATGCTCAATTGTGTGTTCTCATCTATGAAAATTAACAACTGTCATTCAAAATTCATCCTATCATCCACTGTTGTTATCAATAACCCATTGAAGTTAAACACTGGAAATCCATATTTAAGGTATCAACCTCCTATATTTATTCATTGAATCAATAATATGATCTTTATGGGGAGATTGGATTTTTGTATTTGGAACTCTAAAACTTCATTGCTTCTACAAACACCAATACATTTCTATTCTGAATTACACTTCTATTGTCCTGATCTTTTATTAGAAATGTATTGAAATTAATTTCGTACATGAACCATTTAATGAAATTTAATAATGGACTACCCACTAACCATCTCAATTTTTCGATGCTTTTGATATATATATAATGGTAACTTTATACTGTTTAATTTTTTTCCTTATGCTCATTCAAAATCTACATATCTTTCTTATATAGATAACATATATTAAATAAATTAATTTCCATTTTTTTATATGTAAGTGGAATCATCTATGTTATTTAAGATGAAAACATGTTCCTTATTTATTTGATCACCTTTAAATTATTTAACTTTTATTACATGGATCCTATCTCCCCAATAATAGACACATTCATGGAATGATGTAGGAAAACTGATGTGATTCACTATAGATAAGTAGCTTGTACAAAACTTTGTATTCTCTTCAAAAACACAATTCTCAAAAATAGAGGCTTTGTGTTTATATTAATTCTTAACATAACCCTTCAATGTCATCATATACCTTTCAAAAGTATACATTCAATGTAGATATATAGGTCTTCAAATATTTATTTCTCACACCAATTCAACCATTAAATGAACCATTATATTTATATAATATAAAAAACTAAATTTCGTGTCGATAAAATGTATAACCCAATTTGTTCTCCAAAATTTTCAAAGAAATCATATCAATAATTTTAATACCAATTTAACTGAAAAAATTACACGAATTCATGATAGTCATTCTAAAAAAATTGTAAATACTACACATAATTAAAATTTTATTCGATGTTGCATCGTGATAAAAAAATCATGAGATTTCATACCTATCCACTTTAAATATTTTTGTGATTTTTTTTAAATTTGATGAATAGAGCTATGGATCTTTGATACCATATATAAACTGATAAAATATAATTTTTCCCTATTTTATAATTTATTACAATCCAACGTTGGGTATGTTCATCTTATATAAGGAGCGGAACCTTACTCCAAACGTATTACCATTGAGAGTAATTCCGATTTTGCATTTAACCAAAATTTAACCTTTATTTATTATATATCAATTTTCAATAAATTTCTCACAAATATCATTACCCACGTCAATGACATCAATATTATTCTTGACGTCATGATATCTCCAATTTGAGAGATTAATAAATATTGACAATTTCTTCTAAATATTTATATCTTTATATTATTTTTTTGTCTATCTGAATGCGACATCACTCACTCAGTATACTGGTTGGTGGGAAAATATTTTCATGAAATATCAAATTATTGTGATCTATTGAATTACTTTTTCAATCATCATTAATTGTGATTCAAGGAAACATTCCTTTGATGAACTATGTTATCCATTTTTTCATATCATGCATTTGATAATATGGTGTTTGTTTTTCAAATATGAGATATGATTTATTCCCCCACACTATATCCATAAGTGTTTCCATATGGTCAGAAATAAATTATAGTAAACCTAATCATTATGAGTAGTTGAAAATGTTCTATTTTATATGAATCATACACCCTAATACCATCATCCGATAAAATAATCAAATTAGAATTTAATGGTTATAAGAAAACATCAATAACGTTTTTAAGATGTTTTTGTCCAGATATCTTTATAATCAACATGACATATTTTCAATTCATACAAAATGTATAAGATAAGTTGTAAATTACCAATAAAATAATCCATGAATTATTCTTGTTTCGAAATATTGTATATGGATTCATTCCATTTGTGTATTGTCCCTGTCTAAGATTTCAACCTTTATTTATGAATGTAGAAAATTGATGATCAATTTTCTTCCACTATGGAAAATTAATTGGATGATGTAATTTTCCCTCCCAAATCCTCACAATGCTATTTCATCTTAATATTTTTACCCTCATTGGAATTTCAAAATATATGTCTCAAATGAGGAATTATTGGATGAAAAAAAATTTACTTTGGAATAGTCTTTGTATCTACTAAATCAATATGTGATTTTTATTTCATCTTTTACCAAGACATCCTAAATTTAGGACCCTCTGACAGACATTTTTATTCCTTTCTATAAATAACATAGTCAGTTGGGTAGGCATGTATTTTCTTATACCCCAAACCCAATGGTTATAATATTTTCTTCTCTTTATAATGTGAATATAGAGGATCATTGTCTTTATAATTCATGTCATTTAATAGTTGTAGAAACTCTGTAAAATTCATGTCAAACCATCAATTTTTTTAACTTTATGTTAATCAATATTAACACCATTGATAAAGCCTTAAATTCTGTAAAACATATTTATAATGGGTTTTCATCATCACTATATAAATGTTGAATTTTAAGTTATTTTTCAATTTTATCTACTTCAATTTCATGAATCATATCTTTAATTCGATCAAATTTATCATCTAGAAAATCATTATCATCAATAGATCTGAAATTATGGCCATTTTCACTTTTCCAAGTCCAAGTGTTGTTACTTAGATCAAAACCAAGACAAGTTAAATTATTTTCAATCTCTCTTCTATTAAAATTCTTCAAATAAAAACATTATATACATAGAATGAAAATCATGTTGTTGTTTAGAAAATAATGGTTAAAAAATTAAAATAGGGGATCAAAATATTTCTCATATCATCACTTTTTTACCGTGATTAAATCTAACTTTGAGAAATTATTACCTATAGAAAATATCAAAAATTCAAAATAGGTTATTATATATTCAAACTAAATTTTCAATGTACATTTATAAAGAGAAAAAATATAATATAAAATATTTCACAAAAAAAATACTACATATTTTATAAAAAAAACATATAACATTGAACACTAATTATCATTATTTAATTAAAAAATCACAAAAAATAATATAAAAATTATCATTCATCTTTTAAAAAATACCTAATATGTGAGAATAATTGAAAATAAAAAAACAAATAGTGAATATAAAGTGATATTAATTTAAAATTGGACTAAAAATACAAAAGAAAATATCATGTATTCCTAGAAAATTAGAATATTAAACATGAACCATAAATACATATTCACACTAGGATGATTGATAAGGATACACCAATGAGAAGATGGAACAATAGGTGATTGACGATGTGTGATGGTGGATAATGGTGGAGGATAAAAAATCAAGTATAAGGTAACATCAATATAGAATTGGAATCATAAATTCAAATAAAAATACCTTGGACGCATGAAAAATCGAAACAATAAACAAAAATTGTAAATTGATATCAAAACCATGATAATTGATAAGGCAACACCAATGGTAAGAAGGCACAAGCGGTAGTTGATAACGGGTGATAGTGGACGATGGTGGTGTATGCCAACTCAAATATTAAGTGACGTCAGTGTAAAATTGGAACCACCAAAATTAAAATAAACACGGATGCAAGGAAAATGAGAAAAAATTTGTAAATTGAAATAAAAACTATGATGATTAAGAACATGACACAAATGAGAAGAAGGCACATGTGGTGGCCAATAATAAATGACAGTGGATGAATGTGGTGGATTCAAAATAACAATATACAAGGACATGGATCAAATAATAAATAAATTTGAGACCATGCATTGAAGAATCAAAATATTCAAGTCAAAGGATCATAGAATAAGGGTTAAGGTTCGCCACATGGGAGAAAAATGAAGGTTATTATGCAAATGAATGAAAAAAGATGACTACTCATGACTCTTGATTAAAATAAAAAAAATAATTTTCACATCAGTTATTTAATAAGCGATTAAAAATACAAGTTTTCCACATCAATTATTTAATAATTGACATGATATGTATTTATTTTCATGTGTATTATTAAGGAATATATGTGAAAATTTGGGAGATTTATTTTCCATGTTGGTTATTCAATAACTGATTAGGTAAATTATGTTTTCACATAAGTTTCTAAGAACTATTGTGAAAAATATGATTATTTTATTTACCTTGTGTGTTATTAAGTAACTGACATATTAAATCATTTTTTCACACCCAATATAGAAAAACAACCTGAAAAACATGCGGGGATAAATCAATTTTTTACTAGTTTATCCCACTATACTGTACAATAATTCTTGCTGCAAGATCATTCGTCATACCTATGATTAATTTTCCTATTTGTGAGTGGAATCTTATTGATTGAGTTATTAGGTAGTTTGGATTTTATCTTCCAATTCCCACATGACTAAGTCATTTTCTTTTATTTCATTTTCTAAATATTTATTAGAAGAGATACATTAAATAGAGGTTATATCATCTACAGTATATATAGATATAGGGAACATTTCATGAGTCTCAATTAATATCGGTAGACAATGTATGCATGAATATATTATATTAGTGGGATTATGAGCCTTAATGCTACATGTATACATTGATATAACTTATATGACATGGATTAGGATATAATCAGTTGGTAATAATTCTTCCTTACACTATTGAACTATTTTTTCATTTACACTAATTAACTGCATAATTTTTTTGATAGTATTCTCATGTTTACCAGCAAATTCACTTCTATAATCTTGTAAAAGTAGGCACATTTAAACAGGCCTATTTTCATAGAGAGGTGATATATCTTCTTCTTCCCGTTTATGAGATTTATCATTGTATTTTTTGTCATGTGTTAGGTTATACATTGGGTGATGATCCCGATATAGATATTCCAGAGGATGAAGACACTGCTATGGATGTTTCACATTATAATGTGGCATACCAAAAGTATATCCATCATGATCATCTTGATTCTCCCTTGACTCTTATTTTATATGAGTCATAGCCATAGTCAGAGCTAGAGGAATATGTATAGCCACAACCACAACCACAACCACCACCACAACCATTAGTTATTCATCCAAAGCACTCTGATGCATCTACTACAAATTCTATTACATATTCTATTAGTGTGTTAGATTTTTTACATCAATTGAAGCTAAATTCTTTTGGTCTCAATATTTATTTTCCTCTTGTCCACATATATTTACTAAACATCAACCATATTCATCAGATGTTGGAGTGAGTTCTAGTAAACAATAACTTTCCTTGTAGCTAGGATATAATATAGGTGATGACATTATAGATCAACCACCTTCCACACATGACGAAAAAAATGTTGGGGCTGGATATCGTAGACTAGGGATACATATGCCAGAACATAGACATCAATAGGCATGTCATGGTCACATTATATATACACATAACTATTGCATAGAAGGGTACCTGAGACAACGACACAAATTTGATTCATATATTTTATAAGTTTTTGAAATCATTAATTATACATTATTTAATAAGATAATAATATATTATATTTTGTTATATAAAACAAATAAAGTTATATTATTAAAAATTGATACAAATTTTTATGAATGATCAATAAACATTAATATTAATAACTTCATTTTTAATGATAATAATTACAAATTGTTAATTATATTAATACTTATTATTATTATCAATATTAAGGATAATAAATAATCATATTAATGTTATTAGTCAATATTAAAAATATCAATAATTATGAATTCTATAATTTTTACTAACATTAGTGATTAATATTATATAATTATTTATATAAGTAACTAATTAAAAACAGGCAATAATATATTATAAATACTGATATTATTAACTAATTAATATATTATTCAATAAAAATTATTTTATTTTGATTATTGAATAATAAATTTTAGTTATTATACTATTAATTATATTAGTAACATAATAATATATTATTAATTAATTCTAAATAACACAATAGATAGTTAATGAATATATTACCTATTTATAAATTACTAATAATTATATCAATATTTATTTCATATAATTTTACAAATAAAAATATTACTTACTATACTATTAATTATAAAAATAATATAATAATATGTTATAAATTAATAATAAATAATAAAATTGATAATAAATAAATATATTACCTATCAATAAATTACTAATAATTATATCAAGAAAAATTTTACAAAATATTATAAATAATGTTTTTAAAAAAAATTATTATATAATTAATTAAATATATAATAATTTTTTTATTAATTATTAATTAATAATGAAATTGATTATTAATAAATAAATTTCATATTTATTAGTTACTAATAATTCTATAAACAAAAACTTTAAAAAAATCTCAATATATTAATCACTTTAATTATTTAATAAGTTGTATTATATTATATTTAGTATAAATTATAATGTTAAAATTAAGTAATTATATAATTGATAATTATTAAATATTAACTATCTTAATTATATATTATATATTACATATTTAAATTTACTATTATATAATATTAAAAAAATAATTATTCGGAGACGTGAACCACATTAATGCCACATGTACAAAATTTATATAGGGGGCATGAATATGGTTCCCGCTTCTATTTGGGCCTGAGAAGAGTGAACGACATCCTTGCTTCCAGACCAAAAAAAAAATTTGAATGGGCTTAATGCCCCCCTCATACCATTTTTTTCAAATAGAAGAATATATATACCCCATTTTCAATACTTATCGCAAAATAAAACCTCTTAAAAAAATCTCATGAGTTTCATTAAAAAAAAAATAAGATCCCCATAGAGATCACCTTCCACACTATTCTATGTGAAATGAATTAAATTTTCTGAAACCTGTCATCTAATTCTACCAAATATCCAAATACTAAAAATTAGAATATGAGGACACCATGATTGCCTCTCACCTCATCCTCTGTAATCATAATGGCTCCATCACCAATCTACAATTTCCCAAGACACCCATTTAATTGGATGCAAACTCGTCCATCATTATTTAGTGATGGATTAAATTCTGTTCAAATCTTTTATGGATCACCATCACCATACTTTATAGTTCCCGGTCATTGATCAAGTATTCGTAAAATAATCTACCTAGTTAGTTAATTAGTGGCTCTGAAAGAAAGGAATGCTTACTCCAAACTATGTGGGACCATTTAAGATTATTGAATAGTTTCTAAAGGTTTTATATCTCTTATATTTATTACCTTAGTTATCTTTTATCGACAATGTTATCAGTGTGTCTCAACTCAAGAACTAACATCCTGACCCTTCTTATGTTTGATTTTGGAAGACCTCGACTTGTAACATGATATCTCAGTGACCATGAAAATATATCAAATAGTTGACTCTCATTTGAAGGTTTTGGGAGGGAATTAGATTCTATATTTCGATTTTATGTGGAATTATGGTTGAGATACTCAAGAGATTTGTGATTGTGGGTCTATAATGCGGTAATAATGTCCTCATTGCTTTATGGATCAAACTTCATCAAATTATCCATCTAGGGACAAAAAGGAATATAGTGTGGAAAATTGTCATATATCATTGTTGATTTTAGGTATGATCACTCTCTTATTTTTTACATCCTTTTCATTCAAAACTCCTTTCTTTTCTATTTATTTTCAGTATTTTTTGGATGTCGAGGAAGAATACCTAGAATTTGGTGTAGGTGTAGACCTGAACATTAATCAATGAAGTTATATGGGGTCCACTAACTTGCCAATGAAGGACCCTAGCTAGCTAGTTAGCTTGGAAGTGGCTAAAATACTACTACTATATCCACCGAAAATATTATGGGTTTAGTAGTGGATAGAAACATACCTACTACAACCACTGACCCAACAATGGATGACCACTGACATGCGGGTGATGTTGACAAGGTTTGGAAAATTAAGGGTAATATAGTATTTTTACACATTAACCCAAGTTTTATTCTATATTCCTCTTCCCTTGATCTAAAATGAACCAAATAAAACCTAGGGTATAACTTGGGATGATTTTTTCTATCCAAAGATGAATCCTTATTGGACCCAACTATCAATAGATTTTGTGAGCCCCTTTCGGTAAGTCTAACTTCAATTTCATCTTAGATTCACATCTTATTTTTTTTAATATTGATTCCTGTTATAGATAAATCATGAAATTTATGGTACATCATTGGATATGGGTTTTTAGTTTAGAATTATAGATCTAGGTATCTTCCTCTTGCATCATTGAGTATTCAACCTCCGACTAGCGTGTTCATTCTGGTGGTTTAATTACCAGTGTTTCGAGGATGGTTATTTATATAAATGGTTGTCTTCTAAAAAGATATCATTATTTCAAATGGGAATTAGTATATAAAATTGGTTAAAGACCTTACAAATGTTTTAATTAAACACATTGGTTTTAGTTATATTTTTGAAATGGATTTCCCCTTTGGTGTTGTTATATAAAATGATTTAAAATCATATTTCACATAGTTTCTAAGGTTGTGTTATCACCTACTAATATTATTACCTTAAAAGAATTTATTATAGTAATCCTAACTATTATCATCTATGAGTCAGGGCTCCATCCGCAATGATGAAGGATTACCCACTCAGTATTCTATTTTAGAGTATTGTATGCACCATGTATCCTATTGATCATAAAGATTGTATGAGGATCACTACCAACATGTAACTAATGACACCAAAAGGGTTATTTTTTCTTATTTATATTCTTAAAAATATAGAATTGAAATTTTAACAATTTTTTCTTGAAAACCATCTCATTGGTAATGTTTATAAAGCAGTAAAAGGGTGGATTTACATCTCTTATATTAAACTATTTAATTTTGTATCCCATTCCTTGTATTTATTTACATGAGAATAATAGTTTTATATTATAAACTATGATTATGAGATAATTGGGGGGATCCAACTGGGATTATTTTTTTCACAACATGCATACACCTTTGTGTGTATATAGATCTTTTTTTGCCCAATATAGGTAAAGCTAAAGCATTGTGGTATTATGGATTATTTTTCATTAGTTGGGTATGGGAGTATGGTGATGACTATATTTCATGTGGAGATGCATTTTTTCTTTTATTATATACCTTGTGTGTATTAGGATTTTCTTACACATGTATTTCACTTTCTATCATATTGTTTTGTTTAATTTTATTTTTATATTTATAGTATCTTTATTTGGTAAATCGTAGTTTATATTGTTTTGTTGAAAAATAAATATCATATATTGTTCTTGAGGATCAGGTTCTTTTTTCCAGCCCACAGAGGTTTGGAATGCCCTTTGTACCATATTCGGACTAGATCGGGCTCTAGATAGTCGGGTAATCTTTGTTGGTTCATGACAAACATTGCGAGATGTCGGTATTGAAAACATTAGAAATGTAAAAACACCAAAATACTTCCAAAATTAAAAATAATTCTTATATTTAGTATATTCAGTAGAATATTGACACGAGGGGTGTCACATCATCACTCAAGTTTTATTTCACATATTTTATTTTGATTTAAATGATTCTCAAAATTAAGGATATGTTTGGTTGGAAAGAAAAAGGGTGTTGGGGATTGAAAAAGTGAAGAAAACCCATTTCATATGGGTTTTGTATACTATAAAGGGAATTTTAGGGAAGTATATGAGGATATTTTTTGATTTCCAAAATTTTCAGTTTCTTTTCCATTATAAAATTTATATCCTGAACAAACTAAATTTTTGTCCCCATTCCCATCACATTTTCTATTTTATCTCCCATTTACGTTCTCTTTCAATTTACATAAAAAAGTCACTCACCCATGGTAAGGACGAAAATGGGTTAGGTACACATTAATTTAGTCATACTTGAACCATAATCCATTCAAATTATCACTTCCCTTACCCTAATTCTAAAATTTTTATACATGTTTTTTACTACCCTAATGCAAAACTGATTAACAAAATTATACCCTTTTAATACCCAAACCTAGTTATATTTATCTAATCTCTAATATTTTAAAATATTTTTAACATTTTTTCACTTGTTAATTCACCAGTCAATTTTTTTTGATAATGGTGTGGGAGTGGGAAACTAGAACACAGTGGGGTCATGTGTGCTGAATCTAGAACTAGGAGTGCATGTGGAGGCCTATAAAAAAAGATTCCACATTATGTATTTTTTGATGTTGGATTAATATTCTATATGGATGTGATGATCTTACATAAATGATATAATTTAGTGTGTGGAGATTTATTGGCATCTACATACCCTCTTCCTATCAATAAATGTTCTTTACACTATTTCATTAGTGGTATATGTCCTATCTGATGCATTATATTGATGAATTATATTTAAAATTTTAAAATAAATATGAAATATGGATTATAAAAAATTTAAATATGTAATAAAAATAAATAGGACTGGTTAACCATGTATCCTATCAGTGATACTGAATCCTACCAAAACCCAGTTATTCAGTACTGAAACTAAATTTAATCTAGACTGGTAGGATCAGGACGCATGAAATGAATCTCACTCATTTGATTATCATTACATGTGGATGAATTTTTTGATTAGTTAACGGGGATAAGTTGTTTTCAAAAATTTATCTTTGGACCGGTTATCATCATATTGGGTTTTAGGAGTCTAATAATCTAAAGACCACTTACTAAATCAGGTATGACTATTGTGAATATATTTTGATATCTATTATTCCAACTAAACATATTATAGTTTTGTTGGATTTTATGAATCAGATGTTCCATTAGTTTATCAACAATTTTATTATGGTGTTATTTAAGATATAATGGTTTATGCGATATTTGAGTGTGAGCATGAGCATAATCTGAATCTAGTTTTGGAGATGCTGAAGATTCACTCCATTTATGGGAAACATTATATGTATTATTTATCATTCTAATAATTGAAATTCTTAGGGAATGTGATTTATGAGTATGTCCTATTATTTGATCCTAAGAAGTTTTAGGATCTCATTCCCTAAGAAAACAACTAATTGCCTTCGATATATAGAGCTTTCTATGTGTAGCTGGGTATTAGTGAAAGTTCATCAAAAATTTCTCAAAGTCAGAATAACCCTTGACTAATCTTTCAATGAAATGGGTGAAGTTATTATGGGATGGAAAATTCCATATTTATTTTTATGATATTAAAAAACATCTCACATCAACACCATTTTTTATTTTTATTAATCCCAGTAATTGGTAAGTAGTATACTATGTTGCTTCTGGTGCTGGTCTAGGTTTTTTTCTTATATAAGATGATTATATTTTCACATATGGACTTATTCAGCTTCATCATAATAAGAAAAATTTACACACTCATGATTTGTATCTTTCAAAATTTATTCTTTAACATATGTATTAACAACACTATCTTTTTGGGAAAGATTCACGGTCTTCTCTGATCATAAGAGTATGAGTTATATATTTCATTGGAAGGACTATAATCCCAATCATTAGGGGTGGGTAAAATGTCCTCCTCGTTAATTTTTTTATTTCAACTACACCCTGGAATTTATCTTAGTGTAAATGTTTGACCACAATATATCTTTAAATAAAATGCGTAGTGGAACATTATGGTGCTCTTTTACCAATTTCATTAGGTTGTGTAAGACGACGATTTGGGTATGGTTATGACCATTATTTAGTTATCATCTACTATCATTGAGTGTATTTTGTGCTATCAATGAATGGATGACCAGTTCATAGGAATTAGGGAATATTTTATGGTAGAGATACTATTTCTGGTTAGTATCTCTCTTTATATGGTATTCTCTACATTGGTGGTTGGTTTTTCATCTCATAATCCATGTGAAGTTTTGTATTATATGATTTCTATAGTTCTTCATGTTTTATTCATCCTGAAACTATGAATATGTTTTATAAAAAGATAAATCAATTTACATGGCTAGATATGAACCATGGAATTAATTCTTATGTGTCCCAATGTCACACCTTCCAATAAATAATCATAGATCACCCAAAGCCTTCAAGACTGCTCCTACCTCTTTTAGTTCTAGTTTCAAAATTGGATGAGGTGTCCATGGACTTATTTTTTGGATTACCACAGACTCTTGGAGGTATGAATGAATTTTTTTGGTCATTTATGGGTTGATCAATCCTCTCAAATTATTCTAATTAGAGATACCACCAAGGATTAAAATTTTTATAAGACATGTGTGTAGGATATCATGAGGTTTCATGGGGTTACCTTACCCATTATCTTGGACAAGGATATCATGTTTACTTCAATATTTTAGAAGAGTATTTAAGAGGTGAGGGTGACCTAGATTAGTTAAAGTTCAAATTACCATCCTTAGATAGATATCTAGATATAGTGAGTTATTTTTATTTTGGATTAAACACTCTATGTCTACATTGTTGATTCTATTATATCATGACGTATCCATTTGGTAAAATTTGAGTTTTCTTATAATAATAGTCACCAATAATTTATCAGGATGGACCCCTTCAAGGCTTTGTATGGTCACCGTTGTAGGTAACCTCTTTGTTGAGAAAAGTTGGGTGATGAATCTATTATGGGACTGAGTATCAATCAATAGACATCTGTGAAAATTCAATATTTGTGACAATTCATGGTTAAAGTTAATAGTTGGAAAAAATCATTTGTGGATCACCAGTGTAATACTTTGGAGTTTTCCATTGATGATTGGGTTTTCCAAATGTCACTCCTCAATTAGGTCATTTTCATCTTGGGAAACATATAAAGATGGTTCTAAGATATTTTGAGCATTTAATAAAACTAGGTAGACTGTTTATGTTTCTTTTTAGTTGGAATTATTGGATTAGTTTATCGGTATTAATGATGTTTTCCACAAATATAAGATCAGAAAGTACCACACTGATTCATAAAAGTTTTGTATTTGTAGATTACTTAGTTGGATCGAGATATTTTGGTAATGAATAATCTACTGTATGTCATTGATTATCAGATAGAAGTCTTGTGGGGGAAGTCTATTCCATTGTTCAGTGTGTTTTAGTGGAATAGATATGATTCTCATGAGAGATACGAGCACAAATCATTAGGGAGAGGAATAGGCAAAACTATTTTTAGAGAACTATTCTTCCATATGAATACTTTGCAATGGAAAGTCCTATGGTGGTGGGAATTGTAACATCCTGGTTAAGGACCACCATATTTTAATGTTCATGTTTTTGTACTTTGGGTTTGTGGATTATTGGAGAAAAATTGGGAGTTTTACAATGTTATTGATTTGGGATCTGGATATATGATCCTATTAATGATTTCAATGGTACATTTACAACATGAATGTGGTCTTAGAAGAACCCATAAACATAGCTATATAGAATAAAAAACATTCTTGATGTGAATACTTTTCCATTAATGAATGTGTTATTTTTTAATTAAATGAGGTGGTTCCTTTTTCATTGTACATGAATGTCTATAGATTCAAATCATGAATTAATGGCTTCTAAAATAAATTATCTATGCCTAGTGGTTTTATTAAATCCTCACATATTTATCCTCTCATTTGGATTCATCTACTCCTACTAGAAAATGGACCTATACCCCCAATTTTGAGAAAACCCATGGGTATATGCCCCTTATTCGCATTTGTTTTCAAAAACAATGTGTATAGGAATTTATTGAGAACCTATACCCATGTTTTTTCATAATATATGGTGTAAGACCCCATTTACCCACAATTTTGGTAAATCATGGGTATAGGGTTTAGTTCAGGACCAATACCAACATTTCTAGAAATAACTACGGGTATAATTCAAAACAACCCCCCTCGTTTTCCCAAAACCATAGGGATAGGTTTGGCCTAAATCCAATAGCCATGGTTATGAAAAAATGTGGGTATTTATTTCCCGCATAAGTGTAGAGAAAACAGTTTCGGTGAGAATGAATTTTTTTTTTGTAAGAACACCTATACCCATAGGTTTTCTCTCTATTTCCACAGTATATATAAATTTATTTATGTAAATATATATATATATATATATATATATAAATTAGCAATTTTTAGGTAGTGGTTAGGCACCAAATTTGTTATGAATAGGTAACAAGATCAAAATCCATGACCGCTTATTTTTTATAACATATACCCATAGTTTTAAAACTATTGGTATAAGGTTATGGCATAGTGAAAAATTCTTATACCCGCAGTTTTGAAACTGTGGGTATAGAATTTTCAAACCCTTGGTATAGCTTAGAGCTATACCGATGGATCAGTTGCCCATGGTTTTAGAGGATATACCCACAGTTTTGAACTATGGGTATAGGTGAATTTTCCAGTGGTGTCTTCCTTGAAGCCAGAGGCTTATATAGACATTGGATGGTGGATTCAGCTCTTTATGGATCCTTTTTAGGTTCTATAATCTCTATCATGGTTTGGTACTCTTCTTTGGGTAAGTTTGAACGTTTTCTTCTCATTTACTTCATGTTTATTAGAACTATAAGTGGTGTTGGGATATATATTTGTGATCTATGATAATGGGAAGATTATTTTTCCTCGTTTCCTTCTATATATGTCATGGGATCATCTCAAGAATTCTATATATTATGTTTGTTATGGTGATGTGTGATATTTTCTCAAGGAATGTGTCGATCTGACTTCTTAAATGACCCTTTTGTTTATTGAAATTATGTATAATATTTGAGAATAATTATTTGGTTCTATATTCATTGATATAGAGATTCTATTTTTCTTATGTTTTGTGTATCCTATCATAATTAGTGTGTGACCAGAGTTTGATGTAGGTAGTTCTGTCTCTAGACTATGTTTAGTTAACCTTGAATACTATTTATTTTCTAAATGGTATTCTAAATTAATTGGAAATAATGATGGATTTTTTCATGTGAAAATGTTATTTTAGAAAATATGTATTTCAACTTGTTTTGGTAAAAGGGAAGGTATTTTTAAAGCATTGTAAAATGGGTTTTCAATTCATGTTTTCAAGGAAAAAACGGGTTGTTTGTAATTTTTGTGAAATGTGAAGCCCTTTGTGATTGATATTAAATGAGCCCCACATGGGAGTATTGTGTACATATATGAAAGGGGTATTATTAGGAATCTTATATATATATATATATATATATATATATATTGGTGGGGGTTCACATTATGAGGGAATTATTCTATTCTTGGGTTGTATATGAATACATTGCGTGACATATTTAACATGTCTGGGGTTTAGTTTTTTCAGTGTACCCATGCTCCATAGAATTTATGCATGAGTTATAGAGACTTGTGGTGCTAGTTATTTATTTATCTATGAGTGTTATAACTCTCATGACATATGTTTTACATAGTGTTCAAATCCTTTGTATGTTGTCTTTGGACATCATGGATTGATATGAAAGACACATTCTTTTGTTGATGAAAAAAGTTATTTTAAATATTATTTTAAATAGTTTTACCTAGATTTGTTTTGGAATTGTGGAAATATTGGAAAAAAATTTACATTATTTTATATAAAAAAGAGTTTAACTGCCATCATTCCTTATTTTCATTGAAATTGGAAATATATGGATTTTTTCTATAGATACATGATATGAAACACCATAATGGGATATTACTGATCCAATTTAGATCACACCCTACACATTCTATTAGGAACATCTATACCTTACCTTTTATTTTTGATACATGAAAAGACAAGGAACTGTAGTGAGGGGGTGAGGTTCATGTTAGATGGCTATGGGTAGATGGAAGTGAGATAGTGGTATATCTCCCCTATATCAGAAGGTGTATTTGTTTCTAATTGTTGTTTTTATTTTTGGTTGTAGAAATTTAATTTTTACTTTTTCTATTAATCATGGGTTTCATCACGAATTTAACTTTCTATTTTTATGGAATATATTTGTTCTATTTATTCTTTAGAATGTATATATATTCCATGTATCCTATTTCTCATTGGGAAATATCATTCCCTATGGGTATTTTTAGGTATGGTTTCTAGTCTCCAGCCTATGGGGATCCAAAATTGTCTTTAGTTCTTGTTGTGTTATAGTTCAGAGCCTAGTTGGATGGTCTATCCTATATAGAATGTGACAGGGTTTCCTACTATAAAGTATATAATAGACGACTTTGTATCGTAATAATAA
Source organism: Viscum album (assembly GCA_963277665.1). Classification (NCBI taxonomy): domain Eukaryota; kingdom Viridiplantae; phylum Streptophyta; class Magnoliopsida; order Santalales; family Viscaceae; genus Viscum; species Viscum album. The sequence continues at coordinate 1,993,737,246 of OY728143.1, read as the reverse complement.
AATTGTAAAACAAATATGGTTTAGCCCCAAATGCTTATGGTATGATCCATCCTTAACCCAGTACAATGTGGAAATGGAATGAGATATCAATTGAATTCATTGTAAGCTTACATCAGACTCCCGGGGATAAGAAAACATTTTTAGAGGTGATTTTCTGACTGACTAAGTTGACTCATTTCATACCAATTAGTGAAACCATTAAAGTATAAGACTTATAGAAGTTTTATATGGAACAGATAAAGGTTTTAATGGGACTCTAATGGCTATTATATTAGAAAGAGACCCTCATTTTCCCTCTTGATCTTGGAAAGGCGTTCATGAGGAGATGGGAACCCATGTAATAATTTTCAAAACATTCCATCCACAGATGAATGGACAGACAGAAAGGGCTATTCAATTTCTGGAATATATATTCAATGCCTAGGTCTTAGACTTTAGATATGCTTGAGATAGTCATTTGGGTCTATATGAGTTTGGTAATTTTAATATTAACCAATAATTAATCAAGATAAAACCTTTTGACACTTTATATGGATGACCCTTTAAATAACCACTCCGTTTGTTTTTCATTGGTGAAGCTTCCTTGAATGGTACAAGCTTGGTTTAGTAAACAATGACAAAGATTCAGATCATTCACCATTATTTGGTGATAACTAAAAGCCTATACAAACCATATATTAATCTTTATAATCATCTATTATAGTTTTTTGGTGACCATGTATTATTAAAAGTCTCACCCGAATTTCTTCACCAGTAGGTTAGAAAGAATGGAAAGCTAGCTCCGAGATATGTGGGACTATTTAAGATTGATTAATGACATGAAATGGTGGAATATGACTTGATTTTACCACCTCATTTATCTTTGATCTGCAATTTTTTCCATGTGTTCATACTCAAGAAGTATCTGCATGACCCTTCCTATGTACTAATTTTAGAAGACCTTGACTTATAATTAGATATGTTTGTGACCGAGAAAACATTTCAAATATTTGATTATAATTTGATGTTTAGGAGATGGATTTAAATTTAATTGGTCTTATTTATATGGATGAATAGTTTAAATACTCATGATATGTGAGAGAAAGATTTTATGATTAGGGGAAATGTCCTTATATTTTTGTGGATCAACCATTTTCAACTTATATTTCTTGGGGAAGAAAGAATTATAGTGGGGAGAATATTAACCTACCAATGTTTCTTTTACGTATGATCAATCTATTGTCTAACATACTTCTTTTTATTTGAAAACTCTAATATTTTCTAGTTTGTTTCAATAATTTATGGGGGTTAGGGATGTTGGATGATATTTTGGAGTTAGGTGCATACCTATGACTAAAATGAATGAATCTATAGGAATTCCACCAGCTTTCTAGTGAATATCCTGGATAACTGGCTACCTTGGAAGTTTCTATGAAATTCATGATATAGCCACCATCCAACTGATGGGCTTGGAAGTGGCTACACCACTCTAGCTATATCCACCAACCCACTAGAGGGTGACCACCGACTCCCCAATGATAGTGATATAGTCCAAAAAGTAAGGGAGATATCTTATTCTATCACTGGAATCTTGATTTTTTTTCATCCTATACCTTCCCTGACATAAATTAGACCTATTAGAAACTATGTGGTCTCTTTGGATGATTTTTTCCTCTCCTAACTTGAATGATTGGTGGATCAATGTGTCGATCAATGTCGTGACTCAATTTTAGTGAGTCTAACTCTAATCTAGTTATAGATCATATTCTTCATTGCATTCCTTTTTATTTTTTTATATTGATAAATGATGAAAAATTTGGGAACCTATTGGATCTAGTTTTTCTAATTTGGAATTAGAAATATATGTCTCTTCATATTACTTCTTTAAATGTTCTCTTTATGGATTATGGATTCCTTATTGTTTTTGAATTCCGATTTTTTCTAGGTTAGTGGTTTCATGAAATTTATTTATTCTACAAGACATTATTTACTTCTCCGTGAAATTGGCTTCAAAAATTGGTTAAAGATATGGAAATTGTTTTGATTAAATATAGTGGTCATGTTCATGTTTCTGAAATAGTTATTTCCCTTTAGTGTTGTAAATGAAAATGGTTTGAAATCCTGTTTTACATTGTTTTAAAGGCTGTGTAGTCACCTACATATGGAATATAATTGAATAAAATTCTTATGGTAAACATAGAATTGATAATTTATGAGGAAGGGATCCATCCTTAGTGATGAACTCTTACCCACTAGGCCTATTTTTCTAGGTCAATGTGTTAACCATGTGGCTATTGATCATGTATATTTTACAAGGATCTTCACAAACCTAGAACTAATGTTACCCCAAGGGATAGTTTTTCTTATTGCTATTCATAGAAATGATTATTGTAATTCTCTGAAAATATGATTATTGGTAATGTTTTAAATGTTTAAAAAATGGGGTTTTTCAATGTATTACACTAAAATGTGTAAAATGTATCTCATGACTCGTATTTTGTTACATGACCATAATTGGTTTATATTGTAAAGTTTAATTATGAAGAACATGGTTGGATACTATTGTGATTTTTTCTCACACCCTGTATAAGCATTTGACTGTATATGGATTTCTTTTAATAAAGGTGAAAGAAAATATATACAAGGTGACATCAGATTTGGTTTTTAGTGGAGCATGAGAGTATGGATGTGACTACATGTCACATGACGATGATTTTTTTCTTTTCTTATATACCATGGTATGGATTGTTGATTTTGGAATTTTTATTTTTCATAATATTTTCTCCCTTCTATTGTTGAATTTTATTGGTATATAATCATTATATTTATTTTTGAATTATTAATTTATTTTATTTCATGTGAAAATATTTATCAATGATATTTATTGATGCTCAACTTCATGTCCTCAATCTGTGGGACTGGGAATGACCTTCAGACCAAGTTAAGACTATCATGAGTTCTAGAAAGTTGAGTAATCCAGGTTAGTTCATGACACACAGAGTGACCATTAGTCATAAATTATTATAGGACTTCATAAACACCAAAACACTATCAAAATTAATAATAATTCACAATTATTGAATATTCAATACAGTATTGAAATGAGAGGTGTCAAATCATCTCTCAAGTGTTATTTCACACTGGTTATTTTTCTTAAAATAATTCCAAACCATAAAGTTATGTTTGGTTAGAAGGAAAAGGGGGATTGGAAATGAAAATAGTGAACGTAACCCATGTAGGAAGTTTTTAGTACATAATAAAATGGTTTTCAGGAATGTATATGTGGATATGTTTTCCTTTACCATTTGTTTGATCTCTTTTATAATGTAAAATTTATATCCCTACCAAACATGATTTTGATCATCATTATAATTACATTTTCTATTCCATATATTATTTCATTTAACTATCTATTTCCAGAAAAAAATCATTCCACACACCCAAGGTATGTATGGAAACAATTTAGGTACACATTAATTTTGTGGAACCTGAACCATAAAACATATAAATTATCACAACTCTAACCCGAACCTAAACTCGTTTATACATGATCTTTTACTACCCTGACCCTAAACAATATTACCAAATAATACCATTTTGATACCAAAACCCAGTTATATTTGAATAATATAATATATTTTAAAATATTTTTATAATTTTTTCACAGGTTTAGACAGCCATTATAAAATAGTACACATGATGGTGGTCAGGAGGTAAACTGGAACACAATGGGAAGACGTGTATTGATTCTAGAACTGGGAGAGTGAATTTTCATGACCTTCCATATAATGAGGATGTATGGTGTTGATTTTATATATAATCCTCTTGAAATATAATTATATATCACATGTTATGGAATATTTTTAACTTCTCATGAATACTATTGACCCCACCATGGACTTGAAGGCATAAGGAAAATTCTAGTGCCCTATAGAAGGTTGTGAATATCGAATCATTCTTGAATCTTCCATGTATATTTTTATTGGATATAATTACCTAGAACCACTTTGATAATAAATATTATTGAATGACATAGAAATTCCCACCCAACCATTTATAATTGGAGGGGAACATAATCATTATACACACGCTTTAGTTAAGAGAAATTGAGAGCTTACATTTCAATTATCTCTTATGATATTTTCAAGCATATCTATTATGATCCTTACTTTCATTGTGAGTGTGGAAAGGATAAACATGGATAGTTTTTTAGTGATAAATATATTCAGGTTTGGAATGAGGGCCTAGGGAATCCCAATTCTTTTAGAAGATTATATCAATGGTATATTCTTGTAAATAATGAAAAGTTCTGTAGTAAATAAGACTAGTGTCTTGGCTAACATAGATACCATGTCACCCATCCATAAGAATAATAATTTAAATTTCTATAAAAATATGGAAACTCTTGAATAGAATATCCTAGGGGAAGAGGAGAACATTTCTAACATGAAATAAATTCTCAATAATGTCAAGGGAGATAACAAAGAAGGGTAACTATGAATCAGGGGAATACATGAAGTACTATTCCATCTTCATGATTGAGTGAAAACATCTGAGATATATGATATTGAGAATTTTATTTTAGGAGGATTCTTTCGTGGATTGAACTAAATGGGTCTTGGAACAACATGAAGAGGTGATGTATTGGCATGACCAAACCCTTGATCAAATTAAAAAAAAGTGTTCTGTGTAGGACACACCAAAGATTGATGTTCCAAGACCATGTAACTTCAATGGGATGTGTTATTATATAGAAGAACAAAAATTATTTTGGAAAGTAGAGAAGTAATTAGAGTTTATTGGATTGATGGAAGACATAATTCAATTGAAGACCATTGATATTTAATTTGGTAATGATGCATCACTATGGTGGAGGATGAGTCACCAAAAGACCAAGGATAATATTAATGGGATTCAATTATGTGATGAGTTAGAGAAATGTTTTTATGCTTAGTTCTACCATAAAGAAGAATATTGTTATGAAAGGGAGAAGCTACGAACCTTAAAGCATACAGGGAAAATCCACAAGTATGTGTGGGAGTTTGTCTCTCTTAAGTTATCGGTACATTGAAATCCAAACTATTTAATTTAATGTATTTATCCATGGGCCCAATAAGATGTGAGAGGTGGAAGACCTAAGACCTTCACTAAAGTTTTATCCATAGTTGATTCCTTGGTGGAATAAAAGAAGAGGGTTGATCCCCTAAGCCTAAGAAGGATTATAAGGGTAATACATGGGGATATTAATGGAATAGGTGTATCCAGGATTTCCATGACAATGGAAATTCAATGGAATACACTAAAAACTACCCAAGGTAACAAAATCCCTAAGGATTATACTTTTATAATGGCCCTCATCAATATAGGGAGTTTCCCAAGAGGAAGTAACTTTTAAAGAACCCAAAAATGTTCCACCTAAGGATGGATTGATTTATTAAAAGGTGGATTTGAATGGGAATGATTCCTTTAAAATGCTATATTGGGGAGCCACACATAAATTTTTGGGAGAAGAAAAGGTGGGAGACATGGGTAGTTGTAGCCACGACAACTATTAGCATGAAATCCATTAAAGAACACCCAAACCTAAAAGTGGCATTATCTATGGAGATAACCATTTAATTAAGGAATGGAGGGTATGTATTAACATCACATAGGTTCCCATTAATGGATTCAATCTAGTATTGGGGATGGAATTATTAACGAAATCTATGGTCATACAATCACCACACTTTGAATATATGGTGAACATGGAAGAGATAATCCCATGCACGGTGATGACTAAAGTATCTGGAAATAATAACGTGTATCTACTTTCTGACATGTATGTTATAAAATGTTTCGTGAATCGATATGAGACCTTCTCAACTTCCCTAAAATAAATTGGTTTACTAGATGAAAACAATGATTTTATGAAGGAGGTGAAGGGAATACTAACAGAGTTTAGTGACATTGTTCCACTGATGTTTTCCAAGAATATCCCACCCAATAGAAAGGTGGATCATCATATTTAGTTCATTTATTGTGTTAGCTATCTTTCATGGAACCATTTACTATTAATCCATCTATGTTAGAGTCATTTAACCGGAAATGGAAGGTGGTGTTAGATACTTGTAAAATCCACCCATTTAGGTTTCTATATGAATCACTTGTGTTATTACAAAGGAATCATGATAGCTCCTTGAGTATGTGTGCAGGATATCATGATCTTAACAAAGTAATGGTGAAGAATATATTATCACATTGATATGGGTTCTATTTTATCATTTAGGAAAGGCCATGATATTCATAAATTAGTACTTCATGTCGGGATACTATCAAGTTCTCGTAGCTTTGGACGATGTTTATAGGACCAAAATTTTGATATTGTATGAATCATATGAGTTCCTCTTTATTCCATTTTTTTACTAATTCCCCAGCTATATTTTCTACCTTGACAATGAATTTATTATTTCAATACATGGAAAAGTTCATAGTAGTATACTTGGGTGAAATTTTTGTATATAATGAAACAATTATAGACAATGTGTATCACTTAGAAACAATGGTGAACGTATTGAGGGATAATGAGTTATATCTGAAGAATGTATAATGTTCCTTTTTAGTGGGTGAAGTTATATTATAGGGGAATAAGATAAAAATAGGAAATCTCATGATGTAATATGATAATGTTTTTGGTAAAAAATAATTTTAATGACCAACCATGTTTTCTAAATTGAGATCATTCCATGGGTTGATGAACCAGTGTTGGTGATTCATCAGTGACTACATAAAGAAGGTGGCTCCACTCACTAACCTTCTAAATATGATAATTCTATAGGAGTGGTATGATAAATTCAATGAGATATTTGAATGGTATAATAATAGAGTTATGGAAGATATGGTATTAAGCCTGGAGAACCAAACCATGACTTATGAGGTAAAAACCAATTCCTTAGACATTGTTATTGGGGGTCTACTCATGAAGGAAAGACTAGCAGAAATTTTGAGAGTTGAAATCAGGTTAACACTAAGAGGATTTACATGGTGCAATAGAAGGAGATTACTATATTGGTACATTTTATTTTTTCATGGAGATGCTACAACTTAGGATCCATGTATTTGGTAAATACTGATTGTTACACCACAAGCTGCTTCCTACCCCATAATAAGAAAAAACCAAATAAGACACGATGGAAATAATTTTAACTAATTTTGAATATTCTTTAGAGTATAAGCCTAGGATAGTGATTTTGATTGTTAAAACATTTTGTAGGAAGATTTTGTTTAACCCCTTCTCACGTATAGATGATGAGATATTTGTAACAACCTAAACTGTTTTAAATTAAATTCCCCTTTGGATTCCATTAAATTCATTAGTATATATTATGTTTATAGAAAACACATGCTGTTATTTTATTTTATTATATCTAATTGGATTTTAATTACTATTTGGTGTCTTTACCATTGATAATATATCCATATAATAGTGATCACATGACTATTGTATATATATATGGTTTTAACAAATCCTTTTGAAACACACAATTGAAATGAGAACCTCAACAAGTAGGTTCATACCCTATGAAGCCCATTTATCAGATATTCTAAGGGAGTTAGAATTTATGGGATTTTCCCAAGACCTATCACATGTATAGATTCAACAACTTAAACTTCATTAAAACCATTTATAGGATAAGTTCAAGCTCATCGAGATCATGGTCCAAACCTGGTTCACTGAACGGCACCATGAAATCACCTCCATTGAACACCATACTATTAGAGCATATGATGGTGTATTAAATGGATATTTATCAAGACCCTAGAATTAGGAAAATGTACATTATTTTTTATAGAATAATGAATATGTTTTCATCATATTATTATTTATTTATAAATGTTTTTTATTTTTAATTCAATAAACGAAAAATTATATTTTTGGTTAATATTAAGATTCAATTATTAAATTTATGAATTAACGTATTTTAAAAATAAATAATATTTTATGAAAATATTATCATTTAATAAATTTTATTATATATAAAATACTATATAAGTTTTATGAAGTCACATGTATTATTTATAAGTGTTCAAAAAAATTTCCAAAAACCCATTATTTTAAATAAATGTCTGATATTTTTTTAAAAGATAAAATTCACATATTTTAAAATTTTATTATATCAAATATTAATAATTTTTGGAATTAGGAAATTTAAATTAGCCAATGGTTATTATTTCATAATTTTCTAACACATTCGAATTTTCGGGTAAAAATTAAATACTGTATAAATATACATTGTGTTTTATGACATCAGAATAACCCAAATGTGATATAATAAGTTCTATAAAAGGTATAATAGTAAAAATAGATGTTTTTAATTTAAAATAATTTGTTTTTATGTTTATTTTATTTATATTTTAAATTCATTATTAATTCTCTAAGACTTATAATATATTTTAATATTTTAAAATCATTTCTTTATGAGCGTGACTCACCTCCAAATCAATAAGGGTAATATTTTAATATTTTTCTCATTTGGACTTATAAAAAAATGTAATACACTCCCATTTAAATGAAATAATTGGAAAAAAATATGGGTTGTTTTTTATTTTTAAATATTTTAATTTGTAGAGTCCAAAACCTAAATAATAAAGAGCCCTCCTTTCCTATATAAACCCACTCAAGTGCCCATTTATCTCCACTAAAACTCATTTTTTCAAGACTAAAATACCCCACTCCCAAAAGTCATCCCATGGATCCCCCATAATTTCATAAAGCCCCTCCCATGCCTTTGGAGTCACACACTCATGTTAGGGATATATCCATTCCCATTTCAATTCAAGTATTTGTTTAATATTATGAACCTTAAATTGAATTTTCATATGTTGGGACAAGATGATACATATTCCACTTAAATGAAAATTGATGTATAAATTATTATATATTCATTTCACTATCATTACTACTCTCATGATTCTTTATGTACAATTTTTTCCATGATAAAATTTGATAACGATTCTTTTCAATATTCAGGTTTCTTTATTATCTTATTCTTTTTTTAAATTTATAATGATGGGATAGGTATTTCCATGTCACTATAACTATCCATTTTATTTCCAAATAATGTTATACATATTTCCATCTCATCAACCATTTTTATGAATTTTTACGTAACATCTTTATGAAACTGAAATTTCACTATGATTTTCCAATGTAAAAATAATTGTGTAGTGAATAGCATACCCATTTCTTAATCGAGGGTATACACCATTATGCACATATAAATATTTATTGGGGACATACATGTATGTTTTCCGCATTACAGGATCATGGAATAATTATGATGTTGAGTAAATCCATTTTGTATGATATATGTGGCACACTTAATCATGAGAATGAAATGATTATGATGGTTCTACACTAATAGTGCTCTAATGCATTGGGTAATGTTTAGTATCATGATAAGTCATGTTAAATGGACTTGGAATCCAACCTTGACTCGTTCTCCTCCTTGTTCAATGATCCTTGAATCATGTTTATCTATGTGTAACGAGCCTTGAATCATGATCCTCCATGTACATTGATCCTTGACTGATGATCATCCATGTGAAAGGATCCTTGACTCATTCTTATGTCATTTTGTGTGTTGTTGACACATTTACCATGTAAGGATTATCATGCCATATCATGCCTCAAAATTCATGATTATATTATTATAAATTGATATTTCTATTTTATAACATGCGTTATCTTCTTCATGTTATTCCTTGTTTATTACCATACTATTATTTATAAATCACCACATTATTATGTTTGTCGCTCGGATATCCCATGTAGTTATATTCTCATTGGAACATTATGATATTGTCCTGGAATTTTTCAAATATGTTATTGTATCCCATGTTCAAGATGTTATGTTTTATAACTAATTCCCAAATACACTAGACATATTGATCTTTCGGGGTGTATAATGTGTACATTTATATAATAAATCAAGTATTTATTATGTCATTAAGGGTAGGGATGTTATAGATGGTATCAAATGAAGATTTTAGTTATTTTTTTTGGATGAGGATTACAAAACTCTAGATAAATTCTTAGATGTAAAAATAATTATGAAAAATCATCTCTATATTTTGGTTATTACAGACTATGTGGTTTATCAAGAAAAAACATCCCAGTGTGGATACTACAAGAGGATGTTGTTTTGGAATAGATGTACTTTGGAGTAAAAAATCTATGAATATGTTTTGGGCCTAACTCAGGGTGATAAGGTACACAAAAATGGGCCTTATTGTGCAGTTCTTTTGTCACTCCTAGGGGATATTCTTTGTTAAATACGTAACCTCCTTATAAACCATTATTATGGAATCAAAAAATTCATGTAAGAATATATATTATAAAATAGTCCTTGGATAACATATATTGAAGCCTGAAAACTCATAATTTAATTAGATAAATGTAATTTATATGTTATTCCTTTAAATTCAATGTATTACGCTTTATATGTTTATTTTTTTTAAGATAATAATCTTTATTATTAATTTTTTATTCTAAGAAATGTCTGGAAATGGGAGAAATTTTGTTTATAGCTTATGCAAAGGGTTGTGTGATGTTTTACCCAATGAGATCCCCAACCTGATGGGATCAGGAATCAAAAACTTTTCCATGATTCTCTCTTAGTTAACTCAAGTTATGAACATAAACTTGGATAAAGAGGATCCCCCAAACACCCCTAATAGATAACTACATGCAATTCAGAGCTTCTTACAAAAAATTTCCTATTACATTTAATGGATCATGTTATAAGAACCCAAATCTTAATTTCTAGTATGGATATTTATTTTAGGTTTTTTTTAGGGTAATTTAAGATATGGTAATTATCTATGTAAACATCATGTACTTATGAGTACACATCATGTATATATGAGTTCATCTTCTGTTCTTATGAGTACACGCCATGAACCTAGGTACTGCATACAGTCATGTATTGGCCGTCTAATGGCCAAGTACATGGCCATGTAGGTGACCTGGATGACCTCTTAAGGTGGGATGGTAGTTAAGGCTACTACACATAGTGTTCATTAAAAGTAAACGTCATGTAGTTTTCAATTTTATTTGATATATTGATGTGTGGTCGTGTCTGATGTCTAGAACCAACTTCTTATTCCCGTATTTCATACAAAAGTTCTTTGGAATGAAAAAAAAATACTGAGCCCTCATTTCTCCATCCAACCTCTAATTATGATGTCATCCCATGCATTGGAATCTCACAGGTGAGTTATCAATTCCTCTAGAGGCCTTCTCCCATATTCCTCCTCACCCATGAGTTATTCATGGTTTAAATTTTTAACCTTTTTGTAGATCTATGCCGTTATAGGCCGATTCAATGGATGAAGTTCAAGAGTATTGATCGTACATCATCAAGGAAGCTGGTTTGGACCGTCTGTTCTTCATATTTTGATTTTATATGCTAAAATTGTCACATACCATGTTTGGGGTATTTTCTATTTTGGAAATTAAACCCTATTTATTACCTATTATGGCTTGATTAATTGAGAAGGGATCGTTTCTTATGTGCAAGGTTACATACTTTGTTATGGGACACCCCATGGATGGGTTCCCTTGATTGATTGTTTATGGAAGTTTGGTCTAGAATTCATGTTTAGATTCCCTTATTTTCCATGCCATGTGTTTTTAGGATGGAGTTACTGATTGTTTGAGATGCATGTGATATGCATTGTGAACGCTTCACCAAGGGGAGTTTGTCTATGGGAGCTTCCCAAGGTAGGGTGATTTATGTATGTTTTACCATTATGTTGAGTAGGGGCTATTGACTATGAGAGCTAATAGGTGGTCTTCAACCCAAGGGTTTACACTACGATATCTTTCCCTGGTGGTTGTCTATAATTGTTTTATAGTATGTCGGACCACAGGGCATTAACCATGAGAGCTTCCAGGTGGTCGTTATATTTTATTGATTCTATGTTGGCCAAGGGGTATTAACCATATGAACTACCCATAGGGTGGTTTTTAAGTAATTATTGATATGTTAGGATAGGGGGATTATACTATGAGAACATTCCCAAAGGGTCGTTATTGAATGATTGTGAAGAGTCTACCATGCCAAAGAAAAACCTTGGACTTTGTCTTACTTTAAATTTGAAATGGTCTTCTAATATGTTTATTTGTGACTATTACATAAGGGGATATAGAGATTACTCTAGATCTGAAGATTACATGATTCAAAGGATGAATAATAAATGTAATTGAATGTAATTGAAAACTATAATATTGTTTAATTTTGAGTACTTCCTAGTTTATTTCTTCATTTCTGCATATTACCTACTATATATATATATATATTCACTAATAGTTTGGCACAAACCATTTGGTGGTTGCCTACTGGGATTCATCTCACACCTTTTTTGGGTCATTCTTTTGAACCCAAGTAAATTATATTGATATAGGTATAGATAAAAGAATATGCCCTTCTTCATCAGGTGCTTGATTGCAGTTGGAGCTGGATAGCATGGGACCATGCTAAGGCTTGAGATTCTATTGAAGTTTGCTATTTTTCTATACCTGATTTTAGTATTGTATTTCTTGAATTGTGACTTGTCTGGTTGGTTTCCTAGATACATGTGACATGCCTAATTTTTATATGTTCTAGTTGTTATATTATTATCTGTCTTCTAATGTTTACTATTGTTGTGGTATTATTGCTTCCAATATTGTTTACATTTTGGTTTCTATTGTGGATAATCTTCCAATGAGATCATAGTTTCCCAATTTTCACATCATGGAGCTCACATTTATTTATAATCCTCTTGAATTTGGGTAAATTCACTTGAGGTAATGTGACCAACTAGGTTAGGGGCACCTTTGGGTGGCACCTGGAACTGGGACGTTACAAGGTGGTATCAATGAACTTTTTTTCAACATTCCCTTAATATTTAATTCCCATAGACTGGGATATAAAGGAATAGGTAGTTGGTAAATTTTTTTTCTTGGGAGTAGAAATATCATGTACAGGGAAAATCCATGCTACCTCGAATAATTTAATTTTTTTGTTGTTCAATTGTTACAGTTGATTTGATTTCACCATTGGGTGATTCACATTTTTTGTGCAATTATAATTTATATCAATGTGATTCTATTTCTGTTGAAACCCTATGGTATGAGGGTATTCCATTTCATGCATCATATATGCGCTTTCTATAGATAACCTTTCAATAATTCCTTTCATTCCATTTAGGGTGCATTATGGATTGAATGATACTGTGGTAGATATAGTGTGGGATATGCATGTTGTTGTGATAAATGTCGTCATATAAGTAACTGCTATTTTCATAGGGTATTGTAAATGTAATGTTTCTTTTGGATGGTCACCAATCCTTGTTCCCTGAGGTGTTATGAGACCTCTTGGATTGGAATTTAGTGGATCATGTTTGAACTTTAGTAGATTTTTTTCACGTAATGTTGCAAAAAGGATGCAAAACTATGATTCGTGAGGAGTACAAGCTCTAATAGGTCAGAATTTTTCATGACGTGGACAAAATTTTATGTTGTTAACTGTTCCAGAGAAGTTTCTAATGCTTTTTTTCTGAATACCTAGTAAACATAGCATGTGGTGTTATGAAAACATGCCTTGCATCCTTATATTTGGGAAGAACTGACTTTTCTTATTTACATGTTGTTTACTGTATATACACAAGGTGTAGTTGATGACTATGTGACTTGACTATCTGAGTAGAGACACGGGGTTGATAAAATCATGTTAGAACACATCATGTACTGGGAGTACATGCCATGTTGTAAAAGACCATGTATCCGGATATGTGACTAACGACACAGGTGGATGAAATCCAGGTGGTACACACCATGTATATCTTGTACACACTATGTATAAATTGACCGTGTATCTATCCCTTTGACTAACAACATGATTGAATGGAAAAAATGTAGTACACACCATTTTTAGGTTTAACACACCGTATAGTATTACACCGGGAGAGAACTGTGTAGTTCTATCCATGTAGAATAACCTATGCAGGATGGAAAATTCAAGTACATTCCATGCTGCAGGATGACCACGTTGTGTGTATGGGGTATTACACGACCTGGATGGAAGAGGGTATCCACCCAGGTTAAAGCAGAAGGGATATTTCTATGTAGTGTTTAGAAATTTTGTGTATCCATCCTTTAGAAAACTTTATTTTTTAACTTCTATTGTTCTGTTCTTTCACCTCTAAGTTGATGTACTAGATAATCTTATAATGAGGTGTGCACGTGACCTTGAAGAGTCATGCCAACAAGACATCATCCAGTTGTATACCTGGTCCAGGGTGATGATCAACTACCAGAAATAGTAGATCAGGGAGTACCAGTAGATACTCTCATAATTCTTGTCTTGGCACCAGCTGTTATACTAGATGCAGGTGCTGATGCACAGTTCAGTGAAAGATTTTTGAGGATGATGGAAGACTTTCAGGGAGCACCGCATCCTACCCCAACTTTGGTTGAGTTGATGACGATGTTCGAATAGTAGTATCCTACCACTTTCTTAGGGGATGGAGGACCACATGCTATAGAGTCATGGTTGGAGGCTATGTTTTCTATCTCAGAGCATCTGGAGATGCCTCCGGAGTAGAGGGTGAAGATCGCGATATACATGCTACGTGATTCTTCTACGAGATGGTGGAATGTTATCTCACAGGTGGGAAATCATCAGGATATGGATTATGAAGAGTTTTACGAGACCTTCCATGATTACATCTACCCCGAGATGTTGAGGGCCGACTAAGCCCAGGAGATATTACACTTTGAGAAGGGTGCTCTTTCAGTGATGAATTTTTCTTCTTGCTTTGAAAAGATTCTATGAATATGACTTGTTATGGGAGGTGTCAAGTTATCTTTGGATATGTGATTTAAGGACGGTCTTAGGTATGACATCCAATTGCAGATAAATGTTTTCAGGCTGACTACAATGACTGCTATAGTAAACCAAGTGTTGATTACTGATCACAATCTAAGGAATTTGGGAGCTATAAACAAAGATGGTTCAACATCTAGGGCCGATACTCCTTTTATATATAGTAGGAAGTGCCAAATGAAGATCTCACAAAATGTACCTTCAGGTATTCAGGTGGTACGCTACCAGTGTGAGATGAGTGGGCATATGATATCACATTGCCTGAAGGACCCAGTTGAGTGCCAAACATGTGGAAAGATGGGCCATATTCAGTTTTTTTATTGGATGTCCTCATCAGCAGTGAGTGAGAGGGGATTTTTTATGACTCCATGTTTAGGAGCTGGACCACCCGTTTCTCATTAGTCAGGGAACTAGAGTTCATCAGGTCATTCAAGCCAAGGAGGAGGTCATGGATGTGGTATCCAGAAATTAGGTTTCTAGTGACAGTTGGGTGGATCAGCTCAGGGTAGTCTGGTAGGGATGCAGGGATGTAGTACAGGTCAAACATTTGTAGTGGAGAATACCCAACAGGAGAAGGATCATAGACCCTATATGGTTAGAGATACGATTCTAGTTGCCACATTTTGATCTTTAACTCTTTTTGATATAGGGGCTTCCCATGGTTTTATATATATTTTTATTATGAAGAGCATTAGGCTCTCTATCGTTAATTTTGATGATGTTATGATGCTTGAAACTCCATTGGGGATTAAGACAACTATCTTATGTTAGTTCAAGGAGTTCCCTCTTGAGGTTTTTGGGTTTTACTTCTTTCGGGACCTCTATGTATTTGATATTATAGGATTCAATTTCATTCTCAAAATGGACTGGTTGGTCTCTTTCTAGGAATTTTTTGACAACTATCCTCTCATGTTGAGTTTCAAATCAATAGAGGGCCTGCCAATTCTACATAAGGGTGAATGGGATGTCCATGCGAGCATAGTTGGACCCAAGCATCATGGGTTTGGAATAATTATAGACCATATTACTAGTTTATATCTGGATGAATAGGGGTCTTCACATACAGAATCTCTTCTAGTGGTGGATCATTTCAGAGATTCCTTTCTAGATTAATTTTCATGTCTACGTCCATATGGAGAGATGGATTTACCTTTTGATCTTGTGCCAGGAGTGGAACTAGTTTTCATTATTCATTATAGGATGGCTACACCAGAGTCACATGAGCTCAATAAGTAGTTATAGGAGTTATAGGAAAAGGGTTTCATCCAACCCAGTACTTCTTCTCAGGGTTTGCCTAGCATTTTTCAAAAAAGAATGATGGGACCCTTTGACATTGTGTGGATTATCAGAAGCTAAACCAGTTGACATTCAAGAACTGAAATCCATTATTTATGATTGATGATCTCTTTGATCATATTCAAGGATCACGACTATTATCGAAGATTGAATTGAGATCTGATTATCATTAGTTTCATTATAGACAATTTGATATAAATGTTACAGCCTTTCGGAGCAGATATTGTATATACATGTATTTGGTTATGTCGTTCGTTCTCACAAACACCATATTAGTTTTCATGGCACTGATGAAATGAGTGTTCCATACTTGTATTCTTTTGTGGTAGTCTTTTTGGATGATATAATGGTGTACCCTCACACTCAACATGACTATACCACCCATCCTGAGATCATATTTAGTACACTAAATAACCATCACTTATATTCTATGATCTAATAGTTCCACATTTGATTGGAATAGATTCACATCTTGGGTCATGTCATCTCAGAGAGAAGAGTATCAGTTGACCGAGAAAAAATCAAGAGGAGTAGTTTCCTAGGAGAATCCGAAGAATGTATTTGAGGTAAGAATTTTTCTAAGGTTGGATGGTTACAAAAGATGCTTTATTCAAGCCTTTTCACAATTAAAAGCATCACTAAAAATACTAACTAAGAAGTGCATTAACTACTTGTGGATAGATTCCTGTTATTCGTCATTTGATGAGCTAAAAGAGAGATTGACTTTAGCACAGATCAAGATTTTTTCAGAGTCGGGAAAGAGTTACACCATTTACTATGATGCATCAGGTATCAGGATAATGAAAGTGCTTATACAGGGGGAATGATTCATTGCATACAGGTCCCGACAGTTGAGGCCACATGAGAAGAATTACCCAACGCATGATCACGAGATAGCAACAGTTATGCATTCATTGTGCTATTAGAGAGATTATCCTTTAGTAGATAATTTTTTTGTATACCCTGATAAAAAAAGTCTCAAGTATATCTTCACTCAATGAGATCTGAATTTTAGGCATCAAAGGTGGTATGAGTACCTTCAATATTTTGACTTTTCACTTGCCTAAATGCCTGGGAAAGGCAACACAGTTGCTAATGTGTTGAGAAAGAGGACTCAGATGATGACAATTTAGGAGGCCAATAGTGAGTGTAATATTATGGATCTATACTATAATATTAATTTGGAGGTGCACGACAAACATGAGCAGATCTTTATTTCTTCAATAGTTGTTACCTATACTCTTATAGATTAGGTATGAATGAGAAGTCTATCAAAATTTGAAGGCCTAGTCCTATGAGAGAGTGTGTCATGAGAGGACCCTACTCCTAGGTGGACGATAGTTGATGATGACATTTTGTGATTTTATGGGAATGCATGGGTGTAATAAGACATATTCAAGGAGCTTTTGCAAGATTTTTATGCCTCAGTATGGGTAGTCCATCCTGGTGTCACCATGCTGTATTGAGATCTACATCGTCTATATTGGTGGCCATGTATGAAGAAGGATGTTCTTAATTCTGTTATGAGATGTTCCACATATCTACTGGTGAAAAAAAACTAATAGCTACCGGTAGGGATTTCATATCAGTTACTCATTCATGAGTGGAAGTGTAATGATGTCTCAATGGATTTTGTGACAGGGTTACTAAGATCACCTTAGGGGAATTATGTAGTTCGAGTTGTTGTTGATATGCTAACCAAGGTTGCACATTTCCTCCCAATCAAGGAGACCTAAAGTGCCGATAAGATGAGAAGGTTGTATGTAACACCCCATGTTTTCATAGTAAGTTATTTTCTTTCAATTAATTCAATATATTACACTATACACAACACTAAGTTCGAGCACATGACGACTTACCAAACTAGCCGTTAAAAAGCAGTTATGAAATGTATTAACTGATTTATGAATTTTAAATACTATATATAATTTTAGAATCCATATTATGTGTTTCATATACATAATATAAGAACAAATTCATTTTTAAGATAAAATAAGTATTTCTCAAAAAATGTAATTTTACCACCTTTTAATGGAAACCATTTTCAAAACCAATATTTGACACTTTTATGTAATCAATTTGATGAAATTAAATTCTTCTTTATAATCAGGATATAAAAAATTATTTTGGATAAATTTTTGGTACTTTTCTGATAACTTTTATATTTTGATGAATACTGAAAAATACTAAATTTTTATTGAAAACAAATTTTTTAATCGAAATAATATATAGTGTTAAATTATGAATATGAATGGTTTGGAAGTATAATTATATTATATTTTTTAGAATTTAATACAATGAAGGTCCTTATAAGTAATTTCACATTTAAATTTGACATAAAAACATGTCAATCTTTTGACAATTTTTACTTGAAAAAAACCGCTTTTTGGTTTTCACAATGAGAATTAATATTATATTAATAAATGAAACTTCTATGTTTTTCATTTTTTAAAATAGAATTCATATTTTAATTTGGAATATCAAATATATCTTAGGGTAAAGTTTTGGTATTTTTGTGAAAACATTCAATTTTTGGTGAATATTGAAAAACACTACGTTATAGTTTAAACTCGACAATTTATTTAAATAATTATTTATTTTATCTCAATTTATTTTAAGTGATAATAGGTATATAATAATTATATAAGTTCAATGTAATTCATTGGATTAATTTTATAATAAAATTAGATGTATAAAATTCTATTGAACTTTTTACCGTCTTTTACCCACCTTCTAGAAGCATTTACAAATTTTCATAAAACAAAATTTTACGGCTATTGTGAGTAGAATTTAAAAAACCAAAGAGACACAGTTTACATCAGTAAGTAAAATGTGTTTTAATAAGAGGAAAATAATTTTTGGTGAATAGTATGTTGACATTTATTTACCGTGGTTAAAAGTAAATAGGGTAATTAATGGTAAAAATGATATTATAATTACCCTAAAACATGTCCAAATCCTATTGGATAAGTGTAATTAGACCAAAAACAACCATATTAATAAAATATGATCTTCTTTGGTCAACATGTATTATATTAGGACATTTATTATTGTTTTATTTAAAGAAGAGTTAAAAGAGTTAAATTTAAAGATTAATAAATAAAAAAGTTTAATATTAGGTTATATATAAGATAAATTCTACTATAAATATTCATTAGAAAGATAAAAAACATTTCCTACATAATGGTATTTTATTTATAATTTTTAGACATTAGATAATTAAATTTATTTATGACACAATAACGATGCAGTAATTACATTATTAGTGAATGATTAAAATAATTGATATTATAAATATCTATATAAATTTACATTGATGATTTTGAGGAATTAAACTAATTTTATTAGTTAATATGAAATTTTAGGGTTGATTAAATAAATTTTTTCGGAGTAATCATTCTTTTATGAGTTTCACAAAAACCAAATACTAAATAGAGTCAGAATTTAAATAATTGAGTTAAAAAAAACTATATTATTAAATGATACAATTTTCCTAAAAATATATGGATCGGCCAAAGGACTTAGATAAGGGTATATATGTAAATAATTAACCGCTTGGGGTTTTTTTTCTTGTTATAGCATGTTTATTAAACATATAATATAAAAATACAAAAAGACATGGTAAATGTCAAACTATTTACCTAAGAGTTAAATCTAAAGGATAAGGTTAATATGGTGACCTAAACCTATCTAAAACCTATTGTTTGAGAGTTGTACGACCCATATCCACCTTATCATTTAAGTAAATTATTTTTGAGACATTAGAAATAGAAATTATTTTATTATAATGTAATATTTCAATCTTTTCCTAAAGTGACCCTCACCTCTCTCATAAAAGGGTACTTCCCTTTATCTTACTTTAAAACCAACAAATACATTTTTCTTGGCCATAAACTACCAAAGTATCCTCCAAACATTACTACCTTCATCTTAGAGGCCTTAATTTGGTCATAAATCCACCCTAAGGAGCCATTTTGATCAAATCAACATGAAGAACCCGAAGAAGAGGTAATATTTCATCACCTCATTAAAGTTTTTTTCTTCTTCCAGTTACTCTATATTTTTTGTTTCCATTATAAAATAATAAATACAGTATATTATATATAATGTTATGTTATTATATAAATTTTACAACCATATTTATTTTTCTATTCATCATATGAATGACAAATTCACCATACGTGCGTACGTACGGCTTACCGTCTCCACGTCGTGGTGTAGTTTGTTATTCAAAGACTTCATTATTTTGATCGGTATAATAATGAGTATAACATATTTAAAAAATAAATATAACATTTTAATGATTCTATTTATATGATATACCATCCAATTACATACGATATCTCCGTAAATATAATGACATTGTCGCTCGTGCGTACGTACAGATTACCGTCTCCACGAACGCGATGTGATTCATTTCCCATCATAATAATTCAAGAATAATTTTCATTTTATGATTAAAAATAATATTTATGAACCTAATATCATTCTATATAATAATTAAATACATCATATCCATAAAAAACATGGCTAATGTAACCGAGCATATAAAAGAAAATAGGTGAGTTAACACCCAAAACTATGATACTACTAAAATATTATTAACAAAGAGATATTAGAGGATCATTTATTATATCATATTTATTTATATAGTTCATGTATAATTTAATAAAAATTATATAACTATTATAAATGAGGTTAACGAACCATCGACCAAGGAAAATTACAAGGTAAGGGGTTTTCATCTCACTTTTTTTTCCGTGAGATTCATGCTTTATTTTCCACTATTACATTTTGTGTTGTGTATGTACTACCCATGAATGTGTTGTTTTCATAATATAATATAATTTATTGGTTTTTAAATCATCATTTGAGGATCCTTCTTCGATGGGGTGTATGTTTTGTTTGTTACCAAATCGGTAAGGGAATATCAAATTTCAATTTCCACTCATTCGGTTTATGCAAACTTCATGGATAACTATACTCAAAGATTATGTGTGAAATCACTATTTATTACTCATGTAGTAATTTACAATTTTCTTTGTGTGGATATACTATTTATACACTTAATTACTCCATTTATAAATTCTCAAGTCATTAATATAAACTTGATAAGAGTAATTTTAACTCAATTTCTATTCATTGAGTTAAACATCCATGTCTATGGAGTTGTTTTTACTAGAATATCTGTGAATGTCCTCTTATAGATTTACACTAGATATCCAATCTTATTGAGTGTGTTTATATTATTCACACATAATTATTTAATTGATTTATCCTTAACTAAAGATACAGTCTTTATAAACTAATTCATCTCAACATACATTCCATTGAGCCTTCTTTGTTGTTATGCACCAATTCACTTTTCTTTGGTGTATATACTGTACTTTGACATAATATATCATGAATCCCTTTATTACCATGATATTATATGTATTTATTTTCTCAATTATTTTTATTCATGTGTCTCTCATTTTGTTAGTAACTCTAATTAAAATATCATTTTAAATGTTTTAAAGATTTATTCTTTTAAACCTTTCTCGTTAATGTCCAGGTTTTCAAAATGGGTTTATGGATTTATTTATGAGGACATTAATGTTTTAAAATGTTAATTCCTTTCAAAAGATTCAATGTGGTATGGGAAACTTTGATTCAAAACTACATTTTAAATCACTTCCTTTATAAATCATGTGACTTTTAAATTATTTCCCGAAAAAGGGATATTTCCCTCAAAGATTTTTACTGATCATTTTCAACGGGTCACCATCCTTTATGAGATATTATATTTAATTGAGGTGGATTTATTATGATACAAATTGTGTACATTTTATTGAATTATTTGTGATATGTTCGACTTTGGATGTGTTATTTTTATAACATTCATGATTTAGGGATAATTTATTGACATTTTGTATTCTAGTTTTAATATGAATGTTTATGTTAGGTTTAAACCTATTAAAATGAGGAATGCATTGTACATAGTAAGTTACGGGTGGAGTGTAATGACCCAAAGTTTAATTAGTGGAAATCCCTCTTTATCTAATTAAATGTCTCTTTATGTTTATATAAAATGTCAACATCATTGGTTTTATATTAATAATTTTGACCGTTGATAATATATCCTTTGAACAGTGATCACATGATTAGTATAAATATAGGGCTTTAACAAATCCAAATTCACTCAGACAAAAGAAGTGATGGCCTCACCCAGTAGAATTTCTCCATACGAAGTCCATTTGTCGGAGCTCGGAAAAGAGGTGGCGTCCTTGGGATTTTCACTTAACCAAGCCCAAGATGAGATTCATCATGTCAAGCTCGAACGAGACTGTCTGCGGGAAAAGTGGAAGTTTATTGAGATTACCACTCAAGCAATGTTATCCGAGCCACCCAAAGAGTCTGTCACCATCGCACACCTTACCCTTAGGTCTTATGCTTCTGTTTTAAGGGGTTATGTAAAAAATAAATAGTACTATGTTAATGTAAATTTTTTTGTATATAATAATGAATATACTTTCTTGTCATTATTGATACATTATAAATATTTTTTAAAGTACAATTAATGTTTTTAGTTATGATTTAATTAAGAATTATATTTTATTCAATTAAGGGATTTTTGAATTAAATAATTTTTTTAATAAAATATCATTATTAAATTAATTTTTATTAAATATAAATGATCTTATATTTTTATGAATGCAATTGTAATTTTTATTAAGGTTTGAAAGCCATTTTTGGAAAAACCCATGAACTCTCGATAAATGTCAGTTTTTATTTTAAAAGTGAAAATTAACATATATAGAAAATTATTAAGATAAAATAAATGTTATTTTTGGAATCAGGATGTCGAAATTATCCAACGGTGAATTTTTCATAATTTTCTGAGTTAGTCAAATTTTTGAGTAAAAATTAAATACCGTTTAAATATATAATGTGTTTTTTGACATCATAATGACCCAATAGTGATGTAATAAAATACTATCATCTTTATTTTCGGCCAATATATGTTTTACCATTAAAATAATGTGATTTTGGGTTAGTTTTTCTTACTTTTACAGTCCGTGTAATGGCCGAGTACATGGCCATGTAGGTGACCTGGAAGACTGATTAAGGTGTGGGTCGGTTAAGGCTACTACATGGTGTGTTCATTAATTGTAAAAAACATGTAGTTTAGCTTTTTATTTGATAAATTAGAGTGGGGTCGCATCTCTTGTACATAACCCACTTTTTCTTCCCGTCTTTCGTATAGGAGAACTCAGGAACAACGAAAAAAGATTGATCACCCATTTCCCCATAGGAATTATGATTGAGACACTGTTGGGGGTGTTGGAATCCCAATGGTGAGTTTTCAATTCCTCTAGAGTCCTCCTTCATAATTTCTCCTATCACACGAGTTATTCAAGGAAGAAATGTTTTCACCCTTTTATAGATCTACACCGTTCTAGGCTAATTTATGGGCCAATGTTCAAGAGTATTGATTGTACGACATCAAGGAAGTTTTTCTGTGAATTCTGTTGTTATTATTTGGATTATATATGCTAAAAGTGTCATATAACATGTTTGGGTTATTGTGTGTTTTGGAAATTAAACCCTATTTATATCCTGTTATGGCTTGATTAATTGATAAGGGGTCATTAATTTTTCGTAAGGGTTGATACCTTAGTATGGGACACCCCATTGGTGAATTCCCTTGATTTATTGTTTATGGCAATTTGTTCTAGAATACCTGTTAGGATTCCATTTTTTTCCATGACTTCTATTGTTAGGATGGAGTTATTGATTGTTTGAGATGCCTATGATATGAATTTTTAATGTTTTAACAAGGGGAATTTGACTATGAGAGCTTCCTAAGGTAGGTTCATTAATGCTTGTTTTACCATTATATTGGCCAAGAGGTATTGACCATTAATGCTACCATATGGTCGTTGACCTAGGGGTTCAGAAAATGAGAGAGTCCCCAGGTGGTTGTCTATAATTTTTTGATAGTATGTTGGACCGTAGGGCATTGACTGTGAGAGATGCTAGGTGGTCATTATATTTTATAGATACTATTTTGACTAAGGGGTATTGACCAAGTGGGCTACCCATTGGGTCGTTATTAAATGAATTATTGACATGATAGTCTAGGGGGTTAGACTTTGAGGACATTACCAAGGGGTTATTATTGAATGATTGAATGATTGTGACAAGTCTTCCAAGACAAAGCATAATCTTGGACTCAGTCATACATGATTGTTTATATGGTCATCTGAGACGTCTAATTGTTACTATTACATAGGGGAATATAAAGATTAGTCCATATCCCAAGATTACATGATTCAAAGGATGAATAATAAATGTATATAAATGTAATAAAAAACAATATGGTTATTTAATTTTTATTACTTCATATATTATTGCTTCATTTCGGCATATTACCTTCTATATTTATATTCACTGACAGTTAGGCACAAATATTTTTGTGGTTGCCTAATGAGATTCGTCTCACACCATGTTTGGTTCATTCTTTTGGACCCAAATTGATTATGTGGTTTCATGTATAAATATGGTCAAGTGACCTTCTTCATTAGGTACTTGATTTCTATTAGATATGGAGAGCATATGACCAAGATGTGGCTTTCTATGCTATTGGATTTTAATAGTTTTCTGTACATTGGTTTTAGTGTCGTATTTCCCACATTTGGACTTGATAGGATACTTTCCAAGACTGATGTGACATGAATAATTTTTATACAATTCAGTTGATATAATATTAACAGTCTTTTGTTGTTTACAACTTGTTGGTTGGAGTGGATACCCATGGGGGGGGGGGGGTTATTTGAGTTCCAATTAAACTTTTTGTTAAAAAACTTATTATAAAAATCCCCAATTCAAAACAGCCATGTCAATAAAGGAATAGACGTATAAATGTTAAATTTCTCAACAAGTTTCTATAAGGTTTATTAGTCTTTAATTGAATCAATGCAATCACTAATTCAACTTTTGAAACAGATTTACTAAATTAAACATATACATACACTAACCAAAACTAACTATCAGAGTGAATGTAAAAATAGTTTCTTTTTTTGAAAATTATAAGCAGCAGATAAAATAAAATAGATTATATGAGGGTTATCACAACAATATAAACAAGAGGATCAGTCTCAAGACGAGACCTAATCTTCTGCACTTGGTGATCACCTTCCACTAAGTAGTTTGTATAAATAAACTTGATACTAAACTTGTATAGTGGTTTACAACAGTTTTTACAAACTATCCAGGTTTCCCAACATCAACCACAGTTCTATGTGGGAAAACAAGAAACCAAGCCACATAGGGATTCTTTCATTGTTATTCATGGGAAAAAAGAGTTGAGATAGATTTGAGTGGGGATTTTCATTATCCCCCAGTTAAATCACATGAGACAGTGTGTGTAACAAACACACATTGCTCAGAAATATAAAAATAAGAAACACAGTAGAGCCAGAGAAATTAGGATGGAGTTTAGAATTCTCTATGTGTTTGAATATATGCTCTGGACTTCTTGGAGTTGAGGAAATAAAGGTATTGCTCTTCTCTGCAAGTTGCCTCCAAAAATAAAGTGTCGCAACATTCAGGTACAAGATTCTAGGTATTGAGATGTTAAACATCTTAGCATAAGGTTTATTTTAATCACAGCAGTACAGCCTTGAATATGTTATTCAAAAAGATCTTCGTGAAACCCTTGGATTTTTAGTATAAGAATTGGAGAGTTCTTCTTCTAATTCAGTAATTTCCTTCTCATGAATTTAACTTCTGTTCCCCCACTTTTAATTTTTTCTATCCCTCTATATATGTCTTCCTAGGTCTTTTTCTATTTCATGTTTGAGGTCTGAAAAATGGAGTAAGTACATCATGTGAAATATTTCTCATACCTCATACTTTCATTACGTGGTCTCCTGATATGTCTACAAACAATATTAATTTATGTCAGATGCATTAAATCACTAAAATATGAAAGTAATGATAATATTAAGAAAATGGATAAAGTGTATAATATGTTATCAGTAGACTAGTAACAGTACCCTGTCAATTGGTAGCATCTTCAAAAGCAAGCTTAATAAGCAGTAGATTTCCAACAGTTGGGTTGTCTAGCGGTAAACTTGTCCAGTGGTAGACTTTACCAAAGGTAGACTTGACCAATGGTAGACATCACCAACTGTAGACTACACCAACGTAAGACTTCACCAACTTTATGCTTCACCAATGATAGACATCACAAACAGTATACTTCAGCAATGGTAGACTTCACCAACGGTAGAATTCACCAACATTATACTCGACCAATGGTAATGTTCGACTGTAGGTTTATTAATGGTAACCATGAAAGTGGCCTAAAACAACAACCTCTTACAAGTAACCTTCAATAGTAACCTTTTTCATAGAAACTTTTATGTTGTAAACTAATTTAGTAAGGCCATGAGATTAAAATATATTGAAATAAAGTGTCAACTAACTAACTCATTATAGAATTATTTATGATTCGGGATTATCAAAATCGATGATTCCAAAAATCTCACCATTTTTAATAATCACAAACTATTCCATTAAACTTTAGAATAATTATAAGATTATCATAGATAATAGAAATCAGTGTTAAGTTAATAAAATAAATAGGTGTTACAGATAATCCTATTACACATGTATTATCAGAGATTAATGTGATATGGATATTGAATTACTTGTGATGTATGTTCTCCTCTTTTGTGATTAGAAAAAATAAATACAATAGGAGACAAAAGATAATATTTGTATTAATGAAATATTATTACATGATTCAAAGAGCAGTACCAAAGCTCTATCAAAAGATACAACCACACTCAATCCACATCAGAAATAGGTAATGACTTCTTCCCTTTGGAAGAGGAAGAGGGAGGTTCTGTAGGTGGTTGAAGAGACTGAGGCCGAGGGATAGCATCAAGTATGGTAGGAGAAGCTGCAATAGAAGCTCCTGTGGCTCGGGAGGGAGTGACTCTAAGAGGAATCATTAGAGTCGGGCTTCTGATGTCTTGACCAGGAGACATCCTACGATCAACACTAGATGAGGCTGAGGTAGTGGAGGCAGAAGGTAATGCTAGAGGATCAACAATGGGTGTACAGTCCACATGAAATAGTGGTAACATATGATTCATGAAGTCCATGATGATGTAACCACCTCTCTCCATGGCTGAGATAATGTCTTCTTTATTTTCCATAAATTTCTCCAAGGCAAGAGTCAGCTCTCGAAGCTTGCTCACTTGATCTTTAAATTCTTGAGTGACAGTTGTAGTCATCAAGTTCTTTATCAGTAACTTGATGTGGCCATCCATATGATTCTTAGTGTATACCCTTTTGTAAAAAAAGTCAACTTGTTCCCCGATGGATTTATGATCTTGAGCATCTTACCTTAAATAATTTCCTATAAGGGTATGAATTTCCTGGTAATAGAAATGACCTAAGAGTATGTGGTACTATCAATAGAGATATTTTCCACATCTTCTCTAAAAATGGATCTGAAAGCTTCAATGTCAACTGGAGGAGGAGTTGAAATTGAAATAGAAGCACTCAAAGGTTCCAGATAGAAAGATAATGTCTCCTTAAATGATTTAGTCAGACACTGATCAACCACTTCACATCATCATCTTGACCTTTCACATGTGTTTTGATGGATTTCATGATATCCTCAAACACAGTTACCAACCACTGCACTACACTTTTGACATAATGAATATCCTTGTCCACCTGAACTCTAGAGGTCAGAAGAGAATTCAATCTCACCGCTGATTGTTTCAGAAGATCCAAATATTGTAAAAACTCACTCATTTGACTCTAACACTTCTTTACATCCTGAAGCAGATCAAAGTGAATATTGAAGTTTATTTTGGCCAACCCAGATTTTGAATGCTTTTAAACTAGTGAAACATCATTGTCTATCTCAGAGGACCTTTCCATATACATTCTCTGCAGGTTGGATTTCAAGGATTCAAGGACTGCCTTTCTGACATAGTCTTCAAGGGAATAGTTTTATGGAGGTATGAAAATGAGGTTTGTCACTGACAATATTCTATTGGGACTTTCATCTTTTTAGTCATAAAAATCTAGTCCCAACAACAGAAACCCAGGGTCCTCAGTCCAGCCTTCAATGTTAAGCACAACAGATACTGATCCTTTGTAAATAGGATGCTTCCCCTCAATTGGAGCTACCTCTTGGACAACTATTTCATCTTCTTCCAGCCATGAGACCTCAGAAGTTGTTGCTTCTTGATCAACTGACTCACCAGTATAGAGAGATTATGATTCTACTGAGTCATACACAATTTCTATATCTATAGTAGTAGGTATACCTTCTTCTTCTTGTCCACTAAGTGCCATTTCAGTGACTCCTATAAGAGGACTCAAACTGAGTTCCTCCCCTTCACTATTCTTATTACCAGCAGACCCTTGTTCATAACGGTCAGAATGACCAGATTCAGCAACTTCATCATCTTCTAAGGTATCTCAAATAGTGATATGAACCTCATCATACTCTTCTTCACTGGTTTCATCAACCTTAATGTCCCTTATAACATATTCTATTCTCGATAACTCTCATGGAGGACTAGGCTCCCAAAAAGATATCTCTCCAACTAGAGTATTGGAAGGTAGATCAGGATCACTCCTATCATCTATTGGAGTAACCTCTTTCTCATGTTCCACAACCTCCTCTACTTCTTCATCAGAATAAACAGGTTCTTTCTCATCAAGCTTCAGAATTGGATCCCACTTATGCTTTGGCTTAGAAGGATTATTTACAGGGTAAAACTTCTCATAAAACATACCTTCATCATTTACCCATTATATTTTCTAGGGATTCCAATTGATCTTTATGAACTTGCATACTATCTTGGAGATTAAATTTTTTTTCTTGGATACAATTGTTTCCTCTTTATATCTTTCAATTCCCTTAACCTTCAACGTCAAAAAAATCCTTTTGGCATGAAATAGAGCATTTGATTTAGAACTTGGATTAGTCATTTCTTCCAACTGAGCAATCAGAAACCTACACAAGTTGATCTTATGTTTAGGATTCAGTAAATACAAAAGTAATATGTTCTGATACTTCAACACAACGAATTCCCCTCTCATAGGACTTATCACATGTTGGATAAACTTGAACAGAAGTCTATCCTCTCCATTCATTTCAGCACCAATAAACTTCCTTGAGGTCTCATTTCCTGTTTGTTCTTCCAAAGCATTATCATATAAAAAAATCACACTATCTAGAGGAATCACTCTAGAGTAGTAGTCACATATACCCTCATGAGTTACCATTAGACATTCCTCCCATTCAGATGATGAAAACCAAACCTCAGTTAAATTTACTCTTGACACCTGTCGGTTCTCATCATACAACTTTTTGAATTTCAAATATTTATAGAATTATTTGACTAGCCTCGGGTAGTACGGTCCATTATTGATGGAAAATCACTCCACCCAGCATTGAGCCTCTAGTGATTCCAGCACTATGGATTTTCTCGAGAGCAACCAATCTTTTCTTAACTCCTTTTCATCCACAATTGTTCTCTTTGACATATGCAGGTTAACAGGCTCTGTTGATATATTATTTCCACCACTGGATTTGGCTCGGGGTCTCTTAGGCCTTGGTGTATCTCCATAATCAACTAAAGGTCATTTCATTCTTTCCATTGATGTTTGAGGTGGTTTGAGGGTTCAGCAGAAAGGCGGGGTTTAAGGATTTTGAGAACATGGGTTCGAGAGTGAGGGAGAGAGTGGAAAAAATTGTGTTGTAATCTAATTTTATAATTTAGGGATAGAAACAAAAACTAATTGAGAAAAATAATACTAATAAAATAGTTCAGATTCCCACTTGAAATAAGAATTAACATTAAGGTCCAACCGTGAGTTACAACGGTGAGGTTATAATAGTGAGGTTCAACTGTGAAGTTCTAATAGTGAGGTTCAACAGAGAGGTTCTAACAGTGAGGTTCAACCTTGAGATTCTAATAGCGTGTTCTAATAGTGAGGTCTAACAGTGTGGTCTAACAGTGAGGTCTAATAGTGATTTTTAATAGTGAGGTTCTAACAGTGAGGTTCTAATAGCGAGGTTATAACATTGAGGTCTAACAGTGATGTCTAATAGTGAGTTTCTAACAGTGAGGTTTAACAGTGAGGTTCTAATAGTGAGGTTCTAACAGTGAGGCCTAACAGTGAGTTTTAACAGTGTGGTTTAACAGTGACGTCCAATACTGATGTTTAATAGTGAGGTGCAATAGTGAGTTTCTATTAGTGAGGTAAAACTGTGTGGTTTTATCAATGAGGTGAAAACGGTGAGGTTCCCCATACAGAAATTAATCATCCCTAATTCATGTTTGATGTAGTTTAACCTCTCTGAATTCAAAGTATTTGTGAATATATCAGCCAATAGATGATTAATGCCAATGAATTCAAGAGTGATATCACCTCTTTGATAATTATCTCCAATGAAATGATGTCTTACATCGATATGCATTGTCATAGCATGAGAGACTAGATTTTTAGAAATTTTAATAGCACTTGTGTGGTCATAGTTTATAGAGGCATGTCTGAATTGATATCCATCATCTATTAAAGTGTGTTTCATCCACAGAATTTGAGTACAACAACTGCCAGTAGCTATATATTTATCTTTGGCTGTAGATAATGCAATAATATTCTATTTTTTACTACAAAGTGATACTTGTTACTAGCCTAACATGTGACATTTTCTAGAGGTGCTTTTTCTATCTAACTTACAACCAGAAAAATCAGCATATGAATAACATATTAAATCAAATGTTTGTCCATTTGGATAAAACAATCCTACATTCGGAGTATATTTGAGATATTTGAAAATAATTTTAACATTATTTAAGTGAGATTATTTGGGATTAGCTTGAAACAGAGAACACATGCATACACTGAACATAATGTTAGGTCTGTTAGCTATAGGGTAGAGAAGACTCCATATCATACCTCTGTAGTTGGTTTGTTCCACTAGATCTCCAGCTTCATCTACATCCAACTTAAGGTGGTACTCGTAGGTGTATCACTACCTTTAATACCATGCAAACCAAAACATTTTATAAGATCCTTAATATATTTACTTTGATTCAAAACTATACCATCTTTATTTTGAAAAATCTGTAATCCAAGGAAAAATTAAATTTCTCCCATTAAACTCATTTCAAATTCATTTTGCATTATTTTTGAAAAATCAGTACATAAATAAGTTTAGAAGATACAAAATTATTATCATCTACATGAATGTGTTCTATCAAAACATCTTTGGAAATTCTTTTAATGAAGAGTGTTGGATCAACAATTCCTTTAGTAAAACTTTTGGAAATAAGAAAAGAGCTGATCATGTCATACCATGCACTTGGAGGTTGCTTTAAACTGTATAAATCTTTTGAATGATTAAAAAAATGATTTGGAATATGGGTATTTTTAAAACTAAGGGTTGTTCAAAAAACACATCCTCAATTATATACCCTTTTAGAAAAGAACTTTTAACATCCATTTGATAAATTTTAAAATTCATATGAGCAGCATATGAATGTAGTATCCTAATGGCCTATAACCTAGCT
Organism: Viscum album; assembly: GCA_963277665.1. Taxonomy (NCBI): domain Eukaryota; kingdom Viridiplantae; phylum Streptophyta; class Magnoliopsida; order Santalales; family Viscaceae; genus Viscum; species Viscum album. The sequence continues at coordinate 1,993,705,460 of OY728143.1, read as the reverse complement.
ATAGGTGTAAAGGTATCCTCATATTTAATCCTTCTTCATGCCTATATCCTTGTGAAACTAACCTAGCTCTGTTTCTAACTATATTTCTAGACTCCATTTAGTGCATATTGTCAAAGTGTCCTCAGGTCTTTTAACTAGTTCCCATAATTTTTTTATTTAAAATTTATTTAATTCATATTTCATATCCATCAACCAAAATTCATCATTGATAGCATCATTAATATTTTTGGGTTCACGATGTGAAAGAAAAGCATGATGTTCAACCTGGTTTCTCAGAGAAGCTCTAGTTTGTGTTCCTCTATTTAAATCACCTAATATAGCATCTAAAGGATGATTTTTGAGAGTTCTAATACATATAAAAAGAGTTGAACTAGACTCCATATGGTTGTTTGTTGGTTCCTACTCAACAGGTACAGATTCTGGAAAATTCCCAGAACTGGTTACTTTTATAAGGGGTTCACTATCATTATCATTAGGGTCCAGAATTGACATATCTTCCTCAATATATTCAAGAGAGGTTTTGGGTTTATATGGATTAGCCTCATCAAATTTGACATGAACGGTATCTTCCACACATTTTGTTTTCTTATTGCATACTCTATAAGATTTACTCGAGATTTAGTAACCAAGGAACATTCCCTCATCACTTTTGGAGGCAAAATTTTCAAGATTGTCCTTAGTGTTGTGAATAAATACTTTTCATCCAAAAACTATGAAGTAGTTAACCATAGGCTTCCTACTGTTCCAAATCTCATAAGGGGTCTTCTTAAGAATAGGTCTAATTAAAACACTATTGATGGTATAACAAGATGTATTTATAGCTTCACCCCAAAAATAAATAGGTAGATTATACTCACTACGCATAGTACGAGAAATCTCTTGAAGTGTCTTATTTCTTCTTTCCACGAATCCATTCTATTGAGATGTTCTAGGAGCAGAGGGATTGTGACTATAGCTATTGTGTGAGAAATAAGATTCAAACTCCTGATTTTCAAACTCACGACCATGATCACTTCACATGATCTTAATTGTAATTCCAAGAAGGTTTTCTACAGACATGGAGTATTTGATTAAATAAGAAAAAACATCACTTTTGTGATCTAGAAAGTATATCCAACTGTACCTAGAAAAATCATCTACAAGAACATAAACATAGTGCTTCCAAATTAAACATGAAACACTTGATAGTCCAAAAACTTCCATGTGAACCAACTCAAGCGGTTGAGAAGTATAAACTTCTTTCATTGGTTTGAAAGAAACATTGGGTTTTTTTTCCATTTGACAATGATTACACACTTTTTTTGAGGGAATTCCAATTTAATAAAGTCTCTAACTAAACCTCTACTAGTCAATTTCGTAAGTGAGTTCACATTGCAGTGTCCTAATCTTTTGTACCACAACCATGATTCCTGATGAAAAGAATTTAAGCAAGAAATACTTTGCATGGATAAGGAATTTATATCTATAGCATACACATATTCATTTCTACAGGCAGTGAATACTAAATCATTTTTGTAATTAAAAACATTTCATACATCATTTTCAAACTTTACATTAAAACCATTATCATAAAACTAAGAGATGTTAAGCAAATTTTAGTTTAATATCTCGACAAAAAGTACTTTGAAAATTAATATTGCATTATGGTTACCAATCTGGCCTAAGTCGATGATTCTTCCCTTTGCATTGTCACCAAAAGTTACATGTCCACCATCAACTTTGATTAGGATCTTGAAGAAAAAATAATCTTCTGTCATTTTTCATGAACATCCACCGTCTAAGTAACACAAGGTCTTAATGTAACTCTTTAGGCAACTTCCATGCAAAACAGATTAGGCATGGGGTAACTTTGGTACATATATTTTCTTGGGTCTGAGAGGTTAGCATGTAAAACATTGAGAAACCATCTTTTCTTTACAGGTTTCCTAACATCAATATACATATTCAGAGGCATAAATACTTTGTTAGGTCCTTTAGAAAATTATCTATCAAAAGATGGTCCAGAACTAGAATTAGTAGTGACCTGTCCAAATTTTGGAACAAATTTTGTTTTGGTAATTTTTCTTTGTCCTGGTTGATATCCTAGACCAATTGTATATTTTGGGGTAGTATATTTTCCTAGAAACTGAGTTAAGGTATCTCTACCTGCAATAAACTTCTCATGATATCTCTATAATTGTTCATTTGAAAATTTAAGTTCAATGTTTTGTTTTAATAGCTGGGAGGATTTATCTTTTTCAATATCTAGATCTGACTTATAATTTGTATTTAAAGAATGCTATCACTTTAATGATTTTTATTTTTCCTTGAGATCATTAAAGGTATCCTCAATCATTTCAGTGTATTAAAATACTTCATCCTTAGTCATATATTCTTCATTCTGTGAATCAATCTTATTCCCAGAATAATTGGCATTATGTATATGAGAATTAAGTGTTACCTAAGATGTTTATGTCATGAAACATAAGTTTGTATAATTGTTCTGTTCACTATTAGAAGCATCAGATCGACTGGAGTGGTCTTCTGAAGCATTCCAGGTAGCTTTAATATACTTTTTATAACCCTTTCCCTTATCATCATATTTCTTTTTAAATTTCATCTTGGGGCAGTCTGACTTCACATGACCTTTTCGTTTTCACTCATAAACGATAATTTAATTTGATTTGTCATTACATTTTCTGTCATTCTTACATTATCCCATACTATCATACTTTATATTGTAGATTGACTTCCTAAAAAATTTCTCCTTTTGTTAGATCTTTTTGAACCTTCTAGTAAGATGAGCAATCTCCTCATCACTGTCTGAATTTGACTCTTCACTATTGGAACTGTCTAAAAGAGCTTGAGTTTTTTCTTTTTCCTTTCTCTTTGAGGTTTAAGTCTTGAATTATAATGACTTCTTCCTTGGTTCCTCATCTACTTCATGATTCACCTTAATCTCTTCTTCGTACATCATAAGTTTTCTAATTAGTTCCTTCACTGGATGTTTGCCTATCTCACAAGATTCTCGAATAGAAACATAATTTCCTCTCCATATAACAGGTATGAATCGAAGCTGTCTCATGATTTGGTCCTTATTGTCCATTAGTTTCCCAAGAAGACTCATGGTGTTGAATATTTCATTGAACATGAGATACATTTCAGAGATAGGTTCATCATGCCACATTTTAAAATTATCATATTTAATTGTGTTTGTATTTAATATCCTTTCTTTAACATTAGTTGCTCTCTCATGATAGATAACTAAAGTAACCCAAATTTAATATGGAGTTTTACAAGCAGATATTCTATTGAATTTCTCATCACCTAGAGAATAGAACAAATCATTCATTACATTACAATTATTCTTATATATAACTTTAATTAACTGAGACCGTGTGTCCCTAGCAGTTGTAGGAAATATATGTTGTTCTTCAATTGTGTCCCAGATATCAGGTCCCATGCTCTCTAGATACATTTTCATTTTAAATTTCCACTGAGCATAGTTATTACCATTAAAGAAATGTGTTTTGTTAGTATCCAGACCCTCAAATCTATTTTCTATAGTTACTTAGAATATAATGAACTGAAAATTAAGATATGACAGAAATTTTAAGATCTCTATGATACAACTAAAATCACAGTTGAAAAGAATTTTAACACTTGAAAACAAATCCCTCTGATACCAAATGTTCATCTAAGTGGATAATCAAGAGGGGGGTGAATTGAGTTCCAATGAAAATTTCTGTTAAAAATATTATTATCCAAATCCCCAATTCAAAACAGCCCAGTCAATTAAGGCTATAGAGATATAAATGTTTAATTACTCAAGAAGTTTCTCTAAGGTTGATTAGTCCTCAGTTGAATAAATGCAATTAGTAAATCAACATTTGAAACAGGTTTATTGAATTAACCATATATACACACTAACCAAAACTGACTATCAGAGTGAATGTAAAACCAGTTTTCAGTCTTTGAAAAGTATAAGAAGCCGATAAAATAAAAAATAGTATATGAGGGATAGCACAAAAATATAAACAAGAGATTCAATCTCAAGATGAGACCTAATCCCTTAAACTTTTTGATCACCTGCCACCAAGAATTTTTTATAACTAAACTTGATACACAACCCGTATCGGGGTTTACAACAGTTTTTACAAACTGTCCAGGTTTCACAACCACTACCACAGTTCTACATCGGAAAAAAGAAACCAAGCCACACAAGGATTCATCCATAGTTATTCATGGTAAATAAGAGTTAAGATAGGTTTTAATGGGTATTTTCAGTATCCCCACGTAAAGCACAAAAGACAGTGTATGTCTAACAAACACACAATGCTCAAAAATATAAAAATATGAAACACGATAGAGCTAAAGAAATTAGGATGGAGTTAAGAATTCTCTATGTGTTTGAAGATCATATCTGGACTTCTTGGAGTTGATGAAATGAAGGTTTTGTTCTTCTCTACAAGTTCCCTACAAAAAAAAGTGTCGCAACTTTTAGGTAATAGCTTCCAGGTACTGAGATGTTAAACTTCTTGGTACAAGGGTTATTTTAATCACAGTAGTACAACCATGAATATGTTCTTCAAAAATATCTTTGTGAAGCTCTTGGATTTTCAGTATAAGCATAGGAGAGTTCTTCTTCTTCTTCAGTAATTTCATTCTCATGCATTTAACTTCTGGTCTCCCGCTTTTAATTTTCTATATGCCTCTATATATGTCTTCCTCGGTATTTTTCCCTTTCATATTTGAGGTCTGACAAAAGGATTAAGTACATAATGTTCAATATTTATCGTACCTCGTACTGCCAAGATGTGGTCTCCTCATATGTCTATAAACAATATTAATTAATGTCAGATGAATTAAATCACTCAAAATTTGACCATTATGATAATATTAAGAAAATGGATAAAGTGTACAGTATGTCATCAGTAGATTGGTAATAGTATCCTGTCAATCGGTATCATCTTCAACAACAAGCTGAATTAGGAGTAGATTTCCAACCGTAGGCTTGTCTAGCAGTAGACTAGTTCAGAAGTTGACTTCAGCAACGGTAGAATTCACTAATGGTAGACTTCACTGACAGTAGAATTCACCAACGGTAGACTTCACCAATGGTAAGGTTCGGCTGTAGTCTTTTTAATGTTAACCGTGACGGTGGCCTAAAATAGAGACCTCTTACCAATAACCTTCAACAGTAACCTTTGTATTAGAAACTTTTATTCTATAAACTCATTTAGTAAGGTCATGAGATTAAAATAGATTGAAATAAATTGTCAAATAACTAACTCATTATAGAATTAAAAATGATTTTGGATTATTAAAATAGATGATTCCAACAATATTATTGCTGTATTAATGCTTCCAAAATTGTTTACTATTTTCATTCCATTGTGGATACTCTGCCAATGAGGGCATAATTTCCCCATTTTCACACCATGGCCCTCGCTTCATGTTGGAAGCCTCTAGAATGTGGTAAAATAAAAATAAGGTCATGTGACTAATAGGGTTTAGGTAACCTTAGGGTGGCACCTGGATCAAGGAAGTTACACATGTGATAGACCCCTTAATCAAATAATAGTGGTTCAAATCCATTGAGAATATCTTCTTTATCCTTAAATGTTATAAGAAAAAGTAAGTTATTCGAGCAATCTATCATATGGATGGAGAAACTAATAAATGGGTGACATTGATCAAGAATACTAATCCTGAAGAAGATATCCAAGGGATGGAGAGTAATGTTTTCCATAAATTTGTTTTCAATAAATATTTTCCTCACACTATCTAACGTCAAATGGAAAGGGATTTCCTTGTACTCAAGAGAAAAGATGATGAATCTATTAGGTTATATGTGAAAAAATTCACAAGACTTCACTGATACATATTCGGTTTTTTCATTACCCACAAATGCAATTTTGACCACTTATTTATTAGGATAGAACCTTGTCAACGCAATGTACTAGAAATTTTCGACATTGACAACTATGAATAAATTTTTTGATGTTCCCTCAAAGTTGGGATGGAGTTCAATTAATCTCAAGGGTATCATGAGGATAAGAATCATAAAGTAGAGTTTAATTATATTGGTCCTATAGAGATATCTAATGGTGCTATGAGATTTCAACATCCCACTTCTCAAATGTTCAAAAAGAAGCACCCCATAGATTTCATAAAGGGAACCAAAAAATGAATTATTTTCAGGATGGATGCACACATAGTTAATAATTTACAAAATTAAGGACCCTATATAGAAATGGAGGAAAGGAATTATCCTGTCAACCCTTATCATCTTATTCACTGCTAAAACTTCAAGTTACTAGGGAACTTTTCTAATCAATTCCCTATTCCAAGGATTTTTAGCGGCAACCAAAAACCTCTAAGGAAGCTTGGGCACGATATTTACATCACTACATCTGAAGTTAATCCCAACAATGACATAGTGAAATGTATACTTGTTATTTATTCAAGAATAATGAATGTATTTTTTGATTCTAGTTCTAATCATTCTTTCATATCACAAAAGTTTAGGATAACTATTCCAACACCACCAAAAATCATGGAAGTAGAGATGTTGGGAAGAATGGAAAAATGGGAAAATTATTGCATCCCATGTATATAACTCCTCCCTTGTCATAATGTTTGGGCAGATCATCTTGGAAAACCCTGTTATACTTTCTTTGGAAGAATTTGATTCAATCTTAGGCAAAGATTGGTTTTCCTTATATAGAGCCAACATAAATTCCCATGAGAAGGAAATCACTCTCTGTATAAAGAACCGCCGACTGATTTTATATAAGTAAAAGAAGAATCTTCCTTAGCACCATCATCTTAAACATGGATATTATTTCCCTATAAGATTGTGTATCTTCTTCAAATGATTGAGTCTAATAAAACGATCATCCTCAAGGACATGACTATTACAATGGAATTCATTAATGTGTTTCCCAAGCAATTTCTTGGTCTTTCTCCTTGAAAAGAGGTATTATTTTCAATTATACTTATTCCTAGGATGTTCCAAAATCCAAGACTCTATATAGGATAGATGTTATTTAACTATAGGAGCTAAATAAAAATATAAAGGAGATTTTGGATAAAGGGTTTATATACCCAACTACATCATCATTAGGTTCACCAGTCATCTTTGTTAAGAATATGGATGGGTAAACATTAATTTTTATTATTTATAATGATCTCAACAAGATCATGATAATGAAAATGTATACTTTTCAATGTATTTATGACTTGTTTGATCACTTATGTGGAGAACAATACTTCTCCAAGGTGGGTCTTTAATCGGTATATTTCCATGTTAGGGTGAAGAAACAAAATATCCCCAAGAATTATTATCTTAAAAGGTATGTGTTTTACGAGTTTATAGTAATTACATTCTGACACACTAATTATCCAGTAATCTTTATAGAATTGATTAATAGAGATTATAGAGATTACCTCAGCAATTTTTTTTGTACTATTTATAGGCATCATTTTAGTATAAACTAAAATGAATGAGGATCATGAAAAACATTTAAGCATTGTTCTAAAGACATTAAGAAAAGAGATAATATTTGAAATGTATAGTAATTGTGAGTTATGGTTAAAGGAGGCCTCATTATTGGGGTATATCATCATATTTAATGGTATATCTATGAATCCTTCAAAGAAAAAAGAAATTTAAAGATTGTCAAGGAAAAAATATATGATATATATCTATAGATTACATGGCTTAGATGGATATGATCAAATATTTTTGGTAAATTTCTCGTGATTTTGAAGCCCTCTTACCAAGAGAACTCATAAGGGAGTCATGTTTTCATTAAATAATGAATGCGAAGAAAGAATTATGGAGTTGAAAATGAGTCTTCTCACTATCCTTGTACTGACACTAACCACACGTGGGGAGTTTCTTTTAATTTTCATTGATTATTATTTAAAGGGACTAGGTCATGTGTTGATGAAAAATGAAAACATCATAGCCTATGTTTCATGTTAGTTGAAAATTAATGGGAAAAACTATCAAACACATGATCTGGAGTTATCAGTAGTGATATTTGCTTTAATAATTTGGTACCATTATCTCTTTGGGTATATGTGTGAAATATATACAGATCATAAGAGCCTTAAATATATATTCACAAAAAAATTGATATATATGGACCATAGAAGATGGTTATATCTCATCAAGTGTTGTGAATGCTCAATCCACGACCATCCAAGTAAAGTGAACATAGTGGAAGATAATATATGTTGAAAGGATGCAACAGTTATATCATTGATGTTAATTGAGAAGGATATGATAATCATTGATTTGAAGAGTATGGGCATATGAATAATAAATAATGTAACATCATCAATACTTTTACAAAATGTTTCTCAAAAAATTATTTTAGAAATGTTAAAGTATGATAAAAAGGCTAATGTGGGAATTTAGAAGAATGTGGAAATTATAAGGAAGATGAAATCCAGGGAGTTCAATGTTAATGAAGAATGAATTGTGTGATTTGGGTCAATATTATGTGTTTCATCAAATCGTGAGTTAAAGAAGGGACTATTTGATGATGCACATATTTCGACATTATCCATTCACCTAGGAAACACAATGACGTATCATGATCTCTGTGAGAAATATTGGTGGGACAATACATCAAAGTGTTTGGTATGACAGCAAGTAAATGTTGATAGGTAGAAGTCTAAGGGGATGAAAAAAATATTTCCCATACCAATATGGAAATGGGAAAATAAAACCATTGTCTTAGTCAACGAACTTCTGAATAAATCCTATCTAGGTTGTGGTTGATCATCCTATAAAGAAAACATGATTCATTCCAATTTTTTAGGATTTATCACTGAATCAATAAGTATATTTTTACATCAGAGAAGTGTTAAGGCTGCATGAAGTACCACTATTAATTGTATCTTATCGAAATCTAAGATTTTATCTCCATATTATTGAAAATTATCATGTATTATATAATCATTGAGATGAATTTTAGTATAGACTATCATTCGAAAACTCATGTCAAATTAGAGTGGACTATTCAGATAATAGAATACATGTTGTGATCATGTTATATGGACATTAAATGTGTATGGTATAAACAACTACATTAGGTTGAGTTCTCTTAGAAAAACAGTATCTAATTGATCATCCAAATGTCTCCATATGAAGAAAATTATGGGAAGAGATGTAGAACACTAGATTTTTGGGACGAATTTGGGGAATGAAAAATTCTAGATCCAGAAATTGTTGAGGAAAGGGTGGAGAAGGTTAAGACCATTCAACATCACATCGACGATGCTCAGAGTCGAAGGAAGAGATATGCTATCAATCATCGACAAGAAATAGAATTTGATGTGGGAGACATGGTATTCCTCCACATATCTCTATGGAAGACAACAATGAGATTTGGGAAGAAGGTAAATATTAGTCCAAGGTACAATGACCCTTTTGAGATATTTGATCATATCTGGGCAGTGGTCTATCGACTAACACTCCCACCAAACCTGTCTCGAGTACATAATGTATTCAATGTATCTATAATATGAATGAACATACTATACCCCTCACATGTAATCAATACAGAGGTGGTACAATTGATGATTAATATTTCTTATGAAGATAAACTGGTGAAGATATTAGATCATTGAGAAAAATTTCATGAAATAAGACAATCCCCCTCATCAATGTGTTGTGGATAAACCAAGAGATTGAAGAAGAAACGTGGGAACCAAAGGAGGGGATGAAGTAGAGTTACCCTCATATATTTTTTGGTTGGGGAATTAAAATTGTTAGGGTCAAATTTCTAAAGCGGTGGAGATTATAATGACAAAAAAGGTTTTAAATAAAAAATCCCCTTTTGATTAAATTAAATTTATTATTAACTATTATGGTTATAGAAAAAACATTCACTTCTGTTGTTTTATTATATCCAATTTGATTTTAATGACCGTTATGTGTCATTACCATTGGTAATATAGCCATTGAACAGTTATCCCATTACTAGTATAAATATTGGGTTTTAAAAAATCCTTTTCACATGAACAAATGATGTGTTGACCTCGACCAGTGGGATCTTACCCTATGAATCCCATTTATCCATACTTGTAAGGGATATTTAATTTATGAGTTTTGAACTCGACTAATCCCAGGTTTTGATCTAATAACATAAGCATGAGAAAAACTATTTATGGGAGAAGTTCAAGCTCATCAAGATCTCAACCCAAACTTTGTTTACTGAACGACCCTTCGAAATCCACACCACCATGCGCCTTACTTATTGGGATTATGATGGTGTATGAAAGAGATATGTATCAATACCCTATAAATAGTAATATGTAAATTGTTTTTTATATAATAATAAATATATTTTAATCCAATTATTGTTACTTTATAAAAGTTTTTTATTCAATAAAGCAGAAATTGTAATTTTGGTTAATATTCAAATTCAATCATTTTTGTAAATAAATACTATTTTAATAAAATATTGTCCATAAATGAATATTATTATATTTAAATGATAATTTAATTTTTATGACGTCAAATTTTGTTTATATAAGGCTTCAAAAAAATGTCATTGTCAAGAACCCTTCATTTTTAATAAATTCTAGTTTTTAGTTTAAAAATTAAAATTATAATATTTAGACAATTATTCATAAAAAATGAATATTAATTATTGAATCAGGATGTTGAAATTATCCGGCATTGATTTTTTTATAATATTCTTAGATAGTCAAATTTTTGGGTTAAAATTAAATACCAAATTAATATACATTGTGTTTTATGACATCAGAATGACCCAAATGTGATATAATAAGTACAGTAAAAGGTATCCTCAGCCAAATATACTTTTCCCTTTAAAATAATTTTGTATAATTCTTATTCAAATTATTTTGTAAATCCATTATGAATCCTAAAATACTAATAATATATTTTTTGATTTTAAAATTGTTTCTTTAAGAGTGTGACTCACCTCCACATCAACAAAGGTAATATTTTAATAATTTTTTCCCTCAGCTTTATAAAATAATTTAAACCATTACCATTTGGTAGAAAGCATGATCACAAACCTTGATATGGTTTCTGGTTCTGAATATTTTAATATGTAGAGTCCAAAACCAAAATTAAAATGAAATCTTCTTAATTTTCTAAATAAAATCACCCAACCTCCCATTTATCATAAATAATAATACTTGGATAATTACCAAAATCTTCAACCTACTCCTTAGATTACTACCAAGGTACTTCCAATCTTTCAAGAAGCCTCTCCCAATACTTTGGACTCACACACTCAAGTAAGGGATTTATCGCTTCTCATTTCCATTCAAGCACTTGTTTTATGTTATGTATCTTAAATTCTATTTTCATATATAAGGATATTATGTTCCATATTACACATAAATTCTATTTTATGTTTAGATGAAGAGATATTCATTTCACTCTCATTAATCCTCCCACGATCCTTTATGCACATCCGTTACCATGTTGAAATTTTTTAAGGATTATTTTACTTATTCATGTTTCATTATTATATTATGCCATTTATTTAAAAATTACTAATGTGGGATATTTTTTTACATTTCCCTATTAATTAAAATTTTATGTCCAATTTATTAAAGATGTGTTTCTATCTAATCAATTATTTTTAGGTATTTTTAAGTTACACTATGGTGTTATTAAAATTTCACCGTGATTTTCAATGCAAAAATAATTGTGTAGTGAATATCATACCCATTGTTATATTAAAGTTTTTAAAATTTATGCACATAAAAATATTTATTGGATACTTACATGTATTTATTCCACAATCAATGATAATTGAATATATTGCGATTTTTAATAAATCTATATGGCACACTTAATCATGATAATGAAATGATTATGATGGATCTTCCCTGATAGCGCTTCAATGCATTGGGTAGTGTTTAGTATCATGATATATCATGTGAAAATGGTCTTGGAAGATATCCTCAAATCATGATCCTCCATTGGTAATGATGCTTGACTCATTCCCCTCGATGTTAAAGGATCATTGACTCATTAACCTCTATGTGTAATGTCACTAACCGAATCTGGTCACCGCCAAAACCGGCACCAAACCCAGCCCGTGACATGACGCGAAGGGCTTTCCCTATCCCCACGGGCTGGCACAAGTGCCCGGGTATCATTAATATAGGTTTGGGAACGATTTACCCGAGTATGAACGCATAAAACATTAAAAACAATCCATAATATAAATCTGAAATTTTTGAGCCAAACAAGACTTAAGTGAAAACCAAAACTGAGTACATTGGTTTAAAGATTATACAAGTGGTCCAAATAAAAATAATTATAGCATTAAGATATCCCCAAGGACTCCACACGACTAGGGGTCATCGCCCCCAAGCTATCTCCACAACTCCGCACCAAGAATGGGAACTAACACCATGAACCGCCATCACCCTTAGCCTTTCCTTTACATGAATCAAACATAACCAAGTCTACTTACACCCAAGGGGTGTAAGTAGGGTGTGAGCCTAAGCCCAGTAGGATACCACCCAATGATTCCAAAGAGTAAGAAATACAATGTGAAAAAGCAAGCAGTTTTCAAACACAAGGAAAAGTAGTGTTCAAATTTCAAGAAATGAAACCTCTAATTGAAAATAGTTTTCAATCCAAAATTTTTAGAATACTAACACATTAAAATAGAAATGTTAGATACTGTAATTTACTTCCAAACACACCCTAATACATGGGTAGATACTACAAATCCAATGAGCAACAACATTGGGAACACCCCTAGGCACTAGGTTGTCTTGGGCCCTATGTACCTCGTACCTCGGTGTAAAGTAACCATAGAAAAATCCTTTCTCGTGCACGAGCCACTAGTAGGGAACACACCCATAACCTAGTGGTCCCCAATAATCATCCACATAGTTTAGTTAGAGTTGTCGTTATCCAAATTCTAAGTGAAACAGGGACAAAACCCATTCGGTCCACTAGCCGTACTAGTACAAATCCGCCCCACCTAGGTACCCGGGCTTCCCCTTTTGTGCTCAATAAATTTCATCATGCAACATAAATAAATTTTCATATAAAACACCATTACTGGCCAATCACAACCAATAAAGTAGCTATCACATTTTATACCACTTAAAACACGCAACAAAACACTTAGATTTTTCATAAAACAATTCCTCAAAATCTCGTAGTGTTTCGGACACAAAACACCTTATAAACCTCACTTTCATACTATGTGCACATATTTAAGTTTCCAAAACATAAAGTAGATCCCACTAAATTTCAGTTAAAACACAAAATCATTTTTAGGGCAACCCTATATAGTTCAAGAAACGACATCATTGCAAAGTCTCCATTTTTACACAACACAACTCGTAGAATTTCATGTGGTTCACAAACACCATTAAAACCAGATTTTTCAGCAACAAACACAAGGGACAATAATTAAAAACAGTATTTTTATCCCTATTATACTTCAATAAAATCAACTAGTTACTTATAGGGTAGCCCCAATTAAACTAATAGTACATTTCTATGAAAAACCCCCAATTTCACATGAAATTGGCCTTTAGGATTCATTTTAAATACAAAAACCACTAAAACTATATTTTTCAGAAATAATAAAATTTAATAAGCATGAAAATACCATAAAAATAGTAGCCAATTCACAAATATTTCATACACAATGGAATCACCTACCAAAACCATGGAAACCCTTGAATCCTTTGTGCGAAAACTCAAACGCACCACCGCCGCACCTCAAGAAAGCTAAAACAGACCTAAAACCAGAATTTCAGACCATAAAACACAATATAAAACCTTAAATTTTAAACCCTAATTCCTGGACATTAGGAACCGCAATTATAATGGAAGAAACCCTAACTAAATTGGATGTAACCCTAAACAAATTGAAAGAAGAAAGGAGGAGAACAACTTACTTAAACTATCTTGTAGAAATATCCCCCCACAATACCAGTATCTGATTTCAAAAATACTCAAACCTTCAAGGTCGGTTAGAACAAGAATAGGTAGATAATTTAGGAATTTTAATGGGGGAAAAATAGTAAGAATCGAAGGAGTTATGAAGGAAACAAATTACCTTTATAAATCTGCCCGAAATTTGAGTTCTTAAGAACTTTCGACCTAAACCGCGATGAAAATGAGCTGAAACGAGTGTGGGAGGATATTGGACGCGCGGCTGGGTTCAAGGGGTATGTTTGGGGCTTAGAATCACCAAAAACCCCTTAAAAATGAATATGTTATTAACTAATCAAATTTTATTTTTAAAACTGGAATTGGGCTTTCGGGCAGGCCCAACCCCTTAAATAAAAACCCATATACACCTTGGTTATGGATTTCAAAAGGCACCAAATTTTAATTGTGGTGTTAATATATTAGGGGAGGACATTTAGGAGTTGTAATGTGGAAAAAATATTAAAAAATTAATAAGTTATAAAAGAAATAAAATTTATTTTTAAATCTGGAATTGGGCTCACGGTTTGGCCCAATTCATGAAAACTCACCTATTCTCCATAAAAACTTTGGAAACCCCCCAAAACAAAGAATTAATGGAAATTAAAATAAAAATACATTTAAAATAAGCTATGTATGCGACAATTCTCCCCACCATAAAAACTTTCCGCCCCAGAAGGTCATAGTAAGGCCAAAGCAACAACCAAACCCAACTGAGAAACCAAGTGGTACCCTCTTGCCAGGTTTCTCCCCCAAAGGCCATAAAACCTCCAGTGATCAATGAAGGAAGGAATACTCTCACAAACCTGACTTACACCACTTTCCTGGACGAATAAATCACATTCAAGCACTATCCCAAATGAAAACTCCTCTAACACAATCTGAACAACACTCAATCAATTTACCCAAACAAACGACAACATCGAACATGGTTACACTTTCCCTACTATAACTAAACCATTGGTCACTCTCCAATATCAATTTTTACCAAAGAAAGATGTAGGTAGTTAGATATCTCCAAATGATAATACCTACTTCCCATACAAAACCAAGGAAAAATATGAGTTACTCGTATGAAGAGACACAAATGGGCTCCCCACCATAAGAGACAACTTAATTGTTTTCCCTAGACAGAATCAAGACACTAATAGGGGGAGGCCCAAACAGACTCCCTAGTACAAGGGGTATACATAAATTAGAAATTTACAAAATAATATACATGATACCCACAGTGGGTCTTCCCACCACAAGAACCAACCATCTTAACTGACCAGCATGGGCCGACACAAAAAGACCCAATTTTTTTTTTTAAGATTTGGAAAGGGTGCAGGGTCAGTCCGCACGGTTTGGGAAACCATGAACTAACTATGCTGATCATTATTTGAACGTGGCTTCCTAGCACACTGACACTACTAATCATGCACAAAATGTGTACTCAAACTTTCTATCCAAATTTCCAACCATTCTCCAATGACTCAATGGAAACCAACTTGGGAGGGAAAAACATTAGGCGATGACATGGGTACAAGGCCCTCTACCTATTTCCACCGAACGAGAACAACAGAAGGAAGATGATGAAACCATAGGTTTAAACTGTTCCTATCTTTCATACTGAGGATAGGACTTTGTACAAGTGTTTAAATGACACTGGTGTTTCCCCTGACTACGAGCCAGCTTCTCTCCAGGACCTATGGCTGGAGCTCAAAATATTGAAGCATCTTCGGCCACGCAGTTAGGCTGTTGAAACCCCTATGTGGAACTTCTTCTTTTGGTGCCACAAACAACTAAACTGCATACCCTGATGGGTTTATCAAGACATAACACACTCCATAACCCACTTTACCAAAACTAGACATTTCATTGAAACAAGGGATTAGAAGATGCACACACATTGCACCTTGTTTCTTTGGGTGAGAAATAATAGAAGGGAAAGACACGTATAAACACCTTCCTCTAAGATAGAGGATTTGATGTTTTTTCCAAGGGAGACACAATCCCAACATAACATAGAACCTTAAAGGATTTTGTGACCTTCACCTTTATGGTCAAAAGAGCACACAACATCACAATGCCTCACCAAACATGACCTTGACGATTGATAGAAACAATACATGGAACAGGACCATATTCAAAGTCCCTAAACAATAGATAAGTCCAAAAAGTGGACACAATATCATATCATGACCAAAATCTCAAAATTGGTTGTTTAATAATAAATCTTTCTTCAAAGAAACTATAAAGACCCCAGAGGCCCTCTTAGACACCATCAAGACACTCATCTGTACTAACAACGAAAGAACACTCCCACCTTTGATGAATTAGGAAACTTAAGAAACTAAGGTCTCTTTCAACCTTCCACAGGCACTATCCCACTACAAGAGGATCCACAAATCAGCGAAATGAATGGGTGTAGACTCAATAAAAGAAATGTTCGATAAAATATTCTTTATATTGATCAACTAGAGGATTTTCCAATGGCGAAACAAAACGGGTTGCACTTCAGTTGTGCATTGACCATTGATGGGGGCGTACCTTATCCAATGAGAGAACCCAAGGACCCAACCAAGCTGGTCCATTGGTCAAAACATGCCACATACCAGATCCAAACACATTGAGGGAACCACCGTAAAGGCATCCCAAATTTTTTTTTCAAAAGAGACCACTAATCGTCCCTACAACACAGCTTACCGACCAAACACAAACCCAAAACACAGTTCAAACAAAAGGGGTTCTTGAACTCAAAACCTCCCACAACATCAACATTTTTAAAAACCCATAATACAAACCATACCAAACTATTCATCAAGACATCATGTTTTTCTTTAAAACCAATTCTTTGAAAACAAACGGTTTAGCAGTAAGCGTATCCACCAATGGTACCCCATGGGCCTCACACATGCATGTTTTTGTGCCACACCGGGCACCCTCCTCATATCCATCCCAGCACTCATCCAGTCATGCCATCAACCATCCATCATCCCATATAACCCCATGTATTTTGTCACTAATGGAAATACCAAAGGGTAAAACAAAACTTCCTTCCACTTTTCAAAAACAAAATGGTCAACCAACCCAGCCTTTTTCTCAAAACTGCTAACAATGAGATCGAAATCCCAATTCACATCTTACAAAACATTTCATAAGGACACAACCATTTAGAAAAGAACACACATTCAAGTTATTCAAATAAATTTCGAAACATATCATCCCATTAAAACACACTCTAATTGTTTATAAAACACTATTGGAAACGCTTTTAAAAAAACAAATTCAATATAGTTCCTGCTTTCAAAGAGGTGTAAGCACACCATTTTACATTTCAAAACAATTCTGAAAATTCAGTTCCACCATTTCATAAACCAAACCATTCCCTCTTTATTTGAAAATCATTTCATAAAAACGTTACGCTTCGTAAAACCAAGTCACCTTAAAACCAAAGTGCTAAGATTTCAAAACTAAAGCACAAAACAATGCAAGAGGAAACTAGTTTCGGTGGGTGACTTGGACATATGGTTGGCAGCCATATTCCAATCACTTCGCCATCACAGAGAGTATTCTAGGGAAATATCCATGGCTCCACATGGCTTGCCAGGCCCTGCGAGCTCACTGAGATTATTCTCCCAACTCTCTTTTCATTTCCCATAGTCATCATCAAACCAAGAAAACCAAAGCACTCAGATAAATCCATACTTACCATGGTAACTTGAATCCCTTCATGAGGTGTGCTGGCCAGGCACACAACCCATGACTGAAATTTCAAGTCCCAAAAATCCTAGCTCCAGACTATGCTGACTCTTCCCCAAATAACATGACCCAAGGAGCGAACCTCCTCTGATACCATTTTGTCACGAACCGAATCTGGTCACCGCCAAAACCGGCACCAAAACCAGCCCGTGACATGACCCGAAGGGCGTTCCCTATCCCCACGGGCTGGTACAAGTGTCCGGGTATCATTAATATAGGTTTGGGAACGATTTACCCGAGTATGAAAGCATAAAACATTAAAAACAATCCATAATATAAATCTGAAATTTTAGAGTCAAACAAGACTTAAGTGAAAACCAAAACTGAGTACATTGGTTTAAAGATTATACAAGTGGTCCAAATAAAAATAATTATAGCATTAAGATAGCCCCAAGGACTCCACACGACTAGGGGTCATCGCCCCCAAGCTATCTCCACAACTCTGCACCAAGAATGGGAACTAACACCATGAACCGCCATCACCCTTATCCTTTCCTTTACCTGAATCAAACATAACCAAGTCTACTTACACCCAAGGGGTGTAAGTAGGGAGTGATCCTAAGCCCAGTAGGATACCACCCAACCAAAGAGTAAGAAATACAATGTGAAAAAGCAAGCAGTTTTCAAACGCAAGGAAAAGTAGTGTTCAAATTTCAAGAAATGAAACCTCTAATTGAAAATAGTTTTCAATCAAAATTTTTTAGAATACTATCACATTAAAATAGAAATGTTAGATACTGTAATTTACTTCCAAACACACACTAATACATGGGTAGATACTACAAATCCAATGAGCAACAACATTGGGAACACCCCTAGGCACTAGGTTGTCTTGGGCCCTATGTACCTCGTACCTCGGTGTAAAGTAACCATAGCAAAATCTTTTCTCATGCACGAGCCACTAGTAGGGAACACACCCATAACCTAGTGGTCCCCAATAATCATCCACATAGTTTAGTTAGAGTTGTCTTTATCCAAATGCTAAGTGAAACAGGGACAAAACTCATCCAGTCCACTAGCCGTACTAGTACAAATCCGCCCCACCTAGGTACCCGGGCTTCCCCTTTTGTGCTCAATCAATTTCAGCATGCAACATAAATAAATTTTCATATAAAACACCGTTACTGGCCAATAACAACCAATAATGTAGCTATCACATTTTATACCACTTAAAACACGCAACAAAACACTTAGATTTTTCATAAAACAATTCCTCAAAATCTCGTAGTGTTTCGGACAAAAAACACCTTATAGACCTCACTTTCATACTATGTGCACATATTTAAGTTTCCAAAACATAAAGTAGATCCCACTACATTTCAGTTAAAACACAAAATCATTTTTAGGGAAACCCTATATAGTTCAAGAAACGACATCATTGCAAAGTCTCCATTTTTACTCAACACAACTCTTAGAATTTCATGTGGTTCACAAACACCATTAAAACCAGATTTTTCATCAACAAACACAAGGGACAATCATCAAAAACAGTATTTTTATCCCTATTATACTTCAATAAAATCAAATAGTTACTTATAGGGTAGCCCCAATTAAACTAATAATACATTTCTATGAAAAACCCCCAATTTCACATGAAATTGGCCTTTAGGATTCATTTTAAATACAAACACCACGAAAACTATATTTTTCAGAAATAATAAAATTTAATAAGCATGAAAATACCATAAAAACAGTAGACAATTCACAAAGATTTCATACACAATGTAATCACCTACCAAAACCAAGGAAACCCTTGAATCCTTTGTGCGAAAACTCAAACGCACCACCGCCGCACCTCAAGAAAGCTAAACCAGACCTAAAACCAGAATTTCAGACCATAAAACACAATATAAAACCTTAAATTTTAAACCCTACTTCCTGGACATTAGGAACCGCTACTATAATGGATGAAACCCTAACTAAATTGGATGTAACCCTAAACAAATTGAAAGAAGAAAGGAAGAGAACAACTTACTTAAAATATCTTGTAGAAATCTCCCCCCAAAATACCAGTAGATGATTCCAAAAATACTCAAACCTTCAAGTTCGGTTCGAACAAGAATAGGTAGATCATTTAGGAATTTTAATGGGGGAAAAAGAGTAAGAATCGAAGGAGTTATGAAGGAAACAAATTACCTTTATAAATCTGCCCGAAATTTGAGTTCTTAAGAACTTTCGACCTAAACCGCGATGAAAATGAGCTGAAACGAGTGTGGGAGGATATTGGACGCGCGTCTGGGTTTAAGGGGCGTGTTTGGGGCTTGGAATCACCGAAAAACCCTTAAAAATGAATAAGTTATTAACTAATCAAATTTTATTTTTAAAACTGGAATTGGGCTTTCGGGCAGGCCCAATCCCTTAAATAAAAACCCATATACACCTTGGTTATGGATTTCCAAAGGCTCCAAATTTTAATTTTGGTGTTAATATATTAGGGGAGGACATTTAGGAGTTG
Source organism: Viscum album (assembly GCA_963277665.1). Taxonomy (NCBI): domain Eukaryota; kingdom Viridiplantae; phylum Streptophyta; class Magnoliopsida; order Santalales; family Viscaceae; genus Viscum; species Viscum album. The sequence continues at coordinate 1,993,685,313 of OY728143.1, read as the reverse complement.
GAATGAGTGAAAAATATTAAAAATTGAATAAGTTATAAAAGAAACAAAATTTATTTTTAAATATGGAATTGGGCTCACGGTTTGGCCCAATTCATGAAAACTCACCTATTCTCCATAAAAACTTTGGAAACCCCCCAAAACAAAGAATTAATGGAAATTAAAATAAAAATACATTTAAAATAAGCTATGTATGTGACATGTAATGAGCTTTGACTCATGTTCCTCCATGTCCAATGAGCCTTGACTAATGATTTTGTCATTTTGTATATTGTTGTGAAATTTCACTTTTTATATATCATTACTTATTATTAGTATCCCTTTTATTATCCATTTATATTCCTATTTATGAAATGTATTATCTTCTTCATTTTATTCCTTATTTATTTACCTTACTGGGATTTATAGATCACCAATTTATTATGTTTGTCCCTAGGATATCCCATGCAATTTTGAGTTCATTGGAATATTATGATCATGTCAAGGATGTTTCAATAATTTTTTTATTTCCCATGTACACGATCTTATGATTTGTACATAATTCAAAAAGACACTAGACTTATTGATATTTTGGGTTTTATAATCTGTACTTTTATATAATAAATCAAATTATTTAATGTGTAATAATGAACATGGTCATTATAATCTTGGGTAAGATCAAGTAGGGCATGGAGTATGATCCTATTTATAAAAATTCCATCAACCTTTTAGTTTTGGAAAAGAAAAATATATTTTTGAGGAGGATAAAATTCTTTATATTTTAGGGAGGAGGCTATATGCATCAAAGTGGGGAGACGTATGGAAGAACATTATAAAAGAATGTCATGACATGAGATGAACATGACATCCAGGGAAGCATGAGACCAATGATTTGTTAAAGGGAGAATATTATTTTACAAGGATATTGGATTATGTAGACTCATATGTGAATACGTTTATCAAGTGTCAACCTGAATAGGTGGACAATCGTTTTCCTAGAATATTTTTGTATCCATTTACCATTTCGGAGATGCGATGGAAGATAATGATTATGGAATTTATCATTACACTACAAAACTATGAAGGGTATGGGAGCATCATACTGGTCATGGACATGTTCTCAAAGTATGACACATTGATTCCAACTCCAGCCAATGTGATAGCCATGAAAGCTATGAGGTTAATATTTAAGCACGCGGTGAAGTAATAGGGTATTCCATAACATATCATTAGTGACCAGGATCCACACATCAAGGGTATGTTAAGGGTTGATCTCTTTTAATTTTTGGTATCAATACTCCACTGCTCTTTGATTTTTCACCAAAAAACTGATGGTTAAACGAAGTGGGTGAAGGACTTATTAAAGATATAAATGATAAATTTTTTGATTTATAACTACTGATAGTGGGATAAGATTCTTGAAGTGTCCCAATTATTATACAACATTAAAACGGGTGATTATATGAGGAATAGTCCTTTTGAGTCGGTGACTGAATAATACCCATATAGTCCTCATATAGTGGTACTTTGGGAGAAGTAAAAAAGGAAGGATATATAAATCCTACTCAATTTCAATATAGTGGTAATAGTAGGAAGACATGATGATAACACACTTACAGATGGTTTCCAAGAAGATGAAAATGCGGTCCGATAAGGGGTTAAGGGATGCGAGCTTCGAACCTGGAGACAAGATAATGGTGAAACCCTTGCATCAACAACACAAATCATTCCAGAGGGTGAACAATGACTTGATATGATGATATGAGGGGCCATTTGTAGTTGTAAACAAAGTCATGGAGGTTTCATACCACTTGGAGATTCTTCATAGGTTGAATATTCATCTACTCATTCATTCAAGCGTGCTGAATCCATATCATTAAGGCATGAAGGACTCAAATATAGAGGTCTCCACAAGGGCGCCTACCCTAATTATCGAGTCATATGATAAGGATGTGGATATAATACTTAATTATTGGAAAGATAGGAAATGTTGTGTGCTGAAAAGAAAAGAGTACATGGTAAGGTGGAAGGGCTTACCAAAGTGCAAGGAAACCTAAGAAACTGTAGAAAATTTGTGGTCATTCATCAGGGTGACTGAGGAGTACCATCATGACACACTGAGTACATCTCCAGAATAGATGGTGGAGGATATGTTGCCCCACTACATGGAGATGAGTTATGGTGTTGTGGTTCTCTAGAAACATCTAAAAATATTATCATCACTCCCATGTTCGAATATATTCTATACTTATCTAGAATATTATGACACCCCACCTTGGTCCTTGAATGATCAAGGAATATTCTAGAGGTCTATGGAGGGTTTTGGATCTATAATGGTTGAAGAATTATACTTGTATATTCTAGTAGGATAGAATTATCTAGAACCTTTTGGATTTTTAATATTCAATAAAGATTTTGACATTTCCACCCAACCCTATATAAGGTAGGGGCCCCTAATTTGTACACACACATAGATATTTTTAGGGGAATTAAGATATTTGATTACAATTATCTCTTGTGATAATTTCACGCACTTTTATTATGATCCATACTTCTATTATGAGTGTTAAATGGTAGGACATGACAAGGTTTTGTGTAAGAAATCAATTCAGGTACCACATGAGATCATGGGAATGGTCAAATCCCATGACATCATAGAGTATTATAAAAGGGTTTCCCTTCCATTTGTTTTTGATGTGGGATGTTTCTTATATAGGGAAGCGATGATTCTATATCAAAGTGATCATTTGGAATGTGGGGATTTATAGACCTATGAGAACCCTCTCCCAATCAAAAAATGTTCTATAGCCCACTGACTTGGTGGATTGTGTTTTAGATAGAATGTTATATTGATTAATTATATTTATACTTTTAAAATGAATATAAAATATTAATTAAAAAATAAAATATGTAATAAAAATAAATGGGTATGAGTTTTCAATCATCCAATCAGCACCCTATATAGACTTTGTTATTTGATACCAAAACTTGATTTAATCATACCATATAGCATGAAATGAATCTTATTGGGACATAAAATGGATGTCCAATTAGAGCTATTATAATTGAATGATAAAATATAGTGAAAAAATTAGAAATAGTTGACATCATATTTAATATAGAATAATACATAAAAATAAAAGGGTTAATAACCCAAGGGAAAATAGCTAGATCTCTATGGGTATATTTGGGCACACACTCCCACAATATTATAAAGAGAAAATAATAATAAATAAATATTTTTAATATATGTGGAATACACCTCACAAATACCACACATATAAATGATGAATTATTGCTGATTCAGATTTTTCGGTGGGGCTTTATAAATATAACAGAGGGGAGAGCCACATTTTATCATCCTCGGTCAGCCCCTCCGATTACCTTCATCGTATGATGGGTTAGTGGGGCTGACCAACCACCACAAAGCCACCATCTTCCCCCTTTGACAAATTAATGGAGGGGTACCATCCAGAATAAATGAAGGGGATTCCCACATATCTCCCACATAGAGATTGATTGGAAATAAATAACACCTCCACACATCCTTTATATCTTCAAAAAATTATACTCATGTCTTTACAAGGTCACCCAATGATCTGTACCATCTGAACATATTATGTTCAGACACCTTCATAGAGAAATCTACTAGATTTTCCATTAGTGTGGATTTTCATTATTTACACAGTTCTTTCCTCACCCATATTATAGACAAAGTGATACTTTACCATAATATTAATTATCTAATAATGAACATATGGATTTTTGGAAATGTTCAAGGTTCTCTAACTATCATAATGTAATGTAATCTTTTCTTATATATTCCCAATCCCCTCTAACAATATTCTCATCAAAATCACCTCTTTACAAGTCTATGTAGAAGCATTGTACTCCACCTCCATCATTAATGAATCTATAACTGTCTTTAATTATGAATTCAGTCTCATAAAACCTCTTTTAAGAGTAAAAACATTACGAGTTGTGGATTAACTCTTATAAGATTCAAGTGAGAAATATGAATCACCATATCCTCTGATTGAAAAAAGTGATCCTCCATAACATCATGGAGCATCTGAGGGCTCCATGATATTTCTATAGATCCAATCAATTGTGATCCAATTATACCTTCTATGATTCCGCATGTAAAAATTAGCTACACCTACTAACTGTTAAATGGGTGGTTTAGTACAAACCATAGTGAACATCAAACTCCCCAATACTGATTCATATAATACTCAAGACATTTTCATCCTCTATACTTCACTGCTAGGACTCATCATAGAGGATAACATGAAATTAATGGGATCATTGGTGGATATTGGTGTTGGTGCCAAAATGTTGGATGAAAGGAAAGAAGGGAAAGCGGCCTCGTGACTGGCCTTGCGAACCACTTCCCGGAGTCCCCCCAAGAAACATTTCCACCGCGAAGAAGAGGAGGCGGGATGCTCCATGAACTCCTATGATGTTCGTGAACCCGCCACGAAGAAAAATAGGTGGAATGCTCCATGAATGCCACTGATGTTCGCGAACCTTCCGTGAAGCAAGGAGGCAGACCCCTCCGTGAACCCCGCTGATGTTCGTGAACCCGCCATGAAGCAACCAGAGCATTCTTTGCGCTGCGTAAGCTCTACATCGTGACACCTCTTTCCTATAAATACCGAGCTCCCCCCCAAGCCAAATGGACAGACAATCCGACCATTGAACTTCCTAGCTCCAAAATTGCGAAGCACCCTTTGCTCTGCGAATCATGAGCAATGCGAGGTACTTTTGTTTCGCGAGGTGCCTCCCCATTGTCTTGTTTAGATCCCTCTTCTGAGAGGGATTCCCTTCACAAAGCCTAAGGGCTTTCTTGAAGGAAGGGGATCCCATAGGGGACCCGGGTTGTCGCAGAGCATTTATACTTTGTGAAACACCCCTCATGTACACATGATCCACATGCTATGGATGGGTCACTATAATTTGCGAAGCACATTGCTTCACGACACTTTTCTTCGCGAGGCGCCCGTGCTCCATGAGGCAGTGCTCCACGAATGCCTTTCCACTTCGCGAAGCACCTCATATTTGCAACTTCTCCCCATAACAAGGCTAAGGCACCCCACTTCGCAATGCACACCACTTCGCAAGTGACCTTCGCCACGTAGAGCAACTGAGCTCTGCAAGGCCCCCCTGCCTATGGACCCCTCTTCTTGGAAATTCCCTCTCTCGTGCGACTCTCCAGGTTTGAACGATTTGACTCCAATGTCCCCTGGATGATACTTCCCATTGCATTTCTTCTTCTAATGCTTCTTTATATAGGCACTCTAATGGCTATTGCTTCTTCACATAGCCATGCTAACGTGGACCCCTCGATGGTTCGCTCTACGACCCCCATTTACCACGGAATTTTCGGTACGTTCCCTCCCATAAGGAGAAGAGGGTACCAGTTATGTATGTCTAGGGGTATGGAGTAAACCCAAATCGTTCGAGCTACAGGATGTCAAACAGCCAAACACCCGCTTCCTCAACACACGACGTTAAACTACGAAATTTCCCCATGCCTCTCATGCGGGGTGCCCCCACCTTGGACATTCTCCATGCTCCCTGGTATCACAGGGGATGATATCCTCCTTATGGGAGTGGCGTTTGTCCATGGGAAAGGGCATCTGCCTTGGTCTAAGCTCCTAACCATTCTTACAGGAGGTAGTGTCCCTGTTCCTCCACACTCCCCTGGCACCAAGACTAGCCAAGGGTGTAGTGGGGAATAGTGCTCCCTCCTTTCATCTTCGGTCCCAAGGCTAGCGGATGACGTGATAAGGAACGAGGCTCGTCCTTTCTTCGTTCCCAAGTCCCTCTCCCACTGTGCTTTGTCGCACTCTAGCCTCCATCCTGGAGTAAGTCCTGGCACATTGGGCCACTCAACGTGTAAGCCCCCTCTTCGCTTCCCAGAGATGCACCCTTCATGACGTGATCTTCAGGTCCATGCAACCTCTTGTTTCTCACACTGAGCATGACTCCCATGAGCTTAGAGTGAGCACTGACCATGACACACCTTGGTCTGCCTTAGAGAATAAGCCCCAAATGCCCTCCATCCCGCATGACATTAAACTGTACACCTGAACTATGGGGACTTTGATCCATGTCAAGGCATGGTACGTAAGAAGCCTCCATGAGGTTCAAGCCCACCATCTAGTTGTTCCGACACCCCCTTCATGTCAGATCAACATCCCCTCTTCTACCCAAACTATGGTGACTTTGATCCATGTCAAGGCATGGTACGTAGGAAGCCTCGTGAGGTTCATGCCCAACACCCATCAGACCCCCGGTCTATCTTCACATTGGTTCACTGACACATCCACTTCCGAAACTATGCGGACTTTGATCCATGTCATGGCATAGTACGTAGGAAGCCTCATGAGGTTCAAGCCCATCACCCATCGGACCCCCGGTCCATCTTCACATCATTTCACCGACACCCATCCTGAACTATGTGGTCTTTGATCCATGTCATGGCATGGTACGTTGGAAGCCTACCTGAGGTTCAAGACCGCCATCCACCTGGACCAAGGTACTTATTCACGTCGGTATGCCAACACAACCCATCCCAAACTACGGGGACTTTGATCTGTGCTTAGCCATGGAACATTGGAAGCCTCACAAGGTTCAATCCATCATCCACCTAGACCAAGGTCCATCTTCACGTCGGTTCACCAGCCCCTCACTTGAACTATGGGGACATTGATCCATGTCAAGGCATAGTATATAGGAAGCCTCCACGAGGTTCAAGCCCACCACCTGGTTGTTCTGATCTCCTTCACGTCAGTTCACCATCACCCAAGCAGCCTAGAGTGAAATCCCCACACATCCATACCCGAACTACATAGACTTTGATTCCCTGCTATGGGGATACATTGGAAGTCTCTTTGAGGCTCAAGACCAAAACGATCGTCCATATTGATTCTTACCCGGTCCTTTACATCCCTGTGAGATCATTCCACCTCATTCCCCTCCACATCATTCAGGAAGCTTCCCATGTTCTGGCCCCTATATTGGTGTTCCCTCAAGGGGGTTCTTCAATTTGATCCACTCTAGCTAGTGCTCTGATTAGCCCGATCCGTCTCTGCTAGATGTTAAACTTGCGGCATATCCCGTGTGAAACACATGAAGCTGAGGAAAAACTCAGATACATGCCTATGGCATATGATTCACCGCGATCGATGTGGGATACCTCGAGCTTCCATGCCCTCGAGAATCCCTATAATAATGGACAAAAGACAGACATGCCAATTCCCCAGCCTCTAGACATGCCAGTGATGCCTCAATGTGACTAACCCCCCAACTGAAGGATGCTTCCCTGACCGGACCCCTTGGAATATCCAGATAGAAGTAGTGTAATTAACCGTCATTCATGGAAACATGGCACTGGGAAGAGTTTCAAGAACTACATCTTAATCTATAAGGGAGATTCGGATTAGGTGATAGATTTCGATGAGGAATCCATGAAAGGAAGAACCAACATCCCATCATCCCATTTCGATCAAGGATCAGACGTCCTTGAAAAAGGAGCGAATGTCGCCTGCCTTTGGAAAGAAGGAATGCGTGGCTACATAACATTGCCGAAGTCCCCCGAATGTGATGGACACACGCTCCCCATCGAAAGCATCGAAAACAATTGGCTTACAATATTACATATTGAAAATTTTAATAACTTCCATATGTAATTCATCCATGATATCCTAATATTCCCATTATTTTTATCTTAATAAATATGCATCCCAAGAATTTTGTTTTCCAGTCCCATGTCTTTCATATCAAACTTCCTAGCTAAATGGGCCTTCATATGTTGTATCATATCATTATAGGGTCCGGAAACCAATATTTCATCCAAAAAATATAGAATAATAATGAAATCATTACCATATAAACACCTAAATTATGCACAAGGATCTGAATGTAGTCTCATGTATCCAAGGATCATGATATATGAATCAAATATCTTGTACCAACACCTTAATGCCTTCTTGAAAACCTACGTAGATTTTTTCAACTGACAAACCAAGTTCCACTTTTCTATCCTTTATAAATCATACTGGCTAGATCATGTAGATTTTTTATCAAGATCACTATGGTGAAAATCTATCTTCAAATATAGCTACCCTAGATATAAATTGTATATATAAATTTAACTAGAAGAATCAAAATATTTTTAGTCTAAAAAAGGAGAAAATATTTGATTTAAATCAATACCTTCCTTATGAGAATATCCTTTTACCATCGGTCTTGCATGATATCTTTCAACTTGGCCTTTTAGATCCTGATTGACCTTAAAGACCCATTTATTGTTGATATCATTCTTTCCATGATGCAATGGAACAATATCCCAAGTCTTGTTCTTTTATATGGAGTCAAGTTCATCCTGCTTTACTGCTATCTGTCAAGAAATATCAAGACTCTAGATTTCCTACACAAAAGAATATATCTCTCCATCCTCTAACTATAAGAAGTATGCAATATTACTCTTAGTGACATATTCTAAGATTCATACATGTTCTCCCCCACATGTTGACCATCACGGTGCAGACTCAACCGATATTTTATCATCGCCCTTAGTTAATGCCTCAAAGGAAACTAGTTCTTCCTTGAATTTTATATGCACCTTGAATACAGTAGTTTCAGTATTCCCTTTCTATATGTCTCTATCAACTATCATTTTCACCTTGTCTTCTAAAAAAATAAATTTTTCTAATGATTAGTTTGCAGGAAGTGGGGACTCACAAACGATTCCCCTTCATGCAATTAACATACCCCAAGAAGATATATTTGATAGATATTGAATCCAACTTTGATATTTTCGGATCATTAAATAATACATATACAAGTCTTTAAAAATTTTGTAATCAGGAATAGTTAGTGGGCTTACCATTCCACCCCTCCCTTAGTGTCTTTAGATGAATCACCATTGAAGGAGATTTGTTGATCAAATAACTGGTGGTACTCACTGATTCTACCAAGATTTTTTTTTGTAATTCCTCATTCCTCAAACATCGCGATTATTCTATCCAGTACAATTTTTAATATCTTTTGTGTCACCCTATTCTTTTGGGGAGTGTACGACACCATGAATTGTCTCTTGATTACACCCTATTTGAAAAAAGTATCAAACTTCTTTGTTGTATATTATCCATTACTTTTAGTCCTTAATCACTTTATATTCATTGTAGTTTCAAGTTACTTATTTTCATTGAATGTTTTGAAAGCATAAAAATTGTCCTTTTTCTTCTTGATTGGGTAAAATAAACATATCAGAGAATAATCATCAATAAATCATAAAAAATACATTTCTCCTACCTAGGATATAATAAGTGCTTTTCAAAGGTCGGAATGAAACAATTCTAAGATCTCTCTGCTTCATATTGTTGATATCCTGAACATCAACCTATATCATTTTCTAAAAACAAAAAGATGACAAAATGGTAAGGATTTATTTTTAATCCCAAGAAAGAACATATAATCCATATGAATTATCAAGGCTCATTCTTTTATATGTCCAATCATCTGGTGACATAACATCGTCAACTCTTTCATATAGATAGTTGATGCAGAAACTATATCCACCTCCTTGTATATTTCACCTATAACCACATACAAGTTCATTGAGATCTTATCCACCTTCATCACTACATGCACTCCTTCCCAGGACCCCTATCATGTTGGATTTTGACTATGATGTACTCAAAAAGGACCTACCGGTGAACCCATACCATGACACAAAAGTACCCCCTCCCCCCTATTCCCCAATGAACCCACATGCTTTTCTCGATATGCTGATCATCATCTACTTCCCTAGATTGATTCTTCATCATGGGGATAAGTGAAGAGGGAGAAATCATATAACACATTGGGATACATGCAGTGGGTGAATTCCTGTCACATAAAGCCCATGAAGATCTAAGGGATAATGTTTCACTACACCTTCTTTGGTTGATGGGAGGGACTGAATGGGAGAAGATACTATTCTGGAACTCCACTCTATCAATCAGCCTTGTGGATCTGATAAGGGAGATGTAGCGACTGACGAGCACCGATCGAGACCACCAGTACAACAAACCGATAGATGATGCATGCTTGGGGATGTTGGGTGGGATGAAAAGGTAGGGGTGGTGGATTCTGATGACCTACAAAAACAAAGATCCACTAGTGTCCTGGAATGAATCGACGGGGAGGATAGTATAGGTAGAGGGGATCCTGATGGAGGTCATCTAAAGGGAAGGTGACGTCCAAAATGCGTAGTTCATGATCCCTACCAACGCTCTGACCTTTTTCAATGTGCTTCAAAATGTCATCCACTATTTACCATTGATCTCATGCCCCATCTTCATCATTATATGTCATTGAGGATGGGGAGGGTGACATCCAATGTTGTTACCATAAAAAGAATACTTCAGTTTTGACATGGTTTCAAATGTCTTGATTTAAAACTATGTTTGAATTTGTGTTTGAGTCATATATAGATTCTGTTCTAATCATCACATTTTTAATAATTATTATAATTTAATATTAAATAATATTCTGAAACAAAACTGGTATTAGTATTTTTACCCAATTTTTTCTATTGAATAGTTTTACATGCATGTTTTTAATTTTTTAGTACATATCTATGTGATTATTTTGTTTTATCATATTTTTTGAATACTTTTCTATTAATTTCTCATATTTTCATTATGATTAACTAATTTATCTATTTAGTATTGATTGGTTTGCTAACAATTGTATTGAGTCTTGGTAATGAGTTATTTAAATAAATCTATTATTGGTTTATAATAAACATCATATTTGATTATACACTTCATTACAAATTTAATATCAATTTCATGGATAGGTGAAATTTATTAATGAATAATTTAATGTGGAAAATAATATTGGTTTCAAAAAACTATGGATTTATTTGAAAAATCTAATGCCAATGAATTTCAAGACTCATTGGACCATGAAGTCCAATGTTCCTAAAGCCTAACTCTCTGTTCCGGTGCTAAAAAAACATACTTTACACAAAAGATTTGAAACTAAGTGAGATGAATCAAGGAAATCATATATTTATCATTTGACTTATTTAAAAATTAATTCTAAAAAATAATCAAACAATCACAAGAACCGAGAGTTTAGTGACTTTGGTGATTAGATACATAAGGAACTCATTTTAAAATACTTGTGAACAAATAACCATAATTGAACCACACTTGACTCCCTTCTAGACTACTCATATATTATAATCATCTTCATAACCTGAGAAATAAAAAACATATGAATGTAGTGGATTTAATGGCGTAATAAGGAAAAACATATCAACATATAATAATGAGTTATATAATAATCTTTTAGGAAAACATGAGAATGAGAAAAATAAATTATTGAAAAGAAAATAAACCTATACAAGTTGTCCATAGGTCATGATAGGAGACCAATAAATCTCTAATGAACAAACATATACCAATACATAAGAGTGTAGAAATATGATATAGTAAACATGATCAATAAAGCATAATCATAGGAATATTGCATAAAAATGTTACATGTCATGGAAACATATCATATCCTGGAACTATTCCACAAAAACAACGTAACATCCCAATTAAAAAAACAAAACTATGTTTGATATCTTTCTAGACATGCAAAACTATGATTTAACAAAAAAATATATTATTAGTTAAATTTGATCATTATAACATAGCCGTTTAATTGGCGGTAATGAATAGTATTAAATTGAATATTAAATAAATACTGGTATTACTCATTTCTGATGTATTAATTAATAATTTTTAAATAAGTACTTGTTTTTCTGTAAGTAAATTTATTCTTCAAAAAAAATATATTTTCTAAAAATAATTTTTATTGGCTTCTCTAGGGGATTTCTAAAATAAATATCTCAAAATTTTAGAAAATTGATTTTAAAAATTAATTTTTTTTATTAAATTCATCACAAAAATGTTATCTTAGGATGAATTTTTGAGAGTTTTAAAAAAATATTTATTTTTCAAAAAGTAGAGAAAGTAATGATTTTTTAAAACAATATTTTGTTTTAAACAAATTTTAAGGTAAAATTATGTGTTTGTTAGTTTAAAAAATTAATTAGTTCGATTTAATTTTAAAATAATCCAATTAAGGTTTTTTAAATTAATTTTATACTTGAATTTTTTATAGAAATATTTTATATTTTAAAATTGTCATTTTTGCAAAAAACTTTTTTTTTGTTGCATTTTCTAATTTAATTTTAACTAATGTCTACATGTATTATGATTATAATTTTTAAAAAAAGATTTGATATTTTTAATCAATGGATCCAAATTTAATAATTATTTCCCTTTTAATTTTTTTGTCAATATTAATAGTAAATATAGTAATTTTATTACAACGATAAAGGGATAATCGGGTCAGTTAGGTTAAAAATATGATGATATCAACCATAAAATGACACCATAACTTACCTAAATATTATGGGATAATTATATATCATCCTTAAACATAAAAGGATTGAATTTATTTTATTTTGGGGCCACATGGATGCGATATTGAACATTATAGTGTTTTATTTAAAGAAAAGTCAAACATATCGTAATTTTATTTTTAGTAAGTGTAATATTTTTAAAATTATTTTATTGGGAGTATAGGTCCCACAATAAATATTATTTATAAATATAATATATTTTTATTCGTTATGGTATTTTATTTTAAAATTTTATTGAATAAATAATTACCTCATACGCTTTCACAATGCTTATGTAATAATTATTTAATTAATGGTGAAATCAAATAAATTATATTAAAAATATTAAAATAAAAATAATTTTAGATGAAAAATGTAATGCGTGAATTGTATATGTTACATTGTCCTGTTCATATATAATATTTTTATAAAACAAATTACAGGTTTTATCTTGATATTATTAAATTCAATGTAATGAATCGTTCATAAAATTGATATTATAGATATTTTATATTAATCAATATTTTATTAATTAATATAAAATTCCTAATAATATAATATTATAAAACTTTATTGCGATAAGGTTGAAAATATCATGCATCCTTGTTCCATTTGTGAGGTTTTTTTTTTAATTTATATTAACTATATTGACTTAAATATTAGAAATCAAGGTTGTAACGATAAGAGTTAAAGATCATAAATTTGGGTTAAAACCAAAAGATAATGTTATAAATATAGTAAAAAATTTAAAATTTTAATTGGATATGGTAATATATACTGATAATAATCTTATCTCTTAAATAACTCACTTTTTATTCTTTTATAATTAAAAATTAATTTATATTAATTTAATATTTTTTTGAAATTCCAAGAGTGCCCCTCCACTCTCTATAAAATGGTGACTCTTCTCATTTTTCCACACTTAAAAAATGATTTGGCTTGACCAATACCTACCAAAATTACATCCTAGAAACCCTAACCCCATTCTAGAGTACTATTTTTTGTAGAACACTTACCGTAGTGTACTTAGGGTGTTAAGAAAAAGAGAATGCCTGAAGAAGAGGTATCATTTTAATTGAGCGTTTCTATTTGGATTGTACTTATAGATCCCTTAAACCATCATAGACCATGATAAAATAAAAATTAAGGTATAATAAATATATTAAGATGTTATTAGGTTTGTTTCATTACCTATATCCATCTCCACTTCCATCAAATGATAAAACAAATGCATCGTTCATGTGTAAGGGAGACTACCACCGCACAAACCGATGTAATTTGTTTTACATCACTCTCTCTCAAGAATAGTTATATTGATGGAATTTATGTTTATATGTAATAATAATCAAATATTTTTCATTCTCAAATGATACTATATCCTTTACATTTCTCACCTTTTTATGCAAATGAAAATGATAACGTCGTTCGTGCATATGTGTGGATTACCACCTCTATGAAGCGATGTAAGCCGTTTTTCATCACCATATCATGTTTATGATATATTTATGTATATATTATGAATTTATATGATATTTATGATATTCTTATTATTAAAAAAATACAAAATAAAACTTCACAACTTTTTATTATTATCATTGAAAAATGGAAATGCTACTCATGTGTAAGTACAACCTACCATCTCCATGATTGTAACATAGTTCATTTATCATAACCATATTTAATAAGTGGATTTAAAATTATAATTTAAATATAAAACACATTATTATGTTATGATAATTATAATTTATATTGTGGAATAATGACCTATATGATCATATTCAAACTATAAAATACATTTTGGACATAAGTATCAAATATTGTCAAAAAGCCCGAAGTGAATTTAAATGATTATGTAATTAAATATAAAATTTTAATAAGTGACAGAAAAGGAATAATTAAATTTAAAAAGGTTCTTAATAATGGATAAAATTAACAAAATTTTATTATTTAGGAAGATAATGAACATATGTCAAGACTCAAGGTAATGGATTTTCTTTAAAAAATATTTAAAAAAAACAAGTTTCTATTAAAACTCTATTTATCTTCCATGTACATATGATGTATGTATCAAAAATATTTACACAATGTTTTTAAAATTATATATGAAATATTAATGTAATATTTACACATTTTTTTAACTTTTTAAATTTGTTTTAAAGGGAATATTTTTTTCTCTCTCTAAATGAGGCACCATGTGACCTTTCTGAAAAAAATACGGATGGAATATTTTTTTAATATATACAACATAAGAAAATTATCACTTCATTATGATACCTTAATTATTTGAATTTTCATTTATAATTTTTTATTATCCTTTTCAATGAAATTGGTTTCTTATTAATGTTCACAATTTTTATAATTTAGAAGTGATTATTCAGAAAAATTATTATTGTGATACCCGAAAGGGTTTTACACGCATGGTTGAAAGAGGTTTGTTGAGTTTTTATTCATGATATGGTCCCTACACATTTTTTATAACAGGTTGAGTCACGTTGTTTACCATGGATGATCCCATTATATATTATAGGTTTTTTTACCCAGATAACACTCCAATGCATTGGGTTCTTTGGAGGTGGATGTCGACTTTAGGGTTATTCCATTTATAAGAATAGTTGTAAGAGTTATTATAGGAGTGATATGGTAAGTGTTTACAAAGGAAAAATAAAATTTTTATTTTCTTTATAAATAGTTTTCATGGAAATAGTTTTATTTCAAAAGATATGATAATGATTTTTTGAAGGAAAATTGATTCATTTTTCAGATGAAAATTAATGTTTTTTGGAAATGAGTTTTCATGGGCTTTGCTATTTTTAATTGGACTAACAGATTTAGTATTTTATGTCCCTTACTAATATTTTTGTTCTCGCACATTTTCTTTAAAAAAACAATTGGTTTAATTATGGGTAAGAGAAAAGAAGAAATCAAGCTGAAAGTTATGATGATATGTCATGAGAAGAACACAATACTGCATTTAAAAAGTTTTTTGTATAAGTGTTCTCTTGAAATGTATGGGTATCCGTGTAATGTTTATAACTAATTATTTAAAACTCTAAAATTATACTGTCTTTATGAATGAAATAAATAGAATTCTAGTCTTTAGTCACCAGAATATGTGATTTTTAAGGCTGGGTCCATACACATAATTATAGGAAAACATTAAATAGTGGTTTAGGAAGAAAGATCATGTGACCATTTATATGGTGGATAAATCCTTAATTATTGAGACCCATTAGTGACTCAAGCATCATAAATAACATTCCATTAGTGTCTTGAGTATCATAACTGATGGTCTATTAGTGACTCATGTATCATAACTCATAGTACTTTTTCATCTCATGATATATACAACATTAATGAATTAATTTAAGACTGATATATAACCCATCCAATAAATATCCATACATATATGTTCCATATGAAAATTATTCATATATTTTCCATAAACACCATTTCATGAGGGTGAGGTTTGTATCGAGGTGAGATGATAGTCTCACTGGTGTGGTGCGACGCATGGTGATGACTGGCACCCTTCAACGACCATCTACTTCATACCGAGAAGATGGAAGAGGATAAATTATAACCAGGACCCAACCTACTACATACTTCGATGAAGGGAACATATATTCTAGGGTACAATGCTCATTACTAAAACACTACCATTTCACTATAGCACTAACACCACCATGTTGAATTATTTATTCTCTAGGATTTCCAAGAACATGGTCATTATGGTTGTCTTTACCAAGTACCATCTCACATTGAATCACTATCTTTTGATGGTGTTTGATAATGTGTTTGAGGCCTTCCACAGGTCCAGTTTGAATGGAGGAAGAATGGATATGATGATTTGATGACCTAACATGATGCTCCCTCATGGGGAGTAGTGTAGGGGAGACATTACCTACCACCCCAGGATGCACGTGGAGGTGGATTCTCATGGCTTGGATCCCTTTATATATGGGGGTTGATACAACCCCAACACTTCATCAGTAAATTAAGTAGGACCAAATCACAGAAGATACTATTTTACAACCCCTCTATCCTAGTCACCAAGGAGGATCTAATGTTTAAGATATTTTAAATGAAAACACAAATATGTCCATTATTTCTCTAAAGTATGAGTCTCCACATTTTCCCTTACAACACATCTTCTCCATAAATATCATTTCCTCCATGAATTTTTTTCCTCTTTCATCCACTCAATTCAAATTCATGTGTTTAATATTTGATTCTATATTAGTGGTTCCTTTATTAAATGTTATGTGTATTTCCTTTTTGGAGACTTTTCATTTCTCTTGGAATATATATAAATAGCGATAAATCCTAGCATAGTTGTAAAAAGTGAATACAATCTTGAAAGCATAATTTAATTGTTCCATTTTTTCTCTCATTTTGTTGGCTTCCATAGCCAACATACTAGTATCAGAATAAGAACCAAGTAATCCTCCAATTTTGGAAGATGTACACTGAAATTGAGCCATATGTTTAGAAGATCTCAAAGAAAAACAACAAAATTTTGTTAATTCAAATGAATTCATCGGAAACTTTTTCCATAGAATAATTTATGGGATATTTTCTAGTGTATAAACAATGAATGCAAGAAGAATGTCGCTTCAATGCCTAAACATGATTTAGAGTCTATGCTCACTCTAGGAGAACAAAAGAGTAGCCATACACAATGAGGTGATCATGGAACTAGTAATAATGCATGATATACTAGGATGGATAACATCCAAGAAATCAATAAAAGAAACATTATTTTACCAGATTTAGTGGAATAGTGAATGGTTGAGGCCTATTTGCGCATGGCTGTAGAATCCCAAATAATGTTCAATTTAATAATTGTAAGAAATTAATCTATTTTTCATCTGAGTTTTTGAGAAAATAGATAATGATGAAATATCTAACTATGTTGAAGCATCTCATCATTAAGAAGAAGTCTCAACACTCCTCATCGCACAAGAAATGTCTTGGGATTGGCATGATGTGTGGTATCTCTCCACGGGATCAAGAACAATATAAGTGGAAACAAATAATGATTTGAGGAACTAATAGAAGAAATTCATGCAAGCCTACAAGCATCGAACGTTCACCAAGTCAGTTCTGAGCCAGGAACAGAAGAAGGTGTTTGACAGTATAAGCATGAATGAGAAAGAGGATAGATTCTACTTCACTGTTTCATGTTTGGGTAGGTTCTCCATTTGGGGATATAGGGATTGGAAGAGTGCGAAGATCAACCTTGGGGATGGTTCGTAGAAAATATGGTGCAAGGGGATTCCAACCAAAATAAATTTTCTGGTCCGACATGTCAAAAATAGAGATCTTTCGATGGATGAGAATGTCCAAAGTAGGGGGATCATCTTGGTGTCTCAATGATTCTGTTTCACGGTAGTGAAGATAGAATCAACAAATCAACTCTTTTATCTAGAGTGGATGGGAGGAGGATATTAGGGGCATGTTAAGTCAATTGGTTTTCCACAGCATAGATCACTTCTCCTTTCATGATCTCATATCCTCTTGGTTTCTCAGAGTGACAAACAGGGACTCAGACGACAAGGTGTGGACATCTATCCGTTAGATGGTATGTCTGAGTAAGATATACCCAATAATACCAATTTTAGGATCAAATATGTATACATGAGACACAAATAAAAGAGGGGGTGAATTGTATACTTTAAAAATTCCTAAGTAAATTTTTCATAACAAAAATTCACAACACCTCTAAGTTCTTATAACTTGCTTGATTCTAGAAAAGTGATTCCGAAAATGAAACTTAACAAAAGTTTACACCAACTAAGATTCTAACTTAAAGCATATAGAATATTATAAAATCAAAGTACAAGTTTATGAAAGTATATGAAAGTTATACATTCCTTAACAACAAAAATGCACAGCGGAAAACAATGTGGTAACACTAAAAGTAACAAGTAGGAACTCTTTTAACCCAAAGAGGAGGGTATCCAACAACCCTGGATAAGAGGTCCCTTGATTTATACTTTTAAGAAAGTCTCTCTTAAGCAAACCCTGGAAAGGCCTAAATTTGAAGATAGTTATCTGTCTTTCTGTCCCTGCAAGCCCTCGATTTTTAAGGAAATCAGAACCTCTGACTTCACAACCCGAATTCTCTGATTTTAAATAAATCTAACCTCTGCACTAAGAAAATTTGCACGAAGAAAAGTTTGAACAAGTCGTTCAAACATTATTAATGAATCCTGAGAGTTTATAAGAGCCTCTCTCTATCTCTAGAAATCACTTTAACAACATGTAAGAATAGTTTTCAAAGTTGTTCAAAAGTACTGAGCTCTTTCAAATGAGCCCCTATTTATAGGCATGGATTTAATGGTCGGCTCCCTCCTCCAATGGTAATATTTTTCCTTGAATTTCGGAGGGACCTGCACACATTTCACTAAAACAACGGTTAGTTAGTAACTGAAAGCACGACATCATTTTATAACTAAACAAGTGTAAGAATAACAAAAATATGATATTCAGAATGTAGGTAAATATAAAAGTTTGGAGTCTAAACAAAAATGAATTCGGAGTCTACAGTACAAAGATATTCAGATTCTGTTTTCTAGGAATTCGAAACCTGAATTCTATTGAATTTCGAAGTATGACTTTCAAAGAAATTCAGAGTATAGATTCAAAAGAATTCGGAACTAGAACATACAATGTTCGGAGGCAGAGTTCATAAGAATTCATAGTCAGAACTCATAAGAGTTCAGAGTCTGAATTTAGAGAACTCGAGGTCAGAACATAGAGAATTTCATTAGCAGAATTCATATTCCGAAGTTGGATTCAGAACTCAGAAGAGTTTGTATCCATAATTCATAATCTGAATTCATAAATAGAATTCATAGTCTAACTTTACCTAAGTTTGTAATTAGAATTCGGAATCGAACATCATGAATGTTTGTATCCAGAATTCGGACTTGAACTTTATAACGTTCGTATCCAGAATTCCGAGTTTAACTTCATGAGAGTTTGAAACCATAATTTGGAGTTGAACTTTATTAGAGTTCGTAACCAGAATTCGGAGTTGAACTACATGGGAATTCTTACCAGAATTCAAATTCTTTAATTGAATGATTTATATCTAAGTATTATATGATTCTGAGGATTTAGATATGACACCAATTTTTATACTTAGACAAGATAAAGAACTAAGTAAAACATGGTAAGGATAAATTTCCTTTGGGAAGGAAATTTTCCTTAGATAAATAAAACAAGGGTAAAAATAATATTTTGCTTAAAATAAGGTGTTTGTGATTTTCAAAAGAAGAGGAATGGTAAAATCATAAGGAAAGTCTTAGTGACTTAACAATCTCCCCCTTGAATTAAGTAATGTAAAAGTTATTAGGAAAACCTTATTAACTAAACAATCTCCCCCTTTTGGAAAGCACAAACATCCTTATAGAAAAAAATATAAGGACTTAGCTAAAATTTTCTAGACTTTGAAAATAAAACTTATCTCTCTTTGTTCATGGAAAATGGTGAATACGACTAAATCCCCCTTAGGTTTGGAACACTAGGGATTGTATTATAGATTTCCAAAATGAGAATTTTCATTTGAATGTGGAAATATTAGTAATGAGAACTCCTCCTTAGATAAACCCCCCTTACTTAGGGATATTTCTTAATTACTTAGAAATATTTTTCCTTTTCCCATTTAGAATTCTTTTTCTTTCTCCCCCTTTTTGATTTTAAAAAAGTGTTTGAGGGAATGGAAAAAAATGGTACCCGAAATATTAGTAAACACATCTAAACAAAACATGCATCCATAATTTCATTAAGGTAGGAAGAATTTTTACAAGGAAATTCAGATACAACAAAAGATTGGAGTGGGATTTATTTTGCTTCTTTTTCCTTGGTCATTAGCTTTGTCACAACGGTCTTTAGCTTTTTATGCTCTTTGTGATCCTCCTTTTCTTGCTTTTCAAGGGCTGTGATACTATGATCTTGAGCCTTCAGGGCCTCTACTTGATACTTCAGCACGTCATCTTTCATCACAAGCTTTACTTCCATCTCGATCTGAAGATAGTTTTCCATTTTCTAGATTTGGAAAAAATAACTCAGCTTCCCATTCATGTCTTTCACCACCCGAATCTAAGTATTTTGTTCTAGATTCACCTTTAACTTAAAGTTGTTTTTAAGATCCTTGATTTTGGTATCTTCGGTATGAAATTCTTCCTTGAAATCTTTTTGAAATTGATCAATATCTTCCAGATCTACAACAATTTTCTTAGATCATCTGGTCATTTTCTTGAAAGATTTTCTATGACCTTCAAAGTTTATCAGGAAATTTTTGTGATCAACCTCAATTGTAAAACATCTATTCATCACCATGGATACAGAGTTTGAATTTTGATTCATGTTATGCTGAAGAATCTGGCATCTATAATCAATTGATGGAATGATCAGAATGGTATCCACCAACTTCTTCAAAGACTGAACAACAAAATCATGTCATAAGGACGATGACTCCAAATTAGAAATTTTACTTGGAGATGGTTCTTCTTCTAACTCTACCAACTTCCTATTATAGTATCCTCCAGCTTCTTTCTTCCTCAAAATTTCTTTCATTGGGGTATTAGCAACCACTCGTTTCCCCTTGTTGATTTTTGGAACTGCTTCCTCATCTGGAGACTCATGCTCACTCTCATATAATCGGACAATGTTTTCTTCATCAAATTTTTCTTTCGCAACACCAGCCTCAATATCTTCAGGAAGAATGAAGTCATGATTATGAATATCTTCCTTTGAAAACTTATTCACTTCCTATTCTCCACCCTTCTCAAAAGCTCCAGGAGTAGCAAGTTTTGAGGATCCGGCTTGAGAAGTCCAGATTGACAACTTGTCGGATCACCTTCCTTTTCCTAATAATCTTCAACTTGCTTAATCAAATCATCAGAGCCACTAATAGTATCAGCTTTTTATACTTCTTCAGCATCTTCCTTCTCTTCCACAATCTTCTCTTGTGGTTTTTTTTCGAGTCATAATCCTCTCACCCAGAGTCTCAGGTAATTGTTCTACTTGAAAAGTTTCCTGTAATGAATTTTTTCGGAAGCAACTTCAGTATCCGTTAGAAGGTATTGACAAATTTCAGCCTCAGACATATTCTTCTTTAGCTTCTTTTCCTTGTCTTGCTTCTCAAGCTCATCAGCTGCTTTCTCCTTAAAAGACTTGGCCTCAGCAGGATCCAAACCGAACTGTGGCTCCCCTTCTTTTCTATTCTTCTTATCCTCCCTCAATTTTTCTACCACCTCATCTGGGTAGGATTCTTTTCTTCTTGGGTTTAAGAAGGTGGGATTGGACTTCCTTATACATAGGGGTTTTGTCTTTTACATCCAATTCCTTCAACTTTCTCTTCTTTCCGACCTTCTTTGAAGGTTCAGCTTCTTTGTATTTTTCGGAATAGCCTCTACCTCATCCACATGTAGATCATAGAACTCACTTGACTCTTTAGAGAAACCAATTTTCATTCTCTTGAGGGTATCATCACTGATAAGAATCACCTTGTAATTCCTCGACATGGAATTGTAGGGGATCTTGAATGATTCTAGGCACCAAACTAATAGTTTGGAAAGTAAGGCAAGATACATAATAATATGTGCTCTCAAATTCCCATTCTTGAGATTCTCAATCGTAATGAGAATATGATTCATGAGGTTGACCTTCCATAGGATTACCAAAAAATCCAAGATGTACATATCACTTTTCTTTAGGGTGTCCTTGTCACCCTTTCTCGGTACAATGAGGCCTTGAATCCATAACCATAGAATCCGATTGTTTGTAGATAGATGAGAAATATTTGTTGTCTTTACATCAGTAAGTCCAAGGCATTCCATAGCCTTCACCTTGATGAAACTTCCTTGCAAATATGGCTGCTTGTGAGAGAATAATTCAGAATCTCCTTCATATGAAAGCCCCACCAAGCTCACAGCCTTGGTGTAATAGATTTTATGTGTCTTTCCATAACTATTGAAATAGAATTTTTCTCTAACTTATTCCTTGATGAAAACTGATTCATAGAATTCTATGAGTAGATCCGGATAGACAACATCCCAAGCTGCTATCTTTGAAATAGCTACACTTTCCCATCTATTGAGCTTGATGTTCTTGGAGATGATAGAGTTATATTTGTTCCAAAATTTTGGGTGTAACAACCTCTCCCTATATATTTCCCACTCTGAAATCGCCTTGATAGTAGACATTTCTTGAGAAGGAACTCTCGTAGATATTCAGACTTGAGCACTTCTCAAGAATTCAAAACTGGCTTTTGTTGAGGGGTAGAGCTTCGACATGCACAAGAATTGAAATCCAAAGTGGGACAACTATCAGGGTCCCCTTCATATAGGTTTTGAAGCAACGATTCATCTTCACATTTCAATCCAAGGGCTGATAATTCTTCAGATGTGATGTGAAGGTTGAAATAAAAGCCACAAGGAAAATTTGGTTGAATCCGATATTTTGAGGTTTTAAAAGGAAAAAATCCAGATTTAAGGAAACTATAATCAGAGAAATTTAAAAAGAAAAGAAACTAACAGTAAGTAAAAGGTGATTACGAAAACTCAAGAAAGAAACATACCTTTCAAATTGTCAAGATAATTATTCGTATTGAGAAAAATTCTTCTTGAAAAACTTTGGATTCCAAAACTAACTTGAGTAAAAAAACATCACTATGAAAATTTTCAAATCCAAGAGTTTCAATTAAGAATATTTCAGGTCTGATGATCTTCATTACAAAAACATTAGGTTCGAATATTTTCATTACAAAAACATCAGGTCTGAAAATTTCCATTACAAAAATGTCAGGTCTGAAGATTTTTATTACGAAAACATGAAAAAATATCATATAAAAAAATTGAAAAACTTCATTGTTAAAAATATGAAAAAAATCATTAAGAAAAAGGTGAAAAAATTCATTATTAAAAACTTGAAAAAATTTATTATGAAAAATATGAAAAAATTAACTACGAAAAATATGAAAAACTTCATTCTGTAAAACATTGATTAACTATCAAACAAAGGTACTCCCCCTATGAAAAGGAATTTATTATTGTAAGGAGATTGGTGTAACAAGAAGTTAATAATGGAATATTACCATACAGTTATCATTCCTAACTTCTATTTAATGTATTCAAATCTATCGAAGGGTAAAGATTTTGTGAAAATATCAGAAAGTTGATCTTGCATTCTGATAAATTTAAGAATTATATCTTTTTTTTTTGTATTATCCCTATGAAAGTGATGCCTAATATATATGTTATTTGCACAAGAGTGATGCGTATGGTTTTTACTAATGGAAATGGAACTTGTATTATCAAAAAAAATATGGGTTTTGGTAAAACTCAAGCTATAGTCTGTGAGTGTGTGTTGCATCCACAACACTTGGGCATAGAAACTTCTAGTTAATAAATATTCAGCTTCCACAGTGGAAAGTGCTACTGAGTGTTGCATCATTCATGATCAAGAAACTAATGAATCTCCTAAGAAATGAGAGGTTCTGTATGTACTCTTCCTATCCATTCTAAATCCACCAAAGTCAGCATTGAATTTTTTTTTAAAACAAAACCATTTCCAGAAGTAGAAAAGTGTCATAAATCCATGGTTCCATTTAAGTTGCGAATACCCTTCTTCAGTGCCTTTAAATGGGATTCCTTAGGATTGTATTGATATCTTACACAAAATCATACTAAAAACATTAATTATGGATGACTCGTTGTCAAGTAAAGTAGACTTCCTATCATACCTCTAAAATTTGTTTGATATACTGGTTTCCCAGCTTCATCAAGATCAAGTGTGTTTGAGGTACCAATGGGAGTACATATACTCTTAATGTTTTCGTATCCATACTGTTTAAGAAGATATTTAATATACTTATATTGGGATATATAGATTCCTTTTGTTTTTTGAGAAATTTGAAAACCAGGGAAAAATGTTAACTCACCCATCATACTCATTTCAAACTCAGATTTCATTAGATCCACAAAGGAATCAGTTAAAGATTACTGAGTTCAACGAAATAAAATTTCATCAACATAAATTTCAACAATCAAAATTGTTTTCTTATCTTTCTTTATAAAAATGGTTGGATCTGCATTTCCCTTAACATAGTAATTTTGAATAAATAATATTGTAAGTCTATCATACCAAGCACTAGGGGCTTGTTTAAGGCCATAAAAAGATTTGGAAAGTCTAAAAACATGAACAGGATGTTTTGTATATTCAAATACAAAAGGTTATTCATCAAAAACTTCCTCTTGAACATAACCATTAACGAAAGCACATTTCACATCCATTTGAAAAAGTTTGAAATTGAAGAATGCTGCAAAGGCAAGTAAAATACGAATAGATACAAGTCTAGCAACTGGAGAATAGGTTTCTTCATAGTATATTCATTCTTTTTGATTATATCCTTTAGCAACTAATCTAGATTTATTTCTAACAATGATTCTATTTTCATCACACTTATTTCTGAAGACCCATTTTACTCAAATAACAAAATCTTCCTTAGTTCTTTCAACAAAGGTCCAGAATTTATTCCTTTCGAATTCATTTAGTTCATCTTGCATGGATTTAATCTAATCATCATCACCTAAAGCTTC